>JAVJGG010000053.1:3610650-3641535 GCA_035590195.1 Aviceda cuculoides | reverse complement strand
CGGGATGGGGAGCTATTTTTTTTGGTTGGTTTGGGGTTTGCCCTCCTTTATGCTTTTCTGTGGATCTGGACAAAGCCTGGCATTCCCCCCTCATCCTTCTCGGTGGGATACAGGCTGCTGGGGGCCCCTAGACCCCACACCTCCTCCCAGCAACAGGAGGAGGAAGGGGATGGGGGGGGGACGACGACAAGCCCCCATCTCTGCTATCCCCACCACAACAAGGCAGCGATTGGGTGCCCATGGGCTCACCCAGGACCAATGAGGTCTCCCCTTTTTTTGGGGGGGGACGATGACAACACACAGACAGCACACAAAGGGAAGAGAAGCGGGGCAGTGGGCTGTGCTGACCCTCTGCCTCCCTCATCTCCATCCCTGTGGGATACAGAACCAGTGCCCCAGCTGGTGTAAATCAGCAATCCCAATCACCCTGTGTGGATAAAGCAGCTGCTGAAGGCAGCACTGGGTGGTTGCTTCTCCTGGGTTTTGCTCTGCTGCTATTAGATCCTACTGCTAGGACTTCCCCCCCCCGCAGGTGATAGCCTGGGGTCTCCCTACAACCCCCCCTGGACCCCCAGCCCCTTCAGCTTCTGCAGGCTGGTGTTGATTTGGGAAGGAGTGTGGATGCTCTGAGGCAAAAACCTGACTCGGGACCAAGGAGCGATGTGTGCTGGTGCCTGGGCAGCTCCCGAGCGCGGGGAGGAGGGGGGTGCTTGGCCGGTTTGTAGATGGATCCTGCAGACATCCTCCCCTGCTGCTTTTGAAGAGCATGGAGACACGGAATGGGCTCGGGTCCTTGTGGTCCTGTCCCCGTCCCCCTCCCTCCTGGCCTGCTGGGTGCTGCCCCAAGGAAGGAGGAGGAGGAGGATGGGCTGTGGCACCTCTCCCGGGGGCTGATGGCAGAAAATTCGGAGTTGGTCCCAGATGCCCACAGGCACCTGCGTTGGAGCTGACCGGCTGCACGTCCGTGGGGTCTGGGGCATCCTCCCTCTCTGCAGAGCCCACTCCCCCCGTGCTGCCCTGCTGCCAGCCTCGGAGGGAGCCCGCCACAAGCATCGCTGGCCTCTCGCTGTTTGGGAAGCAGGGTCAGGCGTGCCTTCCTCTGAGCCCTTTTTTTCCTGCAGGGAGCTGGGTTTCACCCCATGTCTCAGCCCAGCCTTGCCCAGGCGAGTAGTGACTGTGCTGGGCACCCCTGGGTGCAGGGCAGCTCCCAAACCTGGGTGCTGCTCTCTGGGGACGTGGCCTCGCAGAGGGGGAAGCCAGGGCCAGCCTGGACAGGACCGCCCTGGGGTCCTTGGCCAGCTGGGTGTGCAGAGGGATCCCCCTGGTTTGGGGTCCCTGGTCCCGGTGCCTCCAGGAGGATTTGCGTCTCTGCGGGGAATGGGATTTGGCTGTGGGAAGTTGCGATGAGGATGTGCGTGTCCCAGTGCTGCCCTGGGACGTAGGAGAGGATGGGGAAGGGGGTGGCCTGCGGGGATGGGGCAGGGTCTTCTCGCCTCTCCTCCCGCCTGGCTTCTGCAAGAGCCTTGGCTGGAGTTGGGGGGGGGGGGGGGCTGCCCCTGGCCAGGGCGAGGGACCGCAGGGCTGTTTGGGGAAGGCCAGCGGGGACACCCACCTCCTGCACCCCGCGGAGGGCCCGCAGGCTCTGCCTCCCCGGCTGGCGCCAACCCAGAACCACGCGAGCCCCCGGTGTGCGGAGGAGAGGCCCGCAGGCTGGGAAACAGCACTTTCTGTGCAACTCCAGATCTGTAAATATCCTGCCCATGCGAATTTTTTTTTTTTTTTTTTTAAGCATCCTCCAGCTTAGCTGTTAAAAATAAGCAAGGCTGAAGACTGGAGAACAAGAAAGCATCCAGAAAATAACGACCAGAAGTACTGTGCCAGTGGCACTGCACCCTCTCTCAACTGACACTTTTTCCATGTGTATTTTTTTCCTTCTATAAATGTCCTTGCGTGGACCCCATCTGGGATGTGCTGGAGCAGCAGCTCCTCTGTGCGAGGAAGGCGGCGTACGCACATGTTGTGTGGGGTACCACCACTAGACGGCAAATCCAGCCCGGATTCTGTCTGCAGAAGGATCTGGTCTGCAGGAGGGGAGGTTACAGTGCTCAGAGCAGCCCAGAAGCTCAGAGCCTGGTCTCCGCATTTGGGATTCCTCAGACACGTTTCGTGCAGTTACAGAAAGGGCTTTATTCGTCGGTATGATATCTACAGTTCATGCGTCGGTGATAGTACAGGTTTTTTTTGGTTTTTGTTTCTATAGTGTTAGCATGCAGTTTAAACGCGGAGGGTCCGGATGACCGCTTCAGCTTCGCAGGTCATCTCCAAAGCTCAGCTGCCCCTTTGGTTCTCAAACTAAACCGTCCAAGGAACCAAGTTGGGTGCTTTCGGCGAATTCAAACATGCTGCAGATGCACATGTCACTGTGATTTTGTTTTTTGTTTTTTTTTTTTTTAAATTGGGAGACCCTGGTTGCCTGGGCAGGGAGAGAGCTGGTGGGTGGGATGGAGCTGAGCGTGCAGGGGCTCCCCAGGCAGCCGGGGGTGACGGCACTGGGAACTGCCCCATCCCTCACCCCCGGTCCTGCCCTGAACCAGTGCTCTGGGAGGAAGATGTGAGACCCCCCTTTTCACGGCCCACGAACAGGCTGTTTCTCGGAGTGTTTCTCTCTAACCTCAGCAGCTGACAGCAGCAGCAGGAAAGGTTTTTCTCCTTTCTCTCTGGAGCGGGAGGCTGATGGAAGGGGGGAAAAAGGGAGGGGAAAGAGTGGATTTGCTCTTCCCCATCCTAGGTTGAGGGATGCTGGCAGCCAAGATATCTTTAACCCTTCACTCATGCAGCTCCCAGCCTCCCGGATGCTCCTCCCAGTGACCGCTGGTGAGTCGTTTCAGATCCGCCGGTTCTGCAGGACCCGCACCTGACCCCCTCCCCGCTGGGCTCGGATGCTCCGTGCCATGTTTTGGAGGTGGGATGAGCTCTCCCCCGTCCCCACTGCATCCCACCCAAACCAGGGGAGAAGGCGAGTGGGAGTGCAGCGCTCTGGGGGGTGGCTGTGGTGGGGTCAGAGGGGGAACGGAGCCGGGACCTGTCCCACCCTGTGTGGTCGGAGAGCCGGGAAGAGGGAGCGTTTGGGAAAGAATGGCTCCTGCCCACCCGCGTGGGCTGGTGTTGGAGTACCCTTATTGCACTACTGCGGAAGCCGAGTCAAACTGTCAAGCTGCATTAAAATGGGAGTGAGCGTCTCCCCAGGAACGGGGGAGCCAAGTCCTGAGGATGGGGAGGGGGCCGGGGGGGGGGGGCCGGGCTAGATCTCGATGATGGTGGCACGCCCCAGGCACAGCGGGGCGTCGGGGGGCACCGCGTTTCGCTTGATCTCGTTCCCGTCGAGCCGCAGGACCTGGAGCCTGGAATAGTTCATGACGTCCACCACGGTGCAAAAGCTGCTGATGGAGAACTCTGCGGGGGGGAGAGGAGACGGAGAGCTGAGCACCGGCTTCGGCCCTGGCTCTAACCTTTGTGACGTGACTGATCTTTGGGGAGTGAGAAACGTCAAGGGGGGGCTGCTCTGCAGATGGATCCGAGGGTACCGACCTCCGAGAGCTGGTTTATGTTAAGGTGGGCAGGAAAAAAATGAAAGCACCCCCAAATTATCCCTGCCATTTGGACTCGACACCCTCCGCTCTTAAGCTAAAAGAGTAACTGGTGCTCCCAGCTGCAGTCAGAAGGAGCCTGGGAGCTTCTGCCCGTTGAAGGGTTTGGAAGCGGTGGCAGTGCCTGCGGTCTGCTGCCTTCGCCCAGCCTGGCTGGAGCGCTCGTAGGGAAAAAGCCGGGTGGAGTCAGAGGAAAAAACATTGCTTTTTATTTGCAACCGCTTTTGTGAGGCTTCATACGCTGCAGCCTCCAGCCCTTGACTCCCCCTCGGCCACCGTGGGACCACCCAGGCAGCGTGTCCAGGACATCCCTGTCCCCATCCCATGCCCACAGACATCCCCTCTCCCTTCATCTGCCGCCCGCCGCTGCCAGCACCAGGCAGGGGAACTCCAGCCCAGTTCGGACTGGGTTTGGAGGGAGGAAAAGCAGCAAACGCCAAAAAATTTTGTGCAGGATTTGGGAGAGAAACGACCGACTAGAGGGCAGCAAAGCTCCAGGCCGGGATGCTGCCGGGAAAGGCAGCGGGGTGCTGGGGGCCCCCTGCGCCCACGGGCCGGGGGTCTGGGGGGCTGCAAGCCCTGCGGTGCGCGGGGAGGTAAGCGGGGACCTGCTGGTATGGCTGGAGGGGCACGATCCCGGCCCTGATACCCCCTGGGGTGGGATGTGACCCCCCCAAAGAGGTTGGTGCTGGACGCCCGGACCCGCAGCCCCTCGTTGCTGGGGGCTGCGTTAAAGGTCAGCGGCAAAACCTGCAGCCGGAGGAGAAACTGCTGGGAAGCCTGAACGGCTCCGCGGTGGTTTCGTGGCATTTGTGGGCAGACGTTAACAGCTACAAATTTTGAAAGCAAACATTTGGGAATCTGTTCTTGTTTTTGTGTTTCTGTCGGTTCCTCGGTGCGGGGTTGTGTGTTTCCTCTGCAACAGCTGATGGCTGCACCGACACATCCCCGTCCCCATCCCCATCCCAGGCTTGTCCAGGGGCTCCAGCACCGCTCCAGGAGGGTCTTGCCCTTGGGGCCTGGCAGGTGAGAGCAGCAAGCCTGGATTTTTCCAGGACGTTGCTTGGGGTTTTTTTTTGCTGTTTTTGTTTTTTTTTTTCCTAGCTTATTTTTATAAATAGCAGCCCCAGAACAATCTGTTCCTTTTATTTATTTGTGTATTAAGTGAAGTGAATTTTAGTCCTGGCAGAAGATGCTGCGTTGATGGCTCTAATAACTAAGAGCTCCCATCTGTCCCAGCCCCAGCAAGGATGTGGCCCTTGGCCGCGGACCGTGACCCTTGGGGGGGGTTTTGGGGCCGTAGGCTGTGCCGGTGCCCTGCGAGGTGGGGAGGAGGGTGGGCAGAAGGGGCTGAAGAAAGGGGCTGCACTGACCCCAAGCGCTGCAGACCGCCGGGCACCGCGGGGTACGTCCCTGTCCCCTGCGTTAGCGCAGGGTGATGTGTGTTCCCACGTGCAGTGACCGTGGCTGTGGGGACCCCCCCACCTCTGTCCGCTCTGTCAGTGACCCCCCAACCTGTGGGCAATGCCAGACTAAAGCTGTAGTCCCTTCCCCAGGTTGTGCATCGGCTTCTACCCACAGCTGGTTTCTGGCATCTCTAACCAGAAGGTGCTCAGGCTTCTGCTAAATGCTCAGTAAAACCGGTGCAATGGCTTCGTGGATCACACAGGAGCGTTCAGAGTTGAGAGCCTCTCGGCTCCAGGTGTGTTGGGACACAACAGGCCCCATTCCCGCCTTGCTCAGGGCCACCTGGAAGTCTCCCAAATTCCAGCTTCCTGCTCAAACCATTAGCCCAGGTAGCCTCCTGTGGGGAGGTATAGGTTCGGCATCCCCCACCTCCCCATCCCTCTGTTGCACCACTATCCCTCGCACCACCGCGCTTTGGTTGACGCGTTTTTGCTCACCGTTGATTTGGTTCCCTTGAAGGTAGAGGTTCTCGAGGTTGGTGTTGACCCGGGGGATCTTCTGGAGCCTGTTGTAAGAAAGGTCCAGCTCAAGGATGCTGCTGCTGTTGAAAGTGTTGGTAGAGAGACCTTGATTTGTCAGGCTGTTGTGGGACATCCGTACATAGAGCAGCTTGGGAGACACCTTGAAATAGTCATCAGGGATGGTGTTGATGTAGTTGTACTCTAGGTAGAGCTGTTCCAAAGCCATTGGGAGCCCATCAGGGACTTTCCTGAGGTGGTTGTAGCTCAGATCAGCAAGGATCAAGGACTTGAGCCCTTTGAGGGATGCTCCCATCTCAAAAATGTAGTTGTGGCTGAGGTACAGGGCTGTGAGGTTCTCCAAACCCTCCAGAGCATTGGAGGGGACCTTGGAGATCTGATTGTAAGACAAGTGGAGCTCTCTCAGAGACCGGGGCAAGGGGATGGGCATCTTGGTTAGGTTGTTGTTGTTCATGTACAACCTCTCCAGGTGTTTGAGCTTGGCAAAGACCCTCTTGCCCATCTTCTCACTGGCGATCTGGTTGTTGTGCAGTGCGAGCCATTCCAGCTCCGTGGCGTTGTCAAAAGCCCCCTCTTGGATGGTGGTGACCTGGTTGTTCTGGAAGTAGACGTATTTCATCCGGGAAGGCACGAAGGGCAGGTACCTCAGGTTACGGGTGTCACAGTACATGGCTGATGAGAAGTTAGGGGGGCAATCACACTCTTGGGGACACTGCCAGGAAGGGGCTTGCTGAGGTTCGGGGCCGGGCTCTGCCTCCGTGTCTGGAGCTGGGAGGTAAGAGTACACGTAAGGGGTGTTCTCGTCCTCATAGTAGGGCATGTAGTTATAGGAGGACATACGGGACTGCCGCATGTAGTACTGTAACCAAGCCATATCTTCTTCTTCATTGTACTGGCCCAGGGAGGCTCTGCAGAGCCCAGCGATGATCAGGACGGTGGCCCAATGCATGGTGCTGATGCTGGAGGGACCTGGGTGGGGGAAAAATGGGGAGGAAACCATCAGCAAGTGTCAGGTCTGATGTAAGGGCTAGAGGCAGGTGAACTGCACCCCGAGGCCTGGGAACGCAGCGGGGTTGGATGTGGTTGCAGCCCTGCGTGGGCTTGGTGGCAGCTGGCAGCAGAGCTGGAGAACCACGGGGCCTGAGTGAATCCTACCCCCAAAAATGCAGCTGCAGACACGTCCCCTGCTTGCAGTTACCTGATCTTTCCCCTTTTTCACCTCAGGCCTGTTAGAAACCTCCATCCCAGTGGATATTTGCTTGCAAAATCTTTACTTATGGGTATTTCTGTTACAACTGAGTCGAGGATGGAGATATGGGGAACACGGTCCGAATTTGTGTAAGGTGATGCAGCTCTGCCCCAAGGTGCCTGGGATTCACCCGTACTGGCTCTGCACGGGAGGGAAGAGAAAGGACTCGGCCACTCTCCAGCCAAGCAGAGGAGAGCGGTAGCTGCGGGAACAGGTTGATGGAGCAAAAGGCATGTTTCGATGGAGCTATATTTATGCTACACTCGCTGGCGACATGATTCGCTGTGGGTTTCATCCAGCTCTCCCTTCCCCCACGAAAATGCAGAATGCTCGTGCTGCTTGGGACTGATGTAAATCCTGGTAAACAAGTTCTGGCTTATTTTTGAAATTAAACCACTTTCAAGCTTAGATTTCCCGAGCTCAGCCCTGACACAAAAAGGGCCAGCATCCGCTGGCCCCTCGAGGCCAGTGTGACCAGGGAGAGAATGAGCCATCGCCAGACCTGGTGCTTGGACCCCGCTTGTGAAATTCAGCCTGCCGGGGGTTGATGTCCAGAAGCCAGCAGGGCTGAGGGCTCAGAGCAAGGCAAACCTGTCCCTAAGCCCTTTGCCTTGGCTTGGGCTTCCCATCGCATGCCCAGGGCGGTGTGACGGCACACCGCGGTGCCGAAGGCAGGAGGAGGAGGACTCCAGCTATGGCCGTTGGTCCTGACTCCTCGTCTCGGTGCTAAAGGAGAAGGCAGAGCGGCCTGGAGTGAAGCAGCTTGAAATTCCTCCAGGAAATACACCGGGCCACGCTGCGCCGAGGGGGAGAGGAGTCGCTCCTGCCTGCTGGCTCCTATATACGTGGCTGGAAGCAGAGGGCTGTGGTGCTGCCGCCGCATCGCTGCCAGCTCCGCTCCAGCAGCCGCAGCGCGGGCACCGTGCGATGCACGGGCCAGCGTCCCTCCTCGCTGTGGCCGCGGGGTCGCCCGACGAAACCTCGCCGCGTCCCCATCCCGCAGCGAGGAGGGGACATCTCGCCCGGCAGACAAAGAGGACACGGTTTGCTCCCAGGCGGCGGCTGCCCTGCCACCGAGGCACCCTGGCAGGCTGCTCACGCTGGAAGAAAAGAGGGATTGAGATGGCGGCGGGCAGGCATGGCTCCCTCGCTTTTCTCCTTCTCTCCCTCCTATCCATCTCCGCGCGCTCCTGCAGCCGAGGGGCAGATGCGACGTGGTCCTCTGTGTGCAACAGGGGAGCTTGGCCGTCGCAGAGGAGTTTCTTCTCCTCCTCCCGCTCGCTCCAGGGCACTCTGCCTGCTGAAATACCAGAGCCGCCCTGCTCTGCGCAGGGGCTTCTCCACCCGTGCAGAGCTGCTCGGCAGCCCCTTCTCAGGGGGCCCCTCTGTGTGGGGCAGGACCGATCCGTGGGGTCCCTCCACTTTTTTTTAGTGCTCCCCTCCAGCGTACTGGTAACGCCAGAGCCTGTCCTCAGCAGACACCGCTGCCCCCCGCTTCATTCGAAGGTGGCTTCTCCCCTCCCCAGTGGGCTTCAGCCCAGTTTTAGGGGTGGGATCCGAGCTGAGCGTGCCGGCCGCGAGATCCGTCTCGTCTCCTGGTCCCCACGCTCCGGTGCCAGAAGCTGCCGGGCTAATGGGGTCAGCTCCTCGCCCCGAGAGGGAGCAGGTTTTGGAGCAAGAGGCTTCACGGTCTGTGGTCAGCCACGGACTCTGCCCGTTGCCCCCCATCCCCGCCGTGCCAGGCGTGAAACCATCTCCCCCTTCCCCTGCACCCCACAGACGGGACGGGCAGAGGTGGGACGGGCAGGGGGGGCAGCGAGCCGGCACTGCCCGCACCTGGGTCTCGGTGGTTGTAGGTGTCCAGCTCCTGGCCAAGTGGGCAAGGAGCTGCCAGAGGGGCAAGAGACGTGGGTAGCAGGAGAGAACTTCCCTGCCACGGCAGCTCAGGAGCGCTGGCATTCGAACCGTGCCACCCGTGTCGCTGGCATGCGCTTCGCGTGGCAGCCGCCCGCCCGCCGAGGCAAGAGTATGGAAATCAGGCTTCAAAAAAAAAAAAAAAAAATCATAATAAATATAGAGAAGGACTTACCAAGCTAAGAGCCTCCTTTTCAAAGCCTCGCTGCTCTTCTCTGGGATCTCCCGTGTGTCAAGCAGCATGTGAGTGTGTCTCCCAATTTGCAAAGGCTGGTGCCCGCCCTAGATCCCAGATCAAATATTGTGCTTGCAGGTCACGGGCTCGGCAGGTTTTTTGGGGAGTGACCTCCCAGCAGCAGCCAGTTTGCAGGAGAGACTGAAGAGACCCTAATGCTGTCTGGCGTTATAAATAACCTGCTTTTTCTTTCCTCCCTCTCTCTCTCTCTCTCTCTCCCGTCTTTTCTCACAGGAGTGTTGGCACTTTTCAGGCTCTCTCTGTTTAACGAGTTAGTGGAATCGGGGATGTTGTTTTTAAAAGGGCTGTTGTTAGGTCTCCTGTGTTTCTCATCAGGAAACGATGAGGAGGCCTCTGGACAGATTAAAAAATATCTGATTTTGAGGCGCTGAGGATGTGATACTTAGGGAGAAGCGAGAAATTATCTTTAACTTTTGTAGTACCAGAAGAAGAGACGTTAGTGCCTGCTCTGCCTGCAGCCTGGGCTTCTTCCCCAGGAAGCCTCAGTTTATGCAGTCCTGCTATTAAATATTTAGGATAAACATTTCCATGAACGATAAGGCTGCGGCATCCAAGGTAAATAAATTGCCTACCAAAGGGCCACTGTGACAGCGGGAATTCGTCTTCAGCTTGGCAGGAGAGAGATGCCAAGCTGGCATTTCTGCAGGCTGCGCCCATCCGCCTGGCATGGGGGTGTCCGTCCCCCCGAGGCTGACCCGGGAGTGGGTGTGGGGGGACGGGGCAGGGGAGCGGGTGCTGAGGGTGACCCGTGGTTGGGCAGAGACACGAGAACTTGCAGCTCTCCCTGCCACGAGGCTCATCGCCTCCAAGTGCCAGCCTTGCCCTGGGGGGTTCCTGCAAAGGGGGGGAGCGGTGGGTGCTGTCAACCTCCCTCCCCCCCGCCCCCCCAGTCCCCATCCTGGCTCTCTGTGCACTTGAGCTTTGGAGACAGCTCTTCCAGGGCTGTGGAAGCATTTCCTCCAGCAAGGCAAGGCAAGGAGGAGCCCTGACTGCCCATCGCCATCCCGTGCCCAGCTCCAGCAGCACGCCCAGGTCCTCCCAGGAGCCTGGAATTACTTAGCGAAGCTCAGCAGGTGCCAGACTCCCTCCAGGCTTCCTTTCTCCTTGCTTTCTATTGAAATTTCCCAGCCAAAACTTCCTTTTCCCCCCCCCGGGAAGCCTTGCAAAGATCCTTATCGCTCCAAAGGTCCTTGCTGTAAGGAAGGGGGAATGCGCAGGGTGGTTGGCAGCCGGGATTGCGAAGGACACGCTGTACAGTGGGGACTTTGCCAGAAAGCCGGTCTGTTTGGGAAGGAAGAGTGTGCCTGGAAAGCACAGCTCTCTGCACCGCAGCATGGGGCCGGGATCTGCAAGGAGAGAGAGGATTCAGAGAAAGCCTTGCCTTCGAGTGAGAAAAGAGGGGGGGCAGGAGGGTTGTGCTGCCTAAAAGGAGATAAAACCTTTCTAGAATGGGGTGGGGGCTTTCATTCCGTTGGTAGCACCTCTTCTGGCCCACCGAGCATTGCCGTGGCAGCTTGCAGCGGCGCGGGGCAGCCGGAGAAGGGCTCTCACCGTGGGCAGGGAGGTGGTTCAGGGCTCTGGGCTGATGCGGAGAATGATCCCGCTTGGAGGGATTTGTTCCCGCTGCCGCGGAGCTCTGTTCCAGGGAAAATGGTGGGGAGGGTAGTGGCAGCCAGTAACATCTGCTGCTCGGCGCTCGGACGGTGTCGACCAACGTCACATCTCTGGCAGCTGGAGGTGTCCTGGTGGCCAACAGCTCAGAGGCTTTCACAGGGCTTGGATGTTTTTCTGGAAGAGCAAACTGTCCCCAGCTCGGTTAGATAAGGAGTGTGGCCTCTCCATCTTCTGGAAGTTAAAAATATTCATGACCCAGGACGTGCGCCCTTTGGGGGAGGCTGTCCCGCAGCACCCGCCGGGGTCGGGCACCTGCTGTGGGTGCTGAGGAACCCTGCGTGGGCTGGTTCCGAATGGTGCCATTGCCCGTGGCCACATCCCCCTTTCCCAGCCTAAACCACAGAGTAACAACATGCTTAAGCTCAGTTTCTGTGTTCCCCGCAGTCACCAGGGCTTTCTGTTGAATCTCATTCTGACCAGTTTAGGACTATCTCAGGGAAATGAAAAGTTACTGTTTAAAGAACCGCATATGTCTTTTTTTTCTCCCTCCAGCCTTGAAATCTCCTGCTCCAGGTGGCCAGCACCTCCCGAGCTGCTGGCAGGGCTCTCGCTCGGTCCCTTTTCTCGGTGTGAGGTGGGTGTTGGTGAGACCTCGGTGCTACTGCTCACTTCAGGCCAGTGCGAAAGAGCTCCTCTCTGTTCCCAAGTGACTTCCATGAAGCTTTTTCAACATCTCCTCCTGTAAACCCCTCTTCCTTATTGCTGACAGTTCAAAGGAAGCTCTGAACTGGTGACAGGAGCTGGGAACACGCTGTCCTGCTTGCTCCAAGCCAATGGTCCCTATCGCTGCCTAATCTCATCCGGAGCAGTTACTCCAACGGTCGCAGTCTGCATCTCATCAGGGCCAGACAGATGCCTGTATTGGTTTGCTTTGGTTTTCTAAACCAAACTGATGTGAACAGCATCTATTTTGATTGGGTTCGTTCCAGTTGTTTTGATCAAATGCTCTTGAGTTTTGTATTTGAAACCACTGAATCTGGCCTGCGTTTGCCTTTAATTTGCAAAACCTGCGCTCGGAGCCGGGAGCGCTGTCTTCTCTGTGGATGGACATGGGTTTGTCAGGATGCTTTTGGCACAGGGACTGAATGCTTCACAGCATAATGAAGAAAAGTCTCTGATGCTCCTGCTAAGGCTAAAGCTCGTTCTGCCTGGGTGAAAGAAGAACTATTAAACCTACCATGGGCATCCAAAAACAGCGACTGTCAGAAGCACAGCTACTTCTGAGCAGCTTCCCTTTTTACTCATGGAAATGTTATTTTTGCCTCTTCCACATTTCCAAGAAGTTTCAGCTCTGCTGGAGCTGTTGGCTTCTCTGTCCTCCCACTCATGCTATTTTCTTTAATTTCCATGGTCCTCCCTGTCCTGGGAGGGGGTTACCAGTCCCGCTGGGCTCAGGGTGCTTGAAGACAGGGCTGCTTGTGTAGCAATCTCACCATGGCTGTCTGGCAGGTCCTGCAGGTCCCTTCCTAGACCTTGTCTTTAAAGGCAGATCCCTGAAGGGCGAAGGTCCCAGCTGCTTTTTTAAGGGACTCCAGTGACCAGAGTCCAAGCAGGACCCAAGGAGACCTTGTCCCTCGGTATCTCCAGCCTTGCTCGGGCAGGGAAACGCGTGGGGCATCGCCTGCAGAGCCCGCGCGGTGGAGAGGCCCATGAAGCCCCGATCCAGAGCCCCTTATTTACATCAGGCCTCCTGACAAGGCTCGTGCTATAAATGCCTGAGCAGAAAGGCTTTGGAGCCAGTGCCTGGAGGTCTCTGGCTCCCAGGTTCGCGTGGTCTTTCTGGATGTTTGCAACCAAACCTCCTCTTCCTCGCTGGTTCTGGCTCTTTCCAGCCTTTGTAAAACACGGAGGAACCTCTCGTGCGGGCACCGGCAGCGAGTGCCCTTCTCCAGGTACCTCTGCGTCGCTCCATCCCACCGTGCCGTGCCGGGAACCCTCTCCTTCCTCTAATCGTACCCCGAAGCGAGAGCGCTGGTGTCCGCAGGGTGGCTTGGGCTCCCCTGTGCCTGGGGGAGCAGCCCCGTGGCTTTCAGGGCAGTTATCATCTCGGATGGCCCCCTCCCAGGGCTGTGCTGCTCCTATTCTCAAAGGGCTCTGCTGAAAACAAACTCACCTGGAAGCCCCCACCTGATTTCCAAGGATGGCCAAAATGCGAGCAGGCAGTGGAAAGGCAGGCAGGGAAACGGAATCCTTGGGGGGTGCAGGCAGTGGGTGAGGAGGAGCAGGGATCGTCGGGTCCCTTTGGGCTCAGCCTTGGCGGAGCCGGGTGGAGGGAACACACTCAACATCTGGCAGATGTCTGCACTGGGCGGCTGCAGCCTCCTCTCCAAAAACGCAAAGGTCAGCGTG
Organism: Aviceda cuculoides; assembly: GCA_035590195.1. Lineage (NCBI taxonomy): Eukaryota > Metazoa > Chordata > Aves > Accipitriformes > Accipitridae > Aviceda > Aviceda cuculoides. The sequence continues at coordinate 3,628,500 of JAVJGG010000053.1, read as the reverse complement.
GAAGGGCAGGGCAAACCCTCCCTCGACCTCCCTTCTCACCCCGGCCTCCCTTTTGCCTTTTTTCTTTTTTAGCGTTACATTCTTCAGCCCAAACAACATTCTTGAATCGAGATTTGAGGCAATCTGGAGGGAGTCGGTCACTCGGAGACGGTGCGACTGCCAAGCGAGCCCCGGGGCTCTGCTGGAAACTCTGACTCGGGTGCAGGGTGTCGGGGCGATGCTTTCGCCACAGCTCCCGTGTGTCAGCAAGGTCCGATGCTCCCGGAGCTCCTGGGGTCATCCCATTTCCATGGGAGGTGCTTCAAAGCTTCCCTTGCGTGCAGCAAGCTGCAAGGGCTCAGCCCAGGCTTTCCCGGGCTAGAAATGGGATGAGAGGCAGCCCTTGGCTGGGAATCCTCACCCGCTGTCTGCTCCCCTCCTCTCCCTCCCGCAGGACACCTGGGGACATGAAATCGGTGGCCGGCTGCCGTCCCACTCGCTCGCTTGCATCCCACACCCCAGCCCCAGCTGCTCCGAGCCATGGGGCTCTGAAAAAGAGCCTGCACCAGAGAAGTGCCTTGGCACCCAAAATAAGGGGGGGGGTGTGCCAGCTCCCGGCCCCCACCCGTGTCCCCTTGCCGCTGCTCTGTCCCCTGCCCTGGACGTGCTACGTGTACCCAGTGCCCCCCCCCAGCGATGCCCACCTTTGCACTGTGCAGAGCAGCCCCGCGGCCCCTCTCCCCCCCGTCCCAGCTCATCCATCCCATCGTGGTCCAGCAGCGACCGGGGCCAGGCCGTGCAGTAGCCGCAAGCAGCTCCCGTTTGCCTCCAGATCTGTTGGGGGGGGCACGGGGCAGGGAGAGCAAACCCCAAATTGTCCCTTACCCTCCCCAGCTGCTGACTTGGCACGGCTGCCAGCGCTGGGAAATGCTAGTTTGGCTGGGGAAGCCTTTGCCCCATCCCACCGTAATTACAGGCTGCCTTTGGGGCTCTGGAGCCTCATGTAATAACTCCCTGGTCTCTCGGGGTCTGCGGGTTATTATGGGGTAGAGTCAACCCTCCCAGCACCCAGACCCAGGAATGTCCCTGCAGCCCGTTCCACAGCTCCCAGTCCCACGGACGTGGCTCTGGGTACCCAATGGTCTCAGCGTGTGTGCTTTCACCCCCCTCCCTGCCAACCCAAGGCGCCGGATTTCTTAAATCTCCATCTATGGGCTCCAGTGCCTCTCCCCTTGCAGCGTGGGTAGTGCCCTGGGCTGTGCTGGGAGAGGATGCCTCAGCACAAAGAGGGTCAGAGCTTATTACAACCGCTGTAAAATGTGTTTGAAAAGGTTAAGTGCTTAATTTGGAACAGAGCTGGAAACTATGAAGTGTTTCCTCATCCCGTCGCTCCCTTGCCTGTCCCTAGATGTATGCTTTAACAGCGCTAACAGCTCCATGGCTAACGGAGGCTGGTTATGAGCACGCCCTGAAATACCTTCGAGAGCCTCCGAGTTTTGCAGAGGAGCCAGGAGAGCAGTTTGCACAAGATTAGCCAAGTGCAAATCCACTCGGGAGGACAGCGGGGGAGCTGCCAGCTGCAGAGATCACACAGTCCCGTCAGGTGTCGCAGGCTCTGCTGCCACTGTAATTTATTGCCTGTGCCCAGGCTTGCGATGCAGATGTTTGCCCACGGCTGCGTGGGTATCGCTCGGTTCTGCTCGCGGGTATCACGTGGCGTCGGGACCAAACCCGGCAGGATGCTGACACCTTCCCAGCCCCGTCTGTGAGACCACCGTACCCTGATCTGCCGCAGCCTGGCACAGGACCTGCCCCTGCTCCCCAGGGTGATGGGTGTCCAAACCCAGAGCCCCTTTGCTCAGCTATCGCGGGACAGAGCAGCTCTGCTGGGACATGGCAGCGGCTTGCTGGACCTTAGGAGGGGACAGGAGCGTGGGAAGCCCCAGGACATTTGCCAGTGGTGATTGCTCTGTGCTTTGAGGCTGAGCAAGGTGTCCCGCCAGGACCTGGCTGCCTCACCCCTTCTCTCCCCACCGTAGCATCAAGGTAGCTCTGAAGGCTGCCAGGCGCTGGCTGCAGCTCTCCAAGGAGCAGAAGGAAAAAATGCAGCGTTTCCTTGCTCAGAGCCTTCAATTCGGGTTTTCAAAGGCCCTTTGAATGCCTGGCTCCTCTCCGAAGCCTCGCAGCTCTCCTGAACAAACAGCAGGAGAGGACAGGTTCATTCCAACCCATTGACTGAGGGTCCTGGATGGGGAAAATCTCACGTCATGTTTCCTACAAGCAGCGAGCCTCGGAGCCCTCTTGCAAAGCACTGAGCCCAAGAGACGCATCTCTGCCTATCTCCAAAGCCGTCCCCAAACTGTCCCCCCCCAGCCAGGTCTCTCCTCTCCAGCTTCGAGGGTTCAGTGCAGACCTCCTCCTCCTCCTCCTCCTCCAAGGCAAGCTTGGTACCCAAACCTCTCTGCAAACAGGGTTGCAGTCACACTGGGAGCCAAATATAAACCCATGTAGAGATTAATAAATTATAACCATCAGTCTGAGCTGCATCAGGCAGCAAACAAGGAGAGGGTCCTGGTGCACAGAGTCAAGCGCTGCTGGGGGTCCCTCCCAGCTCGGCAGGGACTGTTGGAGAGGAGCAGGGCAAACGTCCCCCATCCCAGGGTGCCTTTAAAACCACACATCTATCACTGCTGTTAAGTGATGATAACGCTCTTAAAATGCACAGCCTCCCAAATCTACTCCCGTTAGTGAAATGCAGCCAGCTCTGGGGTAGGAGCGGCAGAGCTGGTGGGCAGGGGGGTAAGGCAGGGCTCGATCCTGTCCTCCCGAGCCTTCTGCGGCTGGATGCATCCCGGAGCCCCGTGATGGGCACTCGAGCCTGGTGTCCCACGGCATGCTCAGCCCTTCCCCAGTGCCTCGTGGCTTCCCCCAACTTCCCAGATCCCCCCGGCTCTGGGAAGGTCACAGCACTGAACTCCCCTCCCAAATGGTGCGTGGGCTGTTTTTCTCTCTAAAGCATCTGAAATATGAAAAAAACCCTACAGAAAAGCGAAACATCAGCTGCCTGGGAAACCCATTAGCGTTCCTGCCTGCTCCTGCCACCTGGCTTCCCGAACTAGCAAACAAATCAAAACGTCCCGCTGCCCGGAGCCTCTTCACCCTGGCATCATTTCACCCGGAGCAGAGCCAAGCCCTGCCAGGGGCCACTGCAGCCAACCTCTGCCCTCCTCTGCCCTGGCTCCCATCGCCGCGCTCGGGCCTTCTTCCGAGCTGGAAACGCTCCTCCAGATTAAAGGCAGGCATGGTTTTTTTTTTTTTTTTTTAAAGAAAAAAAAAAAGGTTTGGGGATAAACAGGAGCAAGAGGCAGGGTGTGGGCGTTCGCTGTTTTCACTGCTGTTCAGCTGAATTGAGTTGTTTGGGGGACACTTGGGGTCCTGGCAGTGCCTTCACAATTTAGGGAGATAAAAGGAGCATCTAGAAGGAGGTGGCATTGGAGGGACAAGACTATTCCCTTGGGTTTGGGGTGGCGATGCTCCTCTCTGCCATGCCCCGGGCTCTGGGACACATCCCTTGTGCCCCGTCCGCCTTTCCCACCCGGAGGGTGGGCGCTGAGCTGTGGATAATCCCTATGGCACGGTGCTGCAGCCCCGTGGAGCGGGGCCAGGGCGGTGGGGGGCTGCCGGGGGCCCGTGGGCAGACACAGCAGAGCTGGGGGTGGGCTGGGTGCTGCAGAGCTCACGCGGGTGCTGTCAGCCCATGAGCAATAATTAGCGATGATCAAAGCGGCTTCTTCCCGACAGCCCTGAATACGGATGCTTGGAAATCTTGTCGAGCGTTCTGGCTGCTGGCAGGGAGAAAATAACACCCGCTCCTGCCTGTGGGCAAAAGCCTTGCGCAGGCAGATGCCTGCTACTCCCAGGACCCCCAGCCCCAATGGGGTGATTTTTGGGGGGCTGGGGGTCAGCATCCCCACGGGCAGAGCTGTGCGTGGGCCGCTGGCGTTCAGGGCACGGCGGGGCTCTGCTCCCAGCCTGGCGGCCACCGCGTCTCCATTGCTGCTTCTCTGCAAGTCAAGAAGAGAGAGTTAAGGAGACTAAGGAGTCTGCCAGCTCCTCGGGGACTGGAGCGGGCTGAGAAATGCGACGGTGCAGCTGCCGAGCCCCCCCAGCCTGCGGTTCGGCCCCTCCTGCACCGAGCCGGGGCTGTCCCCACAGCCAGGGCTCCCGTGTCCCTGCTGCGGGCTCTCTCCCGGGGTTATCCCAGCGGAGCGTGTGGCTGCACGGAGCTGGCACTAACCCCCTGCGCTCGAGTCAGAGGCGGGCAGACCTCTGCTCCTGTGTCCCTGCCTGCATTGCCCTCCTTGGAAGCGCCCGCAGCGGGAGGGTTGGATGAGACGTGCCCCGGCCACGCTACGTGTGGTTTGATAAATTCTTGCTTTGTTTTCGTTCGATTTCCGCCGGCCCTCTCGGGGACAGTGTGTGCGGGCCGATGGGAGCAGGGATGGCTGCCAGCTGCCTCCACTCCATCATCCCCAGCAGAGGCACCAGTGGCTTCTCCTCCTGCCTTCGGGGTGCCTGTTCACGCCGGGAGAAGCTGTTTACCGGACCCAGCTCCTCTTCCCTGCCGCCGCTGGCTGCAGCCGCTCCGTGGGTGTGCGAGGTGCCCCCCACGCTCTGCTCTGCAGAAACAAGCAGGAATCCATGGCAAACCCCTGCCCAGCGCTCCTGGCCTCCTCCCAGCCTCAGCCTGCCGAGCAGAGGCAGCCAGAAAAGCCCTGTTCTCCCCCAAACTGGTTCGGGCAATTTCCCCGCTCCCCCCTAACCCCCTCCGCTCGCTTAGGGCTTGCACCTCAGCTGCATCTCCACCTGCACGGTCCCCAGAGCCCCCCCCCCCCGGGTGTTTTTCTCCCCCAGCCTTCCCTTTGCAATTGCGCAGCGGAGCACGTCGTGTCTGGGAGCCCCCGGACCTCTCCCTGGCTCTCGGGCTCAGTTTTGTCTCTGCCTTCAAAGAGGGAGGGAAACCGCTGCCGGGCTGAGCCCGACGGCCGGCCCCGGCTGCTGCGGGACGGTGCAGCGGGAAAAGGGGACGGCTGGTGCCTCAGGCGTGGAGGGGAAGGGCTGAACCCGAGCACGGGGTCCGGTTTTGGGGGTGCTCTCTGTGCGCCCACCACATGCCCCCTTCGCTGTCTGCAGGCAACCATCCTCTCGGCCGTCACACGCAAGCACGCCGTGGGAGCATCGCGCCGTGTCAGGGGCACGGGGCAGCCCCGGGGGCGTGAAAATGCTGGAGATGTTCCTGCATTTCCTTGGGAAGAGCCAGGCTGGTGAAAATGCTGGAGACGTTCCTGCATTTCCTTGGGAAGAGCCAGGCTGGTTGCGGCTCAGCCCCAAGCGTGGCGTTTGTTTGCTGCCCTCCTCGAGAAAGGCGAGGAGAGGAAAGGGGGTGCCCGAAGCGGGGCCAAGCTAAATACGGGGCTGAGAGGTAGGTGGGCTATTAGTCCCCAAGAGTAACCTCAGGGAAAACAGCTCCTGCTGTAAGGATTTCCTTCCTTTTTTTTTCTTTTTTTTTTTTTTTTTTTTTTTGGAGATCGCTCCAGCTCCCGCTCTCCCTGCCGACAGCCAGCTCCCTCCCGGCCGGCACCGCGCTGGAGGGAGGGGTTGGCTGCCTGTGGCTTTCTCCCTTTTCCCTGCAAGGCCGAGATGCTGATGTGTAAGCTCTGGGTCTCTTTGGCTCCCCAGGTCCTCCATGGCTGAAGCAGCGGCTGCAGGGAGGAGGCAGCCAGGAAGCCGCCCCTATAGACGTAGCTATACTCCTCCAGGCTTCTGCATATACGTTTCCGCTGCCGTCTGCCTGTGCTGGAGCGGGAACGTGCGTCTCCGAAGCGGCACGGGGATTAATGGGCTGTAAGGAACAGGGCAGCTCTGGCCGCACCGTCCCCGTCCCAACCGGCAGCGGGTGCAGCCCTGGGACGGCCAAGCCCCGAGCCAGTTCTGCTCCAGCGGCTCCTCCGAAACATCCCAGCTCAAAGCAATTTTACAAGAAGCCTTCACTTCCAGGGAGTCTGACCTTTTCATTAATAAATCAGCTGTGTTATTGAACGCATGAATAATACATGATCACACCCAGCCCCGCGCTAAGCTCTGTGTGTAAAATTTAATTAATCCTCTCACGTAACGCCCCCGAGGGCCGGCGATGAATGGTTACGCACAGCTCGGGCTGCCAGCGGTGCCCGGCGATGGCTCCAGAGCATCCCGGCCCCAGCAGCCGCATCCCGCTCACCCCGGGGGGTGTGTGTGTGTGTTCCCTCCAGCAATTTTTTTGGATGCTTCTTTCTCTGGGTGTTTTAAAGGGGAAAATTCCCCTTTGCTGTGGAGATGCTGGAGGAAACCCCGGCAGCAACCTCTCACCAAGCATTTCCTCAGGGAAATAACATTGGCTTTTTCTTTCCTCGACCTTTTCCTGCTGTGGCTGTTAATAATGTGAAATCCTAAGTAAATGTCTCCATTCAGGTGTGTTTAACAGGAAACCATGAGCAAACATTGTCACCGCTGGTGCAATCTCCAGGAGACCCCCAGGTATTTAAACGGGAATCGGCCCTGAAGATGGCCTTGATCCCAACAGGGTCCTTCCCTCCAGCTGCTTCACGGGAAGGATGGGAATGTGTTTTCTTGTTTTTAAACTCAACGAAAGCTTTGACCTCATGGATGGTGCCAGGGACAGTGTTAGTTTGACTCCAGCGGGGGGGTGTGGGGTTGTGCTGTTTGCTTCCAGGCTTTGCTGCTGCCCACCGCTCGTCTCGCTCCCTGCGAGCGCGGGGGATATGGAGGGGGCTTCTGCAGCCCCTGCCTTGGCTCTGCCCCCCGAGGCGACGGGCCGGGGGGGCTTGTAGGGGAAACCCCAGCAGCCCGGGGTTAATTAGCAAACAGCGCAACGAGGTCTGGTAGTGATTACACGCACCCTTTGCCAGGAAGCAGCTGCAAACTCCCGTGGCCGGTGCGTGGGGGGGGGGCGAGCCCCTCCTGCCCTCCGGCAGACCCCCAGCTCGGCATGCTGCTCAGCACCCTGCAGCCTAAGCAGGATGGCACCCACTGCCCCACGTCGCGGGGCTGCCTGGGGCCATGGGTGCAAGCGGGAGGACTCGGGTGGGCAACGCGTGTGTGGCCGGAGCTGGGGGGCTGCGTGCGGGGGAAGCCCAATTTCAGGGGCACCCAGCCCCAGCTGCACCCCCCGGCTCTGCCGGCTTTGCCGGGGTGCTGTGCGGTGCCGGAGATGGAAGCCAGCTCCCACGCTCTCCCTCTAGCGGACACGGCCCGTGGGTTGGCGGGGGGGGGGGGGGGCTGGGGGCCCCACTCGGCGCCTGGTGGTCCCCGAGCCACGGTGCCCGGAGGTGAATGTGCCGTGGGTTTTTTTGGCACATCGGCACAGGCGCTTGGTGATGCTCCTGCTGTCCCTGCTCCCGGCTGCCTTTGGATGCAACGGTGCGGCTGGGAAAGGATGGAGCGCTCCAGGTGCGGCCGTCGCTGCTGGGAGAAGGGATGTGGGTGTCACGGGGAGGAGGATGGGGTCACGCAGGGGCTCTGGGGTGGGTTTTGGAGCTGGCGTGGGCTGGCACCGGTCTCACCGATACCGGGGAAAGCTCTGCCTGCTTCCACCAGCTGAGGAGCCGGCCCCTGGTCGCTACCTCCCCCCCCCCAAGCATGCGGCATTTCAGCGAATGTGCTGAAAAATAAACACGTTTCCTTATAGCTCCATATGCACAAATGTTACCCTTGGCTGCACGCAAGGGGCCAGCCACCCTGGGACTGAAGGAGCTTTTGTTGGGGAAACGGCTGCAAGAGTAATTTGAAAACTCCTTCTAGGTTTCTCTTCCTGCCTCCTTCTCCCAACCTTTCCCCGGCCGGCAAAGATGATCCTGGGGGATTTACAGCTCTGCTCCACGGCTGCAAGCTGCACAGCTCAGGGAGCATCCCCCTTCACTGGGGAAACCGCTGGAGCCCAAGTCCCTGCACTGAAAGCTCCTTCCCAGCTTTTCTCCCTGCTCCCTGCGGGCTACATACACCCCGGGCTTCCTCTGCTCTCCCAGCCCTCCCAATTAAACGTTTCCAAGTGAGCTTGTCTTGAAGTGTCTGCAGCTTCAGAAATCCCCGGCAGGTTGCCTCTGAGGAGCAGTTTCAAAGGCTTTAACTGCTCTCTGGTACCGGCTCTGTGCCGCTGCCGGGAGCTGCTGTAGCTCCGGGGTGGCTGCACGCAGCCGGCGGGACCCGGGCACTGCTGTGCCCAGGTTTTTAAGAAATGCCAGGTCAGAGTCACCAAACCTCCCAGCCCTTGGCGCGTGGCTCAAGCCCTGGGTGAGGCTCTCTGCAGACAACCAGGACAGGGCTGGAGCCAGCCCAGTATGGAAACATCACTTGTTTGCATCCGTAGCTACGGCTATTTTCTTCAATAGCCAACAGCTACGTAAGGAGGAGTTTGATTTCCTACGTCAGGATGGTGCCTGATGGAAAGAAACCGGGTGGTAGCTGGGCGGGTGCGTGAACGACGCCGGAGCGATGGGGAACGCTCAGCCTTGAATTCGGGAGCTCTGCCTTGGTGCGTGAGGCTTGTGGTTTAGCTGGGCCACTGGCTGAGGCTCAGAGGGGAGTTAAGAGAACTGCAGGCTGTAAAGCTGCTGCTCAGGATGGTCCCTCCAGGGCCCTGGGGACAATTTCCAGCTGCCGAGCAGAGGATCATGCCAGCCCTGCCTGGACGTCCTGCCGCCCGTCCCGGCCGTGGGGGACGACTCCGGTGCAGGGTCCGAGGGACGCAGGGCAGCGCGATGCCGTCGGGATGAGGCCCCAGGCTCCTGGATGGAGAGGGACAGACACTCCCCGGTGCTGCCTCCAGATGTGCGTTTCATTCCAATTTAATCAGATATTTACTGTGAGACCATAAAGCCGTGAACTGTTCTCGGACGTGATTCCAGGGCTGTTCCCCATCCTCTTCCCCTGCGCAGCCATTTCCCACCAGCAAGCCCTTCCCTTGCTGTTTAATTGCCTCACTTAATCAATGCAAAGGAGTTATGAGCCATGAACGGTCTCTGATCCCAGTGCAAATCCCTGTAAAACATGCAGCTGGAAAAACTCTTCTCCGGACTTTGGCTGGTTTTCCTTCCATGTTTGCTGAAGCACGTGCTGCTCCCCTCCCAGAGGCAGGCCGTACCTGCCGGGAGTGGTGTCCGTGTGTCCGCAGCGTGCCGGCAATCCCACTCACGACGTGCCCTGTGCCGGGGTGGCTGGCAGAGCTCCCCTGGGAGCCATGGAGGGCCCAACTCAAGGCATCAGGTGCCCCCATCAGCTAGAAAATCATCAGGGCTTTTCCTTCTGTGCTGCCCTCATAGCAGCACGGCTCTGCCCTCATCCGCCTCCCCGCCGACGTCCTCGGCTTCCACGCCTGCCCTGAGCCGTGGGTGCTGCACGCTCTGTTCCCCGCGCTCCTCGCTGGGCATATTTTTAATAACCCCATTTCTGTGTATTGCCTCTGTCCCGCACACAGCCCCTGCTCACGTTTGGCAGGTTGGCCAGGCTTGAAAACCCTCAACTGCCGCTGCCGAGCTGTGTCAATATTAATTTCCAGTCCCGCGTGAAACCTGCTGAACCCTGGTGGCACGTTGGCAAGAGTCTATCCTTCGGGGGTTTATCGAACGGTTCCTTGCTGCAAACGTCAGGGAGGTTGGTCGTGAAGCATCAACAATTTCCTTGAAGGACGGCAGCTGGGTCTATCGATGCAGCCGTCCATCCGTCCATCCACCCAGCGACACCCCCCCCCCAACGCAACCCCTGCTACCCGGAGTGTGCCGGGGCAGGGAGGGAGGTGGGTCCACACGGAGACGATGGAGATCTGCGGGATGCGCCCGTCGGGTGCTGGGGATGGGCGAGGGGAGCGAGGGGCTGGGGGGGGGAGAGCGCTGTGGCCGCGGCCGTGCCGCGCACACCGGTGCAGCTGCCGGGGTTGCTGGCAGGGGCCAGGCTGCTGGCGAGACGCAGCTGGATGGCTCCGCTTTTTTCCAGGCCTGTGTCTCAGTTTCTCTTTATTTTATGTGTTTTTATTTCCTATTAAAAGCGCGCTGTCTCATTTCCTCCGTGAAAAACAAGGCTCTTTCAGCAAGATGAATTCCTCCAGCTCCAGCAAAGCCCCCGGTCTACGCTGAAAAATAAACAGGCTGTGCGGGGCGCAGCTGCCTTCTCCCCGTGCCCCTCGCTGCCCCGCGTCCCCCGCTGCCGGTGCTGGGGTTGGCTCAGGACAGGGATGCTGGATCCCCTCCCCGGGGACAGAGGGACGGCGTCTGCTGCAGACACCCGTCGGGCCAGCACCGCTTGCTGCCCTGTGCCTCCCCTTCCCTCCCAGGAACCTTCCTTGTTTCGGGCAGGGTTTGGTGGCGGCTAAAGGAGGAGGAACCAGCGACACTTTTCCAGGCTGGTGTGTCCCCTTGCTGCGTTGGGAAGGCGCTGGGGACCGCAGCAAAGGGCCTGGAGCCCTCTCAGTCCCCCGGCATCGGCAAGCCTCCACCCACAGGAGAGACAGATCCTCGGAGGCTACGGGAGCAGCTACCAGAGCATCTGCCTCAGCTGGAAGCAGCGACGCAGATGCCTTCGAGATGAAAACACTTCCTCTGCCGCTCCACCTCCACCTGACATTTGGGAAAGCAGAGCCGCAGCTCCCTGGAGCTTTCCGGCTCTCTTAATCGGAGCCATTACACACGCTGCTCATCATGCCGAAAGGCGCGAAGCTGCGGCGTGGGGCAGCGCCGGCTCCGGCAGGGAGCCTGGAGAGAAGCCGTCCCCGGCTGTTGTCCAGGGAACCGGGTGTTTATCCCGGACCAGGCCTGGGTGGGTTGTCTGCAGCCCGGGACACGGCTGGCGTGCGGGGGGACCCGGCTCCGTGGGTGCACCGAGTTGGTGGGTCCTCAGCGCTTGTTTCCGATGGCTCTGATGGGTTCCACGGGCTGTGTCGCCCGCGGGAGAGGTCTCTGGGAGAGGGGTGAGTGCTTCCTGCAGTTGACCTGTTGCAATAAGGCAGGTCTTGCAGGGGCAGAGCTGAGCTGCCTGGCACTGGAGCACAGCCCGGCTGCCTTCCCCGAGCCCGAACACCCCGGGCTGGTGCCTCCGTGGGGGCAGCCCTGCCTGCCCTGCCAGGCCCCGCGTCGCCTGAGAGCGCCAACAGAGACCCCCACGTCTGCAGATTTTCACCATTTTGGGGTCAATCTTTTTTTTTTTTTTTTTTCTGGCCATGCTGCCATTTAGCATCCACCTTTGCGAGCAGAAGGCAGTCTTTCGTGATGGTGCTGTTGCAGGGAGAAGATGTTGGGGGGGAGGTGATGCCCCCCAGGGCAGCTGCTCTGCCCTCCGGAGCTGCCTGTGCTTTGCTCTGGTTGGGCTCCAGCCCGTCCCTCCATGGCAAACACGGTGGTGGGCACAGCCGGAGGGCGGCAGCTTCTGGGAAGGCTCCTGACAGCTGATTTTACAGTGCTGGCAGCTCGGCTCGGCCTTCAGTCCACTTTTGCTTCAATCAAAATAAATGTGCAATATTAAAGTATCAGAGCCGAACTCCCCAGGCAGAGAGAAACAGAAAGACGTTTATTTTCCAGCCCTGAGCTATGTATTTATTATGAAATGTTGGTGCTTGTCGGGGTGGAAGGCCTGGCAGGGCTCTGCGGACACGCTCGCCAGCCACGGTGCACGCCGGGACAGGGCGAGTGCCTCTGGCCAGATCCTGCCTGTGCCCAGCTCCTCGGTGAGAAGCCGCAGGCTGAGATGGCCACTGCAGGGACAGTCCCTTAAGAAGGAAAAAAAAGAAAGGGAAGAAATGAGACGAGGCTGGGGCGGGTTGCTTCGACAACTTCCCAAGGTTTCCTTTGGAGGCTGAGGGCCACGGGGAAAAAACTCTCCCTGGGGATGGGGCTTCCCGTCGCAAGGCACGATGCTGGCAGAGGGGAAGGGGGCCCGGGAGGGTAGCAGGGGGCTGGGAAAAGCGATGTGAGCTGCCAGCACCTCAGGCTGAGGTCTGACACGTCAAAGGAAAGGCGCAGCGATACCCAGAGCTGGTATTGCCTGTAAAGACCCAACCTCTGAGCAATATCTCGGGTCTTCCCAGGTGCAGGGTGGGAAGCAGCTGTAATTACTGAGTGCAAGTGATTGCATTAGCCGGGGAGTTATCAAATGCCCTGAGCTGCTGCAGCTCAGTTACTTCTGGGTGGAGGAATGAAAGCCTGCACCTTCAGCCGGGGATTCCAGCCAGTTTTCAAGCCTGGGGGAACTGCAGAGGCATTGGGCGATGAGCCAGTGAAGGTCCCCATTTCCACGCCACGCTGGGTGTTGGTGCTGTGCTGGGAGCTGAGGACACTGGGGCCTGTGGTGAACTGCATCAGGTGGGGTTTGGTGTCTTGCACAGAGGTTTTTAGCCGTGTCCGGCAGATGTTCAGGGTACATGGACTTGAATTTGCTGTGGAAATGCTTGTGTCTTCATCTGAGGATTTTCAGGGCTCTGCAAGTCAGAAGATGGAAAGTGCAGGTCTGGTGGTGGTCCACGGGGACCGGCTGTGTTTACTGGGCTTCAGGAGCACTCTGGATGAGGGAGGAAATAACACATGCACAAAGTCCTCTGAGGATGCAGAACTGGGAGGATTTGCAAATACCAGAGAGGACAGAGAGGTTAGAAAAATCTTCAGGAAACACAAAGGCCCAATTCGGAAAATGCAAAGCAAATCCATCTGGAGGGGACCATTCGCGGATGCTGTGAGCTCCTCGGGGCAGCGGGTCTGGGAAAGGCATTCGGGAGGTGCTGGCTCAAGTGTCCCTCTCTTTTAGGAAGAGGCTAGAGGGGCTCTGTCATCTTTAATCCCTGCTAGCCAGAGTGTCCAAACAGCTCGGCTCCCAGCTGAGCAAGCGGCCAGGTTTTTGGCAATGCCCGGGGCTTAGCTCTCCATAAGACCCAGGAGCGGCAGCTGGCAGGAGCCCGTCGAGCTGACCCGGGTCTCTGGCCGCAGCCGCCTTATCCCACGGGCGCCAGCTGGGATTGCAATCCCCAGGCTGAAAGTGCTCCCTTTGGCTGTGGGGTGCCATCCCCGGGCTCCTGTCCCAGCCACGGGGCCACAAAGGCACCCCGCCGGCACCACAGGGGTGTAGCGATTGCTACCCATCGGTTCGGCCGCCGCCTCTTTGCTAAATTGCTGTAAGTGTCCTGAAGCGCAAAGGCAGCACGAGGGGCAGGGAGTACGAATAATAACTGTGCCGTGAAATGCTGCCGGGATATAATTTCAGCTCTTGGTAGCGGGGACCTGCTCTTACGCCGACACCCCTGAGCAAAAGCCCAATTACCTTTGGGCGTGCGGGACGGGGCGCTGCACGGTTCCGCTCCTGCGGTTTCCGATGTGTCGCCCTTTCCACTGCCCTACGAACCCAACGGGGGCTCGGCGCTTCTCCCCGGCCCCCCTGGTGCTGCAGAGCCCCCGGTTCACGTGCAGAAATCCCTGTCCCTGCCGCTGGCCCGTGAGAGCTGGGACGATGCTGGTGGTGGGGATGGTTTGGTGTTGTGCCTGGACCGCCTCCATCCCTTTAGGCAGCTCCTGGGGAAGCATCCCCTCGCGTGGGGCGGCCCGAATGTCACCCAGGGCAGTGGGAGCGCGGAAGCTTTATGCAGCGTGGAGGCTGCGGGAGGATTAAAGGCAGATTGATTGGGCCTTAATAGCTCTACCATAAATTCCTTCTCCAAACGCTGTTTGAAAGCAGTGAAACCCCGGTGTTCCCAGAGCTCCCTTGCTTATTAAACAACCTAATGAAGTGATTTGATTAAATGCAGGGAAGTCTCTCTGGCTGCCCTGGTGCTTTGTAGCAACCTGGGATTATCAAAGCTGTTACTTGGGAGATGCAGTGCTTTAAGGTGTGCCTTGTTAACTGTAGCTCGTTCCTGATTTTGCCGTGGCTAATTGCCGTGGTTGTTGTTTGTCACTTGGTTTGTGGGAGTGCAGGAGAGCCCCAGCCAAGGCAATGGGCTTGAAACTAGAGATATAAAAGTCTGGGCCTCTCTGCTTTGCAAGACTCGTAGCTCAGGGGTTAAGTAACTTTGTGGAAAGTAAGATCCGGAGCTGATGGCAGGGTTTCTCCTATAGAAATGCTGCCATTCGGGCCTGAGCTGCAACCACAGAGCAGAGTGATGGATATCCCGGGAAGAGCGAGGGAGATGAATGGAGCGGGGCGAGCGCCAGCTGCCAAGGCTCTAGCACCGACCACTGCTCTCCCTTCAATGGGAACCAGCACCAAGTGGGATGGGCAGCTGCTGCCAGGGGCTCTTCTAATACTGATAATTAATAGCAGCAGTAGTAAAAAGAGCTGGTGAGTTTGAGAGAGAGAAGAGGAGAGTCCAGGCTGCGGAGGGAGAGTGGGAAGGAGCAGCATGAGTAACAGACATAAAAAGAGAGGAGGCAATGTGACCTCTGCAGATACACAAATTACTCAGCTGCTTCTGGCTGCATCAAAGATTTTCTGACTCACCAGCCTGGGGATTTAACCCCTGGATCTCAGGCTGTGCTGGCAGACTGCTGGCGGGATGCAAGGAGGCGGCTGCTCCGGCTCCTCGCTCGTGTGGGAATGTGGCAGGGGCCTGCCAGGCGTCCCCCACCCTCTTCAAGGCAAGGAAGGCTCCGGGTGCCCCCCTGGGCTTTGGGGAGCATGGTGGGTTTGCATGGGGACCCCAGGACTGAAGAGATGGAGGGATGAGGATGGAGGTGGAGGGATGAGGTCTATCCCTTCCAGCCGCCTGCAGTGCTGGCTCCCAAATCCTGCAAATGTGCCTTGTTTGCCCCTTCTCCTCCCTTCCCAGAGCCTTGGAAGCTACCTGGAGCTGGCTGGGTCCAGGGGGTGACCGAGAGGCTGTGGGGGGGATCTGCCTTCCCAGATTCTCCATGCAAAGCCGCAGGAAGCCCCCCGTTTTAGCCTAGCCCCAACTTCACCTTCCACATCCCTGGCGCCGCTGGGGATGGAGGGCTTGGGTGCAGCCCCCAGACAGCCCCTGTCCTGCCCTGCTCTCCCTCCTCAAAGGGGTTAAACTCTCCCAGGCTTGGGGCTGTTGTTCCCTTACACCCCTCTGGAGGAATAATTGGCACCAGGTTGCTGCTGAGTGGAGCTACTTGGTTGGAGAGTGTCTGAACTGGTTCTCCCCTCATTGAACCTGGCCTGAAAAAAAAGGAAGAGTGAGCCCGAGATGCTGATGGGCATTGGAGCCTGTCACCCCTGTTCGGAGCGTAGGAAGGGCAGGTTGGGAGGGACACCAGCATAGGAAACTTTCTGCTCCCTCTCACCCCAGATCACCTGGAAAAACAGGAAAGGAAAGAAGAGAAAGAAATTCCACCAAAGGAGGGAAAAGAGCTGCAGGAGGCAACGTAGAGGCTGTGCCCATGGAGCTGTGCCAGGAAAGGGCTGGGAGCGAGTGGGGAGAGACGGGGTGATAAGGGATGGAGCTCGGCTAGGTGGAAAATACAGGAGGAACTTGATTTATTTGCTGTTTCCCTTCATTTCCTTTGCTTCCAATTTTCATCGTGGTTTATGGAGAGTTTATCTTGAAGCTTGTGCAATGACTGGACTGACTCCATGCAGAAACAGACTTGGAGCAAAACCATCACCAGCAAAACAAACCTGGAGCCCAACCTGGGCTGTGATTGATAATCCTGACTATCGGGGCCTCTGGAGTTTGTTTAAACCAAGCTGGGATTTTTGCCAAGACAACTTTCATTATGAGATTTCCTGTGCTGCCAGGAGAGGCAGAAACCTCGTCAGAGCAGCCTCTTCTGGTGTGTTGCATTTTCCATTTCTGGGCCTTGGTTGATCTCTCTTTAAAAAGAGCGGCGACTGAAGCTGGACAGGACTGGGAGTTTCAGTTTCATTGGAAAGGCCCCATATTCTGCTTTTTTTTCCACTCCAAAATAATACAAAAACAAAAATAAGACATTTCCCGTAAAACAGAACTGTTGGAAAAATCTTCCTTGGAGTTGAAAGAAACATTATTTTTTCCAATACAATCAAAATATTTCACTCCTATTTTTACCTTCAGTAAAGCCCTTAATGGGAAATCGAGACTGTTTTTAGGGATGCGATTTCACCTGCACTTGATAGTTTTCGCAGCGCTCGGCTCCCCGGGGCGATGCGTGCTGAGAGCTGGGGGGGTGTCTCTGGGTGCTCGGCCAACCTTTGTCCCCCTGTAGCTGCTGCCCTGTCTCGAGGCAAAGGCTGGGGCTGAAGGAAGGGAACCGAGGGATGTTACCCAGCACCTCTTCCCACTTTCCCCCTTGGCTGCTGGAGCGCTGCCAGCTCGTGCCCCCAAAATGGGAGCGGTGAGCCCCAGCATCCCAGACCTGAAGGCAACGCTCCTGGTGCGGCGCCTACATGGGAGATGCTGAGCCCCCCATCCAGGGTGAAATTAGGTGCCCACCCCCCCCTTGCGAGCATCTGAACAGATTTCTGCTCCCTCCCTTTGTACAACGAGCTCTTTGCACAACCAAACCTCAGATATCTGGGTGACGAGTGGCCAGACGAAACCAGCAGAAGGGCTGGGTGATGAGTCCGTGTTCTGGATGATTCCCAGCTCTACTAAGCTTGGGGATGATCCCGGGTTAATTACAGCCATGCTCTTCCCCAGGGTGGAAGGAAAGCGTTTATGGGGAGAGGGGTGTGAGGATACAGACCTTGGAGGACTCCTCCTGGAATGGTTTTGGAAATCCGATGCTGCCACCGATGCTTCCCGGCTCAACAGCTGACCCATGTGCGATGCCCGCAAGGAAGAGTTAACTCTTCCCTGCAGGCACTGTGCATCCTGCTGCAGGGAAGGGGAGAGGGCTGGATTCATCCCCCCCTTCCTGGCTGGGCACCCCAGGTGCTTGGGCATGGCCAAGTGTGAGAATGGAATAACCTGGCTCAGGGAAGGGGGAAACCTCCCCCCAGGTGTTTCCTGGGGAGGGAAGAGACCCATTTCCCATGGGATCTTTGTTCCTTGAAGGAGGCTGAGATGAGAAAATGGAGCACTTGCAAAGGAGAAAGGATGCTGGGCAGAGCAGATGCTTTTTGGTTTTGTGGTGAAAGCAAGGGAGGCAGAAAGAGTTGGGGACCGGCCGCTGCAGCCTGAGTGCGTCCGAGTAGCCCCAACACCACTGCAAACGTGGCCGTGGGTCTGGGGGGGGTAACTCGGCAGGAGGGGTGATGGGCGAGGGTAGACCCTGATGTCCGAGTGTGGGGAAGCACGGCTGGAAGCTCGGTGGGGTGGGATGCTGCCCGGGGTAGGGACAGGCAGCTCTGCCAGCCGGGCAGGACCCGGGCGAAGAGCTGCAGAGGGACGGGTGCCTGCAGGGGTCTGGCACAAGGGTTAGGGAGAGGGGGATTAAGTCAAAGCCCCTGGCAGCTCTCAGCAGTTAGAAAAATGAGCTGAATTTATAGCTGTAATATTTGGAGCAGTTTCTGAATATCTCGGGGGTTTTGACAGAGGCCCGTTTTCTACTCGCACGCTGCCAAGCAATATAGGCAAATCTGCGCCGGGTGTAATATGCAATAACATAATGGGGCCACGGAGATTACTCCCCAGATCAGACCTGTGCATTCATCATCTCGGGTCCCTCCAGCCCACGTGTGCTCTCTGGTTTCGCCTCCCCACCACGCGTGCACGGAGCAGGACGCCGGCGCGGGGACCTCGGGGACCTCCCGTGCCCCGCGCTGCCGGGGCGGCTCGCGCCCCACTGCTCAGTGGAGTCTCCACGCAGGAGATCTCCACGCAGGAGATCTCCCGTCCGGGGCGTACGGCTCTGTCTGCAGCTCGGCACATCTCAAGTGCTTTTGGCGGCTGTGGCTGAAATG
>JAVJGG010000053.1:3570736-3610642 GCA_035590195.1 Aviceda cuculoides | reverse complement strand
GGTGACTGTCCCCAGGCTGGGGTTTTCCTGGGGAGAGCTGAGTGGGGAAGAGGCTCGCTGTAAGAGCTTCTGTGGTTGAAGGGATGCTGTTGTGTTTCCATCAGGATAACGCACTATTATCTTGCTGTAGAAGTTTCTCCATGCTGTTTCACTCTTGCACAGGAGGAGAATATTTATTAGCAGAAAAGAGCAATTACAAGGGTCCCCCCAACCGTGCCTTCTCCAGTGGGGGCTGCTGGCCAGGACAGGGCTGGTTTTACTGTAGAGGTCCGTTAGCCCTAAACCACAGCATCCCAACTAATTTCTCCAAGGGGGAGCAGCACCAGGGACCAGGACCCCTGGGGCTCTGCCTTGTCCCCACGGCGGTGGTGGGTGCCCTCTGCCTGGGGGTGCAGGGGGAGCAGCAGCTGAGCCCCCGAGGCAGCCGATGCCACGCGAGGAAAGCGTCCGGCTGGCTCCTGCCTTCGGAGAGGAAAAATACTGCACCAGAAGGAGGAGGCAAGGATGAAGGCCAAACCCAAGGGAGGACTAGACACGACTCGGGTGTTTCCATTGCAAAGAGCAGCTCGGTGACGAAGCCCAGACAGCGCGAGGGAGGCCCTCGGCTTGGGGCACCGCTGCCGCGGCCGGGCAGCCGGAGGGCTCGAGGGGCACCCGCATGGTGGGCACCCCCTGCTCCCACCCCCGCAGGGGCTTCCCAGGGGCACGGGGAGGCCCAGCCAGCAGTGACAGATGTGTGTCAGCCCAGAAGGCAGGACAGATGTCCACGGCAGCTCGGTGACTCCTTTTCTTCCGCATCCCCAACGCCTTTCGGATCGTCCAAGTCTTTGTCCTCGTTGACTCCTGCCACCCCAATGTCCCCAGTCTCCCTATGTGTGGGCAGGCCTTCATGTATTTTATTATGTATTTATTTAAAGCCCTACTAAACCCTTGGCCTGAGCGGCATCTTGTGGTGACGGGTCCCACCGGCTAATTGTGTCTTCGGCTCGAAATATTTGCTTTCATGGTTTCCATTGCGCTTCATTTGGAATTTCATTGAATCACCCCCTTGTTCTTGTTTTAACCAACACTGGCAGCTCTTCCCGCTGCTGAGCTGACACCATGAACCCTTCCACCATCAAAAATGCTGTCGTGGCTGAAGGAATCTTTGCTGCCAGCGTGGTCTGATGCGTGCTGTGCCTGGCTGAACCCGTGGGAGACATGCCGGGGGGGGTGGGGGGGTTGCAGCTACCTCTCGTCCGGTGTGGATAACGAGGAGGAGAGGGGAAAGCTGTCCTCTCTTTTGCTAAAAGCTAACCGGAGGGTGGCCGCTGGCGGGCAGCCAGCTGCAGGGCGCGGGGTGCCAGCGCGGGGCCCCCTGCGAAGTGCTGCGAGAGAGCGAGAAGCGAGCGAAGGTTCGCAGAGAGCGCGGGGGGGCAGCGGTATGGCGTGAGCGCTTCCCCTCTCCGTCAGCCTTGGGGGGGGGGGGGGGGCCGGCCGGGCGGGGCGGGGGGGGGGGGGGGCCGGGGGGCCCGTCCCCATGTCGGAGAGCACCGGAGAGCTGCTGGCTGGAAGTTGTCAGCCCCATCCCTACGTGGGGTAGGATGGGGGGGGGGGGGTGTCACCCTTAGTGCCTTGGCTTTGGGCCATGAGAAGGGCAGAGTGGGGGCAAAGTGGGTCCCCAGATTGGCACTATTTACCCCTGGGGGGGTAAGTTGCTCCCGTGGGGATTTAAGGGGTCTGTGGCTGGAACAAACAGGGGTGACAGTGGGGGAGCAAAGACAATCCCAGCCCTGCTCTAGCTGCAGCCGCTGGCTGGGATGTGCTGGTCCCAGCTGGTCTCCCATCCCCAGCTGCTCCGGGGGGGGGCTGGCAGGAGCTCCCACCCCCTCACTCCCAGCTGTGCTGGGATGGGGCAGCGGCACTGCTGCTGCTTTGTGCTGGGGTAAGGGGAAACCACCAGCCAAGAAAGCTCCTTCACTCAGCTCCAAAATGTTTTGTTCCCAGCGTGATGTACTGCTAAACCCGGCACCGATAGGAACTGGTTCAGTGACAGGTCAAACTGCTGGAGCTAAAAAGGAGCGGGGAGAGGATGTCCTTGCTTTCCAAGGGTTGGAGCAACGCAGCTGGCACTGGGAGAGCTGGATGTGCTGGAGCCTTGCTGGGTTTCTTGCAGACCCTCGGGGAGGGTGGGCGCAGGAGGCCTGCTTCTTGCTACCAAATCGGTTCCCCGGGCATGTGCCTCGGTTTCCCCCTCTGCAAAGTAGGTGGCAGGATGCTGGAGGCAGCTTTGGGATGAACAGATGAGACGTGACCTCTGAGATGGAGCAGCATTCCTGGGGGAGGGTGCAAGTAACCGCTTCCTAAAGAACAGTCCCATGGTGAAACTCAAGCCCTGGGAGCCTCCCTGGGGAGCCTGGAATCACTTTGTCTTTGCTTATTTAAAATGTCAGCCCTAATATTACATGAGCAGAGAGACAGGACGTTTCCTAGCATCTCCGTACCATGCCTGGAGCTGCCCAGCTGGGGAATAACGGGGGGCTGTTTTCTCTGGGGGTGCAGGGGCATGTGGTGCAAGAAGCCAGTCTGGGTGTCACTGGGTTTTGGCTGGGGGGGACGGATGGACCCCAGGGCCAGGAGGGGCCCCCCAGTTCCCGCACCATTGCCCTGCGCAGGCACGGTTCCCAGGGCCCCACGGTGATGCTCGGCTCCCGGCGCTGTGGCCATGAGCTGATGTGCTCAGCAGCCCTCGGCCCCACTGCCAAGAGCTAATAAGCATCTGCTCAGCCTTGCAGGGGAAAAAAAAAAAAAAAAAAAGAAAAAAGGGGTTTTGGACTTCTCTCCATCCAAGAAATGAGTCGGATGATTTAATCCCCGAGAAATGTGAGGTTTGATGAATTCTGTATCTCCTCCCTGCACTTAAAGCAGCCACGAGAATAGCGCAGAAGATGGGAGGTGGGGTAGGGAGGGGCTGGGGGGGGGATGCTGGGGGGGGGCTCGGTGGCTGTGGCACAGAGTGAGTGGAGCTGGCAGCCACACTATGGCCACCCCTGGGGACAGGGCCTGCCCTGCCGTCACCCCGCCTGTGACAGCGGGGATGGGGTCCCCGTGTGCCAGGATGCCAGTTCCCCATCACTGGGCTGGTCCCTGTCCCAGCAGAGAGCTTCGGGCCCCTCTTTCCACTTTGCCTTTTGCTTGGCAGGGACCAAGTTCCTCCAGGCTGTCCTGGCAATGAGTTTGCTGGGTCTCAGCCCCTCTTGGAAAGATTGCTCCTTCCCTATGGGGAGACCATTGCTTTCAGCTCGGCCTCATTCCTGGGCGAACTGGGAGGATGGGGTCGATGGAGTGGGTACCGTCAGGATGGGCAGCAGGCGGTTTGGGCGAGGGCAGCGTGCTCTGCGCTGGGGATGCGGCCGAGCCTCGGGGCTGAGGTGCGAGCACTCTCAGCCCAGTGCTCAGACTGGGGGGGTGTGGGGGTGTGTGCGTCAGCCCCTCCGTGCCAAGGCTGAAAATCAATAAAAATAAAAGCTTTGCACAACTCTGGAAAGTACTATGGGTTGTCTAAACAGAAAAGACAGCTGGCTCCGTGGCCCTGCAAGCGCGACGCTCTCTTCTGCCTCAGTTTCCCCAGAGGATGCTGGGGGATGTGGATCCCCCTTTTTCCCCCTCCCCGCATCCTCGACTCGGACCGCGATGGGGGGCAGGACCGGCCGCTGGCTGTGCCTGGCTCTGGGGCAGGAGCCGCTGGGACCATCCTGATTTTAGGCTGGCTCGTGGCGTCTGCTGGCTCCTCGCGCAGCGTCACGTCTCTGGCAAAACCCGAGCGGGAAGGGGTTTACGGCTGCGGGCGGGAAGCTGAGGCGCTGCGGCGGGGTTCACGTTCCTCTGCCGCCTCTGCACTGGGAGCCAGCGAGGGTGAGCGGCTTGCAGGCGTTTTCCATTCCCTAACCCTTCCCTGGCTGTCGCAGCGCCTGGGCTCGGGCACCCGAGGCGTGGGGCTCTTCTCCAGGGGAGGTTTGCCCATAGGTTTAATGACCAAAGCAGCAGCTGTGCTCAAAACAGGGGTTATTTCTTGGTTTTCCTCTCTTTTCTTTTAAACACCTGGCTGGGGCAGAGGTCAGCTGCCTTTTCGGCTGCGTTTTTTACGTGGGAGCGAGTGCAGCTTGTTCTTTCCAGCCTGGCCCTGTCTCTGTCCATCTGTACTGGTGTGTCCTGGTCCGGGGGGGGGTTTGCTCCCTGGTTCAAGCAGTGTGAGATGCTCAGGGGTGGATGGAGTGGGCAGGCCACACCTGGGACGAAGGGACGGGTATATGGGATGAGCATACCTGGGGATGCAGGCCACCTCCTCCTTTTGCCTCCCTCCCTCACTGTGTGCTGGGATCCCTGTGCTGGGGTGACCAGTGACACGAACGCCTTCCCCAGCCGAGCACCGAGCTGAACCCGCGTCCCCTCGTGCCTCTGGAGTGCTTTGGGCTGGGGTTGCTTTGTTCAAGGAGGGGCTTCAAGCCCCTTCCACATGTCCCCTCAGCAGCCACAGTCACGGAGGACGTGCCCAGCTGTTTCCAGATGTTTGCTGGAGATGGAAACGTGGGCATGGAGCAGGCACGCTCTGCCCCGTGCGCAGCTGGTGGAGGGGGGGCCGGGAGGAAGCACATCATGCATCATCTCAGCAACGTGAGAGCGGCATCCGTGCATTACAAAGCGACATACTTTTCCCCTTCGCTCACTTCCCCCTCCAGAGCTTTGCTTGGAGCCAAGCGTTTCTCCCAGGCTCATGGTGACGCTCTCCCAGCTCTGGCTCTTGCGTGTGGAGGCTGCTGGGATACCGTAAATCGGCAGTTCGGAAACTCTCCGAGGCTCGATCCTGGAGTTTTAGAAAGCAGGCGTTCTGTATTGCAGCGCCGGGTACACCGGGGATCGCTCCACCTACCGTGTACGCCCGCCAGCTCTAGTCATATACTTTATATACAAGTCCTGTATGCATAGTCATTAGATTTCTGAGAACTGTTGTGCATATTCATTAATTTTCCGGGAAATTATGAGCGTATGTAAATGTCCTTTGCGAAGGCGTGTTCAGGTTCTATGGTGGTCTTCAGGAGTCCTCTGGTGGTCTTCCATAGTTTTCCTCACTTGTCCGCTGCTTGACCCCTCTTGACAGATTCTGCGCAGTATGGTCCTTCATAAATTTTGGAACAACTTATCCTAAGGATAAGTTTACATTAGTGATGCTACCCATATGTTACTTCAAGGTAAATTATCTACAAGGACAGAGGCAAGGATAAAAGTTCTTATCTTTTCCGGCCTCATCTATCAAGCAAAGTCCTAGTTGTGCATTTTCAGCAAAGATCCTAAATTCACCAAGCTCCCAGTTTAGTTTTAATTACTTAGGCTTCTGCTCAGCTTTGCCTTTCTAACCTTTGACCTCTACCATATCAATCCACCCTTTTCCTTTAAAATTGGTGAATATTTTATTCACCAATCTTTTTCTCCGAATACTTGATTGGTAATGCATTTACAACAATACAATAATACACAAACAGTAATACTGACAATGATGATAAGTGTTATTATAACAAACATTTGTTTTAGCCATTTTAGTCCCGGTAAGCATGAAGTTAATTTATCCCAGATTTCTTCAAATCCCCAGGACGTGTCATCCATGGCTACTCTATGAATTTGTTGGGTTTGTTTCCATATTTCCTCCAAATCAGTGATAATCCTCCCTGTTTGATCTATATGAACACAACAACTGGTGTTTATGACTGTGCATACCCCTCCTTGAGAGGCTAGGAGCATATCCAGTGCCATTCTGTTTTGGAGAACCATTTGAGATAGACTGGAAACTTTAATTTGGAAGGCTTGGATAGCATCCACTGTATAGTTCTCTATCTTCTCAATGCCTGCCAAAATTTCACTAAAGTTTTCTTCAATTCACTTACCCCTAAGCAAGGTAAGAACCATCTAACAAAGCTGTGAAATCCTGTGGGACGGTCAGCAATAGCATTTCCCTTAATCATCTGACTTAGATAAACAAGGAAGTATAATTTCCACATTTCTCTTTACACAACAAGCATCAACCACGGATCAGACACCTTTGGTTAATTTCTATTTCAGTGGAGCTTTTTGCTCCACTTTCCATTCAGGAGTTGCTTTCTTAATTCTTGACTAATGGATCCATGGTCCTTTTCCATTCAATTTTACTGCTGTGTATGTAGTCAATAAAATTTGAAAGGGTCCTTTCCACTTCTCCTGTAAAGGTCCCGATGTCTGGGACTTGAGATAAACCCAATCTCCAGGTTGAAATGGATGAGCTGGTGAATCAAGATTCTGAGATTTATCCAACACCACATACATGTTTAATTCTTGCAGAGTTTTTCCCAAAGCAATTAAATAATTGGCTACATCACGTTCTCCTTGTATTCGCATCTCCGCTGGTAGTCCAGGAGTCTGATATGGCCTTCCATATAACAATTCATAGGTGCTCAAACGTTCTCTGCCCCTAGGTTGTATTCTAATTCTTAACAAAGCTAAGGGTAAAACTTGTGTCCAATCCATT
Source organism: Aviceda cuculoides (assembly GCA_035590195.1). Lineage (NCBI taxonomy): Eukaryota > Metazoa > Chordata > Aves > Accipitriformes > Accipitridae > Aviceda > Aviceda cuculoides. The sequence goes on along the minus strand of JAVJGG010000053.1, from coordinate 3,604,107 downwards.
GAAGTTTCCTGCCACAGTTAACTCATTTGTGTTTTGAGAGTATAATTCATTCTCTCAACTTTCCCACTAGCTTGAGGTCTATAAGGTCTGTGTAGGTCCCAAGTAATATTTAACATTTTAGTCAATTCCATGATTATTTTTGCTATGAAATGAGGACCCCTATCCGATGACATCCCAAAAGGTATTCTGAATCTAGGAATGATTTCTTTTAATAAAATTTTTACAACTTCTTGAGCTTTATTGGTACGACATGGAAAGGCTTTAGGCCACCCAGTATATGTGTCTACAAAGACTAATAAATATTTCAATCCTCTTGTCCTGGGTAATTCAGTAAAGTCAATTTGCCAGTACTCACCAGGTGCTCTTCCCTCAGTTATTTTCCCAAAATGAATTCTATTCTGTGGTTTTGGATTACTTTTACAGCACACTTCACATCTTTCAGTTACAGATCATACACTTCCTACCATATTCCTACTAATAATCGACTTCTGTAAATGTTTTAACAAATTCTCAGTCCCGCAGTGAACAGGGTAATGTTTTTTTCTCACTAATTCATTCATGAGGGAGTAGGGAACTACCACTAGACCCAATGGTGTGACTGCCCATCCATCTTCTCGGTTTTTTTGCTTTTAAGGTCTCGATTAATTTCAAGTCTTGTTTATCATATAGGCGTTTATCTGGCAACACTATTTTCCGTTCTGGAGTTACGACAAAAGTTTCCGCTTGTGTGCCTTTTTCTGCAGCCCTTTTTGCAGCCCAATCGGCTAATTTATTTCCCTGATTTTGAGTGGTTGATCCAGACTGCTGAGCTTTGCAATACATTACAGCTACTTCAGCAGGAGCATGGACACTTTTAAAAAGTTTCAAGATCTCTTCTTTATGCTTTATTGTTGTTCCTTGTGTACTCAATAGGCCTCTCTCCTTCCATGTAGCCCCATGGGCATGTATCACTCCAAACACATATTTTGAGTCAGTCCATATATTTACATGTTTCCCTTTATTCAAGCCCAAAGCTCTAATGAGAGCAATTAATTCAGCTTTTTGTGCGGATACTTTTGATGATAGACCTCGTGCTTCCATCACTTCAGATACTGTTGTTACTGCATATCCACACATTCGCTTTCCATTTAGAACAAAACTACTCCTATCAGCATATAATTCTGAGTCTGGCTTTTCTAGGGGAGTGTCTTTTAAGTCTGACCTGTTGGCATACGCTTCCTCTATGGGTTGTAAACAGTCGTGTTCCGGATTCTCTTCCCCCTGCTCTGTCGCTAGGAAAGCAGCAGGATTCACAACCGTTGTTGTCTTAAGCTCTGTATCATCTTGCTCTAGCAGAATCGATGTTTTATCATTTGGTTTGGAGCTAACCAATGTCCCCCTTTCTGTTCTAATACTGTGATTACTATATGTGGTACATATACGGTGATCTTCTGACCCAAGGTAAACTTCCGAGCTTCCTGTATTAATATCACAGTAGCTGCCACAGCTTTTAGGCAAACAGGCCACCCTTGACTTACGATATCTAATTGCTTAGAGAAATATGCTACTGCTCGATGCAAAGGTCCAAGAAGTTGGGTAAGTACTCCCAATGCTATTCCTCTTGGTTTGTGGACAAATAACTTGAAAGGTTTCACCAAATTAGGTAATGCAAGCGCGGATGCTTTCAGTAATGCTTGTTTAAGATTTTTGAAAGCAGCTCTTCCTTCCTCAGTCTATTTTAAACAATTATTTGAGGAGGTTTTCAGTACCTCATATAATGTTTTCACCAATAGCCCATACTCATCAATCCACAGACGACACCGTCCTGTCATTCCTAGGAAGGCTGGCAGCTCCCGAAGCGTGTTTGGCTCTGGAAGTCGACAAGTAGCTTCTTTCCTTGCCGCGGATAGTTGCCGGTGCCCTTTAAAGACTTCAAAGCCCAGGCACGTCACAGTTTCTTGAGCTATCTGGGCCTTCTTCAACACTTGATAATCGCTCATTCCGAGAAAGTTCAAAAGACTTACAGTTAATTTCAACCATTCTTCACGAGATTCTCCTGCCAATAGAATATCATCTACGTATTGTAACATAACACCCTCTCTGTTTTCAGCTCGCCAAATTTTGAGTTCTTTAGCAAGCTGATTTCCAAAAATAGTGGGGCTATTTTTAAACCCCTGTGGCAGTACAGTCCAGGTATATTGAGTTTTCCTTCCCGTCTCTGGATTTTCCCACTCAAAAGCAAATATCTCCCGACTTCCACATGCAAGCGGGATGCAGAAAGAAGCATCTTTCAAATTCAATATCGTGAACCAACCCTGCTTTTTTGTCAAGCTTGTCAGTCAGGTATGTGGATCTGCAACCACAGGATATATATCCTGCACTATTTGATTGATAGACCTTAAATCCTGAATTAATCTGCATGTTTTTCCATCTGCCTTTTTCACTGGCAGAATTGGGGTGTTATACTTAGACTCACACTCCTTTAACGATCCATATTTTCAAAACTTTTGTATCAATCATAACAGTCCTAATTTAGCCTCAGTTTTCATAGGATACTGTTTCAACCTTACCAGTGCCGATTCTGGCTTTAAATGTATTCTTACAGGTTCAGCTCTTTTCGGCCTTCCAGGTACTTCTCCAGCCCAGACAAAGGGAATTACTGCCTCCTCCACTTCTGTAGGTATTTCTCCACTCACCAGTTTATCTTCCTGTAACAAAAATACTGATGCTTGGATATATTTAGATTCCGGTATCAGTACTTCTAATTCCCCCTCCTTAAATTTTATTTCTGCTTCAAGTTTTTCTAACAAATCTCGGCCTATCAATGGTTTTGGTGCACCTGGTAAATAAAGAAATTGGTGTGTCACCCATTGCTTTCCAATTCTGAACTTTAAAGGTTTAAAAAACGGCCTCCGCTCAGAGATCCCTGTCGCACCAATAACTCTTACTGAGTCGGTCCCTAATTCAGGTTGCATTAAAACCAAATATGTTGCCCCTGTATCTATCAAACACTCCGCCTCCTCATTCCCCAGCTTAATTATAACCAGAGGTTCTGCTGGGGAAGAGTCCTCCAGTCCCCTTCAATCCTGATCCTCTATTGCTAGCACAGGTGACCCACGCCTTTCAATTCCAGCAAGGAAGGGCATTCATTTTTCCAATGACCCTCCTTCTTACAATATACACACTGATTCTGTCCCACAGTCGGGTTTGGTACTCCTCGTCCTCGTCCTCTTCCTCTGAAACCACCTCTTGATCCCCCCCTTACTCCCCTCCGAGACACTTGCAGACTCAATCTCGCATTCCTTCTTTCCTTCTGGTGATCCCTATCTCTATACGCTAGCCAAGCAACGTCCAACGTCTTTCCGATATCTCTAGCTTCTGCTCCTTGCAACGTTTGTAACTTCTTCCGAATATCATCAGATGATTGTTCAACAAAGAAAGTTGCCAACTGACTTTTTCCTTCTTCGGATTCAGTATCTAGAGTAGTGTATTTCTGAGCCGCCTCCTTTATTTATTCAAAAAATCAGTTGGTGACTCTTTCCTGTCCTGCTTAATCTCATACAATTTAGACCAGTTTATAGCTTTTGGCGTTGCATTTCGTATTCCAAACAACACCCACTTCTGATATTGTGCCATCATCTGTCTATCCCTAGGATCATTAGGATCCCACCCAGGATCGGCGGAAGGGAAATGATTCTCTACTTGTGCTTGCAACATCCCTGAGGCTAACCGTGCCCGAATCTGGGTTCTCACAGCCCTACGAACCATGTCTTTTTCCGTACTATCAAACGACACCTGTAAAATAGCGTCAATGTCCTGCCAATCTGGATTTTGCACTTTAACCATCAATTCAAAGGCATTTGCTACCTTTTCTGGATCATCCTGATAACTTCCTGCAGCAGCTCTCCAGTTATTCAAATCTGATATTGAAAATGGAACTTTCACCACAACCAGTCCATCATTCCCAACAGCCTGCCGTAATGGGGCTTGCAAGCCAACACCCTGCTTACTCCGAGTCCATTCAGCTACTGGAGTGCGACCGGCAGCTTCATGAGTATTTTCATCACTCTCATCCTCAGATTCCTTCTTACGGAGCTCAAATCCCTGCCTCGGGGCTCTCGGTCCAGGTGCTACCAGCATTTCCAAATCCTCCTCAACTTCCTCCTGAGTTAACTTCAAACACCTCTGTCCAATACCACATGCAGAACAGCATCTTTTTAAAGCTTTTCCTTTATTCTCCTCCTTCTTACCCTTTTCTAATGCCAAAACCAAAGGGTCAGAAGGGGCTACGTTAATTCCACACTTCTTTTGCCACTCTGGATGCCGCCTTAACTCAAAAAACATATTTGCATACATTACTTCATCCCACTTATTCTCTCTCCTCAAAAACAACATTAACTGTAACAATGTATCATAATTCAAAGCACCATTCATTGGCCATTTTTCACCACTATCCAGCTTATAGAGAGGCCACCACTGATTACAATATTTTATCAATTCTGTTTTCTTGGCTGACCCCCCTGCGGGTCCAGCAATTTGTTTCCAACGTTGTAAAACACATCCCAAAGGAGATTTCTTTAATACACCTCCGGTAGAATTTCCTGCACCCATTTCAATGAACAATTAACAGGTGAGACAAAATTTATGTGCAAGGAATACTAAAATTCTTACAACAACTACACAGAATAATAAATAGGACGACCAAACAAAAACACAAACTTAAAAATTATTACAGTGGCCACATCCATTCATTCAACACTTCAAATGGAAAACATATCCCTCTGGAAGGAGACTTATCCTTCTTTTCTTTCAAAAGAGAGACTTATCCCTTGCTCATAGGGTACTTCCCCGATATTCCAACCCAGCGCAGTCTAAGCCTGTGACTGACGGATGGGTATTACAAACCAAAAATAATCCGAAAGAATGCCTTATACTCACAAACCAGGGTTCTTACTCCGAGCTCTTCGGTCCAGGGATCGAGGTCCCCTCCGAGAAACCCCCGGTGCTGGCTGAGGTCCCTGCGACCCCAGGATCCGTTGAGGTTCAGGAGCAGGGTCCCGTCTGGGCTGCCAAAACCGATACCGTAAATCGGCAGTTCAGAAACTCTCCGAGGCTCGACCCTGGAGTTTTAGAAAGCAGGCGTTCTGTATTGCAGCGCCGGGTACACCGGGGATCGCTCCACCTACCGTGTACGCCCGCCAGCTCTAGTCATATACTTTATATACAAGTCCTGTATGCATAGTCATTAGATTTCTGAGAACTGTTGTGCATATTCATTAATTTTCCGGGAAATTATGAGCGTATGTAAATGTCCTTTGCGAAGGCGTGTTCAGGTTCTATGGTGGTCTTCAGGAGTCCTCTGGTGGTCTTCCATAGTTTTCCTCACTTGTCCGCTGCTTGACCCCTCTTGACGGATTCTGCGCAGTATGGTCCTTCATAAATTTTGGAACAACTTATCCTAAGGAGTGCTCGTTAGTACAATCTTATCATAAGGAAGGCTTGTTAGTGCTTCTCATGTTTACATTAGTGATGCTACCCATATGTTACTTCAAGGTAAATTATCTACAAGGACAGAGGCGAGGATAAAAGTTCTTATCTTTTCCGGCCTCATCTATGAAGAAAAGTCCTAGTTGTGCATTTTCAGCAAAGATCCTAAATTCACCAAGCTCCCAGTTTAGTTTTAATTACTTACGCTTCTGCTCAGCTTTGCCTTTCTAACCTTCGACCTCTACTATATCAGCCGTGTGCTCCCTCCGGGATGGAGGGGGCTCCAACCCCAGGCTGGGATGGGCAGGAGCATATCCCCGGCTCCCAGTGAGGTTTGGGGGAAGCCGAGTTTAATTTTCCAGGCTGGCAGCCACCCAGCACCAGTGGGAACACCCTGCGGTGCGGGTGGCATGCGGAGCCCGGGGAGAGCCGTGGCTCCCCTGAAGGGCAGCGCAGCACCTTCCCACCACGGTCCCAGGCGAATGGGTCCATCCCAAACCGCCAGCCATCATTCTGGGGGGACCTCTGGGCTCCCCTTGCCCCTGCTCAGTGGCCCCTTCCCACGACACCAGTGGCTGACGACGGAGAGCACGGCTGGCTCGCGGGGCTCGGCTGCCAAACGCTCGAGATTTGACCTTTTGCGTCGAGCACACGCTGCTCCGACCAAGCGGCCTCAGGGGCAGCTCGGGTTTCCTCCTGCTTCTTGCCCCCCTTCCCCATTTCTGAAATTAAATTTTTTAGCTCTCCAAAGGGAGTTTTAAGATCTGGCCATCGGAAAGAACCGCTGTGCCATAAATCATCTGTGTACAGCACCGAGCGCAGCAGAGGCTCGGCTTGGGACGGGGTGGCTGATGTTGGGATAACAAGGAATAAGCATCTCCCTCTGGCCAAATAAACATTTTAAGCTGCTGTTCCTGAGGAGCCCAGGCTGTGGTGCGGGGAAGGCGAGCCGGTTTGAGGACAGCCCTTTGCTCGGCTCTGTTTGAGAAGCCTCCCACACTGCTTTGCTCTGCAAAATTCCCCTTCTTGAAACCCCCGGGGCTGGGACTGCCAGCTCTTGGCGTGCCGCGGTGTCCCCCAGGGCTGTCCCCTCCCTGGTGCCCCCAGCCAGGGGGAAACGAAGACACTGCGGTAGCCTGAGCTGCAAACAGCCAGGGAGGCTGCGCTGCTGGAAATCAATGTGAGGAGGTTCAGGGTGCGATCTTCTGCCGGGGCAGGGGATGTTTATTTTAACTGCACCTGATACGAGCCACACGCACGCATGAGCACCGTGACGTGGTGCCTGAGAGGTCTGGCCGGGGTGGGTGGCGAGGACAGGGAGGATGAGGGATGCAGGTGCTTTTCCATGTCTACTGATTCCCAGCTGGAGACAATGAAGTCACCAGCTATAATGTTTTTTTTTTTTTCTCACGTCCCCCTCCTTAAACGTTCTGCTGCCCCTTGTTGGTGTTTTCTCCCTTGGGGCATCTGCACAGTTGTAGTCGACTCCCTGCTGGGATGGCCGGAGCGAGTGGGGCACTGCCGGGTACCGAAACCTCACTGTGCCTGACTGGTGGGATGGTGGGATGCAGCCTCCGGGCTCGCTGGGGACCACATTCCTCCATGTTTACTCGCTCGATGGCTGTCCTTCATGTTGCCCTTGGTCGAGACAGGCCGTTCTCGCAGCCCTGGCTCTGTCTCCCAGTGCTTTCATACTCAAACATTTCCTCTCCTTCCTCCGCCAGACCAAAGCGGTATTTCTGTTACAAACCTCTGCAGAACAAACAGGCCGTGGCCGGGAAAGGGGATAAACTGAAGGGACGCGGCATCGAGGGACCACGGATGACTGGGATGTTGCTAGCCCACAGCAAGGGCACTGAAACTGGGATCTCCCCAAGCCAACAAGAGCCATGAGAACAGGTTTGCTCCATGGCCACCCTCCATCATCCCCTTTGCCTGCAAGAGCGGGGCCAGATTTTGCTCCAGACATAGAATAAACCGAGCACGGAGTGCCCAGAGCCACATTCGAGGCTGCAGCCTGTTGCGTCTTAAAAATTTAAAAGGATGTCTTTGATGGTGGATTTGAAACTTGGACACTGAAAGAAATTCCTGCAGAAAGAAAATTCAACAAACAAAGTCCCTTGGCTGAGAGCAAAATTTATTCTCACCAGATTTGCTGAAGGTTTTCATGCTTCCCAGCAACAGCAGCTGTGTTAGCAGCTTCGCAGGTCAGACAGCGTGGTGGATAAGGTCTAGGATATGAAAGCTTTACAAGCTGACATTGCAGGGTGGCTTTTGTGTAAGCAATCGCCCCACTTGGTGCCTCAGTTTCCCTCTTTCAGTGCCCAGCTGAGTATCTGTTAGTTAGCAGGAAAAAAACCCATGAAACATGTCCCCATGGATTTAGGCACTTTTGACTAGTTTTTAAAGCAATTGGCATGAACCTCCAAACAGCATATTCTTTCCCTATTGATTCTGATCCTTCTCCAGCTGGCAAACACATGCCTCCATCCCGACCCTTTGTTTAAACGATGTGAAATACCTATGTGGTTGCTCTCCACTCTTTTTCCTGGCTTGCACTCGAGCTACCTGCTGGTTTTTAGGCATCCGCGTGCCCCAGCTCGCTGCAAGGCCAGGGCTGTGCCCTCGGACCATCCCGCTCCCGGCAGCCAGCGGGCAGCACTCACCAGCAACGCTCCGGTTTTGGGGTAAGGGGAAGGACACCGTGTTGGGAACAAATATATTTAAGGGTTGTGGGGAGCCCAGGGCAAAGTGGGGGAGCCCAGCGGGTGGGAACTTTGGGGGAGGCTCTGATTTTGGCTGTTTGAACTCGCTGTTGGTAGCCACCGTCAGCCGAGTGTGGGAGTGCAGGATCGGACCCTCCTGGACGGCTGCCAGGCTCCAGTAGGGTTTGGGCAGGGTTCTTGATGAGCCAAAGCAGCTCAAGTTTCCTGGCCCTCGCTGCAGATCGGCTTGGCTGGAGAGAGGACTGCTCACGGGGAGGGAGAGGACCCCCTGAACCCCACATCCCAGGGATGCTTGGGACAGGGATGCCTGCAGGAGGGAGATCCCCATGGCTGCTGTGCCCCCCCCAGGCTGGGGTTCCTTGCTCATGCCTGGGCTGTGCCTGAAAGCTTTGAATATGCAACAGGTCCCAGGCTGCCTCTGGGCTCCTTGGAGCAGAAATGTCCCCCCTGAGCATCCACAAACGCGCCTGCCCCAGCAGACACCCGGGAGCCCCAGCGGTCCCTCGGCCATGTCCTCTCGGTGCACAGTGGTTTTCCAGCCTGGGATCTGTCCGAGGCTCCGTGCAAAACCCGGTGGCCCCATGCCCGTGGTCCGCTCGGCTGCATGGCGCTGCCATGGCCCCCTTCCCTTCTCTTTATTAAATGCCATCAGGATGTAAATTAAAGCTTATCACCAACTGGGAGCAAATGAACCCTGCCTCCTGTTTTACAGGGTGCCATCTGCCAGGCAGGAGCAGAGACCCCCAGCACAGGGCTGGCTCCCTCCAGCAGGGGTGGGGGCCAGTTGGAAGTCACTCTGGGCAGGTGGGGGACCCGGGTGGGACAGCCCCAAGGACGGGCTGGCTGGTGACACACGCCAAACCCCCGTGCTCTGCACCCCCATTGCGATCCAGCTGTGTCGCTGGAAAGCGCCATCCCAAACGCACGCTCCTGGAAAAAAAAAAAAAAACCAAACCAAACTCCACCAAACCAAAACGGGGGCCGTGGCAAGGGAAGGGCTTATTTAAATTATTAATTAGTTTTGTTTTTAAACACGGGCTCCGAGCAGCCTCCGCAGCAGAAGGAATTGTTATTAACCGCCAGCCCTCCGGCAGGCAGGCCATGTGTGCGCAGCAGAGCCCGCAGCGCTTGGCTGCCAGATAAAGACGTTATTGTTGTCATCATCGAGCCTTCGTCCCAGCCCTCCGCCTCCCGCGCTCCCACCCACCCTCGGCCAGCGGCTCCCGGGAACAAAACCCCCGTGCTGGGCCGAGGCTCACTCGTGGCGAAGCCGCGGTGCCGAGAGGAGGAGGAGGAGGAGGAGGAGGAGGAGGAGGAGGAGGAGGAGGGAGACAGCCAGAGAGAAACTTGTTTTGGGGATTAATAGGAGGCAGGAGGAGGGAGAGGTGCACACAGGTAAGCTGTAGGCAGGTGCTTTCCCCCAGGCTCTTCTTGCCTTGCCTGACCCTCCGACCCAGGACGCTGCACTGGTCCACGATGCTCCTGCCCTCTCCAGCCTCCCTTACGCCCAAAGCAGCATCTGCTCTTCTCTTTTTTTTCTCCCTCTCCTCTTGCGGGTTTTTCTCTTCTTCAGCAGCCGGAGTCTTTGTTCCTTCCCTTTTCTCTTGTTGCAAAGAGTTTGTCTCGGCGTGGGGCAGGCTGGGGTGGAGGTGGGGGGAACTTGGGGCTGCAAAGTCAGAGGAAAGTCCTGCGTGAGAGAGTGTTGCAGCTACTGCCAGGCGCTTTCTGCGGGGGTGAGTGAGGACCCCCTTGTCTCCCCCACCCCGCACCGACCCGGGCTCTCACACGCTCACAACCCCACGCACGCTCGGCTCTGGCTCTGCGGCCAGGGAGGCAGAGCTGGGGGTGCGGCGGGGGTGTGTGTGTGTGTGTGGGGGGGCTGCACAGCCTGAGCCATGCCCAGGACAGTCCCCTGCCTTGGAAAGCATCAGGGAAAGCGTGCAAGGAGGGGGGAGAGGCTGAAAGGGGAGCGGACACCTCCGGAGCCAGGACTGCTACCAGGGAGCCTCTGGTAACATTGGGTTACGGCACCTTCCTTGTGCCGAGCACGGGGTCCAACAGCCAGGTTGGGGAAACGGCCGGGGGCTGGGGGGGCCTGGGGGGGGGTCCTGGTCTTGTGGGAGGGGGGGGTTGTGCGCAGCCCCTCACCCCGGTGCCGGAGCGGGGAGCGGAGGGGACCAGCTTTGAGAACGAGGTGGGAGAGAGCAACTAAACAGCATCTCGATGCTTCAGGGGCACTTTTCAGCAAGCTGGTTTTCTGCCCAAAATGTAGGTGATAAAGCCCTTCTCTCCTGCCCGACAGGCAGAGCCCTGCCCGAATCACATCGACCATGCCCAGGTGGTGTAACACCGCTTTTGCTGCCTCGATCACCGCGATTTGAGCCCGGTCCAGGCAGGCGGAGAGGTGCAGCCCTCTCCCCGCACCCTGCCGCGGGGTGAGCTGCCGTGTGGGTCCCGTTTGGAGCCAGCGCTTTGTCTCTGCTCCGGCAGGAGACGATGGGAGGAAGCAACAGGGCAGCGATGATGTTCGCTGAAGTCCTGGGGAAAAGGGTTTTGTTGCACGGAAGAGACTCGTCCCAAACTCGCCCTTCCCTGTCTGTTTTGAGAATTCTAGGAAAAGCGTCTACAAGGCAGAAAATGGAAATTCGTCCCCTTGGCAGCTGGACACAAAGCATGTCGCACATGAGGGCTTGGAAACTTTCCTGGGAGCCTGCGATCATGGGCCTTCCTTATGTGGTGCTCGGCCGATGGCATCCCGCAAGCTGCCGGAGCTGCCTGCCGGGAAGCACCCTTTCCTCGGCCAGCCCCAGACAGGCAGCGTGGAGCAAAAATGCAGGGTGCTGGGTGTCCCTGCTGCCCTGGGGAAGGGGGGAGGCGAGGGGCTGAGTGTTTTCAGCTGGGAAGAGATAAAAGCGCAGCTGTGGGAGGTTTCCTCTGCCCTTGGGAAGAGGCTGGAAGGGAGGGATGAGGTAGCAGCAGCTGATAAGGCATCAGAGCAGTTTCCCACCCTTAGAGAAAGCAGAGCCGGGGGGGGAGCAAGGCGAGGTGTCTGCTTGGAGGGGAGCAGGGTGTGCATGGGGGGCAGGCTCAGGGGCCAGGCTGCGGTCGCTTTGGCAACATTTTCTCCCGTGATTTGCTTTTGCCTGTGTCCAGCCGGTTCCACTGTGTGTGGCAGAGAGATGTGCGGGCGGGCTGAGCCGGGAGCAGTCCTGGGAAGGGTCGGGACATGCAAGCGAGGGAGGAGGAGGAGGGAGGAATTGCTGACACGGAGCAGGCAGCAGAAAGGTGTTTTCTGCCAGGAGTGCCTTCCCACAGACCCTGCTGCGGGAGGAGGTTGCTGGAGGGAGCAGTGAACGCAACCAGCCTTTCGCAATGAGTCTGGTGACTGTGGTACAGTGAGGAAACGCTCCTGGCACGCAGAGGGAAGCTGGAGCCCTGCGTTGTTATCCCCATGTCTTGCAGTCCTCGAGCTGAGCCCAAAAGTCTTGTTCGAGAGCCCAGGAGCGTGGCTGAACTGCTCTCTGGCAGGGTCTCCCGAGACACCCATCCCCTTGCATGGACAGGGCACTATCCCCGCAAGAAGAAAGGCAGCGGGGGCCGAGCCCCCGCGGCTGCCTCGGCGGTGTGCTGGCTCCAGCCCCAGCCAAGCAGGCTGCCCGCGGCTCCGCTTCTCCCTGGGAAAGTGCTGGGAAAGGGCGAGAAGAGCTGCTTGTTGCATCAGGGCTCTGCTCCCCTGGGGACCCTGGGGGTGGCTGGGTGACAGCGTGTCTGCCCTCCCCTCGGAGGACAGCCTTGCGCTGTATTTAGTCCTTTTCCACCGTTCCCAGCTCTCCAGCGCCGCTGGATAAAGAGCTCCCTGTTTTGGTTACGGCTGATCAGACCCAGACTCTTGCAGAGACGTGAACGGGCTGTTGGCGGTGGTTGGACACGAGGGAAGCCGACGAGGGAGCTTTGCTGGCTCCTTTTGGTTATTTTTAGCTTGGCCTCCTTGTTCTGCTCCAAGGTGCAAGTTCTCAGGCTGGGTGGGGGTGTTTTCCAGCCTGGGGGCTGCAGGGATGATGGGAATTGGGGGGTCCCAGTGGGAAAGCTGTGAAGGGAGCTAGCAGGGTTATGGGCAACAGGCTGGAAAGGATCTCTGGTCCAGCCATCGAGGCTTTCTCCTTTCCTCCCAAAGTTAAAAGTTCCCTTTATCCCTCCCAGCCCCTCCACAAAGAGCTGGGATCCCAGATACATCGGTGATAGCTGTCCAGAGCCAGCTGCTGCTCTCTGCTTATCTAACTGCTGCAAGAAGAGGCAGGGAGGGCAGGAGGCACCCAAGGGACAGCGCTGGAACTTCTGCCAGTGACAAATCCCCCCGTGACCTTAACATAGCTCGCTCTTGCCCCGGAGTTTGTGATTTTTGCCTGCCCTTAGCACCAGTCAGTGGGCTGGCAGGGAGCACTGCTTGGGAGCTGTGGGTTAGTGAGATGCAGCGAAGGTAAACTATTTGGAAAGCAAACACCAGTGGCATTTGGGGCTGGAATTTCCAGCTGTTGTGCCGAATTTTTTGTCAATTGAAATGTGGTGACTGAGGGAGCAGCTGCCTCTCCGGGAAAAAACCCTGGGCTGGCATCTGTTGGGTGCCTTGGTCTTGCTCAGGGGTGTCAGAACTGTTTTTGTCCATGAATCGAGCCTTTTCTCCACACCAGGTGGTTGGTTTCCTGAATGCATTCATTGCTTCATGATTTAACTTTATTCCAGTTGCACGGATTCCTTGTGGGTACCCAGGATCAAAGCTGTCCTGTCTGTCGGGGAGTGGTGAGAAAGGTCGAGTGGAGGCATTTGCAGAGCAGGCACCGTGCCATGGCTCTGGCCGTGGATTCGGCAGCCGGTGCTTGTGCAGGATCAGGGTGTGGGATTTTGAAATCTGGCTTCTTGCGTTCACGCCAGTAAATTCAACTGCATGAAACTGGATGGAGAACAGACTGCCGACTGTGTCAGGTCCAGGGAGAGCTGGCTTTGAACCTTCTAGCGTGTTGGAGGCAATTGTAAAGCTCGTGGTGGCCTCAGGCTTCCCGCATCCCCGTTATTCTGGAGGCAAGGCTGTTGCGGGGAGTGCTGGCTGTCAACTGGTTTCCTGCAGATTGCCTGGAAATGGGTCCTGCTTTCCCGGAGCAGGCTGGGGAGCGGTACGCAGAGCCTCTGCCGGGAGCTGCAGCTTTGCAGGGAGAGGCTGGCGGGGACCGGCAGCGGAGAAGGGTCATGGCAGTGCTGGCTCTGGCTGGCCGTGATGGGCAGGGGGTCTGCGGCAGTCCCATGGGGACGTGGCAGCGGGTTGCAGGAGGTACAGCAGATAAAAGGGGCTGCATCTGCCTCCTGACGCTTTCCTTCTGTGCTGACAAATGCCACATGCTGCTGCTGCTCTCCAGCCTGAATTTCTGGCTCGCCGACTATTTCTGCTATATGCCGAGTCCCTAAACATCTGCAGCGTTAAAGCCTCATGTAGAGGGGATGGTGGAGGCTGTGCAGGGCCAGTTCGTTCCTGGAAGGGCTGAGAGCTCAGCCAGCTCCTGAGACCAAGGGGGTGACAGCTCTGCCCTGTCCCCCACCCTCCCTGTGACATTGCCCAGGGCGGCTGCCGGGTGGCCCGAGCTGAGCATCCCCGAACACCCGGATTGCAGCGTGTACTGGCTGGAATATCGTGTCCCAGCTGCCTCCTCCCCTCTGCAACAGGCCAAATGCAGACCTCAACCCCCACCACTCCCCCAGGCGTTGTGGGTGTTAAAATCCAGGTCTGAGTTTTGGAGCGGAGGCGAAACCCCATGGAAAAGTCTCGGACAAGGTGGGGGGAGAGCCACGTGCAGGGAGGGACGTGACTGGGAGAGGAGCAGGGTGTTGCGGGGCCAGGGAGGGGACTGCACGTAGAGCAGCTCCCTGTCATGAATTTGCCCGTTCTCTGCAGCCCGCCGTTGAATCCGAACTCTTACAACACAGAAGCGCGCACGTACACCCCCAAAGGGGACATCCTGCAGCACTGCTGAGCTGAATATCTGGCAGCATTTGGGCCCCGTTGCTCTTCCCCCGTTCCTCCCTTCCCCCAGCGAGATGCCAGAGCTCTGATTGAAAACAGCAGGCGTGTGAGGCTTGTAGGGTTAAACAGAGCCAGATGGGAGCAGAGCGAGACAGAAAGGAAAGTAGGAAAGTAACAGGCTGGGCCTGGAGGGAGGGGCGAGAACAGGATCTTTTCTTGGAGGGAGTCAATTACTCGGAGCCCCAGGAATGCATGGGATCACTTCAAAGGGAGCCGGGCTGGCGCAGTCCTGGGAGCAGTGGCCCATGGAAGGGCCCGAAGGGCATCCCTGGGTGGGATGCGGACACTGGTGGGAAGCTCTAAGCAAAAGGGGGGTGGTGTGGCAGGGGGCTACCCCAGCAGCGTTGGTCTGCGCTGCTTGCCGGTCAGATGAGAGCTGGGGATGTTTCCCTGCTGCCGCCCAAAGGCAAACGTGATGTGCCTGGCTCAGCTCTGCCCGTTTGCTGGTCCCACCGGGCGTGCTGAGCCGAGCGGGGCTGGCTGCGCGCTGGCCGCTGTGGCCACGACGGCAGGGCTGTGCGCCAGCGAGCTCCGCTCCGTCACGTCGCGCGGGAGAGAGCGATGAGCCAGGAGAGCCCGATTTCTCTCCGGCATCAGCATCGCCAGCTCCAGCGACACCAAAGGCTTCTGTCCCATGTGCCCCGTGCTCCAGTCCCGGCAGCTCTGGCTCCCACAGCAGTCACTCCGTTTGCCCAGGAGATCCATCTGAGTCTCCCCATCTTCCTCCCTGTCTCATCTCACTTGATTCTCTTTCCCACCCTGCCTCTGCCTCGCTCCTCCATCTGCCTCGCTGTGCATCCAGCTCGGCTCTGTTCCTGCTGGGGTGACAAATGCCGCCGGGAAAAGCCTGGCAAGCACCCCGGGGTATCTGCCCGGGCAGCCCACAGCCTGGTCTGCTCCAGCTGGCCCCAGGGAGTGTCAGAGCATCCAAAGCACCTTCTGCACAGGGCTTTCTGGGGAGCTCATCTGCAACGAGCTGGATCTCTCCATCCTCCGAGGCATCAGCTGGAGAGCTACCAGCAACAGTCTTGCAAGGATGATTGCTGCTGTTCCAGGCAGCAGCGGGGAGGGCAGGGATGGGACAGGCAGCCTTCACCAGTTTGATAACGACCCAGAGAAGAGGGAGAGGTGGTACGTGTAAGGTGTTGGGCTGGTGTCCAGGAGAAACTCCCTGGCTCAGGGCGAGCAGAGACCTCACCTGATCCCTCCAGATCTCACACTTCTCCTGGGAGTCTCCCCAAATCACTAGCCCAGCCCAGCACCCTGCAGTGGAACTGGAGGTGATGAATCAGTTATTTGAGCAGCACAGGGCGCCATATAGCCAAACACCTTTGTTATTGCCCATGCATAATCTTGCAAATGTCCTTTTTATCACACAGCCTTGAAAATGGGCTGTCCTGCGTTAAAGCCTTGTCCCTGAAGCACAGGGCCATCCATCTTTGCTGCCCCGCTAACTGCCGCTGGCCTCCCAATACTGTTGCTCAGCCAATTTGCTACTGAATCATCGATTTTTTGGCTAAAGTGCAAAATTAAGCCTAATCCATCAAGGTGTCTGGATGGGCAATCTATCCTTTGGGGAGAGGTCACAGTGGTGTTGGGGCTCTGCGGGGCAGTGCTGGAAGCGGCATGTGAAAAAAACCCCAAAACCAAATAAAAAAACCCCAACACCCCCCTCTACGGCATACAGCTGAGCCAGAGAGAGGGGATCTCAGTGACTCATGCTCTAGAGAGGGGTTGGATTTAAAGATGACTTCCAAGGGGAAGGAGAGAAAATAGCAGGCTACTGGCAGGGATGTGGGGTAAATTCCTGCCTGTCAGCGATGAGGGAGATGGGAGATGATGCAGTACCTAAATCAGGCGCTTCCTAACCCACCTCTTCTTGTTGCCTCCCTCAGGGAAACATCTGGACCATGAAGGTGGCCTTCAGATTGCTTCTCCCACTTGTTCTTGTGCTGATCTCAGAAGTGAGCGGGCAGCGGAGGAAGCCTCCACGGAAACCCACCCGCCCACCTCCCGAGTTCGTTGAGCCCGTCGAGCCCACGGAGCTGCCTCCACCGCTGCCGCCGGGTCCCCCTTCCGTCTTCCCCGACTGCCCCCGAGAATGCTACTGCCCTCCAGACTTCCCCTCTGCCCTCTACTGTGACAGCCGCAACCTGCGGAAGGTCCCCATCATCCCGTCCCGCATCCACTACCTCTACCTCCAGAACAACTTCATCGATGACCTCCCGGAGGAGTCCTTCAGGAATGCCACGGGGCTGAAATGGGTCAACCTAGACAACAATCGCATCCGGAAGGTGGACAGGCGGGTCCTGGAGAAGCTGGAAAACCTCATCTTCCTCTACATGGAGAAGAACCAGCTCAAGGAGGTGCCTTCCTTCCTGCCACCCAACCTGGAGCAGCTGCGGCTGAGCAGGAACCAAATCTCCAAGATCCCTGCCGGGGTCTTCAACAAGTTGGAGAACCTGGTGCTCTTGGATCTGCACCACAACAAGCTGAGCGATGGGGTCTTCAACAAAAACACCTTCAAGGGACTCAAGAACCTCATGCAACTCAACCTTGCCCACAACATCCTGAGGAAAATGCCCCCCGGGGTGCCCAGTGCCATCCACCAGCTCTTCCTGGACAGGAACAACATTGAGGACATCCCCAGTGACTACTTCAAGGAGTTCCCCAACCTGGCATTCATCCGGCTCAACTACAACCAGATCTCTGACAAGGGGCTCCCCAAGAACTCCTTCAACCTCACCAACTTACTGGTGTTGCACCTGGCCCACAACAAGCTCACCAACGTCCCTTTCATCAGCTCCAAGCTGGAGCACCTCTACCTGAATAACAACTCCATTGAAAGTGAGTTGCGCTGGCTGGTCGGGAGGCTGCGGTGAGGTCTGAGGGGGAGCAGATGGGCTTGAGGATGGCGTTTCATGGAAAAAGGTCATTTTTCACCCGGTGGGATGTGAACCCTTCAAAGGGGGATGCAGTGGTGAGATGAGCTGGGGCCTCTTTGTAGGTGAATAAAGCCCTAAGGGGGATGGATTTGCACATGGGGAAGGGTGGCCTGAGGGTGAGGGTGGTAGCTGAGGAGCAGAGCTAAATTCCCCCTGGTGCTGCAGGGCTTTTCTTCTTCCTTGTCATGGGCAGCTCTTCTTTGGGGCCACCTGCCATCTAAATAGTTACTTCCCCGGCAGGGCTCAGAAATAGGGATATTTAAAAAGGAGAGTCTGTGCACATATTTTAAGAACAGATGCCAAATACGCAGTCAAGATGGTTAGAAATAACCCAGCTTAGCTCTCGAGCTGAGCCTCGCAGAGGAAGGAACAGGGAGAACAAGGCTGTGATGGAGGTTGCCTTGGCAAACCAACCGGGGCAGTTTCACACCATTCCAGGCAAAGCACTGCAATTTCATGGGACAGGTGCTGGCCTGTGAAATGTGTAAACATAGCTAGCACATTGGAGAAGGAGACAGAGACCCATTCCTGGTCACCCCAGATGTTTCTGCTATTAGAGGTCCAGCAACCTGCTGTCCTTGTAAGCCACGGGAGAACAAGAATGCGGTGCTCCTGCCAGAAACCCTCCATGTGCACTGGGAAAAGTGCGCTGGCCTCTTCTATTTCTGGCTGTGGTGGGGTGTATGGGGGCTGCAGGGCCCACCCAGGGCAATACCCAGCTGTGAAGCAGCCACCGGGCAGGACACTGGTCGCCCCAAGTGGTGCGACGCAAGCGCTTCCGCGCTGCGGTGTTTATCGCGCAGTGATGGCGCGTGGCTTTATAGGTAAGAGTGGTCCACTGCCAAAGAGGGGTTGAAAAATCACAGAGCAGGTTCAGTGGGCCAGCTCCTGCCCAAACAGGGCGCTGAACATGAGCCAGGAAGGGACGAGCAAGAAAGCTGCTCTTTGCAGGCAAGCACTAATAGCGTTATGGGATGTGATGCCAGGGAGAGGGACAAAACCCTCACAAAAGCACATCCCTTCTCTCGGGGCCACCGGAGCCGGTTCCCACAGAATAATGATGCAGTGATGAACGCCTGGTTCAAATGGCGGTTAATCTGCATTTTGTTTAAACACCACCAAACTGGAGCCAAGGGGCACTTTGGGGCAAAGGTAGTGACTGCTGCTGGGTTCTCACACACCGGTACTCAGGCCCTGCTAGGGCTTTCCACAGAGAGGTGTCTGCATGGCCGTGCACATCATGTCCCAGCTCTTTTTTTGCCTGTTTTACCCAGCTTCTATAAGGTTTCAGTCCCTGGAGTTGGGTAACAACATAAGAATCCCCAGGTTTATTTTCCGTAATGCAGGCCCCGGGGTGGGGAGAAACACGTGGAAATCCAGAAGCAAGCAACGAGACGGTTATTGACGTTATCGTCAGTGTAACAGTGCTGGAGCATATCTCCTTGATGTTTTTTTGAAGGCTTAGGGCTGGCTCGGCAGGTTTTATGTTTGAAATAATCCCTTTTCTCTCTCAAATGACATTGCATCCCTCATCGCGCTTTGGCTGAACGTGACCTACTTCATTTCTGAACAAAAGCAAGATTTTCCTCTCGCTGGGGCAGTGCCGTCTTCTGGGAGAGGCTGGGGATTCTCCCCCTCGGTAGCAAAGCAACCCCGATTTGGGGTTCAACGGAAAGGCAGGCAGAGAGGGGGGTCTCTAGCATCCCCCTCTGTCTTCCCTTTCCTCTAACCTGCACCCCGCTTTTCCTCTCCTCTCTGCAGAAATCAATGGGACGCAGATCTGCCCCACCTCCCTGATGACCATCCAGGACTTCTCCCCCTCCGACCTGGACAGCGTGCCCCGGCTCCGGTACCTGCGGCTGGATGGGAATCTCCTGAAACCCCCCATCCCCTTGGACCTGATGATGTGTTTCCGCCTCCTGCAGTCCGTGGTTTTCTAACCCTGCCCGGCAGCGTGCCTCTTCCAAGACTTGGCTTTGCACAGAGACTCAACCCCCGCCAGTGTTTGACACATGGGACCCTCTTTGCCTCCCTCTCCCCCTGCTCCCACCCCGCCTCCATCCCTCTTGCCTTTCCCCCTTTCCTCCCCCGCAGTGGCCGTGGACACGCGTGGCGTGCGCATCCTTGGGGACCGCCGTCTGCAGGACAGCACCGCGTCGCAGCAGCCCTCCCAGCCCGCGGCATCAGCCCGGGGTGGCTGCCACCCTCACCCCAGTTCCCTGCCTGGGGGCTCTGCCTTCTCTGCCCTCCCCCAGGCCAGCCCCGGAGCTGGCTCTGTCTCTCCCCTTCCATCCGGCAGAGTTTCAGGAGGTTGGATGCGGTCCAAGCCAAAACAGCATCTCCGGATGGAGCTGACGAGGGAGCCCGAGGGTCAACCTCGCTGCAGGACTTGGGTCGTGTCATTGCTCCGGGTGGTGGCAGCTGCGATGGAAGTGGAGGAGGGCTGCCCTGGGCTGGCGTGCCAAGGGTGCGGATGGCCACCCTGTAGCTTTAGGGTGCAGGGCGATGCCAGCTGGGCCTACCGGTGGCGGGGAGGCTAAGGGGAGCAGGATCCGTGCAGGAGGAGGGTGGCCGGGTCTGGCACCGACCGGCAGGACCGGCAACGACACCTCGTGGCCATGTCCCAAGGCCCCGGGCGAGGGACACGCTCCTCCAGCCTGGACCCTCCTGGGGGGCTTGGGCCTTGGCTCTGCATTGCTCTGGAGGCCGAGGGGTTCGTTCCCTCGTGGTGGTGTGAATTTGGCAGGAGGGAGCGGGGAGGGCGCCTGGCCCCTGCGGCTGGAGCTGGGCTCTCCTGCGCCCTGCGTGGGTTGCACCTTCCCCGCAGCGATACACCACGTATCCTCCTTCGCAAGACCAGCCCCCTCCCAGGCTTTCGTCCCTACCAGACACCCCCCCCCGGCAGCATCAGTCCCCGGTGCCGCAGCCCCCTCCCAGCATCCTGCATCCTCCCCGTGCTGCGAGGGTGCGGGGCTCAGCGCATCGGCCGCATTCTGCTGCTTCCAGCTAACCCCTGCCCTCCCCAGCGCAGGCAGGACCCAAAGGCTGTGGGACCCCGATGCCAGCGACCTGCTCTGGGCACGGGACCCCTCCCGGGGGCAAAGCAGAGCCGGCTGCTTTGCGGCGATGCCAGCGGGACACTTGCTTTCGTATTTAGGTACCCGGGGCCAGATGCTGCCGTGGGTGTAAACTCGGGCTCTGCCGGGGCCGGGCTGACCCGTGAGATCTCTGCTCTGTTCTCACAGCCCCTCTGCCCTCCTGCCTTGACTCCTGCCTCCTGGAAGTTTTACTCTCTGTTGCTTTCTTGAACCAAACACATGACTGGTTTTGCCTTTTATTTTTAGAAACAAGGAAAGAAAAAGAAAAAGGGAAGAATTATTCTTTTGGAAAAGCTATTTTTTATTCCCTCTTCTCCCTGTTTTCACATGTATTGCTTCCCTCTTTGATAGCTGTACCTGCATATATAGGGTGTCTGGGTTTAGGGGAGGTTACACTCTTTTTTTTTTTCTTCCTGATTCTCAGGATTTAGATTTCAGGCCGAGCATTAGAGAGAAAAAAAAAATAAATCCAACTGAAATAAGCATTAAAGCAATAGACCAAAGAAACCAGCTGTTACCTCCTTTGTGTTCAGCCACCAAAACTGACCCTTCTCTGAGATGGGCATGGATGGGCACTGTGTCCCACTCCCCGGGAATGGGACAGGGATGCTCCCCACAGCCTGGGGACACACCAGTGACCCTGCGAGCTGGGTGCTCCCCTCTTCCCAGCCCTGGAAGGTTCATGAAACCCCCGTGCTAATTCAGGCTTGTTTTCTCATCGTAAAAGTCTATTCTCCAAATCTTCCTCCAGTGGGCTTTATTGGGTTCGACAGGTTTCAACCTTAAACCCGGAGACCCTATGTATATATTTATATATAATGTGTATATATACTGGTAGACTGTACAGATATATCTAGAGACATATGTAGTTCTCAACTGATTTCAACTTAATGGTATTTTCACTCCTACTCTCCGCAGCAGTGAAAATAAAATGATTCACAAAGGACCCGGAGCCGCGGTTGGACCTGCCTCTCTCTGATCCATCCTCACCTTCCTCGCTGCCCGGGAGCTGCCGCTTCATTCAGGACCAGATTTCCTCTGGTGGGGCCAACCTTCCCACCGGTCGGAGCGTGGGGGACCCCGGGGGTCCCTGCAGCGGGAGGCTGGTGGGCTCAGGGCTTGGCTGGTTGTGGCGTGCCCTCGCTGGAACCGATGCTGGGCTGGACTCGCAAGCAGCAGGCACGCCTGCAAATCCTCCCTGCGGAGCGGCGGTGGGCAAGCTTATGGAGCATGTGCCTGTCTTAACGAGCACCTCTGCTAATTAAGAGAGCCCGACCTCCTCTGCAGCTCCCAGGGTCGTGGCTGCAGCTGATGGGCGTTACGGTCCCTGGAAGCCGGCTGGGAGAAGGCGATGGTTGTGCTGTGTGTCAGGGTGTGTGAACTGGGGCTGAGCTGCACCCACGTCACCTTCGTGCTCCCGGGGAAGCCGGACGAAAGTCCCTGGGGTGAGTTTGCCCCGGGAAAGCAGCACGGAGGAGCTTCAGGGCACGCACGGGGGCAGCCAGGGGGGAGGCATCTCTCCCCCCCTCCCCGGCAAGGAGCCGGGATCCATCCCCAGGGCTGCGGTCATGCGGGGCGCGTGCGCGTTTTCACACCAGCAGAACGGGTGTAGGCAGCGACTTATCCTTCTGCCCATCGCCGCAGCTTCCAAAATCTCCTCTTGCTGCTGCTCTCCCCACGTGAATCATGAGCGGAGAGGGAGGACGGCCGTGGGCGTGGGTGCAAACGCACGGGCTGCGGCGTGGGGCTGCTCACGGGAGCGTGCGCGCTGGCGGGGGGGATGCGGGTGCGTGTGTGTGTGCAGAGCAGGCACAGGCAGCGAGCTCCCCTTATGTTTTTGAGCCGGAGAAAAAAATCTTCATATTTTGTCATCGGGGCGTGAATCATGCGCTCTCGGGCGTACATTCGCTTGCTGCTTCCCCGGGCTTGCTGTCTCCTGGGGGGAGCTGAGCACCATAAAAGCAGGGGGGCTTGTTTCTTCTCTCTGCGAACAGTTGCTGTGCCCCCTTGGGAATGGGATCTGGGCCATCGGCGTGGGAAGCCCTCCCCTCATCGTGTGTGTTGTGGGGTCACAGGGAAGGCTGGAAACCCCTCGTTGCGGGGGGGGGGGGCTGAGTGGGGCTGCTGGGGTGGGCATCAAAGGGGGCTCCTCAGCATGCTGGGTGCTGATCTTCCCGGTGCTGGGGCGAGGGCCGTGGGCCCACTGGGGAGCAGCTGGATAAGGCGAGAGGCAGTCTGGAGCAGGATGAGTTACTGCTCAAATCGAGGCCCCTTGCAGTGGGTGACCCCCCACCCCAGCCCACTTGTGGGTGCCTGAGCAGGGACCTCCCCGCTGCGAGGGCGTTTGCTGCAGCTGCTGAGCTGCCGCCGCCTCGGGGGACAAGGGAAGAATTGGGCACGAGGACGGACACCGGCCGCTTCTCTAGGGCCACCAAACAGCTGCCCCAGGGACCCCCGGGGACCCTCGCCAGTCCAGGCTTTTGTTTTGCAGCAGTTTTCCCCCATGCTGGGCTGCCGGGCAGGTGCTGCCCCCCCGATCTCCCCCCGAGCTGGGGCAGAAGGTGCCATCCAAAGGCCATGTCCCCTCCAGCCGTGCTGCACCAAAGACCCCGCTCCCCGGGGAAAAGTGGGGGGGGGGACTCAGCAGCCGACCCTGGACAAGTGCCTGCAGCCCCTCCAAGGAGCAAAGGCACTGGGTCAGCTGTAGTGCCCCCCCCCCCCCCAGCTGCCACATTGCCTCCATCATGGTGGCTGCTGAGCCGCCTAATGAGGGGCTTAATGAAGATTAGCGGCGGCCCTTTGCTCTGCTCCGTGCTGAGCAGGACTGGGGCTGTACTGGCAAGGGGGGACGCCGTGGGCTGGGGGCGAGGGGGCTGCGGGTGTGTGGGCAAAGCCCGTGCCCACTGGTGGGGAGGGGGCTACCAGGGTGTCCCCGCCTGCCCAGCAAGCACCGGCAGATGGGTGCGATGTCTCGGGTGGGTGAGTGCGTGGGCTGCGATCCGCCTGCGGGAGAGAAGAACATTTTTACAGCAGTGGGTGGCTGTGTGTGCACAAGGCTGCCCAGCGCTGCGAGGAGCCCGGGGGGCTGCCGTGCCCACCCTGCCTGTCCTGGGGTGTTCCCAACCCCACAGGACACATTCCTGGCAATCACATCCCCTCCCTTCCCCAGAGGATGAAGCAGGGCCAGGGGGTATCGAGCAGTCCCCCTGCCCCAAAGCGTGTGGGTGCACCCAGGGGGAGATGGGGGATGTCTCCCATCCTACGCTGGTGAGGGGAACCGCACTGCTCCCCCCTGCATCTGCACCAGCTCCCCCTCCCCAGGCCACCCCCATGTTTCCGAAGCAAGGGTGCGCGGAGGGGCGAGCGGTGCTGAGCCCCACAGGAGGCGAGTTGGGGGGAGGCGAGCAGAATATCATCAGCCATCTGGCTGCTGGGGTTGGCCTGTGCAGACCCCCAAACCCCGGGGAGCAGCGGGTTCCCCCACACTCTCCCCAGGGCTGGGATGCTCACCGAGCCCCAACATCCTACCCAGTTGAAACCCAGAACAGCAAGGGGGGCTGTGCCTGGTGCTTTGCCATTCCTGCATCCCTGGGGATGGCCACAGCTGGAAATCACTCTGGCTTGGCAGGACCTGGGCTGGAGCTGGCTCTGTCCCCTCTGCCCAGGGCTGTGTCCTCATCACTCATGGGGACACCAGTGCAGGGAGCGCAGCACAGTCCCCATCCCATCCCATCCCGTCCCATCCCATCCCATCCCACCCCTCCCAGCCCCAGACACAAACCTGGGCTGTTGGAGGGCAGCCACCATTGGGGCTGGCTCACCCCTGGGGACAATATAAGGTCCCAGTGGGGGACTGCCGGCTTGATTGGCCGCATCCTGCCTCTCCCCTCAGCAGCAGCCGTGCCAGGCCCCTCTGAGCAGCCCCCCCTCCTCTCCACGCATTAAAAGCCCGGCAGCCCTTCCCCTGCCAGTGCACCAGCCTGTGGGAGCGGAGTGGGGCTCTCCCACACCAAGCAGGAGGGAAAAGGGGGTACGTCCATGCTGTCTTCTTTCTGCTCCTCCAGCACCAAGCAGACCCCCCCCGGGCTGGGGTGAGCTGCGGGACTGGGGTGGTTGGGGGCCGGCGATGTGTGCGGGGGGGCTCGTTGCACTTGTAAAGGTTTGATCTGTGGGAAACCGGCAGAAATTAGGGAGCAGCATCCTTAGTCCGGGGTGCAAAAACTCTGGGCTGGCTCCTTGCTTTTGCATTTGGTTTAGGAGAGACGTGTGGGAGGCTGCTGGGTGCCGGGCCCCTCCGCCTGCTCTGCCGTGGGTGCACACGCGGGCGTGCAGCCCGCTGGGTGGGCGATGCTGCAGCACAGGGTGCACGGTGGGTGCTGGGGACCCACGAGCAGGGGCCAGCTTCAGGTGGGAGCGAGCTCCCTTTGGGAACGGACGCCGGTGGGGGTGTCCCCGTGCAGGCAGCCCCTGTGCTCGGGGTTGAGTCACAGGGACCCTGTGGCCTCGGGTCCCTTGGGTGCTGGCTTGCCCAGGATGCTGGAGGCTGAGAAACAGCACCTCGAGGCTTTGGACCTGGGTGTAGGAGCAGGGCGAGCAAAGGGGAGAGCAGCAGCATGGCAGGACTCCTGGGGTCATTTCTGCTTGGCTGCTGGATTTATTGGGCCAGCAACCAGTTTCAGCCGCTGCCTCGAGGGGCCAGAGCAGAACCCTGAGCCCCTCATCACCTCCCGACCCCCTCACTGCCTCCTCGGGGCTGGGAAAGCCGGGAAGCGAGGGCAGCCCGGCATGGCTGCGGGGCCTCTCCTGCACAGCCATCCAGCCGAGCGTGAAATGGGCTGAAAAGAAAAGGGACGGCGTAATGTTCCCGGGGCCGGGGGCGGAGGACGTTTGTCCCCCGTGGTGGCCGCAGTCCCCACCACGGCTGCAGAGCGGGGCTGGCTGCGCCGGCGTGCCAGTCCTGCCTTCCCGTCCCTCTTTGCTTTCACGGCTTTGCAACCGTTTCAGGGCACCCGGCCCCATCCTGACCCTGTGCCTCCGGGGGCTGTGGTCCCCAGTGCTGCCCTCGGAGCGGTGACCCTGGCCGGGTGCAGGATGCGGACCCTGGCCTGGCTGGGCATCGCCAGCCTGTGTCTGGGGGCAGCTCGGGCCGTCCCAGCCAAGGAGGAGAGGAGGAAGGCAGGGAACCCAAAAGCTGATCTTGCACTCTATGAAAACCTGGACCTGGACAACTATGACCTGACGTTGGACAACTACGGTGAGATCCTTGACCTGAACAACTATGAGGAGCTCTATGACTACGGCGACCTTGCTCCGAAGGTGAGGGGGATGCAGGAGAGCACCCAGTGTGCGGGACAGGTCTGCCCTGGGTGCATCCTGAGAAAGGGGCTTGTTCCAAGGAATGGATGGGGCACAGCTGGAGGACCAGCCTCTTGCACAAGCCTACAAGCCTGGGTGGCTCTGCCACCGTTCTTGCTGATGGCAGGAAGGGCTTTACCCGGCCCCAACCTCCACTGGCTTCCTTGTCCCCTGCCATCGCCTGGGCAGAGCATCGCTGCAGCAAGCCAGGACATGAGGCTTCCTGCATCCTTCTGGGCAAACGGGGAGGGGGCTTTCTGAAACCCTGAGCTAGGAGAGCTCTCCAAGGAGGAGCTAGATTTTCAGTAAGACTTACTCGGTGCCCTTGACCCCTTGACCAGTGCTCCTGCACTGGAGAGGAGTGGGAGAACTCGCTTGGCTACCCCAGCCCTCACACCCAGGCTGTATTTGCAGGTCGAGGTTGGCACCCTGGCTCCTCGCCCCAAGGACCCCATGGCTCTCCCAAACCTGGACACCACGGCTGAAACCCCGAAGCTGCAGCCTCCGACCATCGCCGGCCCCGTCCGCCCAGCACCCATCCCCGCGCAGTGTGAGTGCAGACCCCGGGGTGCGGCGGGATTTGGTTCCCACGGGATGCAGCCACATGTCCCAGGGGTGGCAGGGCTGGTGCTCTGGAGAAAAGGGAGCAAATCCTTTTGCCGCCAGCAGACAGCAGCAGTTATTTGCTCTGCCCGGGCAGCGAGGAGATGGGGTGTTGGGGGTGCGTCTTATCACACAGCAGGCAGGAGGACTGCGGAGAGACATTTCTGGGAAACAAGAGCTCCAGCAAAGCAGCAACATTTTAATGAGCGGAGGCATTGCGACAGTCGGACAGAGTAGCAATTAGATTAGTGACAATTAAAATCCTGTAGCGAGGGATAAATATCTTTATTCATTTTCTGTCACTCTGGACTGGGACAAATTAAGTAGGAGGCAAAGGGAAATTGTTGCCTTGCTGCTTTGAACTCCCCCACTAATGGATGCTGAGTCTCGCGGGCGCTGGGGGAGAGGAGAGGGAGCGTGTGCGTGGGAGAGACAGGGCTTTACTCCTCCTGCCGCCCCTGCCCGCCTTGCCAGGACCCTCACGCAGCCGAGACAGATGTTTTGCTCGATGCAAAACTGGTTTCTTTTGTTCTGTTTCCTTCTGTGGAAAAACTAAGGGGGTCAAGTGAGCCCTGGGTGTAACGCTGCTGTGCTTGGCAACCTTACATCTCCCCCTCTCCCGCGGGAGGTATTTGGCCCTGAGCAGTTTCACTTATTAGCAGCTCTTTTGGCTCAGAGTTTCTGGCCCTTCCCTTGACGAGATGCCCTGGGCTGTTTCGCTGATGAAGGTGCTGGGGCTGTGACAGCTCTGGGTGCTAAAGACTTCGTGTACCCACAAGGTGGGCAGGGGTGGGCATGGCCTCCCACCTCCCTGCATGCCGGGGTGCTTCGTGGGGGACGCGGGAGCTGTGCCATGCCACGCCAAGGGTTGCCTCTGCACTCCCAGTCCTGCCCAGTTGCCTGCTCTGCCTGTGCATCAGCACCTCCGTCTACTGCGACGACGCCGACCTGGAGCACATCCCGCCGCTGCCGCCGGAGACCGCGTACCTCTACGCCCGCTTCAACCGCATCGGCGCGATCCGGGCCAGCGATTTCATGGGACTGAGTATGCCGGGGCAAGGGAATGGCCAGGCTCTGCAATGGAGCACGGGGAGAATAAGCGGTTCTTTGTGGGGTCCCTGTTCATTTCTTCCCTCCTCTCCCTCCAGAGAAGCTGAAGCGAATAGACCTGACCAGCAATTTCATCTCCTGGGCAGATGCGGACGCCTTCCGCCTGCTCCCCAGCCTGCAGGAGCTCATCCTGCCCGAGAACAGGCTGACGGCGCTGCCCGAGCTGCCCCGCAGCATCGTCCGGCTGGACGCCCGTCTCAACAGGATCCCCAGCACCGGCCTCCGGCCCGACGCTTTCCGGGTGGGTGCTGGGGCTGCCGGCCTGGTGGATGAATCCAGGCTGGTTTTAGCCCAAACCTGCCGTGCCAAGGGGTAAAAGGGATGGTGCAGAGGGCTGGGGCGGGGCTGCGAGCAGGGACATTCATCTCTCCCCTCTTCCTGCAGGACCTGAAGCAGCTGCAGTTTCTCCATTTGTCCGATAACCAGCTGGATTATATCCCGGGACCCCTGCCCGAGAGCCTGCGCTCCCTGCACCTCCAGGTGAGACGAGCCCAGACCCAGGCTTGTCTGTACGTGAGTCTAGCAAAGCCCACCACCACCTCCTCTTCCTCCTCCTCCCCATCCCTTTGAATCTGGTTTTGCCCTTTGCTTCCCTGGCCAGAACAACAACATCCAGACCATGCACGAGGACACGTTCTGCGACAGCCAAGACCACAGCCAGATCCGCAGGGCGCTGGAGGACATCCGCCTCGATGGCAACCCCATCAACCTCAGCCTCTTCCCCAACGCCTATTTCTGCCTGCCCCGTCTGCCCACGGGCCACTTCTTCTGAGCCTCACCGCCCCAGTGCTGGGAAACAAGGGCGAGCATTCCCGGACACACCATGCCCTCACCCCGACCCCCCTTGGACCCTGCTGCCCCATGGAATATGTGGGGTTAAGGCAGATGCATTTAAGCTTGATGTGAGTTGAGCCTCTGTGCAGGGGTAAACTCAGTTCTGGGGCAAACGGAGCAGGGGATAGGCAGCTCTAATAAAATGAAGACTTTACAAATGCATTCAGTGTCTTGTTCTCAACAGTGAGAGCAGCAGAAAGCTCTCGCCCAGCCCCAGCCCAGCAGCTGCTTTGTGAACGGTGTTGGTTTGCAATGACAGGGACTTCCCTGTGTCCCTCTTCTTCCTCAATTCCCTCCCAGGGCCTTGGGAAGACCCCTCCGTGTCTGCTTTCAGGGTTTGCTGGACAGGACGGGGAGCCGCATTCCTCCAGAGAGGTGATGCTTTGGCCACGTCAGGTTTGACCCGTGTGTCCCCTCAGGCACCCCAGGTCCATCAGGTGGGTCTGTGTGGCTCCGGAGGAGTGTTGCACGCCCAAGTGTGAGCTGTGGCCACAGCTGGGCTGTCCCCGTGCGCTCCCAAGGAAGATGCCATAGGAAACCTGAGCAGGGGGCAACTGGAGTCCTCCATCACCTCAGCCCAGACCCGCTGCAGTCCCGGGGGGGCTGTTCTGCAGAGACCCTGACCCCCACCAGGACTGGGAGCTGTCGTGGCACTAAGTCGGGTCTCCAGCATGAGCTCTGCCTGGAGGGAGGGTGTCCCTGGGTTTGGGTGTACTTCGGCTGCAGAGAAAGCCTGGGGCAGCACCGCAGCCTGGGAGCCAAACGGTCCCAGGTCCAGCAGGGAAGAGTCACTCGGAGGGAGTTAAAATATCTTGTATCATCCCAGCTTTCAACACCCGAAACGAGCTGCCCAGTGGTGAGATATTTTAAATATAATGTATTCATCCTCTATATTTTTATACACATGTAACAAACACGCATACCGTGAGAGGATGACACATCCCTGGAGAATCCAAAATCCTGAACTGCAACCACTGAGCTCAGCCCACATCCTCCAAGCCCGGGGAGGAAAACTAAGGCAGCTGGAGAAAACCTTGCAAGAAGATCCAGCTTCTCATCTATGGGCACACTGCAAACACCGCTGGGCGCTCGTGCCCGCGAGCCTGCCTCGTGGGCACAGCACGGGCACAAGCGTGCCGGTGGCACGGAGCGTGTGTGTGTGCACCACCTCCCTCCCCTCGCCCTTCTTTTCCGTGCAAAACCCAACTCAGGGATGGACTATGTTGATCCAAAAGGCAGGGCCCTTGGTTAATGGGATTTTGGAGCTATTCCAGCCTTTCCTTTCAGGCTAGATCTGAAATGCCAGGATTTATTACCACTGTTGTCCTGTCATCCTTGAAACAGCTGTATCTATCTGTGCCCTGCCTGTCTATCCCCATAGCTCTCCTCCTTCCCCATCCATCCTTCTGACATCTTCGCACCGTCCTTTACCCCCGGTGATCTCATCTGCTCCCGTGGGATGAAATATTGCTGCGAGCCAGGCTCGGCTCCAGCAGGATGGAGTTGGCCAACTTTTCCCAACGGCAAGCCCCGGCCCTTCGCGTTCATCCCACTAGATGGCAAGGCAGAGTGTTTGGAAATGCTTGACCTTAACTTCGGACTGCAAACTCACTCTCTACTGTTTACCTTCCTTCTGGGGTGGTTTTATCGTCTCACGGGCATGCCCATGCAGCTGGGGAATAGCCCAGGTGCTTGGTGTTGGCAGAGGAAGGATTAAAAGGAGCTGCAGAGGGGAAGAAGGGTTTGCTTCGTGGGGGAGGAGAGTAAGGTAGGTGGAGGGATGCCTCTGGGGGAGATGGGGCTGCTGGCTTTGCAGAACCCAAACTTTTTGAAGAGCAGTGGGGTGGCTGGGGGGGGCTTTGCTGGGGGAGAATTGAGATTCAGCAGTTCTGTCTTGCCTTGTGTGGCTCTCGGGTCCCCTCAGAGCCCTGGGGAGGAGGGAGCGGGCTGGGGCAGCAGGTTTTCCCCTTCCCCAAAGTCCTGGAGGGGGCCAGGCTGAGGCTGGCTTTGGGAGGGGGCTGCTGGGGGCTCAGTCCCACTGTTCTGCTGGTGCAGTTATTAACTGTGCTCTCGTGTCCTTGCTGCTGCTGCAGTGGGGGAAAGAAACCAGTGCCTGTCTTTGCAGCATGGTGCAGGGAACAGCAACCCCTTTCTGTCGCTGGTCCCACGGCCCTTTCCCATCCTGCGGACATGCCTCATCCCCTCCACGGGGATGGATTGCCCCCAGGCTCTCCCGGAGCACCCCGGAGTGGCTGGCTGGATCCTGCCCTGGAGCAGCGTGGAGGCACAGAGCCTTCCCTGGGGCTGGGGATGGCAGCAGGCGTTAAGAGGGGCTGTCCTGAGCCCTCCTGCCAGCGGGACAGTCCTGCCCCAGTTCAACCTGGCTTGGTAGCGTGTCTGGGACCTGGCCACCTCCTCTGTCACCCTTGCTGCCCCACGTCCCTTAGGCTGTGGCCGGGCAGCTGGAAGCCTTGGTTCCTCTCCATCCCCCGGCGTCCGCAGCTCTGCCCAGCCGCTGCCTTGGCTTACCCCGCTCCCGAGGGGCAGGGTCACCGCCTGCCCTTGGGGACCCGCCTGCATTTTAAGCCATTGCCGTGGCGGAGGCTTTATAGGATTGCACGGCCTGTCCCATGCATATATGCATGTAAGGGACTGTGCATCTCTGCTGAGAGACAACGTGCTGCTTCTGCCAGCCTGCCCCGGGCATCGCCTGAGCCCAGGTAACGGGGCCGGCAGACAGCAGAGCAGCAGGCGCTCCGCAGGCACGCAGGGTCAGGCGGCAGCAGGGGAGGGAGCAGAGCAGCCGGAGAGAAGAATTAGCGCGGGGCCCGTGGTAGAAGCCGTGAGCTGGAGCTGCGCAAAGGCAAAGCGTCGCTCATCGCTGGAGCATTTGCTGAGTAATAGCAGGAGCTGCAGGGCTTCAGAGTAGGGTCCGAGGGGCAACGGTGGCAGCCCCGTTGCTGGCGACAGTTAAACGATGTGGGGCTGGGGGAGCACTGGGAAGCAGCCCTGGTTGGAGGGGATAGGCGAGACAGGCGGCCGCTCCCGGACTGTTTTGCTTTGGGGATGTGCAGGGAGCTGTATGCTGCCTGGTACGGGGTGTGCAGGGGTCGACTAACTCTGGGCACGGACCTCCCTCCCCTCGCCCTCTGCCTGGATCCGCAGTTGCCCTGTCCCTGGGCACGCAGCAGGCTCTGCAGCAGCCGGGCGGAGGGCTCACACCCTGCCTGTCCCTCTAATTCCCCTCCATCCTCCTCCCTCACCCAGAAAGCATCTGCGTGTGTAATTCATGCAGCTCTCCTGCCTCCGTCTCTCTGCTGCTCAAGGTCACCTTCCTCGCCTGGGCTGGATTTTCACATATTGATTGCTTGGCTCTAACAGCCAATGCCTCGGTGAGCTCCCGATCTCACGCCAGCTCAGCATCTTGCTGCTCTCTGGGAGAAGCATCTCCATATGGGCCCCCCTCCTCCATCCTGCCCTCCCCCTCCACGCTTTCCTCCCAGCCCTGGCCATGCATCATTAACCGGCACCAAAACAGAGACAGGAAAGTCTTCAAGCCCTGGAGAGCAGCAGCCTTCTCCCTCCTCTGCCTCTCCGTCTCCTGGGGAGCGTGACGTGAGCACGTTCCTTCCCTCGGGTTGATTTAGGAGGAGCTGGGACAGCATGTGGCATCCTTGCAGGGACTCAACGTGCTGCTACGCCTGCCCGTGAGCTGCCTCCATCCTCTTCTGCTTGAGCCTCCTCCTGCAGGTCCTCATCCCCCAGTGGGAAGGGAGCTCCTCTCCCATAACCATGCATATCCATCTTCCTCCCCCCCCCCCCCGCCGATTTCTTATCTGCTTTCCTCCCACCAGCATGACCAGGAGCAACCTGTGCCATGCTGGGCCATGTCCCTTTGCCACCGCCTGGGGACCGAGATGTCCTTTTCTGTCTTTTTGCAGCTTCTCAGCCAGGGCAGCACAGGCAGCTTAGTGCAGGGTTGGGGGGCCAGGTCAGGAGCAGAGTGGTGGTGGCTGGGGCCAGTGACCTGAAACAGCAATAAGAGCAGCAGGAGGAGGAGGATGGAGGCTCTTGGCCCTCCTGGGACCCAGGCAAGCTGGGAAGAGGCCACAGAGATAACACAGTCCTCCCTGTCTGGGACGGTGGCCGTGTCTGCCAGCTCTGTCCCCCACCCGTGCCCAGGGCAGGCAACCAGTGGATTTATTGGTCAAGTGCAAAATCAATGGCAGGATGGAAAAAGGCCACCAAACTGTGGATGCTGACAAGCTCCTGGCCTCCTCCGGGCTAGAAATCACCCTTAAACGCTGCTGGGGAGGAAGCGCTGTGGCCCAGCTTGCTCAGCGAGCGAGGCAGGGATGATAACAGCTTTATTTATAGCACTTAACTGGCTGTTGGCTCAAGGCACCGATTTGAGCTTAGCATGCGATCGTTTAGGGCGGCCGTTCGTGCAGCTCATGGCTGGAGCGCTCGCGCAGCCCCGCCGAAGCCCTCGGCCAGCTCCCACCCCCTGGCATCAGGGCAGGACTTTGCCACATCGGGTTCCGTGTGTCCCACTCCCTGACCCCGACCCAGGCAGCTGGCCCGGGACCACGTTCCACCAGACTGAGCAGAAACTCATTTTCCTGCCTATATTTTCTACAGCATCTCGTCTGGAGAAATCCCGATTGGTGCCTTAGGGTCTGGGATGTTGTACATCCCTAACACTAATGGAGTAATTAATAGCTGCTACCCGGGGGGAGCTGTGTTGCTGCTCAGTTTCCAGATCTGTCCTTTTTTTCTGAAGGATCCCAGTGCTGGGATTCATTAGATGGGAGCTGCAAGGGCTCTGGAGATGAAAGTGCTGTTCATGAATTATCACCGGGGTGCAGACAGCTGCCCAGGCCACTTCAGGGAAACTCAACAATGGAAATAGAGGGGGGGGGGAAAAAAAAAGCTCCTTGGTCTTTTCCTCTCTCCATTTTCCATTTCACCACTGGAAAAAGGGGGAGGAAAAACACAGCAAAAGGAAGAGAAAGAAGAAAACACATTCTTTCCCTCTTCACCCCCCCCCCTCCTCCCCAAACTGTGAATGCTTAGCACGAAAATAATTTGTAGAAAATCGGCCCCCTCCCTACAGCACGCTGTGGGGCTGCTAAGGGCCAGGGGTGCCTGCAGCACCCTGGGG
>JAVJGG010000053.1:3541976-3568458 GCA_035590195.1 Aviceda cuculoides | reverse complement strand
GGACCATCAGCTCCAGGTGAAGCAGCCGGGCTGCACCCCCTCGCCTCCCCCCCCCCCCCGGGGACACGCAGCAGACGGGCGCTGCGGTGGGAGCGGGTGACAAGCGTCTGCATGGGCCAGCCAAGCAGAGAGGAAAAAAATGACCCCGGCAAGAGCAGGGATGGGTTCTGCATCTCAAGTGGCTCCCCGGGAGATGCCAGACTGTCCCTCCTGCGAGGGCCGGGGACCCGTCGGCTCCCAGAGCCTCTGTCTGCGGAGGGGGAAGTAAGAGCTGCCATGGCACAAGAAGCTCAACTGGAGAAGGCAGAGGCGTTTGGAAAAGCGACTGCTCTGCCCACAGCGATGAGGAGCAGCCCTGGAGCTCGCAGGGGGGGAGCAGCCCAGGGGTGGCTTTTCTCTTGTGGGAGTTTCCTCCAGCTCCATCAACAGATTAGTCTGATTTACCCCCTCGTCAGTGAAAGGGGAATCAAATCCTAAAAGGGCTCTGCAATGTGCTGGTCGCACACCCAAACGCGCGGCTGCTGGCCCTGGTCCCCAGCTCCGAGCGCTCGTGGCAAAGAGGGGATGAGGTCTCCATAGGTGAGGGAAACTGAGGCACAGAGTGACGAGGGCATCTCCCAAGGACTCAGTGAGCTGTGGGAGAGGACACCAGTCCCTCGCACACATCTGTGGCCTCAGTTTCCCCCTGACCAGGAAATCGCCCCCAGTGAACTGTGGCTCAGCACAGAGATGGAGAGCCCTGCGTGGGGGTTTGGGGGTGCCGGGGTCCTCCGTGGGAGGGGAGCGGTGGGGGCTGTGGGGCAGGGAAAGGGTTGACTTGGGTCAGAGTCCCGCTCAGCATCTTAAATGCTCTTTTGTCTGCTCAAAAGCACATTATTCCATTTCTCTGTGAACCTCTTGCCTGGATCCAGACTGCCTCGTGCCTGCTGAAGAGACAGAGGACACGCGCGCTGGTGGCTGGGGACAGACAGACGCCTCGGATGGACGGACAGGGCTGCAGCGGGGCACCTCTTAGGTAAGCAGGTGGAGAAGGAGACGTGGAGGGAGCTGGTCTCCAGCAGGTCATTAGGTGGCTTTGCCAAGAGGCTAATGAGGCTGGGAGGATCCCCGGGGGTGGCGAAGCCGGGTTTGCCCTTCCCCGGCCGGCTGCTCCGCACGCCGCTGCTGGCACCGTGCGTGGCAATGCCCGGACCCGGCGGGCGCTCACGTGGCTCCGCTGATAAAACTTGCATGAGGACATGCGCAAAAATCAATGGTTGTGCTTATGAATTAATGATCGCTGAGCGGGTCGATGCAGCCTGCCCCGTCCGTGCTGTATTGCTAATGAACACCAGCAGTGGGAGCGCGGGAAGGGCCGCCGACGTACTGCTGCAGCGCCTTCTGCATCTCTATTTAGTTGTGTTTTAAGTACATTTATTTTGCATTTGCTCCCACAGCTACTTTAAGCAGAGAGCAGGTGATTTCCGTGAAAGAGACCCGGCGTGTGCATGCTGCGGGGAGGGGGCTGCTGCTTTTTTTGAAGAGGGGGTGCAGGGGGGGAACGACATTGGAAAGGGTCGGTGGCTCTTGGCTCCGTGCTGGAAGGAGTTGAATCAGAGGCAGGCTCTATAAATATGCGTGTGGGTAATTTCTAATCGAACACCACAGCTCTCGGTGCTGGCGTGTGTCACTCCCGTGGCATTATCTCTGCAATTAGAGCTTTTTGCCACAATTGCATAAGAACCTCTCGGTGACTCACCGACTTTGGGGGGAGAGAGGCGAGCGGCGTCTCGGAGGCGGCCGGCTGCGCCTGCGTGTGTGTGTGAGGTGTGAAAATCAGCTGCTCAGGTGCTCCGTGGTTTGCAGCTTGCTCCAGAGCAAGCCTTGCTCCCAGCTGCCTTGCTGCTCCCCGGGGGGGGGGGCGCGGGGCGTGCTCCAGAGCAAGCCTTGCGGCCAGGTGCCTTGCTGCGCCCCTACCCCCCCCCCCCCCCCAAAACGTCACCGCCAGCAGCCTGGTTTGGGGGCGCTTGGCTGTCCCCCTGCCGTTGAGCTCCCTGTCTGCCCGGCATTGCCTTCTGCCCTGGGGTTTATTTTTGTCCTTGTCATCGTGGCTCTGTTTGTGTGTTGATGACCCTTTGGCACCAATAATAGCATGTTTTAGATCCCTGATTAAAACCGCTGCAGTGTCAGAATCAATAAGCATTGGCAGCTGAGACTGTAATAAGTATAATAATCCCCATTAGGGTAACAGATGGGGGAGAGAGTGCAGGGCTGCTAGTATGGTAATGCCATGAATTTGCTTCGATCCGCTGGAGCCGCAGCATCCTCCCCACGAGGGGCAGGGACAGTGGCCGTCACGGTATTTGCTGTCCCCGGCATCAGCAGAGCCCCCGCTTCTGGCTGTCGTAATGCCTTGCCTGCCCCAGCTTGGAAACTTGGCTTTGCAATGTTAATTATTGGGGGTTTGGAAATGCGTGTGAGTGGTGTCCCCATCATGGGAGAGGGGCCAGGGCTCCGTGCAGCCCGGGGAGTTGCTTATCCTACCTCAAAGTTTAAAGAAAATTTAAAGACTGAGATTGTCAAGTGGGGGAAATTCCTGCTCTGACCCATCCTGCCCATTTGTCTTGCAAAGAGTGAGTGTGGTGAGGGCCAGGAGAGAGGGGAAAGCCAGTGGCATTAAAGTAGTGCTTAGGAAAAAAAAAAAAAAATCAATAAGTAATTGTGGCCCCATTGATCTGTGGCTCCACCGCTGTGGCTCTCCGCTGTGCTTTGATCAGCTTTCACGGCTGCAGATGAGACGGTCCCAGCAGCTGGGGGTACTAAATGATGCCAAACACTTCTCAGGTGAAAACTATAGAATTTTTCCTTAAATAAATCCAAAAATAGAGTAGCAGCTGTGGGGCTGGGTGCAATCCTTGCAGGAGGGATGCTATTGTCTCTCTGCTGGGACTTCTCTGACAAGCTGGAGCGATGCTCCCTGCCCATGGTGGCTGCTTGGTCCCCTCTGACTACAAAAAACCACCTCTGACACCCAAAAAGCTGCTGGCCAAGCCCTGCTGCAAGTCCGTGGCCATGGAAATGCCTCCACTGCTGGGGCTCGGGGGGGCTGTGCACGCTTTGGGGGCAATATCTAACCACGTGCCATGGAAAGGAGACCAGTCCCAGGCAGAACTGGCTGGTAATTTTTAGACAAATTGTTTTTGCTTGAAAAATGGAGGTTTGTTGAAACCCAGCATGTTTATAGAAAAACATCAGTTTCAACAGATTTCTGTTTCAACATGTTTTTTAGAAGAAAAAGGAAAGCTTTCCAAATTGTCAAAAGACCCCAGTTGAACACTTTCTCAGCAGAGCATAATCCATTTCTCAGCTCCAAATTACTTTTCATTTTGCAATGTAAGTAAATGTATTGCAAAATCCGCTTTTGAAAGGGGGCTGAAATCCTACTGAAACGGTTGGGGAGGATCTCGGCAACAGACTGGGATTAACTCGTTCCGGCCTGGGGTCTGGATTTTCAAACAATGTCCTTTTTCCTTTCTTTTTGGTGATGGTTTTTCATTCTCCTGCAGGATGGTTAATACCAGCAATTCCTTCCTGTTGTGGAAATTGCTTCATCTACAGGCGCCAAATATTAAGGGCTGGCAGGGGACCTGGCATCAGTCAGGGAGAGGATGCTGGTGAATGGTCTGGTCCACTGCAGGGATTTCTCCCGTACCAACGGGCGATGCTTTGTGGCCAGACTGCTGGAAGATCTTGTTGCTGCACTGATCCAGCAATAATCTCCTTCAATGAGGCGTGGGATGATATCTCAAATAGGGACCACCTCCATCCATACGAGTCTGCGTCTTATCCAAGCCATTGCAACTCCAGGTTGGAAATGCAGCCGCAAGCGCAGGGCACGCCGAGAGCTCTGGCACCATGGGGATTTTCCCTGGGAGCCTTGCTGGAGCTGAGAGCAGCTTGTTTATTAAACTGGCATCTCTATACATTTTGCACCCTTCTCCGCCCCCTAAGTATTAATCACACTAATAACTTAATTCCAGATTTTAGTTTTCTCAGAGGGGATGTGGGGCCCTAGCCCGTGGGCTGCACCCGCCTGGGAGAGATGGTGGGGCAGAGCGAGGGCTTTCCAAATTAAAAGTGGGATGCAGCTGGAGCTGTAGAGATGCAGGAGGCTCCAGAGAAATCTCTGGTTTGGTTCTGGACCCAGAGGACTCTCCCAAAGCAGCCCCCTCCTCTCCTGCACAAGCTTTTCCAGGCACAAGAGGGGTGTGGATTTGGGAAGATGAGGGTGGAGGTGGGTCTGGGAACCCTGTACCAACAGTCGATGCTTTGTGGCCGGAGTGCTGGAAGATCTTGTTGCACTGACAAGTGCTGGATTCCCACTGGTGGTTGTGCTAATGGCTCAACTCGACTTAATGAAATGGTGGCTGTGTTGGTGAGCAGTCAAAACCTGACCTGGTTTTCTCTTTATTATATCTGCTTGCAGATCTCGTGCAACTCTAATCAAATGTTTCAATGCCTCCATAGAGCTGGCAAGGATTTGGAGAATGCGGCTGGGTTGTTTGCAAACTTCTTCAGGCTCCAAGTGTGCTCCAAGCTTTCCTTTTTTTTCAAGAATGAAGGGAATTGAAGCCAGTGGCCAAGCCCAGAGGTGTTTGGACTGGGTCCTGGAGTGGTGCGGGGATTTATAGCAAAGCCCAGGGGGTATCACCTCCTTGCCGAGCCTGGTGGCACTCAGAGCCTGCAAGGGTGGGCGGACGGGGCTGGGTCCTTTGTAGCTGACCTAGAATTGGGTTTTGGTGTCCACGTGGACTTCAGTGGCTTTGGGTCTGATGCCTCCCTTCCAATCAAATAGAAACCTGAAATTACACCAAGCCCATAAATGCATCTGTTAGAGAGTCTGTGATGGGTTGGCAGTGGGATATCCAGTTCCCAGCCGGGGAAGGTTTGAGGAGGGTGGAGGGATGCAGGGAAGAGCCAGGAGCTATTTCAGCTCCTTGTGCCACCCCCTTCCTCCTGCTGCTCCAACTCGAGTGCTAACAAATGCTTTACAGGGAGCTGTGCCAGCGATGCTCGGAGCACGCAGCACGAGAGCAGATCGTCGCCCTGCCCCGTGCAGGGAAATCCCTTTGATGCTAAAGTGGCTGCAGGGGGAAGGAAGAGGAGTGGGCACAAATGCATCCTGCTCGGAGCGACGGGCTGGTTCATTGAGCGGAGCCCTGGCAGGCTCCGCCGCGTCCTTCTGCTGCTTTTCTGCGATAGCTGTCGGGTTTGATACTTGCAGCAGGCTGGCTTTCTGCCTCCTTGCTGGAAAAGCGCTGTCTTGCTGGATGCCTCCGTGCACCCACAGCAAGATGGGTCTCCCACAGCTGGGGGCGGAGGGTTGATGCATCCCTGCCCTCAGGGGTGTGGAGGCGAATCTGATGTTGGAGGAGAAACCCTGGAGTGGGGCAAAGATGCCCAGCCCTTGGGATGCAGCTGGAAGAGGGGGCAGAGTCTGTTATGGACAAAACCCGGGGCTTTACAAGCATCCCGTTGCGCTCCCTGTTTTCCCCTTCCTGCTGCCTTCGCAGGGGGAGGGGAAGCACTGGCAGCCTGACAAGGCTCAAGTTGGCCTCTGGTAGCTGCTGGGGTATTATCTGGCAGCGGGGAGGGTCTGAGCAGTGATGCTGAGGCCATTCAGTGTTGTCATCCATGACGCAGACGTGTCACCATCCCCCGGGGTCCCTGTATAACAGCTTGCGCCAGCTCCTGCCGTCGCGACAGTCTCTGACTCCACAAGCGCAGGCACCTGGGGCAGGAGCGTCTGTGCCTGCAGCGGGAAGTTGGCCACGGATCCCGGCTGTCCTGGGAAGGGCTGCCGTCACATCCTGGGGATGGAAATCCCTGCTTGGCCCCAAAGGGCTCCGAGGAGGTGGGGGAGGACGTGCTGGCTCTGTCTTCTCGCTTAGACACCCCCCCTGTCAGCATGAAGTTTGATGCTGAAAGCGCAGCGGTTTGGTCTCGACGCAAAGCTTGTCTCTCCTGGGGTTTGCCGGGGTTGCCTGCAGCCCCGGGATGGAGGCAAGGGAGGAATCTGGGGGAGCAGAAAGACCAGGGCATGTTGCCTTTCCCAAACCGTCCTGGGAAATCAGGGGGAAGAAATATGGAGCCAGGGTTAAAACCTTGGACCAGGTCTCAGCAGATGGAGCATCTGCTCCAGCTCTGACACAGCCCACGCTGCGACCCGGGGCAAATCCCGTCATCTTCCCTGCCCTGAGTCCTCCCGTTGCCCTCGCACACGAGCGTGTCCGTGCACGAGCAAACACCTGGGGACAGCAGCAGTCGCCTCCTGGCCTTTTTGCGTGGGACCCGCTTTCTGGGGACTGATCCAGGCCCCTGCCTGGCAGAGCATCCCTGGTGCCAGCCCCAGCCCCGAACGCCGGCGCAGGTTTTTGCTGGGGAGGGCAATGGTTCTGCCCTGGCCGGTGGGATGCTGCTCCCCCCTGCAGCGGTTCTGTCCCCCTCTCCCATGTACCCCCCAAACCCGCCAATCTGAAACCCCACATCTTGGTCTTCATCATTTCTCGAGCCCGGGTTGTTGCCAGGGGTTTCCTCAGAGACCTCGCTCCTGCCTTTCCCCGGCAGCCTCCCTGTGAAAATGCTTTCCTAAGAGCTCTGGAATAAAAAAAGAAAGAAGAAACAGCCCCCTTGTTCTGCTGTGGTGAACTGGCTCTTTTTCCAGTCACAAGGGCGAGCTGAAGCAAAACTTTCCATACTGAGCAGGAACAGAAAGAGAGAGGGAGATGTAACGAACCCTCCTTTAAAAAAAACCAACAAAACCACTAAAAACCCCAACAAAAAAATGAAAAGCTAGCAAAACCGAGTGCTGTCTTTCCCCCCCATCTCCCTCCTTTTTGGAACAAGCCAACAAGTTTGCAGAAGTGCGTTTTAAGCAGGAGCAGATGCTGGCGTTCCTCGGGCCGGGAGGGGCGAGCCGAGCCCAGGAGGGACACGGAGATAGAAAACAGATTGCAGCAAATATTTGTGTATTTAATTGCTGTGCGGGATGGTTGCGCGAGGCGTGCTGGGAGCCGTCCTGCCGTGCCATGGGAACGTGCCCTGACGCTGCTGGCTGCCCACCGCCGGCTCTCGTGCGTTCGGCACCTTGAAATACGAGTGTTTAAGGGATTTTATTGCCCGGTTGGTGTGTGAGGGTTTCCTGGCTTGCTTGCTTCAGGGCCCAGAGAGCCAGAAATGTGGTTTAAAAACTGAAGGTCCCTGTGAAGCCTCAGGATGCTGGGAGCTGGAGCCGTGGTGAAACCCTGACCGAGGAGAGAAGGGCATCAGGTGCTGCCTTTTGGGCCGGGAAAATGACTGAAAGCTGCCCGCGGAGCCGTGGTCCGAAGCTTTGCAGAGAGAGGGAGAAATGTTCGGATCCAGGGTCTTTTGGGTCCCGCTCACCCTGCAGCATCCTTTGCTTGACCGGAGGCAAACGTGCACCAAGGGGTGCTCAGGAGGGGCTGCGTCCCTGTAGGATGCCGGGCAGTGATCTCTGCTGCCTGGAAAGTAGTGGTCCTGGCTATCGGCAGCACTATTTCCCGCATCGTTGCAGGAACTGGAGGTCCCGATGAATCCAGGTCCACACAGGGTAAGGCTGGGGATGACGGTCCCCATCCCACGGTGCTGGCTTTCCACGGACCATCGAAGCGATGGGAGGGTCACCCAGGGAAGGGCTCGCTGCGGGGCACCTCGCAGAGCTCTCGGTTTCTTGACCCT
Source organism: Aviceda cuculoides (assembly GCA_035590195.1). NCBI lineage: Eukaryota > Metazoa > Chordata > Aves > Accipitriformes > Accipitridae > Aviceda > Aviceda cuculoides. The sequence continues at coordinate 3,560,721 of JAVJGG010000053.1, read as the reverse complement.
CAGTTTTTTTAGGACGTATCCTTGATCTGTGAATTTGTTGGGTGGTTTTCTGGTGCAGACATGCCCTTAACAGCATCAAAAAAAAAAAAAAAAGGCAAAAAGTCAAATTGAGACCACCTCGCTGGCTCACGTAACACCAGCTCCGACAGCCCAACGCTGCTGCTGCTCTCTCGATACCTGTGGGTTCCTCAGCCTGGAGAAACGCCAGCCTGGCCCCCAGAAATTCAGTAAGTCTGAGCAAGGAAAAAAGGGTCATAAAGAAAATCAGGCCGCACAAGTAGTGCCGGTGTCCTGGCACGCTGGGATAGCGGCCGAGAGGCTGGCAGAGCTCCGCGCTGTCTGGATCTGTCTGGATCTGCCTGGCTTTCTCCAGTGTCAGTTGGCTTTTGTGATGAACCTGTTCTTCCCAAAATCTCGGCTATAGGTTCCTCCCATTAGCAATGCCCTCCATCCTGCTTCTGCTAAATGATTCATCCCAAACACTCTTGTTATTGCTCCCATTAGTCACGCTGACATAAATTCTTCTTTGACAAAACGCTATATGTTTCTCATCAACTCCGCACGGCCCTGATGACTCGCGTCCTTAAAACTTGATCCAAATGATGTGACTTTTCCACAACCCCCCCTCCCAGTAATTTAAAAGCGATACACCTGCTTTTGGTTTTTAGCCCATGACGGGGGAAAGAAATAAAGCAGGGTTGGAGCAGCTGTGCCTCTCCTGGCTTGTTCCGCAGGGCTCCAGGAGCTGGGCGACCCTGCCTGTGTCCTCAGTGGAGGCAGCGGGGCTGGATCCCAGCCTCCTGGTGCCGAATCCTTTGGGATGGCTTCAGGAAGCAGCACAGGGTGTGATGAGATAGTCTGGCTCGAGATGCTCATTTCCAACGATTGCCCAAAACCCCCATCCTGGAAGAAACTGTCTCCTTTGAAGGTTCGTATCTGGCTGTATCGTTCCTTGCCCTCTGCAAGAGACTGGCTTGGGGTGCAAGCGGCGGCGAGCTGGGCTCCTCCACCTCAGCCCGCTCTCCTGCAGCATCTGCGGGGGGTTTCATCTCGCTGGGCCAAGGGGAGGCTTTCCCCGAGGATTCGGAGGGAGTCTCACGGGGTACGGCGTCGTACGTTAACGCCGGCCGGCTCCCCGGCTCAGCCGGAGCGGTGGGCACGCAGCTGCCCTCCTCCCGGAGCAGCAGCCTGGCTTTCGTGTGACCAGCTCGGGCTCAGGAGGAGCACCAGGCTGGGAGGAGAGGCAGGGATGCTCCAACGGTGACAATTCCCCCCAGATTTCCTCCTTTCACCATCTCTTTCCCAGCGTCAGCATCGGATGCCGGCTTGGGGGCATCTCCCATGCTCCGAGCAGGGCGATGCGACCTGTGTGGAGCGGGGACGGTGCTGCTCTGGTCGGGCTGTTCCCGGCCAGAATGGCTCCGCCGTCACTCTCCGAGCAGGGAAGTGTCCTGGCTGTGATACCAGCACCAGGGAGCAGCCGCCTCAAATACTCCCACCAGCTTTCTCAGGAAGGTTAGATGTTGTTTGTGGAGATGATGTGGGAAAGATGAAAATCCCCCCCCTCCCCTCGAGGTGACCCTCCCCTGGGGAAGCAGCGCTCGCTGGGAGCTGACTTCTGTTGTTTCTGGAAAGCGGTGCTTTGAGCAAACTATTTATAAACTGAGTTTTCTTTAACTCCTGAAATTGAGCCATAACTTCAGACAAACAGAAAAAAAAAAAGAAGAGATGCAGGCAAATAAATGCAGGCAAAAATAAATATACAGGCAGCCTAAATTTGCAAAGCCACTAGTGATTCTGGGAAGGGTCTGGGTTTGGAGGCATCTGCAACGGGGCTGGTAAAGGGTCTTCTCAGAAGGCTCCCAGTGGCTTGGGGGCCTGAGGAGCGGCGGTGGCACTACCTGGGGGATGGGGTCGGTGCCATTTTGCCCGGCTGCCCGGCGCCGTGACCGCTCCCTGACCGAAATCCTGCTGATATTTAAGCCCCGCGTTGCCTCTGCCCACCAGTAATCACCGCAGTGGGAATCACGCAGGCAGCGTGACCTTCCTCGGCGTGCTCTGCGTGGCTCCCACCCGCATCCGTGGGGGGGATTTACGGCCCCACATCACTCAGGTTTTTACAGGCTCGTTTGTCACCCACGGCCTGGAGCGCCAGCAGGGTGGGGGGACGCTGCCCAGCCCGCGCCCTGTGCCGCGGGGTACGGTCAGGATGGCGCAGGCTGCCCCGTGATGCTCCTGCGTCCGCGTGGCACCGGGGGCTCCTTTCAGGCTGTTGGATGGGTGACACCTCCCTTTCCTATCAGACCACCTCATTTATTTTAAGCTTTTTTTTCCAGCTCGTGCTGCCATGGGACTCGCTGGCACGTGCTCGCCCACGGTGTCCCCGTGTCTCCCTCTCGCCTGTCCCCATTCCCCCACTGGCACCCCCAGCCCACCCCTAAACACATTCATCTATTTCTGCTGCAGGAGAGAGCGGCTTCGGGAAACAGGTCTATAAATCACCGGCAACGTTTGGAAATAAAAATCATTATTGTGATGAATGGGGTTTTATTTCTCTTTTAAGAACAGAGATCATGAAAGACCAGGGCAGGGGACAGCGGGGAAGAGGAAGTGTTGCATTTTCTATTTTTGACAAGTTAAGGGGGATAAAGCTAATTGCATGAGAGCTGTTGGGAGAGAGAGGGGAAGAAACAAGTGTTTGCTGCGTATCCCTTGCTGGGGATGGAGGGAAGACGGGCGTGTGTGAAGGCTTCCCATATGACTCTGCATTATTAGGGTAATATATTGCACTGCTCAGGGTCATGCTCGTGCCTCAGGGAGGTTGTCCTGGCCATGGTGTGGTGCTTGGTGGTGTACAAACCCACAAGAAAATGTCATGCCTGGCTCCAGTCTGCGGGTAATCTTTTGCTGGCCCCACCAGCACCTGCAGCACCCACATCCCTCCGCACCCTCATCCCGCAGCATCTGCATCCCTCAGTATCAGTTCAGGTTTTGCTGGCACCACAGCCACCGCGGGCTTGGGGAGCAGCTCCTGCAGCCAAGGGGAAGCTTTGCACAGAATGACTTCAGGATTTGGCCCTGGGCTCCCAATGATAGGAGCTTGTATTAATTAAGCAGCAATGATCCAAGTCACAGGACGTTTCCTGGGGATTAATGACTGGCTGGGAGGAGTTAATGACTTGAGATGAATCCAAAAATCCCATTTACCCCAACCGGTGCTGAGTCCCAGCACGCACTTTGTGCCAAGGTCAGCACTACCATTTTAAGTCAATTTTAAAAATTATTATTAATAAGAATAATAAAGCGTTGGGAATGGATTCTCCTTTCCACCATGGCGCTGCAGCTCGATTGCCGCGGGCAGGCTCCCTGGGGAGAATGGATGCCCCTCATATGAAGCCAACGTATCAAATGGAAAGAGCATCCCTCTCCCTCTGCAGCCCTGCCCCAGCCCTCCAGCACCTCCCAGGGACAGGAGGGTGTCGGGGACGGGGACGGCGTCCTTGGCCTCTGCTGGCAGTTCCCAGTCCGGCCGCACTGGGATGGCGATGCTCGGAAGATGCGGGTTTCAAAGACAAGAGGAGCAGTTGGGCAGACGGCAACCTGCCGCAGCGTTGTGCCCACAGGAGATCAGGATCCGGCCTCTCGGCAATTATCTCTGACACATGTTTTAGGGTTGCCATGGCGATGAAAGAGCCCAGCCGATCCTTGGGTTTCCTTTCCTCAAAGGGAAGAAAGTTCGCACACCTGACCGCAGGCGCGAGCGGCCCAGCGGGACGCTTAGTCTCTGTGCCGCCAGCCTTCCCCTGCCTGCGCGCAGACACGCTGCGGAAAACGCAGACCGAGTCCGTCCCGAGGAGGGGGAGACCACCTCGCTTCGGGTCTCCCTTGCGATCCAGCTGCACGGGGCCAGTCCTCCCCTCCGCGATCTCCTGGTTATTTATTTGCGCTGCACCCCCGTCCGCGTCCCTGCCTTCCCCGTCACGGGTGGGGACGATGGGGTGCAGCGCTGGGGTGAAGCTCTGGATGCTCCCCCGGGCTCTGAGCAGACCACAGGGAGGGATGCAGCTTGGGAGTGGAAGGGCAACCCAAAATACGCCCTGCCCAAGCATCCGCTGTGGGTAGAAACCAGACCCTGGGCAAATCTTGCTCTCGGCCTTCCCCCTCGCCCCAGCCAAACGAGAGCAGCTCCGTCACGAGCAGATGGCAATGTCGTGGACGCCATAGCGAAGAGCATCCAGCCCAGTGAGCGTTGCCGTCTCCTGGCCAAGGGGATATCTCCAGCCAAGTAGCTCGTCTCTCTCGGAAGCCAAAAGGGAACTCAGCATTTTGTGAGCAACCGGGGACCGTCCCTGCCCTCGGATCAGGAGCAGCACTCGGCTCCTAAACCCTGCTGGAAACACAGCACTGCTCCCCCGCTACAGCCGGGAGCTTCTTCGGCTCCTGAGCTGCTTACCCCACTCTCACTCCTATTACCGGAATGTTTTATAGCCACTCACTGTTTGTGATTAATCATTTTGTTTTAATTGCCGCTCCTCTGGCTGGCAGAGGCTCAGCAGGGAGTTTATGCCTCTTGGCTGCTTCCCCCAGGTATGTTCCAGGACTGGCCGACTGCGAAGCACCGAGCAGGAGCAGCCCCGCGACAGCAGGCAGCCGAGTCCAGCGGGGTGCAGGTTTGGGTGGCATCCGTGCACCCACTGTCGGCTCGTGAACCAGCACCCTGATGGAGCCCCAGTGCAATATGAGCTCCCTCAATAATGCAGCCAAATTTGCAGTAGCAGCAGCTCTCCCCCGGACCGCGGGCTGCAGCAAGGACTGGGGGGATTGAGGATGCTCTGCACCTCCCCGGTGTTCCCCACGGATGCTGACATCCTTCTGCCGAAAGCTGGAAGCAGGCAGAGGAGAGGTGAGACCCGGGAGCTGTTAAATATCCTTCAGTGGTGTTGCTGCATACAACGGGAACGAAATGCAAGCAGCAGCTTCAGAAGGGAAATAAGAAACACCCAAGCTGGAGCATGGCCAAGGCAGGACGGGATGCCCCTGCCTCTGCAAACAACGCGGCGCTGGAGTGTTCCCAGGCTCGAGCTGGTCACAGCTCCGCATCGCTCTTTTGTGGGAAACGATGGCATTTGAAAATGTGATTCCCGTTCAAACAATGCTCGGGGTTTGATCGTCAGCTGGGAACCCAGCAGAGCTGCTGGCATCCCGAGGATGGCCCGACGTGCTCTCCTTAGGGAGCTGCCCGGTGCTCTCCCGGTGGGCGACACTGGCCGGCCGCGTGCGTGTCGCACCGTGCCCTGTCCCACGGGGGGAGGAAGGAGCCAGAGGGGCAGAGACGACTTTGGCCGGTGCCCTGGTGAGGTGTAGCCCGTGTAACCACAGCCTTGGGCATCCAGGGCATGTGATGAGCGTCCTCCGAGTGTCCGGCACGTCATTGCTTTTCCTGCCTTTCCCAAACCTCCCCCAGGCAGGAGATGAGCAGGGATGTCTGTCCTCTCCCCGTAGACAGTTCAGACCTCTCCCCAGCCTGCCAGCTCTGTGGGGCTGGCCCGGAGATGGGAGTGATGGAAATCTTCACCTTGTCCAGACTCGGGAGCAGCGGGATTGCTGTCCCAGCTCCTGGTGTCCCCGCAGATCCCACCCAAAGCAAGCCTTGGGAATGAGGACGCACCACGAGCCCGGAGCTGTGCTACTGGGAGCAACTCCACAGCCGAAGCAGAAAATCCAAGGAGCAGCAGAAAACATGTGAGCATGGAAACTAGGCAGCAAATTTAAGTTTGCAGAGCGACGTCACAGCATTGCCTCCATCCCAGTGAGGCTTCACCCAGCTCGAGTGGCTTCTTGCTCCCTGGGAGAGTTTTCGTGGGAATTAAAATGATTTTGCCAGTGAAGCAGCTTCATCCCTGGGGGTTTTTCCTTGCAGTGCAGGGTGGAGGGTCTCCAGCTGGCTCTGCCCAGGCTCCCCAGCCATCCCCAGAGCATCACATCCCACACGGCCACCGCTGCCACAGGGAGAGCGCGACAGCCCAGGACACTGCTGTCGGAGCTCCCTACACCTTGGCTGCACTTTCATGCTGAATAATTGAAAGCTCATGCGATGGCCACAAATATTTAATAGCTTGTTCATCAAAAATTTACCCCTGTTAAAGCTGTCATTTTAGATGTCTGACAGGGCTGGAGAAAAGGCAGCAGGGAGGCACAGAGAGGGCAGCGAGGAGAGGATGCTCTGGCCAGAGGGAACCGTAAAGGATTGTGAATTAGGGGATGCCGTGATCCCGTGGGCAGCTGCTGGCTTGGGCAGGAGACTGCCCCGGTGATGGGGCCCTCCTTGCTGAGCATGGGGGATCAAAAGGCATCTGAGCACCCCCTCCGTCTGCTCTGCTACAACAGCCCCTGCCCCGGGGAGGGCGTTGCGTGAACTCAGCCACTTCAATTAATTCCCCGCTCGAAGCCATCCCAGGGCCCTCCAGGACCTGCCACCTTGTTGGATGCACCCAGATGGCACCGGTGGCCGGTGCCTGCGCTGGGTGAAGTCCCTTCCAGCGCTGGCACGGCCGTGATATGGGGCCGGGTGCGAGGGTAGCCCAGCCGCACACACTCTGATTGCTTTTCTCCTCAGTAGCCGAGCAGGCAGTGGAGATGGCTCGGAGGCCTGGAGCCTCCACAGCCACCAGCAGCGATGGCAGAAAGAGATATAAAAGGCCGTCCTACTTAACAGGGTTTATATAAGGAGGCGTCTCCATGGCAGGATGGGAAAACAGACGGATATTGGAAGTGATGCTTGGAACACTATCTTTGCAGGGGCATCCCTGTTGATGGGTGAGGTACCACCTGGAACCCAGGGGTCCCAGCTGCCCCCCGCCGTGTCCCCACCATGGTCCCACTGCAGCAAGAGCAGCCCATGAGGGGGTCCCGCAGACAGGACTGCCCTTCTGCTGCGGGGTGCACAGGCCAGCCAGCTCCTCTCCTTCCCCCTTGCTCTCCCAGAGCCTTCTCCTCTCTAATTAACGCTCTCGTTAACTAGTTTATTGAACGGCCTCTTTGCAGTCAGCTCACACAGTGCTGTGACCAGCGGGTCAGTCTTTGCTGCTGGATTCAGGGGTAGCGAGCAGGGGTGCTGCCCCGACTGCAGGTGATACTCTGCCGGGGGTGGTCGTGGTTGGGGAGGGTGGGGGCTGCGGGTGGGCTCTCCCCCCCCCCAGCCCCCTGCCCCGGGGTGCCCAGCAGACACCAAGCTTCAGGCTCTGCAGAAGCACCCGCTGCCCCCTCCCCGCCTGGCACCCGGTGAGCTGCTGGCCTGGAAGCAAGCCGGGAGAGAGCGGCACCTCCGCCAGCAGCGTGCGGTGCCGGCAGGTTCGCTCCCCTTATGGAAAGGCATGTCGTGAGCGGGCTCGTGGATGTGTTTATTCCCGTCAGCCCTTGGCCGGTGGCAGGGAGCAGGATTAGTCGGTGAGGAGCAGGCACCTGCTGCCAAGTTCCCCCGAGAGGCGCATGGGGCAGGGCACGGGGTGGCCCTGTGCCACAGAAAATAGGGGGGGGGGTGTGTGTCCTGTTTGCAGAGGGGGTCGAGGGATGGATGCTCTGTATCAGCAGGGTCCGCGCATTGGCAGGCTGGGTGCCTTCCCCCCCTCTCCCAGGGACCTGCTGCTCCTGGGAGGAGCACGGCTCCGCAACCACAGAGGCTGCAAATTAAAGTGAAGAAAAGGAAAGCGAAATACCCATAATCACAGGGCTCTGGGAGCGGAGGCTTTGGGAGACGCACCAGATTTCCTCGCGGCTTGGCTCCTCTGACAGCCAGCGGCAGGTCGTGGCACTGTCCCAGCGCGGGGCGGGGAGAGCAGCAAACGCTCAGAAGCACTGGTAAGGCAGCAGTTGTTAGAGGGTATCCTCCGAAGGGGGACGGGGCAGGTTTGGGGGTGCACGAGTGGCAGGCGGAACGTGGAGCTCCGCTGGAGACCTGGCACGGAGCTGCAACGAGTCCCGAGCGCTGCCTTTGGCCGGGTGCAGGCTCTGGCCATAAGGCTGGGCTCTACCAGCCCCCGGCTCTTCTCAAATGGGCTGCGGGGGATGCTCGGAAGTGCTCGGTCTAATTAAAAGCTGGCTGACGTGGTCGGCAGCCGCCGATGGAAAAGCGGGTTAATGTCCTGGTGGCCTCGGGGCTGGCCGAGGCACCAGGCCAAGGGAAGGCAGCGGGCAGGCAGGGATGCAGCAGACCTGGTTCCCTCAGCCCCGTGAGCCTGGCATGAAAGCACGGCTGAGCCTGAATGCTTATTCATTATCATAATTCCTTATTATTATTCATCAGGTGGCTCTCCTTCGGAGGGAGGACAAGTACGCGTGCACCTTGCCCGCTGCCTCTGCCCGTCCTTCTCGCCTCCATCCACAGACCCTGCGCCCGCCGCCTTTCTGGCCATGCGGCTGTCTGTCTGTCTGGCCGTGCACTTGTCCCTCTGTCCCTCAACATCCGTCACTCTGCCCACTTCTGTCTGGCTTATGCCCAACTGCCTTCATTATCCTTTGCTTTCCTTGCAGCACCTATTTATCCATCTCACTTGTCCCCCATCTGCCTGCCCGGGTGCTGGCTTGGGGTTGAAGGGGACGTTTAGGGGACGCTGCTTCCCTGTCCAAGTGCTCTCCCAAGCTTTCTCCAGGGTATCCTCACTGTCCTCAGCTGCCTTATCAGCTGCCAGACAGAAGCAGCAAATAACCCTCCTTTGGAGCTCCCCTAAAGACTTGGTGCTGGACTACAGAGCCCATCTGCCCCCGGGGTGATCGGCTCAGCCCCATCCTAGCTGGAAAGCCTGTGGATGTTGGTGAGCTGCTGGAGGAAATGCAGTTTTGTGAGGCTGGCCAGGCTTGGAACTGCTGCCTTATGCAGAAATCTGTCCTCACTAAGAGCAGGGCCAAGAGCCACCAGGTCCTTGTCACAGAGCCCATCACTGGGGGACTGGTCATCAGTCACTCAGTCTAGAGTCAAACCAGTCCCCAGGAGAGCTGGAACCAGTTGGCTGTCCCCAGCGTGAGTCAGCCAAGCTTCCCCTGTCAACCAGCAATAAACAGCTATTCCTGCTTAGAAGTTGCGTCCCAGTTTCTCTTGCTGTTTACATTCGTCTACCTTCCAGGGTTTGCTTTGCTCCATTTTTAATGTCATTTCACCAGCCATTAGCCCAGAATGCAGCTCAACTCCTCTGTCACTTAACACATTTTTTTCCTAAACATCTTCATTTGAGAAACCATGGAGCTGCTTTGGTCGTGAAGGCACCAAGGGCTCCGGCCCCTCACAATGACCTGCCAGTGGTGGAGGGAGCACGGAGCTTGTGCATCACCAAAACAGCCTGATTATGGTAAAACTGCTGAAAAACGGCTGTAACTGCAGCCGCAATCTGCTGGGATCCTTGAGCTGCTGCTCCCCAGCCCGAGGGAATGGCCCTGCGGCTTTTTCACCTGAAGGCTGGTGATTTCCTACTGGGTGTAGGAGGGTTTAATTTTTTTCCATGCAGATTGTATTAGGAGGGAAAATTAAATGCTGAGGCACAGAAACACTTTCACTTCCCTTAAAGCTAATAATAGCACCCAATGCCTTCAGTGGCGACTGCAGCCAACAGGCTTCCCGTGCCTTATGCACCCTGCGGTGAGGGAGAGGAGGGTGGGGGGAGCTGGGGAAACTGAGGCACGGAAGACCTTAACCTAGCTTAAGGAGGGGTTAGGCAAGGGCTTGCGCTCTCCTTACACCCTGTCTGTGTCACTCTGCTGTCTCCTGCAAGGCTGGTGATGCCACAAGATCGGGGACATTCCCTGTCCTTGCCCGACAATGGGTTACACGAGCTGGCCCTGCTGATTTTCCAGGTCTGTGGAGCGCTCACAGCACAGGGGAAAACCCTGTGTCCGGTGGGAAGCCAGGGAGAAAGTGGGATTTCTGCACCCCAGCACCGGCCCTGGGCAGAGTACTCTCCAGAAGGCTTACTGATACCTGGAGATGAGTCAAACCAGCTAGTTCAGAGTAATTGCTTTGGAAGGATCGTCTCAGTCCCAGCTCCCCTCGGGGCTTGGATGCGGTGACGAGGAGCGGGCGGCCAGGGACACGGGGCTGGGGTGAGCCAGGACACTGGCTCTGCGTCACGCTGGGTGCAGCTCCTCCGGCAGCTCCTTGGTCTGCAGTGACAGTCTCTGGGGCTGGCAGCATCCCGAGCATCATCTCTGCAGCGTTCCCAGAGCCGTGCAAAAAAACCCCAACCCCACTTGTCCCAAAGCCAGGAGCTTTCTGATGGAAACTTCCAGCTTCTGCTGTCCCCTGGCCAGGTACAGAGGCTTTACCATCGTTTTGACACTCCCAATTCGTTATGAACTGATTAGCCACTCTGCTGCCTGCTTTTTCCAAACAGGTCATCTAGTCACTAATGAATGACTCCAGCAATTAATTGCAGGGGTAAGTCCACTCCTAATCAGGAACAGATTTGGGGAATGAGCACTAGGAGAGCTCTTTGGCTGTTGGTTGCCTCTAGTTGAGCATGGACTGGGGATTACAGTCTGTGGGGCTTTTTAATTAATAACTGAGGAGTTGATTAAGACTGAGTTAGTACACTGGAGGAAGCGGGCTCGGTGAGTCATGGAGCTGGAGATGCTGCTGCGGTTCATGTCCGTGGCATTGGCCGAGGAGCTGGGCTGGATCCAGCCTGGCTGAGAGTTCTTTTGCTGCCAGAGAAGTTGTGAAGATGGCCAGGAGCTGTGGGATGCCTGGCTGGGCAGGTCGGGCTCTGCCGGGGAGCTGGAGTGAAGCTCCCCGTCACCTGGAGTGGGAGGCTTTTGCCAACTGCTTTTCAGACTACCAAAATGTGTTTTGAGTGTCTGAATTTTCCACCGTGTTATCAGACTGGTACCTGGGGGAGTAACAGGTCTGTCCCTTTGAGATGTTTGGGTGCTTCAGGCTGGCACGCTGGAGGCCTGCCTGTCCCCTCGGGTGGCAGCTTCTCCTCCTCTACAGCTCGTGCTGCTGCTCCTGGCTCATCCTAACAAATCCCAGGGAAGGGGGACTTGCTGCATCCATCTCCCTCCCTGCTCCCCGGCTACTCTTACGCTGCATCTCTGGAGCCTGTCCTCAGCAGAGCTGTGCCCGTTATGCTGGAGCCAGCCCCTGCTGTTATGGTGGGCTGTATTTTGTGTCCTGTGCCCGGGGTTGGTTCCCCTTTGCTGGGGACCCCCGATGAGCCATGTCGGAGCTGGGTGCAAGGGGATGAGGTGCACGTCCTTACGGGTCTCCCGTGCTCGAAGCAAAACCAAGGGAGTCCCCTGTTCGGAGGCAACAGTGCGATGTCCAAGATGATGCTCATCCTCTGAGGGCAGTCAGTTCAGAGCAGATGATGCTAAGAGGCAGCTGAAAAAAAAAACCCCAAAACCCAAACCCAAGCCCAACCCCAAACAAACACCCTGGAGAAGAAACAGCCAGAGACTGGGCAAGTTTCCATTAGCGCTGCAGAAGGACCGGTCACTGGAAAATCTTAGTGGGGAGCAAGAGGGAAGAAACCAGCTTCTGCTTTCTGATAGCGGTTCCTGCCACAGCCCCCGGAGCAGAGGGTGTGTGAGGGAGCGAGTTAGTCATTGTGGGCAGAGAGAGCTGCCGCGCAGCCCTTTCCCTTTAAAGGCATTGCCTGAATTATGCTACTGGTGAGGCTGCGCTTCGTCTGGCTCCATCGCCCAACGCTGCGGTGCCGTTCGTCAGCTGATAATGAATGACAAAAAGCATCTGACCTGTCCAAAAGCAGGACACTGATCTCCTGGGCTGCCGGAGGGAGTTCATCTCGGTCCTGCGGCTGCTTTGTCGCCTCTTGGTTTGCTCTAGGATTGGGGTTGGAAGCCACGTTCCCAATCCCTGCTCAGGTCGGCTGCGGGAGGAAAAAGGCTGATCGCTGGGGCTGCGGGCAGGGATGGAAGCAGGAGAGCAGGACGAACGGGAGGAAGGATATTAGTCAGAGGAGGGACCAAGACAAAGGATAAATGATGGGGGGGTGAGTCCGGCATCGTTGCCTGCCCTCCCTGGTGCAGACATCTCCTTGCCTTGTTTCTTCCCATGGCTGGGTTTGCGTGGGGAGAGCTGAGCCCACACCTGCCACCGTGGTGGACCCGAGGGACCGCATCGGTCATTTGCCTCCTCCCCATCTGCTTGCAGTTTTGCCCACGGCTAATGGCTGAAAGGAGAGTCTATTCTTCAGACCCAATGCCTGGGTGATGGTACCTGCAGCCAATTTCCAGCTTGGCAGAGCAGAACAATTTCTGTTGAGCTCAGTAAAGAGCGCAAAGGCTCCGCTCCCCAAAGGTTATGTTCCCGTGCAGACAATTGCAGGCGCTTGGCTCGTGTCTTCCTCTTCAAACCATGGGCTTAGTGTATTTACAAATATGTGTACAAAACTCCACAGCTGCCAGACCACACAGCACACAGCCCTGGCAACCGCTGCACCAGTCAGCCGAGCACACAAGCGTCCCGGCTGCGGGCTTGCGTCCCAGCTTCTGAACACCTGGCCTGGATATATGCACCCTTAAATATAAATACACAGCATCCCACTCCTGCAGAGATGCATGCAGCTCCATCCCTTGTCCCGTCTCCTGGAACATCCCCTTAGCTGGGGTGCAGGCGTGTGCTCAGGCTGAGGGTGGAATGCTCACTCACCCTCCTGCCTACACACCCTGTTGGCTTCCCTCCCCAAAGCGAACCCTGTCTTTTTTTTGCTGGGAGCTCTGCTCTAGACTCATACATATACATCCTTTATGTATGCGATGTGTCATGCATGACCCGGGTTCACGGTGAGCTGCCAGGGACACTGCTGACTGGTGAGGCCAGCCCAGCCCTTGGCCTCCGTTAGCTCATTGCTCCTGGGGAGCCTGGGATGTGCCAGCCTTTGGGCGTCCCAGCATCACTCAGGGTGCTTTATCACTGCCTCTCGTGTCCTACATGGAGCAAACTGGGGCTGGCAGGGAAAAAAGGGAGGGAAGAAAATATATTGGTGCCACTGGAAATTAAGGGCAGGTTCACACGTCAGAGCTGAGGAGCAGAGCAGCCATCTCAGCAGTCAGCAGGGAAATAAGTTGCTGGCGTCACCGCTGATGTGAGACACATGCACGTCTTGCAGAAGAGATACATCTGTGCCATATCTGCAGCACAAGCTAGTCCAGCTCGTGTATTAGGCACTGCAGTGTTAAGTTCGCGGGCATTCGGGATTTGAGGAAGGTAATTCCTCAGCACCCTGTCCCGGGGCTGGCTGTGTTGCGGGGTGTTGCACTTTTCAGAAAGCGCTGGTGGCCAGGAGGTTGGGTCTGGTTTGGGGGGGAGCAGAGCCTTTGGCACCCTCGTGGCTTTGGGGAACCTGGTGTTAGAGCTGGGGTGCCACCCCAGCCACGCTGCTCGCTCACACGGGTGCCTGGGAGTGGAGCTCAGCATCAGGTGAGGATGGCTGGTCAGGATCCAGGAGAGGCATTTAGAGCCTGGCCATCGCCGGTGCCGCGTGTCAGGGCAGTGCCTTATACGACAGGTGGGTGGGAGACCGCCGTCACCTTTCCAAACAAGGTGGGGATCTGTCTTTCCAAGTCTGGCGTGCCTGGATGCTGAGCCAGGGCTTGGTGTCTGCAGGGCTGTAGAGAAAGGTTTTGCTCTCAGCTTGGTGGGGATGGATGAGACAGGGCGAGGGAAGGTGCCCTCACCTGTACAGTGGCTGTCACCCAAATATCCAGCTCCCCCAGCACGCCCCGTTGGGTGTCCCGTGCCTTGGCTGCTTTCCATTTAATCTCCATCCTTTCACCCGGTGCATCAGAGATGGTCACGGCTCCAGCCAGCCCTGGCCCTGCTGCTGGCTCTCCTTTCTTCAGTGATTTGCAGATGCCGTGAGCTTCATCTTTCCCTGTCATGACTCATTTCTTTCTCACTGAGGCTTTAATTTTTAAAGAGGCACTCTTAGGCGCAGAGGTTTTAATACCTGCAGAGGCTCCCAGCAGGTGCCATTGAGCTTTTCCAATCAGTGTGGATGGGGACATGGGAGGAGAGACGGCTGGGGCCGGTGGCCCTGAGCAGCACTCCAGCTGCACCCAGGACCATGTCGAGACAGACAGACGGCAGATGGAGACCAGGCTTCGAACTGGGAATGGGGGTCCCAGGCCGCCTGCAGGGTTGTCCCTCTGCTCAGCGCGCGGAGGAAGGAGGCAGGGACGATGGCGATGTCCCCGCCGCTGCAAAGTGCCTGGGATGGCTGGGAAGCGCCAGCTGATTGCTGCGAGGGAAAGAGAAAACATTTTGGCCTTGGGACGCTTCCCCGGGTCCTGCCACACACTGCAGCTCAGATAAGCCACAGCCTCCCACGCTGGCTTCGGTCGGCTCGAGGGACGGAGCAGATTGCGGAGGGTGGGGAATGGCTCCGGCTGCACAAACGGCCTTGACCTCGCTCTGCTCCAGCTCTGCTGATGCTCTCCTGGGGCGGAGATGAAGCTGCCTCAGGGCAAGTGTTTGCTGTCCCCAAGGAGGGTGACAGTGACAGCGAGGGTTGCCGGAGGGCTGGTTCCCTGCTCCCTGTCCACCAGGGTGAGGAGGGGCAGGGGTAGAGAGGGGCAGGAGGCGAGGGAGGGGGCGAGGTACAGCGAGCCCAGCACCCGGGCACGTTTGCTCCTCTTCGGATAGCGGAGCTGCTGTTTGGATAGCGAGAGGAGGAGTTGCCAGCTGGTGTTTGCTCTGCGTGTTGGCTTTGTGAATGTCAGGGTGCAAGGTGCGGTGGTGTTACCCCGCTGCCCGGGCTGCAGCGGCAGCCACAGCCTCTCCCGCGCCAGGATCCTGCCCACCGGCAGCTGGGAGAAGAGTTTGCAGGGTGCAGCGTGCCTGCGGGACGCGGACGGTCGCAGGTCACCCCCTTCCCGCAGCCCCGGCACGGAGGCAGGTTGTGCCCGAGCCCGTGGACCATCAGCCCGTGCAGGGGGCTGTTCACGCCGGCCGGGGGCCACAGGGAGGCAGGGCCCTGCACAGCACTTGGGCTGTAAATCATGGCCCCAGTAAGGAGCTGGCAAGCTCCCAGCAAGGAGAATTTCCAGCCCCACCCGTGGGGTTTCTTGGGGTTTTCCCAGTAAAGAGTTGCGCTTTGTGTTTCCCGAGGAACCGAGGGTGCTCGTCCCGGACCCGGCGTGCTGCCCGCGGCAGCCGGCAGAGGTAGGTCATCATCCGAGTCACATAGGCACCCTCCAGAGCGAACCCGAAACTGCCCATCCCTGGCACCCAGGGACCCTCCAGAACTGTTTTGGCCGTGGGTGTGGGCATGTGCTCCTCGAGAAAAGTTTCTCCTCCGTTTATGTGATTAATTCCTCCCTCCCACCACGGACACCCGCAATTGCATCTATATCTGTGGCTCCCCACTCCTCCTCGGCTGTAAAATATTTATAACCCCCTACATTAGGGCTCTTCTTCTCTCTCCTCGCCTTTTTTCTTCTTTTATGCCTTCCACCCGGGCTCCCCAGCTCTGCTGAGCCATGCCGCACCAGGAACCGCTTCATTTTAATATAACTCAGCGAGCGGAGAAGCTGTGAGGAATAATTTAGATTTTGCTCAGGGAATGCAATGCTTTTTTTAATTGCAGTCATCTGCAGCTTCTTAGCAATGTATTATTGATGGTTATTATTCAAATAAAACAGTAATTTCTTTTTGTTTTCCCGTGGACGCAGTTGGCAGTGTTCATGGTTTTCTCTTCTCCCTCTTTCTCCGTTTCAGGAAGAGGTCACCTTTTCGTCTTCTACTTTTTCAACCCACCATCACTACCTCTCTCTCCCCCTCATGGTGGGCGTTTGCAGGGGCTGAGCTCGCCCCAGCTTTGCCCCGTGGCATCAACACCAGCAAAATAACAGCGATGCCCCTTAATTATATCGCCCAGGGGCCCAACAAGCAGCCTCAACGTGGGCTTAGGGGAAGCTTAGCCTTTTTATCAATACTGTGCTGGAGCTTGACTTTGTACAGCGAAGCACGTGTGGGTGGAGGAGCTCAGGGTGGTTTTGCAGGCTCAGGGTGGTTTTGCAGGGGCAATGCCAGCCCTGCCCAGGCCCCGCGGGCGGCACGGTGACCTGCGGCTGCTCTCCCTGGCCCTTCTCCAGTGCTTTGGGCTCCAAACGCAGGTTTTTGGGGAGTAGTGGGCTGGAGGGAAGTAGCTTCCTCTCAGAGGGCTGCTCCCGACCCCACAGCATTACGGAGGGGCAGCGAAAGGGCACGAATGCCCCCCAGAAAGGCACCCGCTGGGGTTAACCCTGCCTTTGCTGTGCTGTCCCCATCCCTGCCGCCTCCTGGTACCACAACCCCGCGTGAGCTCTGCAGCAGCATCGCCGTGCCGGGTACCGCAGCGCCCAGGCTGGGACCACCGGCATCTCCAGCCCCGGGGGACTGGCCTCCGGCCCCAGCTGGGCTTTTCTCCCCATCTCTGGAAGGAAGGCACCAAAGTAGGGCTCGGGAGCCCGGGCGCTCCTCCGCCTCCCCAGCTCCGGGACTGACAGCTTGCGAGTGATGGGAGAGCGGCTCTCCCGCGCTGTCACTTCTCTCTCCTCTCTTTCAGCACTACCCACCGCGTTGTCACTCCTGGCAGCAGGGACTTTCCTCAGTCCCACTGAGGTCCCGGAGCTGTTACCGTGATGCAAACACCGAGTACAAGGTTCCTCCTTGATGTGAGGAATGAAACGAGGTCGGAACTGGAGGGAAAAATGTTCATTTTGAGATGGAGCTGAGGATCTAGCTGTTTCCCTCCGATTTCCTCGGGAGGGGACCGGGGGTCCCCGGGGAGTCGGGGCGGGAGGGAGCCGCGAGGTCCTTTGTGGAGGCACCGAGTCCCGAAGGGGCTTTTCTCCAGCCGTGAATGCCCACGTCGTGCTCCCGGCACAGGTACGGCGTCTGCCTGATCGGCATCCGGAGGGAGGAGAACAAGAGCATCCTCCTGAACCCCGGCCCGCGGCACATCATGGCAGCGTCCGACACCTGCTTCTACATCAACATCACCAAGGAGGAGAACTCCGCCTTCATTTTCAAGCAGGAGGAGAAGCAGAAGAAGAAGGGCTTTGCCAGGAGAGGCACCTACGACGGCCCGTCCCGCCTGCCCGTGCACAGCATCATCGCCAGCATGGGTGAGCGGGCGAGGCGGGGGGGTGGGGGGTCTCCCCGGGACGGGGGGCAGGAGCCTGCACACACCGCTCCGTCTCCTTCCCTGGGTTTGGCTTCGTTTCCTTCCCCAGGTTTGGGGTTATTTTGCTTTTTGCGAACTCCTTGCCATGCCCCCTACCTAAGTCTTGCTGAAGCCACTGAAAATCCCTTTCCATCCCCCGTCCTGGTTGCCTCACCAGTAAAATGCACGCTGCTCCTTGCACCCTGGGTGCTCTCGGCAAGCTCAGATATCATTATTAAAGCTCGTGATGTCCATTATCATTAACAGTATTTGCATAAATCCCCCAAGCCGTGGCTGGAAGAATAAATGTCGTTGGCCGCATCCTAAATCGTGTTTATGATTCACAACCTGATGAAGAGCGTAGTTTGCTCTGCAGCGAGCGGTGCGTTTTCGCAAATAAAAAATGCCATGAGTCATTACTTCCCGCTTGTATCTGGGGAGAGCAAGTTTTGGGGAGGCTGCGCTACACGAGCAGATTATATTTCAGGCAAATAATCTGTGCGTTTGTACTCATGAGCAGCAATTTGCATAGATTATCTCCCAGCAAGCCGCAAAGCACTTTGCTGAACAGCATTTGTCAGTGTTCTCGTTACACGGCTGATTCGCAAAGGGACCTTTGGCAAAGAGTTTGGCAAAGAGTAACGAGAGGGAGAGAAATCGCGCGAGTGCAAGCGGGGCAGCGGTGCCCGGCAAGCCCAGCATCTGGGCTTTGCTGGGAAACTGCCCGCGTTCCTGCCCAT
Source organism: Aviceda cuculoides (assembly GCA_035590195.1). Taxonomy (NCBI): domain Eukaryota; kingdom Metazoa; phylum Chordata; class Aves; order Accipitriformes; family Accipitridae; genus Aviceda; species Aviceda cuculoides. Next base: position 3,542,825 of record JAVJGG010000053.1, on the reverse strand, counting down.
CTACAAACCGCTGTTTGGCCAAGACTCAGATGAGAGCCTCGGCAGGGGTTTGTGATGGTGACTCGGTGGCCCTGGTCGATGCTCGGTAAATATGTTTGGTTTTCGGAAGCTGCTGGAGGACGGGATGGGGAGGCCTCTCTCGTCCCACGTGAAGATCTGGAGCTGATCAAGAGGGATGCAGGAGGAGGAGGAGGGTGTCGCGCTGCGCTGGGGGGCTGCCCGCCTGCCTCGCCTTGGGGGCTTGAGGACCACCGGGGCGCAGGGGTGTCCCTGGGGAGGGCAGCGTCCCAGCGAGGGGCAGACACGGTGGCATCAGCTTGTTCCTAACCTGGCTGGTGTCTCCCACAGCCTGCAGGTAGGGGTTAGGCTGGAGGGTTGTCATCTCCGAGATACATCGGAATAATAAAAATTACCGTAAAGCCAGGTTGTGCGGGTTCAATGAGCAGCAGGTGGGCAAGCGGTTCAGCCTGGAGGTGACCGCAGCTGGGTGGCAGAGAGGGTGACAGTCCCCGGGGCCAGCAGCCCGCACCCACCGCGGGAGCCGTGCCCCCAGGGAGATGCTCCACAGGGCAATGCCCAGGCGCAGGTCGCTGGTGGGTGCTCTGCCTGCGCTCCCCGTGCCCGTGAACGGTCCAGCTTCGTCTGGGTTGTATTTGACAGGCGGGATGCACCTCGTCCCCGTGCAGGGCTCAAGGGCGCGATGCTTTGCAGCTCCCTTGTCGTGGTTTAACCCCAGCCAGCAACTGAGCACCGCGCAGCCGCTCACTCACTGCCCCCCCCCTCAGTGGGATGGGGGAGATCCGGAAAAGAAGTCAAACTCGTGGGTTGAGATAAGACCAGTGTCATAGA
>JAVJGG010000053.1:3485351-3521851 GCA_035590195.1 Aviceda cuculoides | reverse complement strand
CCTCCTTTTTCCACGTTTTTTTTTTTTTTTTTTTTTCCACCCCCCCCTGAAATTCCTGGGCTGCTGCACCCTGCGGCGTGGGGAAACCCAGGGGCGCGGGCAGATTCCTGAGCCCCCAGCACCGAGGCTCCGGCAGCTGTGCCGATGGCTTTTGCACGTGGATGCGTCGTGCCAGGGCTTGGGCAGCAGGAGCCAGGGGCTGCCCTGGGCTGGCAGCGGGCTCGGGGCAGCAGGTTTTGGGGAGCCACGTCATGGATCATTGCATCCGCGCTTGTTCCACGCCTCCGCAGAGCGCCCGGTCTCTTGCCTCCAGCCTCTTCCCTGCCTTTTGCAATAGCTAATTGCTGCCTTGGGCATGCAAAAAAAAAAAAAACCCAAACCCAACAGTTTTCCTACCTTCGTTAACAGGAGGCAAAATATTAGCAAAACCAGAGCCATGGCAGCTGTAATTAGTGGGCTGATGGCAGCTGCTTGCGTTCCCTGCGGAGTGGCCTGCAAAAAGAGATGCCTTTTTGGAGAAGGTCATCTCTGCCTGCCTTTTCGGAGACGGTCGCCTCTGCCTGCCTTTCACTTGTGCTTTCGCTGTAACCTTGGCCCCTGGTACGTGGCTCAGCGCTGCCGTCCTTCCCTTTGGTCCCCACAGCCTGGTGGGAGGCAGGAGAGGAGGAGGAGGAGGAGGATGGTGCGATGCTGTAACACTGCTCTGGCTGGGATGATGCTCTGGTTTCTTCCCCACCCGCGGTCACTTCGGTGCTGGTGTTCGTGCACTGTGCACCCTGCGTGGGGACGAGCGTGCAACCCCGGCGGGGGGGGGGGGGAATGGCAGCTCGTTTGGGGACGTGGGCCCTGACTTGCGCCCTTGCACGTGGCAGCTCTCGGCGCCTGTGCTGGCAGTCGTTGTGCGCGAAGAGCACGCCATGCGCGCTAGCTGCGCTCTTGGCACCCAAGCGGGCGTTCGCCCCGCTCCCGTCGGCGGGGAAGCGTGTGCCTCGGCAGAGGTGTGTGGGAGAAATACTACGGGCTCTGCCGTCCGTGGGCTGGTGCAATTCATGCTCCGGCGGCAGGGGAGGGTGGGGAGCTGGGGCTGGTGGCGATGGCATTCTCCGGGCCAGCAGCTTCTTCCCGTGCCGCTGACAACATGTGTCACCCCGAGCCAGCGACCACGCGTGACAGCGTTGCACGTTGCCTACAGTAACCGGGTGCTTTTGGTGTGTGTGTGTCCCCACCACCACCCTCACGTCACCTCCGGCGTCCCAGCTCGCAGACGGTGAGGTGCGTAGGAGTCGGCATCGCGTGGGAGTTCGGGAATTTTAACTCGCTGCGTTGCGGAGCTGCCGCTGTGCCTGCGGAGCTGGCGGTTCCCCCCGCGGGGATGCGGGAGGAGATGCTGCCTTTCCCAGGGTGCTGCCGCGGGGGCTGCCGGCGGGTGAGCGTAGGAGAAGCCCCGAGCTCCTTCTGACCCTGCAGAAAATTTCCACTGGAGTTGGTGTTCCCCGGCTGCAGCATCAGCCTTGTGCTGTGGACCAAGTCACTTCTGCGCCGTGACTTGGTTTCCCCTGGCACGGTGTTGCTGCTGCCGAGCTCTGCCGGAGCTGCGCGAGCCCCCAGCACTTCCTGGGCGTTTTGCTGGCTCCTTTTCCAGTTGCAATGCCCTTGGTGGGGATGTGGGGGGACACGCTTAGTCCCCCACTCTTGCAAGATGAAGGCTGGGAGCTTCTTCCCCCTCCCCGTTGCGAGGGAAATGAGAGGGTCTTGCAGTCACTGGGATCTCGCTCGTCTCAGGATTTTGGCTCTTGAGTTTACCCGTCCCCATGTGCAGCACCCTGGGGTGTGGCAGCTGTGGGGTGGGTGTCGCTGGGTGTTTCCTGCTGGTGGGTGCTGGAGTGGCCCCACTGGGGAGGGAAATGCCACCGTCCCCGCCCCGAAGCAGCGCGCTCCGGCGAAGGAAGCGGATGCGGCGGTGGGAGGAGGCGCCGGCGAGGAGGTAACGTCCCGTGGGCGATGCAGGTGCCTGCCCAGGGGAGCCCCGGCGGGGGACAATGTCTGGTCTTGGCACCCAGGGCCCCGGGGGAAGAAGCAAGGAGAGATGGACGCCGGTGTTACTGCGGGAAGAGGGACAGATCCTGCTCCCTCGCTGCACGGGTGCCAGCGCAGGGTGCCGTGAGCAGAGCTCATGCCTGGAGAGGTCTGTCTGGGGTGTTTTGGGCTGGCCTCGTCCCCCGCCTCGTCTCTTCCACCCTTCCCTGCTTGGGGCATGGCCCCTCTCCGTGGCGTTGGGCTGGAAGGCGCAGGTTCCCCCCCTGCCCGCTCCAACGGATGCGATCCTGCACCTCCTCCCTTCTTGGCTGCGAGCGAGCGCTGGGGGAAGCGCTTGGTCCCAGGGGTGAAAAACCTTCCCTGGGATGCACCCAGGGGCTGCGGCTGCACCCCTGCTCCTCGGGAGCCAGCCCTGGCCCTCCGGAGCGTGCGGTTTGCCACTGTGAGTTGACATCTCATCTCCTTCCACCCATATCTCTCCCGAGGAGGAGATAACACCTGGTAGCTCACTGGGTGGCCCCTCTGGGTGTCCTCCCTGGGGTGCCCTGGCCACCCAGTGCGGGAGGGGTTAAGCGTGCGGCCGGCGAGCGATCGGGGAAGGCTCGCCATGGGTGTTGCTGGGAACAAGCAAGCCTGCACGCTGCCATCTGCACATTGCGATTTGGTGAGTGTGCAGGGGAGGGGCCCCGGTCCCCGGCCGCTGGGGTGCTGCAGCCCATGGGGAGAGGGTGGGGGGGGGGGGTGCTCTGCTGCAGCGCCGGGTGGGAGGGGGAGGACTTGGTGGGGAGGGGGGGCTCTGCTGCTCAAAATCCACCAAGCGTCGGCGTTGCCGTGGCCTGGGGACCACTTCTTGCTCCACGTTGCCCTGGGCATGTCGCTGCCCCTCGGTCGTGCCTCCACTGTGGCACATGGACCCAGCGTCGGCAGGGAGTCGGGCCCTCCCCGTGCCCCCCCCCCGTGCCTGCCAAGAACAGCGTCTGCCCAAGGCTCTCGTCTCTGTCGAAACTGGGCAGGGTGTGTTGTGCAAAGGTCCCAGTACAGACAACCCGGTGCAGGGAGCCCCCGCGCGCTTTCCAGCGTCTCCCTGCACGCTTGTTCCTTCCCCACTCCGAGGGGCTACAGCGGCTGCCCGGCGCGGTCCCTTCACCTCCCGAAACACCCTCCGTCGGCGGCAGCGCTTAACATGTCTCTCCCGGTGATTTTCTTGGCAGATGCAGCCGTTCAGCAGCTTTTTGGCTCCCTCTCCCATTAGACCACCGCTCCCATGTGGGACCACAGCTCCCAGCAGCCGATGGCAAGTGCTGAGTGGTGGTGGGGTCTGTGCAGTGGGAGGGAGGGCTGGGAGAGCTGCATGGTCTAGCCCGGGACACTTCCCAGCGAGCAGGCAATGAAAGGTGCTTCAAGCCCATTTTTCTGCTTTATTGGCTACTTTGGCTTTTGGAGCCCGTGTGTCTGTCTGGAGAGTCGGTCTGTCCATGAGGCTGTGCTCTGGGGTTCAGCACAGCCTTGCCACTGAGGGTGGAGCTCAGCTCTTAATTTCCAAAGAGAAAAATCTTAAACTGAGGCCAGGAAGGGTAATTTTGAGATTTTGGTGTTTTGGGGTTTTTTTTTCCTCCCCACTTGGCAACGTAAACAGCATCCCTGACAGCTTTACATTGAGTTTGTCATGGCAACCTATAGCAGCCGAGTGTTTCCAATACCCCATTCCCGAAGCAGGAGAGGAGAGGAACGCCGGTGGGTGCTGCCCAAGAGCGAGGGGCAGCGTGTGGGGCTGGGATGCGGGTGGCCTCTGTACCGATGCAGCTGGGTAGGTGCTTGCGGAAGATGATCAACTTTGATCCAAATGGCCTGAGGTTTGCTCAATGGGCCTGATCCTGCCTGGCCAAGCTGCTCTGCTGGCTCAGTGGGGTTTGTGGCTCTGGGCAGGGGAGGCGGGTGACTGGTGTTGCTCTTCCTCGGTGCTTTCTGCCCTGGATGGTGGGAGATGTCCAGACTGGAGCAAGATGCAGGGGTGAGCTGAGCTGGGGCATGGGCTTCCCCCTCCTTCATAGGTTAAAAACCCAAAACCTCCTGAGCTTGGTCAGGGCTTGCTCCATCTCTGGTCATCTGCTGGGGTGGTGCTCAAGTCTGTCTGCCAGGGTCTGGTCCGAGCGCGCTGAGCTGAGCAGGGAGGAGTCGTGCTCTTGCCCGGTGGCCCAGCAATGGCTGCTCGGGCAGCAGCCGCAGGCTGGCGTGTGCCGGGCTGCTGGTTCCATGGGCTGTGCCGCAGCGAGACCGCTCGTGGCTTGGCTGAAGGCGTCACGTGTGACATATCTGGCTGATTATTTTTTTCCTTGTCCCTCTCTGAGCAGCCTACTTTCCCCCATGCTTAAAAGCCAGACGGTCCCTTTCCTTGTGCCAGCAGCCGCTCCGCTGCCCGGGGCGGACACAGGCAGAGGGCTGCGCTGGCCTGCGGCCACTCTCCCCAACCAGGACAGAGGTGTAATGCAGCCGTTTATTATTCTGGGCAGGTTTGTCTGCAGCACCGCATCAGCTTTGCTGCTCCTCGCCAGCCGCTCCCTCCTTCCCGGAGCGTACGCACTCCTTTCCCCAGCTCACACCCCGGCCCGTGGGTTGAGGGGGTCTGTGTCCTTTGCCACCACCACCCCCAAACTCCTCCTCGTCTGCAGCTACCCTTGTCCTGCTCGGGGATGCTATCTGGGAGGTGATCCAGCACCGCCGGCGGCTCAGGGGTCCCACGCAGCCGGTCCCCACGCAGGACAGGGCAGTCGGGCTCCTGCTTGGGCTCTCCCACCCGGGCTGCGTTTTCTTGCCAAGGGGACCCTTGGGGAGCCCTTCTTCCTCTCCAGTGCCTCAGGGCTCTGGAAATGAATTATTAGAGTTCGGGACAGCCTGCTGAATGCTGCTGGAGTCATTAGGAGCTCATTAGAGCATTAGCTGTTAGGGAAGCTTGAGCGCAGGTCTTCCCTTGCCTGGGACGGATCCTTCCCAGCCTGGCCAAGGAGCGCGGGAGCCCGTCCTATGCTGGCAGGATGGGGCAGAGATGGGCCAGGAACGGGTCTCTGACCTGGCTGATGCTCTGACCCCAGACGTGGGCTGGAGGAGGATGCTCAAAGCAGATGGCGGGGGCCTTCCCCCACCACAGTCCCTCCTTTCTTCTTGACCGGCAGAGCGAGTCCCCGGGGCCGGCGCTGCTGGAGGGAAGGAGCCTCACAGCTGGGCATGGACTGGTGGTGATTGGTGCTCCATGGGCTCCTTCAGGGGTAATTACAGACTAGGCCGTTACAGTATTAATTAACTGTCTCTTAATCGCTGAGCTTCCCTCAGAAAACATTAGTTGCTATGAAAGAGGAAAAAATTAGTGTGTTGAGATGGGAGGAATTATCTTTTTTTTGTGTGTGTGTGTGTTGATCAGGAGGAGTGTGCTTAATTGGACCTGCCATCTCCTACCTCCTGCTGCCAGCAGCTTTCATGCCTTTAAATGATAGATGAGCTCGGCCCTGTAAGGAGCCACAGGGTGACCGACCTGGGCATGGGCAAGGATGCTGGTGCCCCAGCTGGTGCTGGTAGTCTCTGCTGCTGCCCCACAAAGCAACGCTGTGGCCCGTGGGTGCAAGTTTGGGTGCCCCAGGAGCTGCAATGGGGGAGCATGTCCCTGTGCTCCCCATCCCTTTGCTGCCTGCAGCTGGTGGACAGGACCCTCCCATAGTGGTGGCGACATCGCTGATGTCCATGAGGTTCGGTTGGTGCCTGTTGCCTCCTGATAATGCCGAGAACTGCCCTGGGTGTTGCTGGCAGGGAGGGGAGCTGCTCGCAGCGGCCAGGCCCTGGGTTGGGTGTGCAGGGAGGGATTTGCTTTTTCAGAGTCTTGCTGCCTCAGGAGTTGCAAAGCTGATATGACCGGCACTGGAATTTGGGTTATTTGCTGTGGGGTGGTGCTGGGATGGCCCCATGGTGGTCTGCTGCCTGTCTGTTGGGTTTGTGAGGGCTGATGCATCCCGTGTGCTCCTGGGAAGCAGCGATGGGCATTTTCCCTCCTTCCTCCTGTTCTTGTCTGGCTGCTTGGCTCCTCTGGCCGCTTGCTCTGCCACCTCTGGACTTCCGTCTCGGTGCTGCTGCTGCCTTAGTGGCCATTCCCCTTTTGTTATTCATTTATATTGCTCTAGGAAAGACTTTATTTTCTCTCCATGAAGAGCCTCCCTTGCAGGCTTTTTGCGTCTGTAGTGCTGGAGAGGTGTCTGGGAGCATCACTGCTGGCATCTGAGCTTGGGAGCAGAGGCACCTTGGCTGAGAGAAAGCCCTTTCCTCCTCTAGCCTGTGCTGCTCTGCCTGCTCCCTCCATGTCCCTAGCTATCCCTAGTGCCTGTCCTCTCTGCTTGGGATGCCAGCGGGGCACCCCAGACCCCACAGCCCTGGAGAAGGGGGAAGCTGTGGGATGCTCGTGGTCCCTGCCTGGCTGCAGCTCTTGGGTCTTGCTGGTTGAAGCAGTTTTGGGGCTCGCTTGCCCTTGCTGGTAGGGCCGGGGTGTAACGTGGCTGGTAGCGGTTTGGGGCTTTGAGAGCCGAGGCTGAGAACCCGCTCGCTGCCTTCGAGGGGACAGCGTGAGAGCTTGCAAGCAGAATCCAGAGGGCTTCCTGAGACACGGTCTGAAAGGGTCATTAATACAAAAGCCTCTTTATTTTAGAGAAACATGCAGGTTTTAGTAGCTTCTCTCGTTCCTGCCGGGTCTCTCTGCTGATTAAAAGTCCGCTGGGTGCTGCAAGCCCCTTTCTGGCAGTGCCGGCTACCTCGGCCTGATGCCTCCGCTTACCTGTTGGCAGTGCGGTAAGCCGGCGCTCCCGCCCTGGGATGGTGGCCTGAGGAGGAAGCAGCTGTTTTCCACCACTGAGATGTATTTTTAAACCAAACTGAATGGGAGCGTTTTTCTGGGCCGGGCAGCTGGGGGTTGAGTGAAGAACCACCTGGGCGCCCTTCCTGCCCGGCCCCGCGCGCTGCCGGAGCTGCTGCCGCCGGTTTTCCCTACGGTGTGGCCAAATGCCCGTGAAACGCCCTGGTTCGGGCTGAGCCTGTCTGAGCTCCCTCCGAGGTCAACTTCTGCTGATCCAGGGTTTTTTTGGTCAAATCACGTTGACCCCAAGGGCCGGGTGAGCAAGCCGGTGCCTCCAAACCACGTTATTTCTGGCAGGTTCCTACCCTCGGTACCATTGCTCCCGCTTGCCTGTCCCGTGGGGCGCGTGCATTTATTAGTAGGCCTCCTAATGCTGATATTTTTGTTTCCCATCCTTGTTTTTGCAGCTCCAGTTGCTGTGGTATCCAGGGAGCCCTCCTCCTTCTGCGGGAGATGCACGCTGGTCGTTGCTAAGGTCGCCTCCGCGGTAACATGCACATCCTGTTTACACCTTTATCCGGAGAAGTTGGGCTCGGTTAGAGGCACCCGCTTCACCCGGGCAGCCCCCAGGGAAGGGGTCACACCAAGCATCCCCCCGCCGGACCCTCGAGGGAGGGTGCTGCAGGAGCCGCGAGCCGGCGTCGCCGCCGCTGCGCCGGCAAGATGACGAACAACGTGGCCGACCACCACCCTGGGAACTCGGTTGCTGAAGGCAACCATGAGGGGGACTTTGGTTGCTCCATGGTGGAGCTCAGGAACCTCATGGAGCTGAGGAGCGCCGAGGCGGTCGCCCGGCTCAATGACTCCTACGGTGGCGTGCAGAATGTCTGCAAGAGGTTGAAGACGTCGCCAGTTGAAGGTAAGCGGCCATCCTGCGGTCTGCAAGGTGGGACTGCCTGCTCGGGTCCGGCCGGTGCCGCCGGGCTGGAGCCGTGCAAGGTTCAAGCTGGTGGCTGGAGGGTGGTGGCTCAAATAACTGTCTCGTGGCTGAGCTCGAAGCGTGGTCCCGTTGCAACCGGGCATCCATCGCAAGCCTCGTGGGATACGGCTCCCTGCGTCTTAATAACGTGATTGTTTAAGGTAGAGAAGGAGGAAAAAGAAAAAAGAGAAGCATCTTCCCTGGGGGTTCCCCTGAGGCATAGCCCGGAGCCCCGCATCCCGTGGGAGGATGGAGTGGAGGTGGGATGCGGGCAGGGGTGAGGAGCTGACAGGGCATAAGAGGGGCGCGGGGGGGGGGGCTCATCTCCGCAGCCCCAGCTGCTGCCCTGCAGGTCGGTGCCAGCCTTTCTCTTGTTTAATAATTTACAGTACTAACGGCAGGGCTGCGTGGGGTGTGGGTGAAGGAGAGTGTAAAGGTTGGAAAGCGCTGGGGAGCATGCCTGGGGAGGCGGCCGGGCTGCGTGGAGCTCGTTTGCTGGGTGTTACGTCTCGGCCGAGGGACAGGCAGCACATCCCCAAAGGGGATCGCTGCTGGGGGTGCAGCTGTGCACACAGGTCTCCCCCCTAATCTGCAGGGCTTCTCGAGCAGCTGTGGGAGCTTAAAACCTGGTTGGGTGCTTCTGAGCATCACAGGTTTGAGCGGTGGCAGTGACACTTGCCTGTGGGTGCCGGGTCACTTCTGGGAGGCTTTGGTGGAAGGATGTCACCTCTCCTCCCCATGGTCTGGGCTGGTCTTTTGGGGCCCCCCTTATCAGTAAGGAGGGACAGGTGCTGGGGCTGATAGCATGGGGTTGCTGTTGGGTGCCTTTGCATGGCAATGACTCCTTCCTTGGCATTAAAAGGGAGTACGAGGGGGAGAGAGCCCCTGCTTACAGCGCCGAGGGTTTACCTGGGGCTGGGAACAGCACTGGCAGGATGCAGCCCCGCAGTGGCTGTGTGGGATGGGGGATGTGGCTGTGCCTCGGCTCTGAAAACTTGTGGGTTATTATTAGTGCCGTAAAATGGGGATTAGCATGTTTCCCAGCTGTGAGTGGGACCGGGAAGGGGAGACAATATCGGGATGTCATTAGAGAAGGGGGGGAGTCCCGGTGGAAATACCAGGTCGCAAAACAATGCGTTTGGCCCTGCCAAACTGGGAGCGTGCTCCTTTGGGGGTGGGAGGAGAGGGGAGGGGGGGAAGCGAACCTGAAAGGCTCTGCCTTGGCCTGATGGCTCTTGCCGAGGGTGAGACAAAGGGCTGCCCTTCGATCCCAAATGCTGCTTCAAGGCACTGGTTGGCAATGCTGTATCCCTGCCTCACCCTCTCACTCTGGAGGTGAGCTGCTTTGCCTGTCCCAAATCCTGTCCTGTTGAGCCCAGAGAGTAAGGAAAGGTTATTTCGTGAAAATTGAGATTTTTAGGAAGAGCGAAAGCCCAGGGCAGCCTGCGGCACCTCCGTCCGATCCCACCAGAGCAGGGCATTTGGCTCCTGCTGTGCCAGGGCTGCATCTCTGCGGGCAGCTACCCGAAAGCCTGATGCACGGTGTGACACTGCTGCGATGAGGGAGACCCCGGCAGGCTGGGAAAGCTGCGAGCCGGGAGCATGTCCTCTGCCTCAATGCGTCTGCAGGTAAAGCCTGGGAAACGGGGAGTGGGGTGCCCAGGTGGCTGCTCACCCCAGAGAGCACAAGGCAATGCAGGTGAGCTCGGGTTGTGTTTGCAGGTGGGATGTCCCAGCTGCGGTTTAGTGAAAGATGTGCAATCTGGGGAATGCCAGCCACATCTTAGCACATGTAGCGTGGGGCTTTTTCCCTCTGGGAAGTGTTTTGCAGAGAGCTGGGGCTGACTCGGGATTGACTCCGAGCCCCTCTCTGCTTCCAAATCCCTCTCAAGCCCGCAGTGCCCAGCCAAAGCCCAGGAGCTTTGCTGGACCCGTGGGCGCAAGACAGGGCACCGTTGCATGTGTGGGCGCTGGGTGGGTGTCCCAGCTCTGAGCTGCAATAGCCAGCCTTGTGCAGATGTTTGTACCCAGCCCCACGCTCGTTATCCCTCTGCTCGTTATCCCGCTGGGATGGTGTGCATCTCCTGCTCCATGCGGGCAGGGAGCACATGGCTGCGTACTCTTCCTGGGTGTCACCGGGGAGGCTACTGGCCCAGCAGAGCCTGCCCCGGGGAGTCCTCCCAGTCCTCCTGTCCCACTGTACAATACAGCAGCCAGTTGTGGGCAGTGGCTGGAGCAGTTTGCTCCCATCGGGATGTGTGTGGCTCCTGCCCCTCAGTGCTGCTGCCTCTCTCCGTGCTGCAGCGTTGGTTGGCCTCGGTCGAGCCTGGCACTGTCCTCACGGGGCAGATGATGGCCATGGTCCCCCCCAAGGGCTGCCTTCACCCCGAGGGGCACTTGGGTGGTTTGTCCTCGTAGGGTGGGATCTCTGCACACAAGTGTTTGTGCAGCGAGGGTCTCTCCAGCATTGGGGTGGGGGTCTGCTGGGACCTGCTGCTCTGGCTTTTACCCTAAAAGGTGTCAGTGGACCCCAACCCCTTAGGACTTCTCCTAAAGGGGCTTGGTGATGGGGTGGCTCGCTGCCGGGCACTGGCTTTCCATCTTCTCCGTCCCCGAGCCGGGTCAGGTAGGGTGGGAAGGGGACTGGGGTGGTGGCGGTGGCAGTGAAGTACAGGCGGCTTCAGTGAGTCACCAAATTAGAGCGTCTCCCCTGGGTGACGAGTGTCAGCAAACAGCACCCTGACTCACCTGCTGGCGGTAGCGGCTCCCGGGGCTGCCGCCTCCTTCCCAAGCCGGGGCGAGGAGCCTGCTCTGGGGGTTCCTTGCGTGAAGGCTTTGCCAACCAAAAGCAGCTTTCCCGGGCTGCAGTTCCTCCCCTCTAATCAGGGACCGGTGACTGCACAGGGCTTTATTCTCCTGCTGTCACTTGTGGCCTCCATCCAAAATTTCTAATCCACTGCCCCACTAATTGGTGTCCCCCCCCCGCCCAGGCCCTGCAGTGGCCCCAGCCAGAAGGGATTTGCTGGCAGCCCGGAGCCACGGTGCGTGCCTGGGGTACGTGCCCACAGCTTCTGCTCTTTGCAACCCTCCCCGTGTCAGCCCAGATAAATTGAAAGCCCCCCCCTCCCCTTGCTCAATTACCCCAGGAAGGTGGGGGGCAGCTCCAGGGTCATGCCCGTAGGTGGGACATGGGCTTTGGAGGAACCACGTGTGCAACCTCCCGTGCCCCGTGGCAGCGTCCCGTGTCCTCGTGTGGGAGCGTGTGTGTGCCCGGCACACGCCGTGCCTCCCCGGCCCTGGCGCCGGCATGAGTCAAGCAGCAGGGGTTAGCCAGATTTTCCATCCGTCCCGCCGGAGATGTTGGGCGGGAATTGGGGCTGGGAGATCCCAGGATCCTGCTGCTTCGTCAGGGCTGGGTGGGGATGCCTGGGCGTCTCTGCCAGCTGCCAGCGCGTCCCCTCCCTGCAGCCGTGGGGTGTAGTCACAGCAGAAAAGGGGGGGTGCATGGGGGCGGGAATGGGATTCGTCCTGCTGCTTCCTCCTGGCTGGAATGACACGGAGCTGGCAGAGAGGTGTCCCCTGAATGGCAGGGCTTGGTCCCTCCAGGAGGGCATCGCTGCCAGGCTGCTCCAGGCACCAGGATGTGACCAGGGCCGGGTGTTACGGCCGCCTGCCCGGTGCATCTCGGGAGCTGGCAGCAGCCCCACAGGCCATCTTAAGGTGGAGAGTAGGGGGGCTTGGCGTGGGGCTCGGTTAAGGTGGTGCTGGGCAGGGGAGGCTGCTCTCGCCTTGGACCGCATCAGCTTTTTAATAGCTTTAATGCAGGGGATGGCCGGGGAGGCAGTGGGGTGAATTGCCATCTCCCATCGCTGGCTCATGCCCTGGGGTGGGAGGGCTGTGAAGGTTGCTGTGCTCACAGTCCCCCCCTGCCCTGGGACAGGGGCTCAGGCTCCCCTTTTGCTCCCCTCTCTCTAGGGTTGCTGCATGCAGCTAGGGGGGAGCAGCAGCCCAGCTCAGGGCTGCCCTCCTCCTTTGGCTCCCACCACCCCTTTTCAGCAGGTCCAGCCCCGTGTCTTTTCCACCAGCTCGCGCAGGAGCTGGCTTGGCCGTGCTGCCCCAGCCTCGGCGGCCGTGGCATGTCTGTGGGGCTCGGCCGAGCTCGGAGACGCTCCTGCTGCGCCGAGTCACTTTCTGCGGTGGCTGCTCCTCCGAGCTGGCAGGAGAGAGGGATCAGGTGGCTCCGACAGCTCCAAGCGCTGCTCGCGGTGCCAGATTTACGGCTAATTTGATGCAGCATGTAAACAAGCCGGCCAGTGCCAACTGGCATTAACTGGCACTCGGGCGCTTCGTGAGGCTGCAGCACCGGGGAGAGGCGGCTCGGTGTGCTCGCCCCGGCCCCCGCGCGCTCTCCTGCCCGTGGCTCCGGCAGCGTCCTGCACACTCCTTGCATGTCCCCTGCCCCATGGGTGACAGGAGCAAAGCGCCGCCTTGGATCCACCCCCCTGCCTGCACCTCGTGCCCCCCATGCAGGCAGGGAGCTGCTCCCTGCAGGGTTCCCACTGGTGCTGGTGGGGAGCTGCGGGGCAGCAGTGGAGTTTGCCTTCGTCTCCATCTCTCCCCTCTCCAGGCCTGTCCGGGAACCCGACCGACCTGGAGAAGAGGCGGCAGGTCTTCGGCCAGAACTTCATTCCTCCCAAAAAGGCCAAGACGTTCCTGCAGTTAGTGTGGGAGGCACTCCAGGACGTCACGCTGATCATTTTGGAAATCGCAGCCATAATCTCCTTGGGCCTGTCCTTCTACCACCCTCCGGGTGGTGACAATGAATGTGAGTCCCTGGGGTCCTTGCGGTGTGGTGGGGTACCCGATGGGGGACCCGTCTGAGCTGCCATGCCCAGCCATGTGGGAGCAGGGCTTTGGGACAGGTGCTGTCTCTGGAAGGTCACCCCGTGGGTCCCTCCACCCTGGTGCAGATGGAGCTGGGAGCTATTTCTGCTCACCCTTTAGGTGGTGGCTTCTCCCCATCTGTGGGGTCCTTGGCACGGTCCTGTCAAGGGTGTCTGGGTGCAGCTGGTGCCACGGCATGGCTCAGAGCTGCTCCTTGCTACTCCCCCAAAAGATGCTCAAAGGCCAAGGGGTCTGTCTGGTCTGGTGGCTTCCCAAGTCCCATAGGGCTTCTCTTTTGGTTTGGGCATGGAGGGACAAGACTGTCTGTCCCCTGGTACCTCCCCCTGATCAGGGAGTGCTCCTCACAGCCATGACTTCCCGCATGTGGGTGAGCAACAACGTTGGGTGAGTTTCTCCTCCCCAGCCCTGGATCTCTGTATCGTTGGAGGAGTTGAGCAGGGGCAGGGATCCGGAGATGCAGGGAGATGGTGACTCACTCAAGGGTCATGCAGCGAAGGGAGGGCTGGGTGCTGTAACTGGAAATAGAAGCCAGTTGTCCCAGCTCTCAGCCCAACCTCTGCCAAAAATGAAAAGTGAAAAAGAGGAAAAAAAAAAAACCCCAAATGCCTCCAGGGATGTAAAAAACCTCTCTTGAGAGCAGGGGAAGCCCTTGGACCAGCTTAGGGAGGAGGAGGGAGGAGTAACTGTCTTCCAGGCTCTGCTCTGTGCTGTTACTTGGAGGAAAGCGGGTGTCTCGTGCAAATGAGTTTTCTCCTCCAACTGCAGTGTGCGGCCAGTCGACGGGCGGTGTGGAGGACGAGGGCGAGTCGCAGGCCGGCTGGATCGAGGGGGCGGCTATATTGTTTTCAGTGATCATTGTGGTGCTGGTGACAGCTTTCAATGACTGGAGCAAGGAGAAACAATTCCGGGGCCTCCAGAGCCGCATTGAGCAGGAGCAGAAGTTCACGGTCATCCGCAAGGGGCAGGTGATTCAGATCCCGGTGGCTGAGATAGTGGTGGGAGACATCGCGCAGATCAAGTACGGTGAGTGGAGGTGGTGGTGGCTGGGGTCTGTCCCTCCAACTCGGGAGCGTGGCGGTTCCCCCTTCCTGCTTTGCCAGCCCTTTTTCCTTGGAAGGCAAAAGGGGAGGCGTTAGCTCCTCCTGTTACTCTGTTTTGCCGCGTGCCGTGGCTGGGAGTGATGGGAGATGCTCCTGTGCAGGTGATGGAGCTCCGCTCACCTTGCCACTTGCCAGCCTGGACCTGGGCTGGCAGAGCTAAGCCAGGCTCTGCACACAACTTTGGGTTGCTTTAGCAACCTGCTGGTCTCAAAAATGATTCATTTTCACAATCATGTCCTTGTTGGTGAACGTTTCTTAGCAAGGAGATGTAGCCCTTGGGCTAAACTAGGTCCTGCTCCTTGTTTACCAGGGGATATGCTCATCCCACACAACTCCCATCCGGAAGGACAGTGGTCCAACATGGTGTTCATTTTCACATAGAGCTTTTACCTTCCTTGGTAGGTGGATGAAGGGATTGTGTAATAATTTGGATGTGTCAGGAGGCTTTGGGAAGGATGTGGTGTTGATTCAGTAAAACCAGATGGGGGAAGCACTGTCTGATTGAGCAAAAGTCCTCACAGCGAATGCTTTCACACATCAGTGAAGATTTTGGAGCTATTGGATATCATCTTATAATACCCATCTGTTGCTTCTCCTCTCTCTAGATTCGGTTTGAGACTGAGTTTTGAGTCCTTCTGCTGACACACGAAGCCTCTTCCTGGGATGGGGCAGGCAGGGGTGAGCTGCGGCTGCCCGGGCTGGGGCTGACCCCCATTCTTTGCTCCTCTCCTAGGGGATCTCTTGCCTGCAGATGGGATCCTGATCCAGGGCAATGACCTGAAGATAGATGAGAGCTCACTGACGGGGGAGTCAGACCAAGTGAAGAAATCGCTGGATAAAGACCCCATGCTGCTGTCAGGTGAGGATCCCGGGCGGCTCTCGTGTGGTGGGTGCAGGGCTGGGATGGGTTCATGCTGTGGTGGAGAGATGGTTGCTCCTGGCTCCCGTGTCCTGGCGTTGGGGAGGAGATGAGAACTACGTGCCAGTGTCCTGTCTCACCATGGCCTTCCTGCTGTGCCAGGTACCCACGTGATGGAGGGCTCCGGCAGGATGGTGGTGACTGCTGTGGGTATCAACTCCCAGACGGGAATCATCTTCACTCTCTTGGGTGCGGGAGAAGGAGATGAGGAAAAGAAGGTGAAGAAAGGTAAGGAGATCCACTGAACCTGCTTTTTCCCTCCTTTTGCCTTTCTCCCTTTCCTGGGAAGCATCCACCGGTGTGCAACAAGCTACGCCCACATCCATGGGACACGGTTGTGGGTTAGTGCCCATGACCCAGGCAGGTACAGTGAGCCCTCGAGGTGGCAGGGCGGGATCCCTCCCTGCTGCCCCTTCACCCGCAGCGTGGGGATCGTGCTGCCTGAGGAAAGACCCCCCTGCACCCAGACCTCTGCTCGCCAGCTCTTTCTGACACGGCTCCAACTCTCTCTTCTCCAGCCGGCTGCAGCCTGGAGTTGCAGGGGGGGTAGGGGGGGTCAAGGCTTAGAGAGGAAAGTGGCCGATAATGATGCCCCGCGGTGCTGTGGCACGGTGCTCGTTGCCTGCCCCGTGGTGGGAAGGTGAGTCCTGGTTGTCCGCAGGATGTTAGTAGCCCATCCAGAACCTTGAGGACTTTGAAGATCTCTGCTGGCATCCCCAGAATTCCCTGGGGAAGGAGGCGAGGGACGGAGGACGGCAAGAGGGAGAGGAGGGGTTGTGTGCTGGGGGGTGGAGGGTGGGAGAGCAGCCAGGCAGGCTGAGGTGTTCCTGATCATGCTGGGACTCGAATGCTTTCCTGCCTCGGCTCTCACATCTTGCTACTTATTCCCCCGCTCTGTGCCAGCTCCGATACCAGCTTTAAAGCCAGCATTGGTACAAACCAGGCTTGGGAAGCTCCTGCTTTCCCCCGTGTCCCCGCACCCCTGTTCAGCAGGTCTGGGCTCACTGGGAGCAGCCATGAGGTGCGAGGAGCTGGCAGAAGGGAGCTGCTGGCTGGCATCGCTGGCTGCACAGGCGTCCCTGCGCTGGGGAGCCCTTCCCGGGAGGTGATGCCAGGCAGGGAGAGGCTTGCCGGGCCTCTCCTGGCAGCCGTTTCGGCTCTGGGCCGTATGTGCGTTGGGTTTCTCCAGCTCCGCTCGCCCGGGGCGGGCGGCTGGCTCGCATCGCTGGAGTTTGATGGCTGTGGAGCTCTTGGGGTTTAGGTGCCAGCTTGGAGGTGGGAGTACAGGGTGAGACGTGGGAATGGCACTGCTGTTGGAGCTGAGCAGCAGCTCGCCAGGCACCCAGGCACGGTGTTCAGTGTTTTCCCAGCCTTCAAGCTCTGTCACTCAGCCCCACAGCAAACGCAGCTCTGTGCCTTGCAGCCCTCGATTTGGGAGCAAAGCGAGGCAGGGGGCTTCACTGGCTCGTCGCCCACTGTGGTGCTGGGGGTTGATGGGGAGAAGGTATATAAACCCTTTATCACTCAAGGCTTGTTTGGACTGCAGCAGCCCTGTGCTCCCTGTGTTGTGGAGGCACGTTGGGGACCCCCACGTGCAGACATTGCCCATGACAGACATGGGTGTAGTGCTGCCCGTGGCGGGGGACAAGTGTGTGCTCCTGGGCGGATCCGCTCGCACCCGACGGCAGCGGGAGGTAGGGAGCACCGATGCTCGGCACGTGCTGCATGGAGGTCAAGCTCTGCTATGTGGTTTCTTCTCCCTGAAGGTCTGAGACACCATTGGGACTCTTTGGAGCACTGGTAGGGGTGGTAGTGGGTGCTTTCCAGGTGGGGAAGTCTGAAGCCTTGGGGATGGGGTGCCTGGGGGAGCTAGCGAGCTCCGGAGCCTCCCTGGTGCCGCGAGCTGTGGACCAAGGCACGCGTGGTGTCCAGAGGGTGACTGCAGGGTGCTGAGCCCTGTGCATGGATGCTGCTGGAGCGGTGCGCAGCCCCTCGGAGCAGGGCCAGCCCCAGGCTGTCCCGCCAGCTGGATGGTGAACGTGGGTCCATGTGCTCAGCCCTCCACCCTTTCTCTCTTTGAACAGGTAAAAAAACCGGAGCCCCCGAAAATCGCAACAAAGGTAACCAGCCTCTCCATCCTTTGAACCAGCACCACACTAACTACCAAGCATTCCTCCTTCCTTCCTTCCTTCCTTCTTCTCATCAGTCTGTGCTCTTTGCTGCTCCGGCGGGACTCTCGCCTCGTTGTCCTGGGAGAGGGTGCAATGGTCCTGCGGCCGGTGGCCCTGGCACGGCATCGTGGTGCCCTCTGACACCCCACCACAGAGCTGTGCATAGCTGGGATGGGGCTGGCTGGTTTCCCCCGTGGTCACGTTGCCCCTGTGTGGGACAAAGCCTTTGTGCAGGGAGGACAGGGCTCTTCCAGCAGCCTGGACCATTGGCAGAGCATCCCTTTCTCAGAGCAAACTTCATCCGTGTTGACATGAGCTGCAGCCGTGACCTGGTGGCTCTGAAGCCCTTGTGCCTGCCAGAAGCTGTCCCTTTGCAGGGTCTGTGTTTGGGCACAGCTGGGGGAGAGATGTAGGTCCCCTCCGGCTGTTCCTGGGATGAAATGTCCCATGGGGCCTGGCCAAAGCGACGGTTGCACCCTCTCCTCCCATGGCCTCGACTCCGTGAGCGTCTCCTCGCCAGTGTTTCTCACACTGTTCTTTGCAGGCTGTGGAGGAAGCCCATTTCTGCACCTCTCTCTCCACCTCTCTCTCTCTTTCTCTTTCCTCTCAGCAGTTTGAGTTTCCCTCCTTCCCGTCAGACTGTGTCCGGGTGCTTGTTTTGTCCGTGTCGGGTCTGTTGTAACCGTGGAGGTGTCCGATGTGGAGCAGCCGCGAGCTCCGGGGTGTCTCGAGGCATCGAGCGGCGGCAGCTAGGAGGGGACAGGTCCTGGGGCGGCCATGGGCAGCTATGGGGCCACTGCTGCTCCTCCAGCCCCGATGGCTGAGGAGGAACTTCTCTGGGGGGTTCCCACCCTCTTCCCATCCCTCTCCAAAACTTCCAGCTGACCCAGGTCTCCCCGGCGCAGACCTTCAGCTGGACTAGGCCAATTATAGCAACCGAAAGCCTGGCTGTCTCAGGTCCTAAAAACGTGATGGATGGCTCAGGGCTGGGATTCAAAGAGCTGGCTTACTCCTCTTCAATCTCCATCCAAATTTCTAACCGTCCCCCTCCATCTCACCCCCTCAGTCGCTCCCCTGGCAAGTGATTCCTGCTGAGCTGCCCACAGGGCACTGCAGAGGTGGCACCGGGAGGGAGTGGGGATGCTCCTCAGGGGACTGGGGGGACTGGAGCCTCTCTGGGGTCAGCCCAAAGTGCTCCCCATCTGCTGCAGGGTGTAAAGCAGCCCACAGGGGAGGCTAGAAGAGACCTGCCTCCACCCCAAGGCCTGGCCAGAGGGTTTCTTGCAGCACTGCCTTAGAGGTGTGACCGGTGCAGGGGTCACATCGCCAGTGTCAGCTCTGAGGATCCTTTATCTGTGGGGCTGGGGTAGATGGCAGAAAACTGCCCTGTAGAGAGGTCGCAGGGCCCCGGGACACAAGGTTTCCATGTGCTCGGATGCGTGTGTCGTCGGGAATGGTTCTTGTTCTGGGTTTTCTCTCTCTCTCCCACCACCATCTTTCTCAGTGGTGTCCTACAGGTTTTCCTGGTCTCTCTTCTATTCACACGTGGTGTCTTATTTTGCCCTGGGCTGTAGCTAAAACTCAGGATGGTGTGGCCTTAGAGATCCAGCCCCTGAAGAGCCAGGAAGGGGTGGAAAATGAGGAGAAGGAGAAGAAGAAGGTGAAGGTGCCCAAGAAGGAGAAGTCTGTGCTGCAAGGGAAGCTCACGCGCCTGGCGGTCCAGATCGGGAAGGCGGGTGAGTGGCGGTGGCCTGGCACAAGCTGTCACCCCAGAGCTCTTGCTGGAAGTGGCACGGTGAGAAGGGGCTGTCCCCTTCCCCTCTTTCTCCTCACCTGCCACTCTGCCTCTTCCCCCAGGGCTGATCATGTCGGCCATCACGGTCATCATCTTGGTGCTGTACTTTGTGATCGACACATTTGGGGTGCAGGGTCGGCCCTGGCTGGCGGAGTGCACACCCATTTACATCCAATACTTTGTCAAGTTCTTCATCATTGGTGTCACCGTGTTGGTGGTGGCCGTGCCCGAAGGGCTTCCACTGGCAGTCACCATCTCCCTGGCCTACTCCGTGAAGGTGAGACCATGATACAGCGGGGTCGCTGGG
The DNA here is from genome assembly GCA_035590195.1 of Aviceda cuculoides. Lineage (NCBI taxonomy): Eukaryota > Metazoa > Chordata > Aves > Accipitriformes > Accipitridae > Aviceda > Aviceda cuculoides. The sequence goes on along the minus strand of JAVJGG010000053.1, from coordinate 3,502,810 downwards.
GGCTTGATGGGGAAATTCAGGCTTTTGACTCCGACCTTCCTGGTCACGGTGCCTGTTGCAGAAAATGATGAAGGACAACAACCTTGTGAGACACTTGGATGCGTGTGAGACCATGGGCAACGCCACCGCCATCTGTTCGGACAAGACAGGCACGCTTACCATGAACCGCATGACTGTGGTGCAGGCCTACGTGGGGGACACCCACTACCGCCAGATCCCTGACCCCGAAGCCATCCTGCCCAAGATCTTGGACCTCATAGTCAACGGTGTCGCCATCAACTCTGCCTACACATCCAAGATCCTGGTGAGTTGGAGAACCACACCCTCATGTCTTCTGGCCTTCCCAGTGCTGGCCATCCCTGCAGCTCCCACCCTACCATATCAAGGTTTGGCATTGCTTTTTCTTTCCCTTCTTCCCCTCCAGCCGCCTGAGAAGGAAGGGGGGCTACCCCGGCAAGTAGGGAACAAGACCGAGTGTGCCCTGCTCGGTTTTGTGCTGGACCTGAAGCAGGATTACCAGGCTGTGCGGAACGAGGTGCCAGAGGAGAAGCTCTACAAGGTCTACACCTTCAACTCGGTGCGCAAATCCATGAGCACGGTGCTGAAGAATGGCAATGGCGGCTTCCGCATGTACAGCAAGGGAGCTTCCGAGATCATCCTCCGCAAGTAACTGTCCTCCCTGGCTGTGCCGGTCCTCTCCCCGTCACATGGGTTTTAGGCTCTCCATGCACCACAGAGCTGTTTTGGGGGGCTGTGGGGTGAACGGTGCCCAGCTGCTGTGGAGTGGGGAGGTGACTATCAGGAGGTGCTGTCATGCAAAGTGTTAACTCTTTCAGGGTGGCTTTGGTAAAGCTGTAGGGAGCTGTGGGTAAGGGGGATGCCCCTGTTTTGCAGATGGGGGATCTGGGTGAGGAGATAGTTGAGCCGGCAGTGCGTGCCACTGCCGGTCTCCCTCACCCTCCATCCCGGTCCTGCTAGGTGTACCAGGATCCTGGACAAGAATGGTGACCCCCGGGTGTTCAAGGTGAAGGACCGCGATGAGATGGTGAAGAAGGTGATAGAGCCCATGGCCTGCCACGGGCTCCGGACCATCTGCCTGGCTTTCCGTGACTTCCCTGCTGATGCTGAGCCGGACTGGGACAGCGAGAACGAGATCCTGTCTGACCTGACCTGCATCGCTGTGGTTGGGATAGAGGACCCTGTGCGGCCAGAGGTACTGAACCCCAGCTCTGTCCTGGCTATCCTCCACCCCAGCCCTGTTCCAGCTATCCTCCACCCCAGCCCTGTGCCTGGGCCAGGAGCCCCTTTCCCTGTTGCTCAGGACCACAAGCCCCTTATGAAAGCACAAGCACCTCCTCTGCATCCATCCCTGAAGTGCCCCACACTACCAGCTCCCTGCTGCTGGCATTTTTCTCCCATACCTGGACTAAATGACCAAACATTCCCCTCAACTGCTCTGTGTGCAAGCCAGACTGGTTCTACATGCAGTTGAAAGGTGCATGGTGACACCATGTAGAGGTGACAAAGCGGTGTTGGAGAGGGACGGGGCCGATCTAGCTCATTCCTCCCTCGCAGCTTGCTGCCCTGCTCTGCCTCTGCCATGGGGGTGATGGGCAGGCAGCTGGGCTAATGCAATAAGCCCTCCAAAACCTGCCTCTTGATTACATTTTGGAGCTTGCCCCTGCGCTTCTGCCTTGCTTGCATCTTTCCTGATTAGATGTTCAAGTATCTGGGTTTGGGAATTGCATTACAGATGCCCTGTCTGCACCGGCTCTGGAGGCCATTGATTCAATTTGCTAATTTCTCACTAATATCCTCTTCCCCCACCACTCCGTAATAGATAAACCCATTAGTGCAGCAACGTGCTGCTGGAGCAGCACGGGGGGGCGGATGAAATGCCCCTATTTTGATGGATCGCCTGGCCGTGCCTCAGTGCCCAGCACCGTGGCATGATGGGGAGAAGGCAGTGAGGTTGCCTTCCTCTTGGGGCAGGGGCTGGAAGATCTCATGCTGTCTGTGCTGGAGAAGCTGCTCCAGACATGCACGCAAGTCTGGCTGGAGCCACGGCGAGGACAGGAGGCTGTGGTGCAGGAGCAGCCGGCAGTGAGAAGGGGCAGGCATCCTCTCTGGTCCGTGTTGGCTTCCCCCTGCACCCCAGGGATCAATCACTGGGCTGTTTCTTGCCGGGGGGGGGGACTTTGCAGTTCAGCATCTCATCCCCAGTGAGAGCACTGAGCTTGAGCTGTGGGTGGATGCAGGTTCCTGACCCCACCGGGGCCCTTTCCAGATCATTTTAGGGAGGATGGGAGAGGAGCTGCTTGACTCCCGGGATAGCCGGTGCCAAACCCGAGCGCCTTGCCTGCCTGCCCCCATACCGACTCTGTCCTTGTCCCCCAGGTGCCAGACGCCATCCTGAAGTGCCAGCGTGCGGGGATCACTGTCCGGATGGTGACGGGGGACAACATCAACACCGCCCGTGCCATCGCCACCAAGTGTGGCATCCTGCTGCCAGGGGAGGACTTCTTGTGCCTGGAGGGGAAGGAGTTCAACCGGCTAATCCGCAACGAGAAGGGAGAGGTGGGAGAGCAGCCCTGGGTCCTGCTCTGCAGCGGGTGTGGGTGGCCTCTCCGACAGCCCCAGCAGCATAAGGCGCTGAATCCCGCTGAGTTTTCCTCCTCTCCTTGGATAAACGCAGCCGGTCCCACTGCTTGCTGGGATCCTGAGCCAGCGCAGCCACAGGGGTGTCCGGGTGCTTGGAGGCAAAGGCGCTGTCCTGTCCCAGTTGGGGTTTGCTCTCCAGTGTGGCAGCAGGTTTCTGGGGGGGTCCCTTCCCTGTCTCCTATGTGCCTTGTCCTGCAGGTAGAACAGGAGCAGCTGGATAAGATCTGGCCCAAGCTGCGTGTGCTGGCCCGCTCCTCTCCGACAGATAAGCACACGCTTGTGAAAGGTGAGTGCCTGCCAGCTCCCCCAGCTGCTACCTCTCTCCAAAGTGTCTCTTTCTGCTCTGCCTGGGTGCTTTTGCAGCATAATCTGTGCTGGGAGCCTGCTCTTGGGGAGGGCTTATTTTCTCTGAACGGCTTGTCTCCATTTTAGGAATTATCGACAGCACTGTTGGTGACCAGAGGCAGGTGGTGGCCGTGACCGGGGATGGGACCAACGATGGCCCAGCTTTGAAGAAAGCCGACGTTGGGTTTGCCATGGTATGGATGGGTGGTGGGTTTTCCCCGGGGTGGCCTTCACTCTCTGGGATGAGAAACTAAACGGCACACACTTGGTTATTCTCAACACTGAAGTTATTTCTGGACTGGTGAAACTCTTTTCCAAATCTACAGGATGGCTTAAAACTAAAAAGATTCTTTGGAGGTTTAATTCTCATGAACTTTATAGGACTGTTAGCAAAAGACAGATGGGCAGCAATCCTCTGAGAGCCTGGCTTAGGGCTGGGCTCCTCTGTCCCACCTGGAGGGACCGTGTCAAGCTGAAGGTGATGCAGCACTTGCAGAGCACCCAGAGCAGGGACCTGCCTGGCCCCCGTTTCTGTGCTGTGGGGTCCAGGAGAGCCATGGGAACGCAGTAACTCAGTATGACTAGGTTTACCCCTGCAGTTCTTCACCCAAGCTTGTAATGGGCAGCCCAGGCTCCAAGCGTGGTGCTGGCACTGACTTGGGACGTTTATTTATGGTGAAGAACTCTTATCTCCTGGTTTGCTGCTTTTCTTTGCCCTGTCTGAAAGCAGCAGGAAAATAAACCTGTTGGGTTTAATGGATTTCCTGTGAATTGTTTAAGTTTAGGTACGTGAGCAGGAGCCAGCTGCTGGGTGGGGCCTTATAAGCCCATGTAGGGAGCTTTGAGCAAATGAGAAATTTTGGGGGAGCAGGGGTTTTTAGGAAGGTGTTAAACATCCAAGTGCAATTCTGGAGACTTTGGGACAAACAGCAGAAGGTAGTCTGTCTTCTCTTGCGGACTGTACAGTGGGGCTCCCTGCCCCCATGTGCAGGATCAGACCCTGGCCAGGCACGGAGCTTCGCTGCCGGGTGGGCACCGGGGTTGCGCTGCCCTTGGATCTCCAGAGAGTGGGGAGCAAACAGCACATGCGATAGCTCTGTCCAGCTGCCTCTGAAGCTCATGCTCTGCAACAGCCGGAGGATTCCCATCTGAGATGGGTTTTGCAAATCTCAAGAGAACTCCTCCGGGAAAGCACCATGGAACCAGCTGGTTTCGGGCTTTGCTGCAGTGCATTTAATTACTGCAAAGCGAGCGCCTCTGTGTGCCAACGGTGAGAAACGCAGCGAGCCCAGCTCCTGGGGAAAAAACTGTGTCTGTCTGAGATGCTGCAGGTGACTTTTGGGAGGCTGTGGGCAGCCCTGCTTGCTGCGGGGCTGCCGTCCACCCCGGACAGGGCAGAGGGCACCAGGAGGGTGCTGGGGCTTCGGGCTGCTGAGCTCTGTCTCTCTCATTTTGGGGGTCCCAACCCTCACTTGTAGCAGAGACACCCAGACGAAGATGCCTGAGTTCCCTGGCATAAGGAGGAAGCCGTGCTTATAAGCTGTTTTCCAGCTTTGCTGCGCTGTGGCCCCTGTGTGGGGCACGCACAGCGACAGGCTGTAAAGCTGCGCTGACTCGGAGTCCCGCTCTGGAGCCCAGCTGGTGTCTGTCCATGAAGGATTTACTGCTTTGGAGCTTCTCTTGGGCACGTTGGCACAGCTGCAGCAGGACTCGCCGGCAAATGCAGGACTGGCACCAGCTCCTCTGGCTCCAGTGGATCTTTCTCTCGGGACCGTTTGCGGGAAGAAGGGGAACCAGGCAGCGTGGAGCTTGCTCTGTGACTCACCCCATTGCTTTCTCCCTGGTCCTCAAGGGCATCGCAGGCACGGATGTGGCAAAGGAGGCTTCGGACATCATCCTGACAGATGACAACTTCACCAGCATCGTCAAGGCAGTGATGTGGGGACGTAACGTCTACGACAGCATCTCCAAGTTCCTGCAGTTCCAGCTGACCGTTAACGTCGTGGCCGTCATTGTGGCCTTCACGGGCGCCTGCATCACGCAGGTACGGGGCTGCTGGGCTCGGCAGGAGAGCGGAGGCTCCTGCAAAACAAGGAGTGAAAAGAGGGCGGTTTTGGTGGTGTGACGTGTTCTCCCTCCCTCTGCAGGACTCTCCCCTGAAGGCTGTCCAGATGCTGTGGGTGAACCTGATCATGGACACCTTTGCCTCCTTAGCCCTGGCCACAGAGCCTCCGTCCGAGTCCCTGCTGCTGCGCAAGCCGTATGGCCGCAACAAGCCACTCATCTCCCGCACCATGATGAAGAACATCCTGGGGCACGCAGTGTACCAGCTAACTATCATTTTCACGCTGCTTTTTGCAGGTGAGCTTTGAGGCCCCAAGAAATGGCAGGGGGAAAAGGAAAGGGGCAGAGTCTGAGCCCTGCCTCGCAAGCCACCTTTCTTCACCCGTATTGGGGACCCTCGTTCTCATCTGTCACTCGGTGACCTCACGTTGGCCAGGACAGAGTTTATTTAATAACGGATGGGAAGCAGAGGGGTGGTAGAGAGGATTTTTTGCTCTAGAGCTTGGTGGCTGCAGAGACAGTTTTAGCCAGGGAAGCAGCTTTTCAACATTTTTAAGGAAATAAGGGTTTGATGGGGCTAACATGGGGGACTCCAGCTGGGTCAAGGGATCTTCAGCAAGAGCCTGGGATCCTAATTCCACCTGCAGTGGTGTGGAGCAGAAGTAAGGAGCAGGATCTAATCTTCTCCTCTCTTCTTTGTCCTTCCCCATTCCCTCCCCAAAACCCCTTGTCTGCTTAGGGGAGAAGTTTTTTGACATCGACAGTGGCCGAAACGCCCCGCTCCACTCCCCGCCCACTGAGCACTACACCATTGTCTTCAACACCTTTGTCATGATGCAGTTATTCAATGAGATCAACGCACGCAAGATCCACGGGGAGAGGAATGTCTTCGAGTCCATCTACCGCAACCCTATCTTCTGCACGGTGGTGCTGGGGACATTTGCAGCTCAGGTGAAGCTGCGGGAATAAGATAGTGGGGCTGGGAGGGGACCATGCCACAGGCAGGACCTGTGTCTGCTGCAGTCACTGCCCACAGCTCTCTTCTGTCCCCTTATTCTCCTCCAGCAACTTCTTGGTGACACAAAACCTGAATATTGGGGTCTAGAGTGTGTTGGGAGATGCCAGGGCCGGCCAGGCAACATGGCTCTGGTGTCCTGTAAAGTTAGTAGCCTAGATGTGAGGTCCTTTCTCCTTTCACGATCCCAGGGAGGGAGGAAAAGTTGTGTGGCTCCAGGGGACCTTTTCATCCCACGGCTGTGCTACGCAGCCCTGGAGCTCCCCAGTGTGTGACTTATTCTCTCCTGTGCTGTAGATCATCATTGTGGAGTTTGGTGGGAAGCCATTCAGCTGCTCCGGGCTCACCCTGAGCCAGTGGTTCTGGTGTATTTTTATCGGAGTGGGAGAGCTCCTCTGGGGCCAGGTAAGAGCCAGTCTGAAAAACATATCATGTGCCTCCATGCCACAGCGTGCTCACAGCCCTTCCTGCTGCCTCGCTGCCCTTATTCTCCCTGGTATTTATTCAAGGAAGCTTTGGAAGGGCACCCCCTTCAAAAGTACCAAGCCAGCAGTGAGGAGAGGAGGTTGCTGATCTACTCCTCGTTCCCACCCTGCTTGCAGTGGGGCACATCCAGCGGTGGCGTGTCTTGGCTGCCTCCTGGCATCTCTCAGCTGAGTCCCTAGCAGCTCACTGCAGGAATGCTCCCTCTTGGTCAAGGCTGGTGGTGGGCTCTGTGCTGCCAGAGCCTGCGGGCTAAGGAGCTACTCTCTCCCTGCCTCTCCCCAGCTGATCTGCACTGTCCCAACCAGCCACCTGAAGTTCCTGAAAGAAGCTGGGCATGGCATCACCAAGGAGGAGATCCCAGAGGAAGAACTGCCTGAAGACGTGGATGAGATCGACCATGCCGAAATGGAGCTGCGGCGCGGGCAGATCTTGTGGTTCAGGGGTCTCAACAGGATACAGACGCAGGTACCGTGGGACAGTGGGTACTGTGGGGCTCTTCCTTCTCTCTCTCTTTCTTTCTCTTTCTTTCTCTCCAGGGGCTCTGTCTGGAAAGAGGTGACGGCTGCTGCTCGGAGGATGCCATCACCTCCTGGGCTAGACTTCTCCCACCACCTGTGCCTTTCTGGGTCTGCCCTGGTTGGGGAACCAGGACAGCCTGGCTTTCGGGGACAGCTCAGGGTGGGGGGAGGCACTGGTCTGTTCTGATGCAGAACACAGTGTCCTGCAGCCTGAGGCCAGGCTGGTCTGCAGGAGGCTGGACGCACTGCTGACGGGCCCCTTGTGCAGCAGAGGAGGGTGCTCAGAAGCTGCGGGGGGGGCATGGAGCCGCCCGGGCTCTTACCGAGTTGTGCAGCGAACAGGTCAGCATTGAAGCTGCTCTTGGTCACTGCTGGGATGCTGCTCCCAGTGGGGAACCTGCCCAGGAGGGATCTGCCTGCACGAGACCCTCTCCAGTCTCGCTTCTCTGCTGCTCTGTGTCCTTCCTGATGGCCCTTTGGCCGAGGGCTCTTGCCACCCCTCCCTGCCAGCTCTCTGGGCTCCTCGCCTGGAGCTCTCAGTCCTGCAGCACAGAAGGGGAGGAAAATCTACCCATTAATACGATTCTCACATCAGCTGTTTCTCCCTGACTCGTTTTTTCCTGAAAGGGTGGGGGTTTGGGTTTTTTTCCTCCAGACTGGTGGCTGGGCAGGGCAGGGAGAGCTCCCTGCAGAGAAGTCACTCCCCCTTGTCTTTCCTTGAGGCCTGGGCAGAGCTGCCCCATGGAAGAAAGCCGTAGGTCCCCAGTGGCCCCTGGCATTCAGGGCTGCTGCGTTACCTTTCGTTCCTTCTCCTCTGGGTCTCTGACAAATGGACATAACCAAAATGGCCCAGACACAGGGACTGGAGTGAGCACAGCAGCCATGTTGTGCCATGTTAACTTTGCTTCTCCTCTGTGAGATGTTGCCTTGATAGTTTCAAGGTGAGGTTCAGCCTTGATTCCCTGCCCATTGCGAGTGGTGAGGGGCAGCCAGGCTCTTCTGGGGCCTCAGGGCAGCGCTGGTTGCTGGCGCTGCTGCGGGGGGAGCTCGGTCTGGTTCATTCACATGAAAGATGTGCTGGGAGCCCAGGGCTGTTTCGGATGCGGTCCAGATGTGTTGGAGGTCTGGTAGGTATGGATGGCTGTAGTACCAGTGGCCAGGCATGCTGCTGGGGCTGAGCCTGGAGCCTCTGAGGTATCTCCCTCCAGCCGTGGTGGACCTGGGCTGAAACGAGCTCTTGCTCCTGCAGCATAAATGCTCCTGGAGACTGGCATGTCCTGGAGTCTCTTTAGCAACTCCTTTCCTGGCCGTGGTGCCCTGTGCATCAAGCAGAGCAGCCAGCAGGTCCAACTCGAGCATCTTGAGGTTTCTGTCCGACTCGTGTCTTAAGTGAGAGCACAGGGCTCTTCCCCGCGGGCCAGCCTGGTGTGCTGGGGAAAAGAGTCCCTCTGTGGAGGGAGATCAAACTGGGGAAGGAGCGAAGCAGTGTGTAAAATACCTCCAGGGTGAGCTAGAGCCGCACAAGGGTCTGGAGGAGGTGTCCCTTCCTGAGGAGCTGTGCGGGCAAGCCGGGGTGGTCCAGGGCTGTGTTCTCTGCCAGCAGGCTGGCTGGCATGGCGCTGGGGACAGGCCAGCTGCAAAGTGTCTGGGAAGCCACGGTGGCACCCGGCTGCCGCTCGGTGCACATCCACAGAGCAACTGTGGCCCACCACCAAGGGTGCTTCCTCGCTGCATCCCTGCCCGCCCCTACCAGCTCTGCTTCTGAGCCCTGTGCAGAGCCCTGAGCTTGGGAGAGAGGCTGAAATGTCTTCCAGCATGGCCGGCTGCCATGGGAGCCGCGGGCACACGGTGCGTCCCAGGATTCAGCCCCCGAGGTGTATGTCCCGTGGGGCTGAGGGACCAGAAACCCTTTCCCAGTGCAGTTTTCTGGACCACCGGCTGCCAGCTCGCACCTCTGCCCACCCTCTCTCTTTCTCTGCTCCTCCTGCAGATTGTTGGGATAACCTAAGGTGTTTCCTCTATCGCTCCCTCCCACTGCAGTCTCTTTCTTGGTGGTGGGATAAACCCTGCCCCTCTCGCACCTGCGAGAGTGGGGCAGAGTCTGGAAGCTGACCTCTCCTCTGCTCCCAGAAACACCAGCTGAACCCGGTGTGGGTTTACGGGAGAGTGGGGTGGGGGGGCTCTCTCCTCCCTCCTCCCCACCTCTCTGCCCTCCTTCTTCCTCCCTGTCCATGTGTGTCTGCCCAACCTCCCTGCTCCCCTCCATCCCTGACCCCTCTCCCTGTCTCTGGCCGGGGCGACGCTATCTCACTCTCTGGTTCTTTGCAGATGGACGTAGTTTACACATTCCAGACCGGCGCCTCCTCTTTGCAGGGAGCCCTCAGGAGACAGCCTTCCATCGTGAGCCAGCACCACGATGTAAAAAATGTTTCTAGCCCAACCCATGTAGCTCTTTCCTCCGTCAATTCCACTCCCACCACTTCTGCTGTTGCTGCTGCTGCTGCATCTCCTCCTGCGGGCAGTGAGTGATAGTCTATTACAATGCATGACTTCTAATAACCACAGAGAGCACCTGCACCAACCTAACCCAGCCTGTTCTCTCTCCCTCTAAACCTTGACTCGCACCCTGATTTCCAAAACGAAGGATGGGGCGGGAAAGCGTTTAAAAAAATCAGGTTTTATGCTGTTGCATCTTTAACAAGTTTACGATACTTTCTGGTCCTTCCCCTGCCCCCACCCTTCCTTGTTGCTTCCTCTATTTTTACCTCTTCTCCTCCTTTGCAGGACCGATGTATGAGTTCACCCTCCTGAGGGGTGCAAAAATTGGCAGTTCTTGTTAAAAGAACTGTGTTCATAAGCAACTAAAAGCATTACTGTGAAAAGGGCATGCTGTGCCCAAAAGCTGCCATTTCTTTCCGATGCGGCCCTGCTCAGCCCCAGGATGCCCCAGGCAGGCAGGGATGGGCAGAGGCATTGCTTTACCACAGCCGTAAATCTGTTTTGGAGGCAGAGTGGCCACTCGGACTTTCCCACAGCAGTTAGTGTGCTACTGGGATCGGCTGAGCCGCAGTAACGGGTTGCCTGTGGGCTCTCTGCCTCTTGCAGGCATGTGAGAAGGGCTGTTTGCTCCTGCCTTGGTTGGGAGGCTGGACGGTGCGTGAGAGCAGCCGGTTACCGTGGCTCATGGTGGCGACGCATCGGAGCTGCTCGGAGCCGCTCACCTGCAGCTCAGCCTGCTGTTTCAGAGCTGGCTTGTAAGCAAGCAGCCTCTCCTGTCCCGCCTGTGAACTTGCATGCCGTGCGAGACAGAGCTGAGCGAGCCTGTGCATTTAAGCATGCTCTTTGCTGCCCTGGAGCTCTGCAGGGACAGCACAGGCCTCTGCCGGTCCCTCGCTGTAGCCGGAGCATCGCTGCCCAGTTGCAGCGGTTCATCGGTGCCCGGCTTGTTCTGCACATGCTGGTTCTCAGTGTATGCAGAGACGGGCGACTCTCTGCATGCAGAGATGGAAAACATGGCCCTGCTGAACATCAGTGGCAAAGCTGGATCCTGGATCTAACTGTGGGTTTCCAGACCTAAGAAAAGCCCTCTCTGGTGCGGTGCCCCTCTCTGTGTTCATTGTGAGCTGCGTATACTGGGTTGTGAGCACGTGAGTGTGAATTCTCTCTGCAGGGCTGTGGCAGGCTATGAGTAGGTAGTGTATCTTTTCTGGATAATTGGCTTTTTTTATTGCACAGTCATTTTCCATGTTCTCCTCTTATTAAAGAAATACCCTTGGTGACTTTTTGAATAGCTTTCAGTCTCCACTGCTTATGCACTGTGGGAGAGAAGAGAGAATTTCTGATAATCTTGTTTTCTCTCTATTTAGCTGACACTGATGATTGAATTTTATTTTGTTTAACCCCAGTGTTTCTGAAGCAGCGCAGCTGCCTTCTGTGCCTGACTGCATCTGTGCACCACCAAGACTTTCTAATCAGAAGAAAACCTGTTTAGAGGGGTCTCAGGGTAGTGGGCTTGGGTGGACAAGACCAAAATGCAGGGGTTTTTTGCAGTCTGTGGATTAATGTTCTCCCTGATTTGCAGCAAGGGAATAGATAACTTGGATAGCTTGCACCCTTCTAGGCAGCAAACAACTTTACCAGAAGCTAACCCAGGTTGCTAAGTCTTCCCTCTGTTTTCTGCCTAGACTTCTCTCTATTTCCCTCCGCTGCTTCCCTTCCCTTTCTCAAAGCTCCAGTTCCCTCCATGCAGATTAATGGTGTCCCTCTGTCTTCCACTGCACTTCTGTGGGATGAGTTCTGCAGGGCTGGACCTCGGCAGCCCCGCCTGCTGTGCCCCTGTTTGGGTGATGGAGGAGAGGGAGGTCTCAGGAATGACCCTCAAGATATGGTTTGCAGAGCTGAGTGGATCTCCCTTGGGGGTTTTGCCATGGTTTGAGGGAGCTGGGCAAAGCAAACCAAGGGTCAGTGGTGGAGCATGATGGCTTCATGCAAAAGGTGTAATTTCCATCTCCATGTGAGCAGTGGGGTTTGCCCAGCACATTGTGGTGCTGCAGTGATGGTGTGAAATGAGAATAAATTCTAAGCTTGGAGGTTATGCAGGTTGCAAAGATTTCAGGTGGAGAGGAGGTGTGAGCCTGACCATGGGCAGGGAGGGAGGTGGGCTTTCAGCTTGGTTGAGGAGGATTTAATTTTTATTGGTACTGCCTGGCTCATTCAAAACACGTTTCCTTGCTGTTAAGTTCCTTTGACAAGGGAACAGCTGAATTAATTTCACAGCAGTTGCTGACAGAGGTGGTTAAATCAAAGTAAGAAAATCTGAGGAAAGCTGCAGCAGAAGTATATTGGTGGAGCTGAAGGCAGCGATGTGGTAGATAGGGTCTGGGCTCACCGATGCTTGTGGTGGTAGGGCAGGGAGGGCTTCTGTGAAGCTACTCCTTCCTCTGAGCTCTGTACTAGGCCGACCACCTAGTTGTTTTGGCAGTCACCTAGGCTCTCGTTAGCTTGTTTGGGTTGGTTATACTTGGTTTAGTTCGTTTTGTACACTGTATTTTAGAGGTCAGTGTTTGCAGTTCTGTTCTCAAGATGTTGATGGGGTGACAGATTATCAGTCTTGGTAGAAGGTGGCCTGCTCCATGGTCTCGCTTGTCCTGTGCATTCACACTAAACACTGAATTTATCCAGGATCTTACCGTGGTCGTTAGTGCAGCAAACACAGCTCTGAATTTCTGTTCCCAGCTACATAAACTTTCAATTTTTGCAGGCCAGCTGGTACTCCAGCATCATGGTGGGGGTACCTGGCCCACGCTCATCCCCTCATGAGTGTCTGTCATCCAGCTCATGTGTGCCTGCCGGTCCATGTGTGCGTGCAAGAGCTGGCTTGTTTGTTTCTAGCTGGGCTATGCTGAGCCTGTGCCAGGGGGATGCCACGTTGCTGCCCCATGTGGTGCAGCACCATCTTACTGAGCCAGATGGAAAGCAGACTCAGAAGGGCATCCCTTGTGAGAGGGGAACCCTGGAACATCTTGCAGGTAAAATCTCCAGGGTTCTAGGCACGAGACTCTTCTTTGAGTAAGTTCTCTTGTATGGTTTTGTGCGTGCTGTTTGTGCTGAGACCAAAGATCCTTATGAGGCTCTCGCTGGCTGTGCTGGTTGGTGACTTCCCTCCTAGTCTGCCTGTGTACCAGATCAAGGCGGACAGTATAACCTGGCTCATCTCACCAGGAAGAGGGGTGTCATCTCTGTTCACCCACCAGACCTGCAGCTCATTCGCAAAGAAGTGGCAGAACACACATGTATCTTTATTTGCCTCATCGGCTTGCAAGGGGATATCTGAATCATTCTCCCTCCAGCAGCTCTGCATGTTCTCTGCTCCCTCAGCTGGCAGCTGAGTGGCGGGGAGGCTCTCCAGGGTGTAGCATAGGGATGCTGTGGAGGAGCACCCCTTTTGTGGGGTCTCTGGATCTCCTCCCTTTTGTGCCGCAGCTTCAGGAGCAAGAGATAGAGCAGGACGACTGGCATTGCTACAGGGAGGTATTACCAACTTTCCTGCCGTGCCTAGCATCGCTGAACAAAGTCTTATGGTGGTCTGGAGGAATTTCCTTTGGAGAGGAGGAGTTGAGCAGATCTCCTGGTCCCAAATGAACTCTGCTTAACAGAGCAAAGACTTTCATTGCTTCCATAAAACATGTGAGAGCTTGTACAAGATGCTTGGTCCCTGCTGACAACTTTTGTCCGTAGCTTCCTCCTCTATAAAGGGAGGAAATGGCCCGGTTCCCAGCTGACTGGGAGGGTGCCATGAGCCAGGAGGGTGCTGGTGTGACCTGCTGCAGCAGGATGGGGGGACCTCTGGAGAGAGGCAAGCTGCTGGCTCTGGCCTGAAAGAGTCAGCAGGGAGAGCATTGGTGTAAGACACACTGGAGCAACTCAAGGGATGCGTTGGAGGGCGCTCTGTGGTGGGTAGCTCTCGGCTTTGCAGTAAAAGGCAAAGCCACGTGTGTGATTTCACCTGGTCCTCTAAGACTTGGGAGACCTTCAGCTGCTCGGTTTGTTGGCTCCGCTTCAAAAGCCCACATATTGCATCGCTCTCCTTCCAAGTTATGCCTTTTGACATCTTTCGAGTGATAATAGCCCTGAGTCATCAGCAGGAGCTGGAGTGCTCTGCCGCACCCGAGGTGCATATGTTGGTTGTCTCATGCATGCCAGTGCCTGCACTGGGGTGGAGAGATCTGCTGCAGCCCCACGGCGCTGCCGCCTCCTGCCCCTGATGCTTGTCACCCATCTGACCCAACAACGGTGACTTGGCTGCAAGGGAGGGCGAGAGCTGGAAGGGTTCAAGGCTGGATTTCCAGAGGAACTGGAGGGAGCGGTGAATCTACTGCTAGCCACCATCCAGGCTTGTTTCCACACCTCTCCCTTCCAGTGCAACGGGGGTAGCAGAGTCATACCCTGGTTGTCTAAACTAGCCTTTGAATCTGCTTGTAACACATTGAGCCTGGGTTTTGGCCGTACTTGACAAGCCTGTGGGTTTCACAAGAGCGGTGTGTGGCTGAGCTTTATAGCAAAGTTTGAGATTGTTTTTCATGTAGAGCATCCAAAAGAATAGCTGCCTTTGGAAAATGCTGGGTCTTCTTCAGCACATCAGTGTAGGGAAGGATCCAGAGCTCCAGCCCGGGATCCAGTGGCAGCCATGTGGGGAAACTCGCACAGATCTGGCTTCCTTCTTGCATGTTTAGCTGGGTCTGGTTTTACTGGTCATGGCATCACTCGGACCTACTGCTTCACATGGGCCCGAAAAGTTTGTGACACCTTTTTAAAGCCCATTCCTTTCCATAGGTCTAAAAATGAAATAGAACACACACATCGCTCCCACAGTAGAGTTTTTTGCCTTGAAGTGAACCCGCTGTTTGTCTAACCCACCTCTTTTTTGAGTTGTACTTCCACTTTTTTGTCCTTGTTTATACACACAGATACGCGTGCGCACACATAATGACAACTAATGTGTTTTGGCTTCCATTCATTTGAAGTGATCTGTTTTTTTGAGTTTTTTTGTGTCTTTTCTTGCAGCTTCTGAAGTCGCCCCATAGTTGGTTGATTCCCTATTACGCACCTAGTGCCTGAGTCTGATCCATGTTGGCCCTCCTAGTTCACCATAGATACCTCATTTTGACTTAGCTGTCTGTTCAGTGGCGGTGACTGTTGTTGTTGTGCTTTTTGTTTTATTGTGTCTTTATTATTTATTTTTACTTTCTCCTGGGAGCTCTGGCCTCTCGTAGCTGCTACTAACCCCTCTTTTGTTTATCCCCCATGCTCCTCACCTCCTGGCAGATCAAAGTGGTGAATGCGTTCCGTAGCTCCTTGTACGAAGGCCTCGAGAAACCCGAATCCAGAAGCTCCATCCATAACTTCATGACTCACCCAGAGTTCATCCTGGAGGAAGATGAGCCTCGAACACCATTCCTTGACGGCGCTGAAGACGACCCTGAGACTGATGGACTCAAAAAGCGAGGTGGGGGTAGCCTGGGTGGATCTACATCCCTCAACAGAAATAACAATGCAGTGGACAGCGATCAAGCTGAGGTCACCATCCCGGAGCCTGAAAGCCCCTTACACAGCTTGGAGACATCAGTTTGACCTTAGAACTTCGAACCCCCCTCCTCCTCCACCTTCGCCCCTCGCCCTGTGTGATATTGGCACCAGTAACTGATCACACACTGCGGTCACTTCGTGTCAAACTGCTCATACGTATATCATTTTGGTGTTTTGTTTTGGGGGTTTTTTTGGTTGTATTTTGTTTTGTTTTGTTTTGTTTTTTTACCATTGTTTAGCAGTGGGAACCAGAGTACCACGATGCTGGGTGTTGGGAGATAGGCTAAGCCAAAATTGTGCATCTCCATCCCTAATTTTCAGTGGTACTCACCCAAGTGAAGCAGCCAGGTTATTTCCTCTCCGAGAGTTGGGCTCCATGCGTCTGTTGGGGGTTTTCACTTTGAAAAATGCATGTTCAAAGAAAGTTCAAATTGTTGTAGTCTTACATGCACACTCTCAGCCTGAGGGCTGGGGTGCACTTGTGACTTTTTTTTTTTTTTTTTTTTTTTCCACTTGTGGTTTTTAGGGTTTTCTTCTAATGTTGGGGTTTGTTCTTTGCTTGTGGGATTTGCCCCCAGTAACTTCACAGTGGGAAGCGGGGGAGTTAGCACTGTAGTGCGAAAATTTAGAAATAAACAAAAAAAAAAAACCCAGCCAGGGGGAAGTTGTTTACTCACAGGTTGATAGATACAGGGATGTACACCAGTCTTCCACCTTGAAAAATGGTACCTAGCCTTTACAGTTCCTCCTCTGTGTGTGCACACACTTTTCTCTCTCTGTTTCCAAAGCAGTAATTGGTAGACAAGGAACGAAGGTGACTTGGCTGTAACCTTGCTGGATGCAAAAGATTCTGATTTTTGTACAAAGCAGGGTGGAGGTGAACTGGCAGTGGAAAGGTGGTGAAGAAAAACCCCATGGTTGTGAGAAATGGGGCTCCTTCCTGGGGAGTCTTAAGAGATGCATCTCCCCTGCTCTTGAACAGCTGTGAAACTTTTGGCAAGAGCCTTGCAAAGGTTTAATGGCTCCTGCCATCAAGAGCAGAGGGACTTTTGCTTGTTCTGGCTTGTCTGTACTTTTGGGTTAAATAAGCCTTCAGCCTTGGAGTACAAGCTCTGGTTAACTGCTGAGGAACCCCCGAGGATGCTCCAGCCATGCCCACCAGCTCTGCGCATCACTGCCAAAGCATTAGCAGACTGAACGGAGAACGAGCATCGGGTTATTGACAGTACAGTGGGTCGACTCCTAGATCATGGCAGGGATGAGTCAGGTTGTCTCTTCAGCCAGTGGAAAGGAGGGAGGCTCCATGGCCAATGGGAGGACCCTTGATTTCCATTGCACTTCTGTAGCTGATTTGCCAGTGGAGGCAATTCCTCACAGAGGTGACAGGTTGGTTGGCTGGCTGCAGGTCTTCCAGAGAGGGTGCTGTATGGAGGCTTTGCCTCGCTTTCTGTTTTTTTGAAGGTCATCCCTTCACCCTGCATCCAGCCGCACCTTGCTCTCTTGTAACCATTTGGTGAGAGTCCTGGTTTTTTTTGGAGCAGAGGCCCCAGCCGTCATGGGCAATTTGGCTCTGAACTGACCCTCTTGTGAAGCCACGGGACTGAGCAGGAGGCAGGAGTTTGCTTTGCTTGGGCTTAGTTTCTTGCCCGTGGGCTCTTGCTGGTGCACTCCTGGTTACTGGCCCCAGGCAGGCAGGGCTGGAGGAAGCTCTGCTGCCTTCTCTCCTTCGTCCTGTTTGGCTTGGTTGGAAGTAGAGAGAACCTGGTTGTAACTGGCTGTACAATGTCATCGTCTTTGCCCAGCCTCCATCCCTGGAAGCAGAGGGGTTTTAGCGAGAGGGTGGGCTGGCTGGTTTCTTCTTTTCTTTCCTTTAAGAACGCACAGCAGAATCTCCCGTGCCTTCTCCGAGCACTGCCTGCAGCACCGCCTGCCACACGAGGGCCCAGTACTTTGCCAAGAAATAAGTGTTCCTTAAATGACAACACAAACCAAGTGACTTTGTTTTGTTTCCAGCCCAGCACTGACTCATCCTTTCCTTGGGGTGGGAGGAGGGAAGGACGAGGTTGCCCCATTCCTGCCCCAGGTAGCTGAGGAAAGATCTTTCTCCCAGGTCTTCTGCCTCGGTGCTGGCAAAGGGGGTGAAGGCTGGGCTCCATACACTGCCAACAGCAAGAAGAAATTGCCACCACTGCCCATCTCAATTGCAAATTCAGTGTCAAGCCCCCTGCCCACGCAGACAAAACCCATCACTGCCCTTCCTGTTCCTCCTTCACATGAGCTGAAAA
>JAVJGG010000053.1:3454796-3467833 GCA_035590195.1 Aviceda cuculoides | reverse complement strand
CTTTAGCTACCACTTTGACTGCATAACCAGGTTCTCTAGAGAACCGTGTCCACAGTCCTCTAGCCATTCCCCAACAGCGTGAGCCTTCCCCGTAGCAACGCTTTAAAGCCCAAAACGTGTGAAGAGTGTTGAGCGTGGAGTAGAGCGAGCGGATACTGGCTAGGTCTCGGTTCCTGCTGTTGTCTTGAGCTGGTGGTTTTGTTGACTGTGAAGGAGAATGTGCCTCTGCCTGAGAGGCTTCTTTGTCTTTCAGATGTGTATAACAACGGATGGACTGCGCTGCACTTTTTCTGCAGCCCGGGTGGCTGGAGGGGTCCAGTCAAAGTCCTCCCAGCTACGTCTAACGCAGGTGGCCCTGAACAGTTCTGACACTTGCTGTGTCACCTCCGAGTCGAAGCAGGGAACCACCTGAGTGGCAGTATTGAATATTTAGCACCTGCTGGTGAGGATAAAGAGCAGCCTGTGCTAAGTGACATGTTTGGGCTCTTGTTGGGGCCAGAGTGCTGTTCAAACAGTGAGCGCAGGAGTGGAGGTTGTGTCTGATATGTTGGAGTGTGAATTTTGAATGTGGGCCCTGCATGGTTAGCGCTTACAGTCCTGCAGCCAGGTGGGAAAGGACTCTGTTACTGTCAAAAAGCTAGTCAGTTTTCTTGTGGGCATCTTCTTGCAAGCACCTTTGGCGTTGTGAAATATTTTTTGAAAGCGGAAGGTTATCGTCAGAGTCTGGGATCTCTCTAATGCCCGCTTTCCTTTTCTCTGTGTTGCAGGTCGGATCATGTTAAAAGGGGACAATATCACTCTTCTGCAAAGTGTTTCTAACTAGGATTTGTCGTTCTTTGGTTAGAACAATGGCTGCGGTGCTTCGGAGTTAATAAATCACTAGTGGGAGCAGGATCAGCTAGTAGACAGGAAGTTATGTGTAACTGGGGTTGCATGCAGAATTGGAAACTGCACATTCCTTTGTGCAAGTGATTATTTTTTTTTGTAGTTTGAAATGTTTCACAGTGTATTTCACAAATAAACATTTTTCACATTAACTGTAAACGTAAATCTGCTTGCTTTTAGTCTCATGGCCTTCTGTGAGTAAAGAAGGGAGAGAAATGTATTCAAAGTGGTTTTGACCATGGACCTGTGCAGTCTCTGATAAACACCTGTGCATTCTGGAATGTTACATCTGTGTTAGGTGAACAAAATGGGCTTGTTCACGATACTGAAGTGACCTGTGGTCCTTAAGCTTGCACGGTTCTAGTGAGGGACTTGGGGCTGTGGTATAGTAATCCAGCATCTACAAACTTTACTGATAGGTGTTTTTGTAAAATAACTTTTATCTTTACGTCAGAGAAGCAGAGAGGGCAGTTGGTTTGGATTCAAACTCTATAATTTCTTGCTTCTTTGGGCAGTCTCTAGATTAAACCATGGCATTGTTAAATAAGTTGGGATATCAGATGTATCAGTTGGGTTTTTATCATGTTGGTTTATTTTTATTATCAGTTTGAGGATCTGGCTGTTCTATTTAAGTTTACACAAGAGAGCTGAATTGCTTATCACATCAACAAAAGATAAGTTCCCTAGCTTGCTTGGGACTGGCGCTCCCCTCTGCTGCTTTTCTGATGGAAGGAACGAAAAAAATAAAGGTTTTTGCTGTAATTGTTACTTGGAGACTAAGATTACCTGGAGGGAGAGAAATGAATCCTGATACACAGGTTGCACTAGAAATCATTTAATAAGCTTTCAGTATTTTGAAACTTAAATTTGTGTATCATCTTGAGCATGAAAATTAATAAATTCAAGATGGAAGGTTTCTTGCCTCAAAGGATAGAAATATATGAGTCTTCTGGCAGACATCATCCAGCATGCTCCTCCCATTCCAAGAAGTCATAGATCAGGAGTATCATAGCAGACATTCTCGGTAAGAAACTTTTGAGAGGCAGCATGACGTACTACAGTGGCTAAAACAGCTCCAGCTGTACAGCCTACTAATGGAGTCAGTAGTTTTGTATTTGTGCTCACAAGCTGCAAAGTCCTTTCAACACGGAGTAAACAGAAATAACCTACCAGTGTCATTTAGTAAAAGAAGCTAGCACATATGGAATGAAATAATATTTTAAGAGGTCACTTGCATCTGCTTTCCATTTTATCCTTGGTGTTGCAGTAAGAGGTATTTATGACGCAGTGCTGTAAAATTTAACCTGCCTGTGTCTCTTCATTGTTACAGACAGATGATGGCCTTGAGACTATAAAAATGCAGACTCTCTTCAAAGTAATTTTGAAGTGACTTTGAAGTAATTGTTTCTCTTTCCAAGTGTGTATAACTTCTTACTAATTGTGTTTAGAAAAAAGTTATTTAATGGGATGTGTTGCATCACATTGCTTGGCTCCAGTTTATCCAGGGCCACTGAAACAAAACTGGCTTGGAGCCTACAAGGGTCTGTCCTTCCGCTTTGCACATGGCTGGCAGGCGGCTGCTTTTTGAGAAGAGTTGGACATTAGAAGAAATAGCTCATTCTTATCAGCAGTGCTGCTGCCAACTCCAAATTGTGCACTTCAAGACACCATAATGCCTCCTAAAGCTCCTCTGCTCTTTGATATTATCAAATTAGCACGAATGAACGTCGATATTGGAGTAGGTTGATGATGGGAGGAAGGAAGTCCAGGCTAATCAGCTCTGAAGCATCTCATGATAAGGTACCAAAATAGGCAGTAATTATGTGCGTGGGGGAGTTGCAGAAGAAAAGGAGAAGCTCCCCAGCAGGAAGCCGTGAAAACTGCAGAGAGCCCGTAGGAGAGTCCAGGCGCGTGTGGATGTCCAGGAGGAAACACAGCCCCATTGTTTGAGGAGCGCCTGGCAATGGAGTGTTGTGGTCCAAGAACAGAGCTTCTAGGCATTACCAGCACATAGACGGGGCACAAAAAACAATTCTGGCTTTGCCGAACTGGCTTCCCAAGAAGCACTTGTCTGTCCTCATAAAAACCACAGGACTGACTCATCTAAATGCTTGCTGATTTTTTTAACCCTGAATCCTTCCAGCTTCCTGAGCGTTTCCAAGCTGCAGGCAGCAAGAAGGTAACGTCTCATGAGTCGCTTGAACCGTGCAGTGTCAGAATGAGACTCAAAACTGGCTGCAGAAGAGTGCGGTAGACAGAAGGGGGTGCTGCGGGCTCGGCCAGCTCCCCATGCCCCTCCAGCAAAGTGTTATAAGCCTCTGCAGGAACATAGAGTTCCCCAGCATTCAAGCAGCTTTATTGGCTCCTAAACAACCTGGAAGAAAGCAAACTGGGCTGTCTGGTGCGGGGCTGCTCTCAAATGGTGTGGCCGCCGGACAGGGTGTCTGGATTTCCTGGGCACAGGCACCTTCCCCAGCTCTTCCACACCCTGGGGTGTCCTGCTCCAGAAGGGGATGAGGAATAGAAGGTTCTGGTTTTGGCTGAGCAAGAGGCAGTGAGGAGGAGCAAGGTAGAGTGAACGCTTACAATTGGGCTCTGCGTTTAGAAAACTCCCGTCACTTGGCTTTCTGCTGCCTGGAAGCCTGTTGTGTTTGCTTTTGCAAATCGTACTTTTCCATAACGTGCAAATAAATTCCTTTCCCTCCAGTGCAGGGGTGGGGGGGACCGGGGTGGGTTGGGTGGTGGGGGAGTAAAGGCTCCTTTTGAAGAGGATGCCTTGAGGTGGCATTATTAGCCGAGTCCCACTGTGCTGGATATTGCAGTGGGATGTCATATTGTGGCGCAAATACTACACTACAGTGTTCGCACATCTCTGGGAAACAAAGTGCTTATGGCGGGGTTTGCCAGAGAAAGTTTTGTTACCGCTGCCAGCACTCAGATATCTGTCACAGCCAAAAATTGAGCTGACAGTTTCAGATACCATTTTGCCATACCCGAATGTCTGTTTTGTAGAAATAGAGCTTGCTCACTCTTAAAAAGCGAGTGATTGAGACCTGCTTCTGCACTAATGATGGCACAGGTTACATAAGACAGAGCTCTCTACCATGCGGCGTTTCAGTTTGAGACCATTGCGCTGATTGTGGCGGGCAGATGAGAGCCCACTCGGATCCAGGTGGGGCTCTAGTGTTTGATTTTTCTTCTTTCTTAAAAGTGTTAACACCTTTAACAACAATGGAAGGTGCTTTGAGTAAATATTTGTCCCTTTTCTCTGCCTGTGGCTTTGGGGTTCTGGGAAAACAGCTGCATTTCTTCCCTTTTGCATGTGGGAATTGCTTGCCCTGGCCCAGCCCAGTACTTTTGCGGGATGAGACTCTCTGTGCTTGTGAAAGAATCCCCCGAGGAGGGAGGCAGAGTGGTCTTGCCTTTCCAGAGGGGAACAGTTTTTCTGTGGTTCTTCGGTAGGATGCAGTGATTTGTAGGACAATTTTATGTATGCTTGAACCTAAACCTCTGAGCCAACCATCTGCCTGCAGGTGTTTCTTGGTGCCCTTCCTAGCTGTTGAAAGGCATCGCTGCAATTTTGCTCAGGCTTTGTGGGATGCAGTGGGCTCCACCCTCAGGCAGGACGTGGGTCTGTGTTGGCAGGAGCACTGCAAATGGAAACGGACAGCCTGCGTAGCCCATGTCTGCTTGCTGAGCTTGGGCTACCTTCAGCATTTACCATCTTTTCAGGCCTGTAACCTTCTAAGTGTCTGTAAAATAAGTAGACAGGGAGATGGGCTGTGTAGATGCATGGGCTGTACAAGGGGAAAATCACTTTCCCTCTGTCACGCTCCGCCACAACCCTTGATCCCACAGAGCTCCCTTCTCCCGAAGCCTTGCCACCTCGTGCTTTAGTGCACATTATCTGGGAACTTATTTCAAGTGCTGGTATGTTTTAAGGATTGTGTGCCTAAAAATAATAGTATCAAACAGACAACAGTGGAAGGTCAAGGACTCAAACAGCTTAGAAGCTGTCCCCTTAGGGCAGCGTCTGAATATGGAAATCTTGTGTGGAGGGTAGAGGCAGGAGCTGGGGGAGAGCAGCCTTAAAGCACTGTAATGCTTTCCTAAATTCCCTGCCTGTTCTCGTTCCAGTCTTGCATGGGGATGGAACTGTTTGGCATTGTTTTTGCCGTTTTTCTCTGTGGGCAATAAAACCGATCCCCTCTTTGGCTGAAGACGGGGTTGGTACCCATCACAAGCAGATAGGATGCCATGGGGAGAGGAGTTTGCTGGGCAGCCATTTTGCTCTTCTTCCCCAAAGTCCTTGCAGAAGGGCTCTGGTCGCACACAATGCCAAAAACTGGCTCCAGCAGGTTTTGTTCGTGGCAGTACCCTCGGTTGGCAGCCCACACACAAGGTGCCCAGCATGGCTGCCCCCCCGTCGTGTCTTTTCACATTCATACCCACCAGGGGCATCGTTACTATTGTTTGTAACATCTCTTGGAAAAATGAGTCATGGGCGTTTTGCCTGCCCTCAGCAGGGAAACTCTGCCACATTAGCAGCAGCAACGCCCGCCCCCCCGCGCCGCTGCCTCGCATACCAGCAGGCCCCTTCGTGCAAGGAGCTGGACTTGCTTCACTGAAGTTGGTCAACATTGCTGCTTTTCTTGCCAGCAGTAACCTGGGCTTCAGGGAGGGTGTTGTTCCCTGATTCCCCGTGCACAAAAGCCTGGATGGATTTCAGACCAAGGTGTTGTTAGCAAACTCTGTCACCCAAAAGACAACCCTGTTCCCATAGGTCTTCTTCGCTCCTGTGCCTTGAGCTGTGATAATTAAGCCCAATTTTCCTGCACTTGTCTTTGAGCTGTGTTCCCACCCAGCACAGCGATCACGGTGGGTAATGTTTTCTGGGCTTCTCCTGCAACAATACTGGTTCGTCTGCGGCAGAGAGAGAGATCATTTTTTACAGCTCTGCTCCGTGGGGCAGGCTGTCATCTAACTGCAGGATTTGGGGTATAGATGTGCTAAAACAAAGCCACGAGATAGCTTCAGGTTTGGGCGGTTTATTTTATTCACACACAAGTATTTATTAAGACACAGGACGCTTGGGTCCTATTCCAGGTTTTGCCTGTCTCACCAGAAAAGGCATATGAGATCAGGTTTGCAGGCGGGTTTGCCTTACTGCAAGGGCCAGAGCTTCAAAAGCAGACTGAGCTTTCCTGTGGGTCCAGCCCTGATTCTGGCCTGCTGCTTTTCAGAATTTTGCCTTATCTGCTGTTCTTCAGTCTCTTGTCTGTGAAATAGGAGCAATATCTAGTAGTCCCCTGGGGGGGTGATGGCTGATGGAGTGGTGCGATGTCCTCAGCTGAGTGGAACAGCGCTGTGCACCGACCTGCTGTCTCTAGCTCTCCTGCTGCCAGGCAATCTGGTTCGTAAATAAATCTGAGTTTTCCGGGGATACTTCTCTCCTTCCCTGTGCTCCCTGTTGGGTGGATTAAGAGTTAAGGAGACTGTTGAGGTGGTCATTTTTCATCTTGTAAACTGAGCTAGAAGTAGGCCAGGTCCAGCTGGTGAGGGATCTTAAAGGGTGCGCCAGACCTCAGTTGCATTTTGTACGTTAAGATGCTACAAAATAGAGGGGAAGTTTGACCAGCTGCCGTACCCTGAGCATTCGACCCAGACACCAGGGTCCCCCACTGCACGGGGACATCCAGCGTGCCTCGCCGTGGTTTGTGTCAGTGGCACCTGCAGAGCTGCTCTCTGCTCCTGGAGGGCTTGTCACCCTGCAGAGCACAGGCACCCCCGAGTTGCTGTCAGGGCCCCCTCCGCCTTGCCACGTGCAGGTGTCGGGGGGGACAGGAGGGCAGCGCCAACGGGAGCCACGCTTTGGTGAAGATGGGCTGTCGAGTTAGCAGTATAGCAGGTACCAGTATCCGCTCTTGAAAAGGCTTTGTTCTCAGCTGGGGCACGGCAGACCGTATTGCACCACTGCCTCCTCCCCGAAATACAGTGTTTTGGAGCCCATCCCTTTATCGCAGATCAACAACAGAGCTAATATTCATATCGAGGAAGTGAGATAATATCAGAGCCCAAGGTGGGCTCCGAAATGGGTGCATGAGACATGCACAAGTTTGGGGGGAGAGGGAAAGGGGGGCTGCGGTGGGAGCTCTTTATCTGAGAGGAAATTGCACTATTCGAGGGGGAGAGAGCGTGTGCGTGTACGTCTATATGTGCGTGCACGCACATTTGTGTAAATAACATTTGCCAGGAGCATGACAGAGCCTCTGGAGCAGATCGGGCTTGCTGCCAGCTTCTGCCAGCACCTGCAGTCGGGTTGGCACATTGCACAGGCTGATCCATGTGTACCCATGCTGGGGTCGGTCCGGCCCTGATGGGATGCTGGTCACTGCCATCTCCCCTGGGCTGGTGGCTTGAGAGGATGCGAGCAAGTTCCCAGGAGACCCAGGGATCATGGCAGAAGCAGCCAAAGAAGCGCCAGAGCTCGCAGAGCCGCCGGGTGCAGTCCCCAAGGGATGGGTACCCTTGGTACCTGGCATGCGTGGCCGCTGCAGCTGGGCTCCTCAGGGGAGGAAACATCCCCTTGCTCCGCAGCGGAGATGTGAGGCCCTGGGGAGCAGAGGGATTTGGTTAGATGCACACAGTGCGGCCGTGCCGAGATCCAGTGCCTTTTATCACACCTTAGTGTTTTTCCCGAAGAGCATATATTGATCCCCAAACAAATCCCTCAGTGCTTTTTCCAGAAATTAATCTTAGAGGCATTTGAGAGGCAAGGCCCACCTCATCTTCTGATTAGACACAGTGGGAATTCCCAGGATTAAAACATAAACAAACAAACCCCGGGTTGAATTTATACCTTTATTATGTGCAGTTGCTTCCCTCCCTTTGAAAAACCTGAACCCTGTTATTTGTTCTTGCGAAGCCGAGCTTGGTTTGGGGCTACTGACAGTCTGGGCTGGGCTCTTCCCCCTCTGAGGGTGACAAGACCGGGGGGGTCGGCTGGTGCCCAGGCAGCACCCAGGTGCGTTTGGGCAGTGGGGAAAGATGCTCGATGGCAGCTGATGTGAGCCCAGACCTTGTGCAGCCTCTCAGCCCTCCAGCGAGAGGACTGCGGTCCAAGAAGCAGGGGGGGAGCATAGGGGGCCAGGCCGTGCAAGCCAGCTCTTCCAGCTTGTCTGGGACCTCTCTGCGGCTTATGTGGGAGGGTGGTGGGATCCCTGGGGAGGGGGGGTTCTGCTGGGACTGAGCCTAGCTCCCTGCATGGTGGTGGGGCACAGTAGCGAAGTTACTCCCTTCATCAGCTGTTGTGAGCAGCAGAAAGGGTGTCTCTGGGGAGAGCATATCTCTTTCCTGCTCCATCAATCTCCCAGTGCACCTCTGGCATCACAGCGGCAGGCTCTGGAGGGCTCAGCTGTGGGCTGGAGATGGCTCCCTGCTCCTTCCCCCTCCCCCAGCTTTTGCATAGCACCCAGATTTATTTTTACATAGGAAGGAGCTGTGCAAATAAGTCCTGGGCCTGGGGTGCTGCACAAACAGTGAAAGGAGGACCCAGGGCTGCATCGTCCTTTCCCAGGTCCCTTTGATGGCACCAAGTACCTTTTCTTTGGTACTGATGGAGAAGTCGGGCTTTGCAGCGGACAACAGCAAATGCCCTTTGCTCTGTGTGCCGGAGGGATGTTGGGCTTCAGGGGATGCTGTGTGATGAGAGGAGGTAGCAAAAACGTAGGGAAGTTGCAAGGTGGCCACGGTGCAACTCCTGCGGGTACGGGGAGGGGAGCAGCAGCCAATGTCGCTGGGAAGGCAGCGGGGCCACAGCCCCATCCAGCGCGGCTGGAGCCTGGGCACCTCCCCGGGCTGTCGGCCAGCACCAGTGCGGCAGCTCCATCCTGCTCTGCTGCAGTGGTGGATGGCTCCTGGCAGCGGATGGGGCTTCGGCTCCCACCGTAAATGCTGGGTGGGTTTTCCCCCTCGCCCTGGCACAGGTTTGCTGGAGTCCCCAGGGATGGAGGGAGCCATCGCAGCCCTGCCGGGGTGAACCCTCCCTGCTCTCGCCCCATCTCCGTGGGGTGTGGGGGTTTCTCTACGTGCTTCCCGCTCGGATGGGTGGTCCTGGTGCTTCTGCCCGTGCTGTGCCAGGCCGTGCCCTGGCCTGCGCGGGCACAGGCGGGCTGCAGCGTGCCGTGCCTGTTTAGGAAGGGTGGTGGGGCGGGGGGGGGGACGGAAACATGCCTGCCGCGTTATTTAGTGTCCCACACACGGAGCCTGCCTGGCCCTCGGGAAACCTCCATCCACTGCGCGGCTGGGATCTGCAGCGAAAGCAAACAATGGGATCCCCAGAGACAACAATGCCCCATTGTCCTTTGAAGCCATAACAATGAAACAATAGACCACAGTCTGCTCCCTTTATTCCCAGGCACGCCCCCCCCGCAGCCCGGTCCCGCGGCCCCGGGGCCGTCTGCGTTTCGGGGGGCTCACGCCATCCCCGAGGACCCGCTGCTCGCTGTCCCCCCAGCCTGCTCCCGTGGCTCCCATCCCTCGCTCGCGGGGTGAGTCTCGGGGGTCCCTGTGGTCTCCCCGTCCGTGCGGGTTGTGCCTGAGAGGAGAAGGAGGTGGTTTCTAGCAGGCTTTGATCCTCGGGGTTTCGTCAGCGGGAGGGATGGAAAAGTCCCGTTAGGTCATGCGGTCCGTGCCCCGGAGAACAGCGGGGCTTTGTTGTCTCCGGGGATGGCCACTTGTCAGCTCTCCCCGTCACAGCACTCCCTGAAGGTTTCCTGGTGTATCCTCCTCCTCCTGGGGTTAGAAACAGCCCCAGCGGCTGTGCCCACCCTGGTTGCTGCAGACACCCCCCAGTGCTCTGTGGGAGGGTGGGCCTGGGGAGGAGGGGATAGAGGCAGCAGAAGGGGATGGGGTGCAAGGGGACCCCCCCCCCATCCTGCAGGAGCCGGGGCACCTCGGGGACCTTTGAACTGCTTCCCGGATGCCTCTGCTCTCTTCTCTCTGTCTCCTGACCATATCCAGCCATCCCCAGGGATCGAGCCCTCAGCTACTTTCTGCTTCCCTGTGGTCCCCAGAAGCTGCCAGGGGCTGTCTTGGAGCAGAGGGGTGAATCCCCTGCCCGCTCTGCCAGATGGGCTGCAGCAGCCCTGGGCACTGGTGTCTGGCAGCGGGGTGGGGGTGGCTGCCCACCCTGCAGCCTCAAGGGTCCCTCTCGGAGGGCTCCCAGTCACCGTACAGCATGGGGGAGACGCTGGGGGGGGGAGGTCAGGGCAGTGGGAACGTTGCTGCGAGGCAGCCTTGGTGTTCCCTGACATTGAATGCTCTCCTTGTCTCTTCACTGGCTCCCAAAAGACAGGCACAGGGGAGAGCCAAGGCTGTCGTTAACTGGGGACCGCCAGGGCTGTCTGACTGGGCTCGGACCCGGTGTGGATCAGGGCTCAGATCCTCATCCTGGCTCTGGCAGGCAGAGCAGGCAGTGCACTGCACCTCTGTGCCTCTGCTTCCCCGGCTGCGCTGGACCTGGGAACCTCTCCGTGCCTCTGCTTCCCAGCTAGCCATGTGGCTGTGGCACATGGTCACCATCGTGTCTGTGTCAGCGTCCTCGGCTCAACTGCTGAGAGCGGGAAAGCAGTGAGTTGGGGTCCCATTTATCCTTTTCCCGGTGCTTGTTTGTCACTGAGGGAGAGGGGAACCCGGTGCTGGGCTCGGGGACGCGGTGACCCCACCGTCCCCAAAGGCCCTTGCCAGTCTTCTCCTGCACCCCGGCTCGTTCAGACGTGTGGGAGCTCCTGGAGGCCCCCACTCCTCCTGGTTA
This sequence comes from Aviceda cuculoides, assembly GCA_035590195.1. Lineage (NCBI taxonomy): Eukaryota > Metazoa > Chordata > Aves > Accipitriformes > Accipitridae > Aviceda > Aviceda cuculoides. The sequence continues at coordinate 3,457,134 of JAVJGG010000053.1, read as the reverse complement.
CCTATGGGCAGAAAAAGCCCACCTGAATGGGTAATGAATGGAGGAGAGAAAAGAGCCCGGAGTACATTGTGTTTCCAACAGGCCGGGAACAATTGCTAAATACAAATCACACAGAGAAAAGGGAGAGAGAGAGAGACAAAAGAAAGAACCCCGGCACAAAGGAGAGGAATGAAATGGTAAGTAAAGTCAAACAAAAAGGAGCCGGGCTGAGACAAAAGAAGGGAACAATATCCCCGAGGCAATAGGCTCCTGAACAATGGGGACAGTGACAGCGGCACAAAGGCACACTGTTTGCAAGTAGACGTTATCTCACACAGCCACTGGCAGGCCTGGCCCTGGCGCTTCTATTTTCAGGGATGCTTTTGTGCTGCACTGAACAATATTCCTTGCATGGCTGCGGATAGAGAGATGAGGGGGGTTTGGTTCTTTTTGCCTTCCTGGTGCCAGCTCTGTCATAAAAACAGGTTTAGCCCTTCCGAGAGCAGGGCAGAGCGAGAGGGTGGGTGGGCAGAGCTGGCTGAGCCGACCTGCGGATGCCAGGAACGCTGCGGCTTTGGTGAGGGATGAGCCCCAGTCCATGCTGGCTCCTGCAAGGGCCAGGCTGGGCCACCAGCGCCGCTGGGCAGCCGTGGCAGGGCTGGCACTGCGGTAGGAGCTGGAGCCGATGGCTCTGGGGTGGCGTGTTTTATGACTCACGTCCAGGGCTTATCAGCCCCGAGCCTTTGCATTCGGCCAGCTGCACTGAAACCAGAACCGGGCAGACCAGAAAGATGGCTTTTCCCAGCTGCATTCGTTTCGAGCCCTTCAGTTTTTAACCTCTGAAGTGTGCGGGCAGGGACAGAGGTGCCGGCTGGGCTGAGAACCCCCCCCAGGTGCTGGCAGAGCTGCCCGGCTGCTGCCAGGCATGGCTCCCTGGCATCCCTGTGCACCCATCCCCTGCTCTGTGGCCATGGGCCAGTCAGTCACCCAGCCCCGGTGAGCTGAGGCAACGGCACGGTTTGGAGGAGTTAATCTGCAGGTCACAGTTCTGCTATGCTCGGACACCAGTTCTACCCTGCTCGGATACCACCGTCTGCCAGCGCAGTCTGTCTGCCCTGAGTGAGGATGTTCCCCCAACTGATCCAGCCTCTTCCTGCCAACCACCAAACTCAGGTTTTTGCACATCTTGGGGCCACAGGAAAGGGTGGGCCGGCGACTCCCCATTTTTCTTGTTATGCAGGGGCTGCGCAGGCACTGCCACAGCCAAGGAGGCTGGGTCAGGACGGGGCTCTGCTCTCTGCCCTCTTCGTCTTGCCTTCTGCTTGTACAGGTTGCTGGACCATTGCTGTCCCCAGCATCCCGCATCCTCGGCTGGTGTAAAACAGCAGCAGCCCTTGGGATGTGCCGTGGGAGCTGGTGCGTGGCTGCTTCCATCAGGCAGGCTTTCCCAGCCCACGATGGAGAGCTCGCTTGCTGTGCCTGCGATGGTTCCTGGGTTTTAGTGGAGCTGGTACAGGTTTCATCCAGCTCTTGCCCAGAAAACTCTCCTTTGGGGCCTTCCTGGTGGTCTCCCGATGTCTGGTCCTGCCTGGTAATGGGCTGGCTGTCTTGCAAGCCCAGGGTCATGCTAATGTGGTTACACACCAGCGCATTTACCAACAGCGTGGGGTTGTTATTACAGGGCATGTTGTCAAAGTACCCTGTCTGCAGCACCCAGACGCTTTCTGATCCAGCTGGATCCGTCCTTCTGGGCAGGGAGTGATGTTCCCACAAGGTACTCGTCCCTTCCTCGAGCTCCCGGCACGCTCATGCCATTTTCCCCTCTGGTCCCACACTCTCAAAGCCATCCCTCCTACGCTGCCCCACCACAAGCTGCCACAAACCGTGGGGACGTCACCCAGTTACTGTAAGTGACTTGGGCAAGGAGAAATCAGGGTGTTGCGAAGACAGAGTCGAAGACGCCCCGTATCGGTGCCGATCTCCTGAGACACCCAGTTTTAGCAGATGGCTTTAGCTCTAACTTGAAAAGCTGCATTTTCTGATATTGATCACGTTATCTGAGGGTACATCCTGTTGCTAAGTTTGGCTGCTTCCTCCGTTCAACAGCTGTTGTGCAGCTACAGCTGCTTTAAACCTGCGCGGTGGGGATGGTGTGTGTCGGGGAGGGGTGGTTTGGTGCTCGTAAAAATGGGTCCCGGGTTTCGTTTGACCATGGTGAGCGAGAGCGATGTGATGTTTCAGAGGTGCCGTGGTGAGCAGGGTTGCATCCTGCCCTTTCCTGCCCGGCTAGTGAATCATGGCACGAACAGATGCTGAGGACATGGTGCTGCGGGGGGGGGGGGGGGGCAGGTGTGGGCGA
>JAVJGG010000053.1:3423782-3446891 GCA_035590195.1 Aviceda cuculoides | reverse complement strand
CAGAGCAGCGCGGGACCCCCATCCCACCCACCCGGGAAGGTTTTTCGCCCCTTCCCGCAGGTCCCAGTGGCTCCCAGTGGGACCTGTCCCCTGTCCCGGGCACACAGCCCTGGCCCCCACCGAGTCCTCTGGGTCGGGGATATGGGGGGGGGGACGACAGCAGGGTATAGGCTGGCAGCCCCCCCCCCCTCCCCCAGACACAGTACTGGGGGTCACAGCACAGACACTGTGGACGAACAGACGGACATGCTGCGCTGGCACAGACAGACACCCTGGGCCAGCACAGATGGGCACAGGGCCCCGGGGGTCCTGACCAGCCCCCACACACGCGTGTGTCCGCGGGGCTTGGGGCTGTCTGTGGGTGTTCAGGACTCTGCGGCGCTCAGGGGTTGGGGTCCCCATCCCTCGTCCCCCGCCGTGGGGTGGATGGGACACCCCTGCCCCGTCACCCAACTCCCACCGCCTTTTCGGTGGGGACGGGCGATTTCTGTCCGGTGTGACAGCATCGCTCCAGCAGCACCGCCGGGAAGCAAGCCTGGGGTCGGGGCAGGAAAACTTGCGTGGCACCCACGGATGTTTGTCTGTCCGAGAGGGGCTGGGGTTTTTCTAACAAACTGCGGTGACAGCATCGCGATAACACGCGGCCAGAGAGAGTTTGGGACTGGGGTCAGCGCTAAACGCTGTCGCTTGCTGGGACCTAAGAGCGGATGAACCTTGTCACTGAGATTACGTCTTCCCCAGCAGCCATGGCGGGTCCTGCCCGCGCCTCCGAGTCCCGCGTCCAACCCGTCCTGGGCAGATTTGGGTCTCTGGGGGCTGAAGCTGCCGCTCGGCGGAGCCCTCCCAGCAGCGGGGCTTGTGCCGTGGGGTCCCGCAGCCGTCTGGCAGCCCCACGGTGCTGTGCTGGTGGGGCTGGGGGGGGGATTGGGGGGATTTCACCCTCTCCCAGGTGCTGGTAAACCTGGGATCAGGGAGTCGCAAGGTGGGTGATGGAGCACAGCCCCTGCGTGGAGCTGGGTGCTCGTGTCCCCCCCCCCCCGGGGACCCCCGCAGTTAAACACCAACAAAGTTAGTGGCGGAAGAGAGAAACCGAGAGATGTATCACCCAGGGAGCCATAAAGGAGAGGTTTTTTGTGTGAAATGCGCAAATAAATACAAAGCTTTGCTTCTTTCTACCTCCACCTAATGATTTCCAGTGTTTTATGCAGGGGTTTCGGTGCCAGTGAGGGATGCTGCCCAGGAAAAATTACAGACCGTGGCCGCATATTGTTCGAGTCTCAGTTACATCTTGTGAAGTACCTTCAGCATGGAAAACACTTGACTTCCAAAGCAAATCTGGAGTAATAGATTTTAGGAGTGAAAAAGGACCATTAGCTCAGCTAATGTGATTTTCTCCATAGTACAGACCAGATAATATCACTCAGTTACTCTCCTATTGAGCCAATAACTCGTGTTTGTAATTCATGCAATTTCCTTTTAGTTCAATTTAATTTTGTACAGAATCCATTCTGTTGACACTGATACAGTACTTTTTTTTTTTTTTAAAGCCTGCGATTTCAGAGGCTTTGTGTTAAAAATAGCTGCTGTCCTTTGACAAACGTGGGCAGGCTAAAGACAGTTTTCTAAATCATTTGCAAGTGACACATTTTTACCAGCATCTCCCTTCGTGCTGCTTATTTGTTTCATCACGACTGGCAGAGCCGCTGCCGGGGCTGCCCTCCCGCGGGGCTGGGGGCTCGCCCTTGGCATCTGATCTGGCATCTCACGCAGGAAGCAAAATCCCTTTGGAGCAGAGTAATAGGTAGGAGCAGGGATCCCAAATTTTCAAAAATCCATTTGCCTCTCTGATGCGAAGCTCACCTCCTCCGCCGTGCCTGCGTTGCTTTTTTTACCCCTGCCAAATCAGAGCACCCAAACCATCCACCCCCCCCCCCCCCGCCAGAAAGTCCTTCTGACGAGCAAAGTTTGTTCCAGTCAGGGTGCAAGATGTCCTGGGGGGAATAGCTGGACTTTTTGTCTCCCTGCCTAAATGTCCATTTTCCGTGAGGGTGCCGGGGGAGCTGTGCCCTGGCACGCTGGGACGTAGGGGAGATGGAGCAGATCGTAAACTTGTTATGTGCTGGAGGGGTTTTAGTTTCGTTCATGGGATGCAGAGGAAGGCTTTCTCTCTCCGTGCAGGGAACACAGCGGCACAGTAAATCTAGTCTCTCCGCGGGTTTATTTTTACATTTGTTACTGGTGGGTTCCCCGGGGTGCTTGCCCAAGCCTGCCGCTCTCGCTGCCTGTCGCCCTCCTGGAACCGAGACTCGCCGGGGCCGAGCAGGTCGGGTGACGGGGGCGAAGGGTGGCTCTGGGACCCCATAGCAGCGTCCTTTGCACTCCCCAGGTGAGTTTTCAGAGGGGAGATGGCGGGGGGCTGCGTGCCTGCAGCTCCGGGGCTTGCAGAGTGCCGGAGACAGGCTGGGACGCGGGTCCGAGCTGTGTCCCGTGGACGGAGCACCCTCGGGGCTGCAGGGGGCTGGTGCTGCAGGTACTGGGAGTTTGCTGGTGAGCGGGTGGGGTGGCGGAGCGAATCCCTGTGGGATACGGTGGGCTGCTTCGCTCGCTGCTGGGAAAGCTGGGTCACCTCTGCTGTCCCCGACCCTCCCGTGTGCTCGGCGCGGCCGTGGCTGCTCGGGGATCCCTCCCGCTCTCCGGCGTACGACAAAACCAAACAAACTTTGGAGGCTTTTGGTGCGGTGCTGGCGGGCTGGCGTCGCGGCAGTGCTGGTGGCCGTGCTTTTTGGGGTCCCTCACTGCAGACCCAGTGGATCGGGAGGGGGGTCGGGGACCCTCGGGGCCGGCAGAGCAGCGGGATGGCTCGTAAGCCCACGGCCTGCGGCTGCTTGCTGTCCCGCGGGAGCCGGCACGGAGCGCGGTGAGCCCCGCTTTGTCTGCCGGCTGCGAAGCCGCGTTCCTGCTTGCTCCAGCTTTATCCCACTGTAAACATTTACGGCGGTTTCGTGTCGGGCCGGCTTTGTGCGTGCACGTGTAATTGCAGAAATCAGAAAAGCTTTCATTACCGAAGCGACAACCTTTAACAGGCGGCTGCGACCGATTGTAGGGACATGCTGTCAGTACAGGTCTGCCCTGGTTTTACAGCCTGGAAGTTCCCAGCCACGCTGATAAAATGCGTACTGCTTGTTTTCCTAAAGAAATAAATTTATTGAAAAAGGAAAAATCCACTCACAGGCAGGGCAGTTGCTACCTACAGCCTGCGATGCCGTGGAGAAAGCCGGCTGGCCTCTTTTGTTCTCTCCTGCGGCCGTGCTGCTGAACGTAGCATCGCTACAAACTGGGAACTGGTAATGAAATATTTTCATTTTCCCTCAGCTAGAAAATACCGATGGGTCAAAGCTGCCTTTTTTTGTGCGTCTGACAGCAGCCTGGTCTGGCAGCGGGGCTGATGGAGGACTTGTGCTCGGCAGGAGGGAGAGCCCAAAAAGACTGGCAGCCCCGGGGTCGGGCGTTCCCCGGCTGGGGGTCCCTTGCAGCATCGCGGCCACCCCTGACCAGCCAGGGCTGGGCTATCCCAGGCTCTGCTGCTGTATTTTTCACAAACTTTGTGGAGGTTTTGGTTTCATTGCTCTGCGGGGAGGAAGATTTGGGCCGCTCAAAAGTTTTGCGCGATGCATTACTAATTTCCACCCCATTTTAACCCAGTAAAGAACATGCAAAAGGGAAATAAGTCAGTGCAGCTTATGACAGTTCTGCTGGAAAATATCTCGGTGCCTTTACCCCATCCTGCACCTTTTGGGGAGTAACTTCAGGAGCGATATCCGCTCCCTTGGGTTGAGCTGCCGCTGGCCTGGCCGTGCCCCAGGGGAGCTCCTCATGGCTGGGTGCTGCATGGCTGAGAAGTGCGTGGGCTCCTCCAGCACGAGGGAAGTTGGCAGGGTCCAAGGCATCAACTTTTGGAAAATTTTCTGCTGCTTGGAAGCTCTCCCGCCCTCCCTTCCTCCCACTCCATGTCCACCTGCTCCAGGACCACATGTCCCAAGCTGGAACAGCTCCAGCCCCGAACAAGAGCCCTTGGTCTGCCCAGTCCCACCAGCTCGGCGCTGGCGGGGAGGGAGGCTGGGGAGGTGCAGGGGGCACGGCTGGCCGTGCTGGGCCCCAGCTCGCATCAGTAAACGCCCCAGCCGCTTCGATGGGTCAGTAAAAAATATGAGTAGGGGATGCGGCGGCTAAGTCTGCCTCAACAAAGCGTTTATACGAGTGCACTGGAGCACATGGCTGAAGTGGCTGATAGCATTAGGGGCCTGGCTGAAACGGCCTCGTTCCCTTCGCCTCCGAGCGCCCTGCCAGCACCTTGGACCCCAAATGGCTCTGCAGCTGCTTTCAGCTCAAATGTGTTGTTTTTCAAGGGGAAAACTACTGCGAACGTTGTACTGGAGGGAAGCTCCCTTCCCTGCCTTCTTGTCCCACTCCTGCTCGCAGCCCTTCAGCTGAAGAATGCAAATTGGGAGATGGATCTGAAATATTTGAAATTCTGCCTCTCCATAATTTAATGCTCCATTACCGCCCAGGCCTGCTGGAGGCATGTGACCATTATAAAAGATGCAGTCTGGTGGCTGCTGAGGCCGGGCAGCCTCCCCTCCACGTACCCCCGGGTGTCTTATCAGAGAGGAACAAGATAATGTGGCTCATCATTAAAGCCGACTGGAAGAGCCCTGCGAGCACCCACTAGCCCAAGCCAAAATCTGCTGGCCCGAGTTATTATTTTTTAATTCTGCCTGGTGAAGGCAGCTTGTGGCAGTTCATTGTCTGCCGGGAGGAAAGAGGATAAGATTATAAATTAAATATAGCAAAGAGAATTAAAAGAGGCAGCAGCAAGCCCAGTGGGGGAGTTTGATCCTCTTTGCCCATGCAAAATGGGGTTATCACGAGCTGGGGTGAGCCAGAGTCTTAACAGGAGAAGGAAGAGAAGATGTAGAAGCAGGTAGATAGAAATACCCGACGGCATTGCCAGCACCACGCAGCAGCCTCTGCCACCGCCGTGGCGCTGGGGCCGCCGCCTTCGCCTGCCGCCGGGACCTTCACCGCTACGGGGCGAGAGCCAGAAATCAAAACTCTTTGGACATAAATCAACCGGTCCGGTTCCGCGGGGCTGAGCGTGGCCAGGGGACGCGGTGGTGGGAGGCCAGGGCCAGGCGCGCCGGCAGACCCCGTATGGCAGCACCGCGGGGAGGGAGCGGGGGCATTTCCCAGCAGAGACGAGGCGTTCCGTGCCACTGTACTCAGCACCCGTTGCAGCAATAGTCACCTCCGGCATTGTCACCTAGCGCCGCTCTTGCCTGGGTGCCCGGATGGGTGCGGGTTTGCGGTGAGCAGCCCTCATCCTCCGTAGTCTTCCTCCCTTGTTCTGGCTGGGTGTTGACAGCACCGCGCGGCTCCGGTCTGCAGCCTCGTTCAGAGCCTGGAACACCACTCGTTCGAAAAAGCTGAGCTGGGTGATGGTGCGGGTTGGACTGCGGCGGACGTGCCGGGGTGCGCAGCGCCGGCGGTCCTGGGCTTGCACCTCTGCTCCGCTCCCAGCGCCGGCCGGCAAGGCCACTGGGAAGCCAGTCTCCGGTGCTGGGCAACCCACATCCCTCCTGCCACCACCCCATGGCTGGCAGGGTGCTTTGTCCCCACCGCGTCCCTTGCGGGAGGCAGAGAGGAGAAGCGGAGACTGGGGACCAGCGCAGAGCTGGGACAAAACCTGCAGGGCGAGCGCGGACGAGGTGTGGGTGCAAGGGTGCGCGAGCTCCCAGCTGGGCGGGAGGGTCTCCCCTTCCTCCCCAGCAGCCCCACTGGTTCACCTGCTAAAAGGGAGCTGGTGTGGGAAGGGTTTTTGAAAACCCTCTGCCCTGGCCCAGGGTGGTGGCCCTGCCTGCCTGCCTGCCCACGAGGGCGAAGGGGAATGCCAAAGCCTGGCTTATCTTTTGTCTGGAACAATAGAGGGCTTGGCCCTATTGTTCTACCTTGCACGCTCAGCCGGAAAGCCGGTCCCCTGGGCCAGGGGCTTGCCCACGAGTGTGCCTCTCTGCAAGAGGGGATTGACGGGCAGGGCCACCCTCCCCAGTCTGTGCTGGGCGGCCCCGCGTGGGTGCTGCTGCCCGTGGGCTGCTCTGCAGGTGGATTCCTGGGCTCCGGACCTTTCCCGCTCATTTTTCTTGCCGTGACACAGGGATTTCAGGAGCTGGAGGGTTAATGCGGGGGAGGTCCCCAGGGCTACGGATGGGTCCAGCCCAGCCGTACCTGTGCAGGCTGCAGCATGGGCAGAGGCAGAGCAGTATTTGTCCTTCTTGGAGGCTCTCGGGCTGTGATTTGGATCTCCAGGTGCGACGCTGGCCTTTGGGCTTCTCGTGCCCAGTCCATCCTGCTGCACTGCCTCAGGTCTGTGGAACCATCCTGGGAACTGGGTTGGGGAACACACCTTTTTGCGTGTGTGTGTATGTGTTTTCAAGTATAGCTGGTATGGGGGACTGGGTACTGGCCGTGGCTCTTGGTGTAAGTGACACAGCCCAGGGGAACACGCACCAGGAGCCCTGCGACTGCTTGAAACCAGCTCTGCCCGTGAACACCTCGGGCAGCAAACCACAGCCCCACAGTCCCTTACAGCCCTCCTCCTTCCTTCATTTGGGGAGGGGGGGACACAAAGCGAGGCTGACCCGTCCCCGCGGGGCTCCCGATGCCGTCAGCCCAGCAGCTGCCCGGCCCCGGCCAGCCACGTGTGACTTTACCGGGGTGACATGAAATGCCTCCTCCGGTCCCTCCCGTCCTCGCCTTGTTGTCCGAGACCCCGCTCCGCGGCACGCAAGTGGTGAGCAGCGCGGCGGGGTACGCGTGCCCGTGTGCCGCTCGCCTGTGCCTGCCCGCAGCTCCGCTAAGCCGTGGAGCTTGGGAGCGTGCTGGGACACGGCACGTGGAGGCGGGAGCTGCCAAAGCCCCTCGCTGGAGGGAGCGGGCTCGGGGACCCCGGGGGAAATCGGGATACGGGGAGGGGGAGACAGGTGCCACCGGGCACAAAGAGCCCCTTGTGTTTTGCTGGTGTGTGCTGCGGGACGCAGGGAGCCCCGGGCTGACTGGGGGCAGTTGGATACCCCCTTGTAGACGGGGAGGGCTGTCGGCTTCTTGCTGGAGTGCCTTTGCCCTCGTCTGTGCTGTGGTTTTGTCGTGCAATGAAAACTATCCCAGCGGGCCGGTAAACCCAAATTTCTCTGCTCACCCGGAGGAGAGGAGCCGGGCCGGGAGCCGCTGCATGACCAGGTTTTCATGGGCTTTAGTTCGTTTGAAGCGAGAGGGGAGAGAAAGGGTGAAGCGTGAACCAGCCTTGCGGGATGGTCGTGGTTTGGAGGGTGGCTGCCGCTGGATCCCTTGGGTCCTGCAGTGGGATGGGTGGTGGGGTGTCCTCCCACCCCCCAGAGCCCGGGGTCTCCCCCTGAGCTGAAATAAAGGTGGTGATAAAAAAGGCATGAACCAGACCCCCGCTCCCTCCTGCGCTTTCTCTCTTGCAAATGTGAGACCTGCCCAGCTAACACGACCACCGGCCCCGGGAGGCGACGCCGGTTGCGAGCCCCATTGCTGCTGCTGCGGGATGCTCTGGCTCGCCCGCAGGGTGCAGAGCAACGGGGGGATGAACTACCATGGGAGCCTGAATCCGCACCCTAAATCAGGGGTAACGCCATGAAAGTGGCCACGGCTTACGCTAGTAAGGGGAGAAGTCAGGCCAAAAGCATTTTCTTTGGGGGTCTTCATCCAAACTCAGCCAGCCATGACTTTTCTGAGCCGAAGCACAGCAGGAGCGGAGTCAGGGTTGCTATTAGTAAGGGCGTGATGGTTCGGAGCAGATGATGGACCGCTGCTGGCACCGAGCACCCGTCCTTCAGGCTGCCTTTTCTTTCAGAGGTTCGCGATGGCCCCGACGGTTTGTGGGGCAGCTCCCGTCACGCCAGCAAAAAAAATCTGTTGCTGAAATGTCAAGTGGCCCCAGCAGCTGGAGCTCCCCCCTGCCCCAAATTTGGGCAGCAGCTGGGGAGGACGAAGTGGCTCCGCAGAGCCTTTGTCCCTCTGTGTCCAAGCACGCGACAACTCGGGCGTAAGGACCTGTTTGTCGCAGCTCAGGATCCTGTGCAAAAGGACCTGAAGTTTTCCGGGATGCTGCACGGCACGGGGCACTGTGAGCGGAAGCGCGGCCCCGTGATTCCTGGCTGCCACCGCGGGCTCGGGTACCATGTGCGAGAGGTACCGGGGCTGGCTCCGAGCATCCTTTCGGTGCTCACGTGTGTCCCTGCTTCACCCGGGAAAACATGAGTGCGAAGAAGATGGGATTGCCCCCTGCAAACGGGAGGCCCCCCCTGCCAAGCCTGGGGGCAGCTGGAAAAATAATGACATTAGTGGAAGGTGTAAAATGCCACAAGAAGCTCAACAAGGGTAGGGGGTGATGGAAACCGGCCGATGCCATGGGATGCCATTGGGATGGACCGCAGGGCTGTGCCAAAACAGCACCGGGTCCTGCGTGCCGCAAACCTCACCCGTGTGTCTTCCGTGGCACGGTGCGTGGAAAAAGGGTTCGGAAAGTGCTGCCCTCCCGGCAGCCCCAGCCTGGGAGGTGCAGGGCAGATCACTGTCGAGGCGGGTGAGCCCCGTGTCTTTTTTTTTTTTTCTAAGCAGGAGAGGAAAAGGGTCAGATGTCTTCACCCCTCCGTCATGCGATAGGAAAGTATTGTTTACGAAGCAGCCGAGTCAAACGTGCCCTCCGCTCTGCCTGGAAACGCTGAGTGAGTGAAATTACACAAAAACGACACCGAGATCGGCCTCCCCGATAAACCCGAGGGCCGCTTTTGGGTGAGGGGAGGACAGAAACTGTGAAGAAAAGGAGGGCGATGTGCTAACCGCTCTCCCTTGCCGCACCGTGCCGTGCTGGCATCGCCGCGCCGTCCTGCCGCGGCTGGGTGAGTTATCCTTGTCTTTCACCTCCTGGCTCTGCTGACCTCCTGCTATATGGGGGTGGATCTTTCTTTATTTGTTCTGGGTTTGCTGATTTTTTTAAATTTCTTTCCCATAATTGATTGTTCGATGCGAAGTGGTTAAATTGGGGAGCGGGGAGGTGGAACGAGCTGATGCCTGTGCTGGGGTAGGGGATGGGGTTTGGGAGCAGCCCCAAGGACCTCCACTGGGTCCCAGGGACCTGGCAGCTCCTCCAGCACCCACCACCCCAGGGACTTTTGGCTGCTGCTGGCATCACTGGGACCATGGGCCTGATCCACCCACCCCGGGTGCTGTGTGTAAAGGCTCAGCACCCGCGAGCCAGGCAGGTTTTACTGCCGCTTTTTTGCATCCAGGCAAAGCCCTGCGCAAAGGAGGAAACTTGTTTTAAAAATTATTTCTGATGCAGAAAAAAGGGAAGAAAGAGCAAACCTCTTCTTCAGAGTTCCTCCCTTCTCATGCTTCCCCAGCGTCTTCCCTTGTTAACATGCTGTCATGTTTTTATGTTTCATTGGCTTGTAATGCAGGGGAAGATAGGAAGGGCAAAGGAGAGGGATGCAATAAGGAGGGCTCTGAAAATATTAGATTGTGGCATTTGTGCTTTTCCCTGGAGCATTTAGACCTGCAGGGAAGGGGAGTTTCTTCTTTCCCCGTTTCTCCCCGGCCGTCCCTGCCCACGCTGCCGCTCAGACCCGAGCAAAGCGCTCGCCTCTGCTGAGCATCCCCTTCTCCCGCTGCACCCCCCGGGGCTGCCAGGCCTTTTCCGAAGGATGATTTCAATCACGTAACCTTCCCTGGACAAGAAACCCATCCGCCTGCAAAGTCAGTGCAAGGAGGTTTTTCCTTATTGATATATCTTATTGAGTGGGGGGGGAAAAAAAAAAACCCCATCTTGCAGACTGTCTAGTCTTGAGGCCAGGAAATGGGAATGACCAGTGCGGTCCCCGGCCATCACGTGGGCTGTCGCTGGGATTGTTCCCGCGCCTTCTTCCTCCGGGCTTTGCACGGTTTTAAATAATTCCAGCGCGACGGTGTTTCCTCTGCTTCCCTGATGAGATCATTCCCAGTCTAATAAATCTCGTGGCCAGGAAGTTCCACCTGAGGTTCAGTTTAATTTTTCCCCTACTTAAAACCATCCTATCGCTCATCTCAGTAAAGGAAAAATGTGTTTGGGTTGTGGCTGTGAAGGTGGTGGACCTCTGCCAGCTTACACCCAGGGAAGGATCCGACCGCCTCTTTGTATTTAATTTCTTTATTTGGATAGTTATTAAAACTACCGGCTGGTTTTTGTGTGCATCCTAACACAGCCAGGCTCACATCCAGCATCCCTGGATTTTGGGTTGCGGAGGCGTGGCCGGGCGGTGGAGGGGGGGTCCCAGCAAAGCCCTCGTGCTGGGGGGGCAGCGTGGGCAGGGAGCAGCTGAGTAATCCTTTGTGCCAAGACAGGAAAGGGTTTTGGGTGATGTGTCCCTCTGCCATCTCATAAGAAGCCAGCGCAAGGTGATAAAAACCCCCTCAGAAGCACTGTGAAACCAGAGTTAGCAGTAAGCTGGAAATGGTTAGTGAGGGGGGGCATTAGGAGGCTGGGACGTGGCCCAGTTAAAACGTGTGCTGGGCTGGATCAAATGGACCCGGGTACCCACAGGAACTGTGCTGTGCTTGTCTCATCATTATCACGGGAGGCTTTATTTTCCCACTCCCACCCGGAGCATCCCTCATGGCCAGGCTCCATCACCGCCTCCTCGGGTCCGGCTGGTCCCTCTGACCTGGGAGGTGACAGGGGCAGGACACAAGCCTCCAGGGGGTGAGTTGGATTTTGGCAAGTGGGATTATTCCTCAAGCCTTAGAAAAGCAGGAGCTGAGTCTCTGAGGACAGAGCTGCCCTCGAAGGACTCAATCTGCTGTAGCTTAGTGCTTGCACGAGCCATCGGCCAGTGCCCTGAGACAACCTACTCCCAAAAGAGCTGGGATCTCCTGGTGTACGTAGGCGATGGAGGACGTATAGCCATCCCGTTAAGTAACCCAGATCCTCTTCATCCCCCTGCCACAGCCTGAGAATTCATCTTTTTCTCCCTGTCTTGCAAATGTTCGCTTAAGTTTTGAATAGCAGGATTGATTCGATTTGCCCCCAACCCTCTGAAGGGCTTCTCTGCTGGCGTGCATCAGAGAGATACGCATTTCATTAGCAGTCCTGGATATGGCCTGGAGGCCTTTGAAGAAGGCAGGTTGGGGGTTTTTTTTGGCTAGAATTAGTGAATGCTATGCTAGCTGGTTGTAATTGCTTTAGGGTTAAATCTTCCAAGTGCAGTGTGGTAATAGGAGACCTGCATTGCTGCTTTTCATCTTAGTAGACGGAGAATTGATGCTTCCCCCACCGAAGAGCCATAATGTGGCAGTGCTGAGGCTGTGCCTATATGAACTCTTCCGAGGGCGAAGGGGGAGATATCCCCCTGTGGGGGGCATCAGGATGGGGGTCCTACGCCTGGCTGAGGAGGGGACAGAGGGGACCTGGGTGGAAGATGGGGTGCTCAGGGTGGCACATGCAGAGGGGTGGCCCCCTGCTCCTTCCTGCGCCGGCCGTTCCCGGGAGTTTCCGTGATGCTGATGCTCTCACCGTAGCGTCACCGCTCTGCTCTGACCCCGTAGCGATGTTTCCGGAGGCCATTATCCTTCGAGGGGAGAGAAATTGCCTTCAGCAAACTGACGGTGAATGGAGGTTGGACAAAGACCAGTCCGTTTTGTGTGGACAGTGGAAAATGCCAGCTCCTCCTGATGCCAGAGCTTTTCCCATGGGACCCCCAGGTCTTGCCAGGATGGAAAGGGGCAGCTGGGGTCTGGGGGTCTCTCTGGGATGGTGAAGTAGCCGTCAGCTACTGCTGGGCAGGACGTGCCTGGCCAGCTCATGTGGGCATCATCCTGCCCGTGGCAGGTTTTAGCGCGCAGGTTCCAGCCTGCTGCCCAGTTCTGCACTTGCTGGGTGTTTGCTGCTGCTCCTCTGCCCCCTGGGGCATTACCCTCCCAAAATCCCCCCCCCGCCTGCCAAAGATCTCCATTCTTGGCGTTGATTTTGCAGCTTTTCCGGCAACCTGAGCTCTCGACAGCCTTCTGGGCAGATGGAGGTTGTGGCTTTCCGCGGGAGCGCCGCTGACAGGTAAGATGTTGAAAACGCGGCATTTGAGGATGTGTAAAGCGTTGGCTCGTGCTCCCCCAAATGCAGAGTGTTTCCGTTGCTGCAGCACCCCGGTTTGTGGGGCAGCACGGGTGGGTGCTCGCCTGTGACGCAGCCTCGTGGGGGAACACGCGTCCCGTAAGCACCGCTGCTCCGAGCGGCTGCTGCCCGTCAGGGACACGTGGAGCCCTGGCTCTCACGTGGTGACAGCGTTTCTGGGACTGAATACATTCGGCATGCAGATGCCTTCTGGGTTTAAAAACCTGCTTTTTCGGAAGCAGTAAACCCCGAGGTCTTGCAATTTCTTCCCTGTTTCATCTACAGCTTGTAGCTAACGTGCTGGCGGTCCCCCTCCATCCACGGCTGGGGGTGGCAGAGCCCATATCCCCCGTGGCCACCTGCTCTCGCCTTCCCAGGGAATAACCCACCATCGCGGGATGCTCCGCATCCCTGGGGAGGGATAGCAGCCCAGTGAACTTCCCCCAGCCGGGGCCATTTGCCTCGGCCATCCCTGGCCATCCCTGCCCGGGCACGGCAGAGGAAGCCATCCATTCTTTTATGTGCGAAGGCACGCCGGGCGGAAACGCTTGGAAACGGCCCCAAAAGGACATTCCAAGTCTGGCAGGAAAGCGGCCTGCTTGTCTGGCAGGAGATGGGCTATTGTCTGTCCCGGTGGCCGGCCGGGATTCCTCAGGCCCTTCTTGGAAGAAGAAAATATCCGTGTGTGTCTTATTTTTTCCTCTGCCCCCTCTCTGGAGGGGATGCCGGGGGCTGTGAATGCTGCACGTGGCTGGTGTGTGCACGGCAGCGGTGTCGTGCCGCCTTGGCTCTCGTTGGCGTTGCTGTGTTTGCTCATATGGTGGTTCCCCCCCCCCCCGTTTGTGCCCTGTGTGTCTCTCCCCTGGTTGAGTTGGTTACCTGGGCCGTGGTGGCAGGATGGGGCCACAAGGCGAGTGGCTGCGTGCTGCTCGGGATGGGTGGGTTTGTTTTGGGATGAGTGGGTACCGCGCTGGGCTCCTGAAGGGAAAAATCTGCCGTAACCTATGAACTGATAGCTTTCTGCTGTAACTGGGGAGAGAGAGGAGAACAAAAACCCCAAGTCCTTCTCCTGCTGCCCCAGTTAACCTGATGGGCAGGTGGGGGCAAGGTCAGCCCCAAAATCTGGGCAGCCCAGCTCCTCCAGCCAACTGCTCTCCCCGAGTCCCCTTCTGCGAGAGCCCTTTGCTGTCCCCTGGGGTAGGATCAGCCCCGAGTCGAGGGGCAGGATTAGTCCCGAGGCAGGCGTGCCATGGCACGGGGTGGGTGTGTGGGACGATTGCCACATTCGCATCCTCTCCCGGGACCGGCGAAGGTGGCTGTGCCACAAGTGCCGCTACCCCGAGCCGAGCAGCGCCGCGGCTGTTCCTCGCACCGCGGCGGCGCAGGAGATTTTGTGTGTTTGTGGCTTTCTGGCCTCCTGCGCTCTCCGGTATTTTTGCAAAGAGCTTGAGTTTCACGTAACCTCAGCGCCTACTTTGTCCCTGCCTGAGCCACGGGCAGACACCCCCCTCGCCTTCGGGCAGTCTTGCCTGCCAGCCTCCCCCTCCAGCCACCCGCAGAACCCTTTTCTTAGGACTGCAGGCAGGATCTGCTGCGGGGAGAAAGCCTGGTCCAGCTGGCACCACACCTTTGCCGGGCAGCTTTTTTGACTTTTCTTCCCCTTGCTGCTTTGTGCTGGTGGGGAGATGCCGGCAGCCCCCTTCTTGCCAAAGCCAGAGCCTGGAGAAGTGACCGAGAAGGGGTTCTGGGTGCTGGGGCGGGGGGTCTGGGCATCTCGCCGGCGCTCCCCGAGCTGCTGTGGTGCCGGGCAGGGTGGGGGCTTGCTGGCGCCTTGGCCCCCCCCCAGCCTTTCGAGCTGTTCTGCTGCAACACAAATGGGGCAGATAGGATCGGCTGGCAGGCAGGAAGGGTGGCACGGCCACGGGGAGAATTGCAGGACGTGCCGTTCGGGAGAAGGAATGGAGAAAAGAAAAGCTGTCGCCATCCCGAAAACCTCAGCCCTTGGACTGGCTGGGCTGGAGTTTGGAGGCAAGGTGAGCGCATTGATGCCTGCACAGTATGGGCATTTTAGGGCTTCAGTGCTTGTGAGATGAGCCCCCCTCACGCTCCCCAAAATGCTGTGCCGGGGGCAAGCAGCCCTATGGATCTCTGGTCCCTCACTAAGGACTCGTAGCTCCCCGATGGGTCCGGTTTGGTCCTCCGGGCTGGCGCTTCACATCCCAATGCCATTCCCTCCCTTCCCCTCCGCACCGCATTAAATGGGAAACATTAAAGGCGAAGATCTGTTACACTCCCCGTGCCAAGGCAATTGTTCCCATCCCTATTGTCTGCCACAGGCAGCCCCGGAGCCCAGCACCTGAGCCCGCAGCACAGGGCTGCCGCGGGAATCAGCCCTGTAACAAGATAACAGCGCCGTTTTCTCCTTTTTCTTCTCTTTTTTATTTTTTTTGTTCGGCAAACCGTATAATAAGTCCACAATGAGGCCCCTTTCAAACAGACCCCTATTAAAGTACTGGCCCCATTTTAAGAGTAAACTTCCAGTGGGACCGGGAGGTTATGTACAATGGAAATGTGACCTGCCGGAGGAGCGGGACGTTGCTTTTGTACGTGTCTCAAACCAAAAGCATTGCTCTGTGCTGCTGCCGCCCCATTGCCTGGGCAGCCCGGGGCTGGGCAGCATCTCGGCCTCAGGGAAGGAGGGCAGACCTGTGGCAGGGATGCACCGAGCAGGTTTGTTTATTTTTTTTTTGCCTTTAAAAAAACCCAAAAAGGCTGGAAGGAGGGAGCGGCTCTGCACCCGCACCTGCAGGTCCAGAGTTCGGAAAGCACGCAGAGCAAGGTGCTGCAGCCGCCGCGCGTTCGTGCCTCAGTTTCCCCACCTGCCGCGCACGGAAAGCAAGGGCTCCGGGGCAAATCCTACCGTGGGCACGTTTTCCCGCTGGCTGCCCGCTGCCAAGCGTGTCGGGTTCCTCCCCGGCCGAGGCGTGCCGAAGGCAGGCCATGGCTTTTCGGGCCGTACCCGGGTCGCCCCCCTCGGCAGCGGGCTGGCCAAGGTGAGCCGGGGGCAGGAAGGGCCGGCACGGGCGGAGCGGCGGGATGCGGCAGATCCCGGGGGATGCCGACGCCAGGAGGAAGCCGGCCCGGCCAGCGCGATGGTTTGTTCGGCGGAGGGCAAGGGAACTGAGATTAAAAAAAAGCCCCGCTAAGATCAGAAAGGCTGGCGCGCACAGTGCCCTATTGTGGAGCTGTCACACTTCCCTTTACTTTATTGCTTTTGTCCAACACCCTATTGTTCCACTTCCTTTTGTCCCCTATTCACAGCCCTGGCTTTTCATTACCCAGCCGGCCTTGTTGTTTTCGTTTCTTTTGTTTGAAGTTCCTGAGAGGAAGGTTTTATTTTCAGCGGTTTGATTAATTCGCAGCTTGAGCTGGGCTTTGTTTGTTATGTAATTGCTGCCCCGAGTCGGGCAGCTCGGCTCCCCCGCCCCCCCCCAGCTCGCACCCCCAGCCCTGATTTAGGGGGGTCCTGATGAGCCACCGAGGTGTGGGGAGGCGAGAGGGAGAACAGGGGGGGTCGCGGTTGTGGGGTGCCAGAGCCCAGGCAGGATGCTCTCCCCATCCCACCACAGCCCCTTCCCACCTGGGCAGCCCCTGTGGTCCTGGAACCCGGAGCTTGGCTCCTGGCAGTGGCCGGTGTAAATCCCTTCCTTAACGGCCTCCTTTTCCCATTATTCCTTCTTGAAAGGCGAGGTTTGGGAGGGTAATATTTGTTCCCATTCTTGCTGTGCAGCGTGAGGGTTGGTGGCCCCGAGAAGGCAAATCCCTGCGAGCACGGCGGCAGGCGGGCACTGCCCCTTACACACGGCTGATCCCTTTGCAGCAAAGGCACGGTGAGCTCCCGGCGTGCCCGGCACTCGCTTGGGAATACGGCCCCTGCAGCCCCGGTACTGCTGGAGGCTGCAGCAGAGCTGGGGCTTTGCAAGGGACGTGGCTGTGACAGGTTGTTGGGGGCAGATCCCATTGAAAATACCGGCTCTGGCTGTGCTCGGGGTCCCCCGGGTTATACAGCTCATCCCCCGTGGCAGCTCGCGGTCACTTCTGCGGTGCCCGGCCGAGCGGCTGGCAGCACCAGAAGTTGGACCGGCACCCGCAGCCGTGCTGGTGAAGTCGGGGAGAGCCATTCCCCGGGGTCAGCCCCTTGCCCTGGCTGGGGCTTGGCCGGTCCCAGCTCCAAGCTGTGCCGGGGACTCCCGGAGGAGCGATTCTGGTGGTTGTCCCAGCCATTGTTCGGCAGGGCCAGGATTTCCATTTCCCGTCGGAGCGGGAAACCTGCCTGCTGCCCTGCCGGCTTTCGAGGCACGGCTCCTGGGGTGGGGTGGGGGGGGGGGCGGGTTGTGAGCCAAGAGCTGGGGACCCCTGGGGTGCTGGCCCGGGTCCGGCATGGGTCTCTGTTGCGGTGAGCCTGAGGTTGCTCTCTGCCAGGCTGGTGGATGAAGCGCAAAGGCACGTGCTCATATTGGCCCTAAATCTCATGCCTTTAGGTCACTTTAGGGTTTTGCTTTGTTGCTCCATTCCCTTCACAGCCCAAAGCGTGAAGGGCTTGTTTCCCTGGGGGTTTTTGGCTGTTGAGCCCCAAGTCTGCAAAAACCTGAGGTCAGGAAGCCAGGAACGAGATCTCAGCTTCTCCAAGCCATGGCAAAAAGCAAGACCACTACCCCTGAAAACCCAGCAGCACAGGGCACCCCAATATAGGGCCAGGCTGGGAAATGGGGTGCCCCATGGCTCTGCTGACAGCCCTGCCACCCCATAGGATGTCCATGAGGAGCCCCGTTTCTCCCCACCTGGAGCTCGATGGAGCGGGCAGCATGGTGAACTGCACCATCAAGACGGAGGAGAAGAAGGAAGGCAGCTATGAGTCCCCACCGGGGGCTGCCCCCAGCACCGAACCCCGTCCCAACGACCCGCCGGGGCCACCGCCGAGGGAAGGCACCGACCCCCCGGCCCTGCCGCAGGTGGGTCCCACGGCTGTGACAAACACGGGTCCTGCCAGGCTGGCAGAGCGTTGCGGCCGGCCCCGCTCCGGACCTGGGCTTCATCCCCCAGCAAAGGAGTGGTGGTTGTTTGCCCAGGTGTTTTTTCCTCATCCCAAGGAAATTAAGCTGAAACCTGAAGCTCCCTATAGGCTTTCTGGCCGTTGTTGGTGCTCTTAGGTCAGCCCTGGGATTTGAGGGCTTTGCTTTCGGCGTGGAGCCCCCCACGGCCACCTCCAAACATGCTCCAGCCCTTCAGCCTCCTCTTTTAATTGCTCTTGGGTTTTCTCTCCCCCTGACCAGCAGCCTCAGCCCTCCTGCTCCCTGCGCTGCCGCCCCGTGGGGATGGGGCTCAGAGGAGCTGCGCACTCTAAATAAATGATAGAAACCTCCAGCAAACAAATTTTTGCAGCATGAAGAGCAGAGATGCTCTCAAGCCGGGCTGGGGGGAGTGGGCCTGGCAGAGCGTGGTCCAGCAGTCAGCTGGGCAGGGCCGTCTCCAAGCATCCCACCAACCCAGCACCTCCTGCCTGGAGATCTGGGGATCCACGGATCTCCATCCGTGGGAGCGGGTGCCGAGTAACGTTGTGTGTGGCGCAGGAGTCCCACTCGCCCGCCAGTGACGCACTGGAGCCCAGGCGCTCTGCCTTCGAGCCG
This sequence comes from Aviceda cuculoides, assembly GCA_035590195.1. NCBI lineage: Eukaryota > Metazoa > Chordata > Aves > Accipitriformes > Accipitridae > Aviceda > Aviceda cuculoides. Next base: position 3,428,984 of record JAVJGG010000053.1, on the reverse strand, counting down.
GCCGTCGGCGGCCAGGAGAAGCTGGACTTCAACAGGAATTTGAAGGAGGGTAAGAAAGTCTCTTGGGACCCCCCCTCCTGCTGCCTTCAGGCCCCTCGGTATTTTTCCAAAGCTGCGGGATGGGATGAGCCGCCCTGTGCCATGGTGCAGAGCCTCAGGCTGTGCTCACCTGGCTGTCCTCTCCCTCTCCCTGCTCTGCCGACCCCGGTCCCTGCCGGCACGGACAGTGATGCCAACCATCGAGAAGTTACTGTCCAGTGACTGGAAGGAGCGGCTGCTGGGCCGAACAACTGCCGAGTCCAAGGAAGTGAAAGGTGAGGTCTCCCCCCGACAGCCACCCACCTCCACCATCCTCCCTCCCGTCCCGTGTGCCTGGGCAGCCTGGGCTGGAAACACGGCGCTTCCCACCTTAGCAGGAGGGGAGATGTGCCTGCAAGTGTGTGTACTTAATAGGGATTTGTACTTTTGTAACCAAAACATTAATTTGACTTTATGGGGTGTGAGCATCCCTGACGAAAGCTTGCCTCTGACTGCAGAGGGGATGGTTCAGCACATGGGGATCTTTATGTTCCCTGTGCATTAGCCATTCCCTGGCCACGCATCGCCCACCAGCACCCAATGGTGGTGGTGATGCTGTTTATCCTCCCCAAGCCCCTGACCCGCAGCTGCTTGGTTTCTTCCAGGAACCCAGGAGAGCCTGGCAGAGAAGGAGCTCCAGTTACTTGTCATGATCAACCAGCTGTCCACGCTGCGGGACCAGCTCCTGACGGCCCACTCGGAGCAGAAGAACATGGCCGCGATGCTCTTCGAGAAGCAGCAGCAGCAGATGGAGCTGGCGCGGCAGCAGCAAGAGCAGGTGGGCTCGGGTCCCCGTGGGCAGCCTGCTCGGGGGAAGCGTTTGCCAGGGACCATCCATCCCTTCGGGGACCCCTTTGGGATGTGCTGGCCACGGGTGCAGGACCATGGCAGGGTGCCCCTGGGAGTGGTGGGGAGGTGGCTTTGGCGTCGGGGGCAGTGGGACTTCTCGTCTGCCCAGAGACCCTCCCATTTTCTGTGCCCATCCCAAAGACTCCCTGTCTCGCTCCCTGGTGCTGGGAGGACGAGGATCAAAGAAGATGGGAACCACGCTCCTTAAAAGAATTAAACCACACTGGGTCCTTCCTGACTGTGCTCGCTTTGCTCTTTCAACCCCTACGTTTTCCTCTCTGGTGGCCCATACGGTGCCAAGGGCAGGGGTGACACCCCCTGGCATACCCCGGCGGGGGGTGACACCGTCCCTCCCAGCCTGTTTCTCTCCCTGTGCCCCTTGAGGAGGCTCAGGGGCAGCTCAGCCACCCCCCGCCTGCCCTCCCCACGGCCCTCGGGACCCTCCGCAGCCCCCTTGTCTCCATTTTACTGGTGTTGGGCAGCTCGTGCCGGGCCACAGCTTGGCGCTGCCATTGACGCCGCTGAGCCTCGCCGTCTCCCCCCTGCCAGATCGCCAAGCAGCAGCAGCAGCTCATCCAGCAGCAGCACAAAATCAACCTGCTGCAGCAACAGATCCAGGTAAAGGTGGGGGACACCTCCCCGTGCCCCCCCTTCCCGTGCTGGGTGATTACAGCCCCCTCGTGTGCCGGGCTTGCATCCCCTCCCGGGGCCAGGCAAGGGGATGCCACCTGCCTGCAGTGTCCCGCAGTGGTTACCTCGTCTCTCTGCTTCTCTCCCCCTCTTCCCTCCAGCAGGTCAACATGCCCTACGTCATGATTCCCGCCTTCACCCCCAGCCACCAGCCTCTCCCCGTCACTCCCGACTCCCAGTTAGCCCTGCCCATCCAGCCCATCCCCTGCAAACCAGGTGAGCGGGGTGCCCCGGGACTGCCCCAGCCCTGCGGGGTGGCCTTGTCCCCCAACCCCTCTCCCTCTGCTCCCCGCAGTGGATTACCCGGTGCAGCTGCTGCACAGCCCCCCTCCTCCCACGCTGAAGAGACCCCCCGGCTCGGGCCACCTCCAGATGCAGGTACAGCCCCAAAGCACCTCCATCCCCCGGGCTGGGGTGCTGCAGGGGTTTGTGCTTCACCCTCCACCTCCCCTCCGCCGCAGGAGACCTCGCAGCCGCTGAACCTGACAGCCAAACCCAAAGGTTCCGACCTCCCCAGTGCCTCCAGCTCACCCAGTTTGAAGATGAGCAGCTGCCAGTCCCTCACGCCGAGTCACGGGGCCACCAGGGACCTGCAGACCAGCCCATCCAACCTGCCTCTGGGTGGGTTCCCAGCTGCCTTCACCCATGGATGGTCCCATGCCCTTCACTGGCCACCTCCCAGAGACAGGGGACGTCTCTGCTCCCTGGGGTCCCTCCTCCCTGGGGTGGCCTGGGTGGGCACCTCCTGCTCTGTGCCACCTCCCTGGGGCACGCAGTTGTGATTGCTGGGGTGCGATGGGGTGCTGCAGGGTGCCGGAGGAGTGGGCGCTGGTGCTGATGGGTGCCCGTGCCGGTGTCCTGCCAGGGTTCCTGGGTGAAGGTGACGCCATCACCAAAGCCATCCAGGATGCGCGGCAGCTGCTGCACGGCCACAGCGGAGCCATGGAGGGATCGCTGAGCAACCCCTACCGCAAGGTGAGGGATGTCTGCCGGGTGGTCACTGTCCCCCCCTCCGGCCGCACTGTCAGCGGTCAGAGCCGATTCTCTGTCCGTGGGTGGGATCCCTGGCTTGGAGCTGGTTCCTGACTCTCCCCTCTCCTGCAGGACCACGTCGGGATTGATTCTTCCCCGGTGAAGGAGCGGATGGAGGAGACCCCTGCCCACCGGCTGGATGAGGCTCTGTTGACCTGTGAGATGGATGGTAAGGATGGCCGAAAGCATTGCGGCGTGCCCCCCGGCTTGCTCCTTCCTCTGGCTCCTGACCTCGGCCGGGTTTCCCTCGCAGGCTCACGGCACTTCCCCGAGTCCAGGAACAACAACCACATCAAGCGGCCCATGAACGCCTTCATGGTGTGGGCGAAGGACGAGAGGAGGAAGATTTTGCAGGCCTTCCCAGACATGCACAACTCCAGCATCAGCAAGATCCTGGGTGAGTGCTGGGGAGGGCGGTGGGGGGCTGGGGCAGGACCCCCACTCAGCATCCCCATGGTGGGACACAAGCTCCATCCGGCTCCTCGCTCCGCTCATCCTCAGCCACCCGCGTACGGGTGATGCCCAGCGGGATGATGCTACCCCTGTTGTAGCACCCCTCTCGGAGGTGCCTGTAGCAGCACGGGCCTCATCCAGCCAACGTCTCACACCCCCTGACGGCAGCGTCCTGCGGCTCTCGATCACGCCAGCCCTTCCCTGTGGCCATGTCACTATTAAAAGTGAGCGGTGTGGTCACCAGTGAGCCCGTCCGAAGGGCCGGGAGCGAGCGCGCAGTGGTGCAATGCAGCCGCACCGTGGGTTGCCGCCGACACGCGCACCTCGCTCTGCCACGGACTCATTTAGCAGCTCTGCTTGTTAGAGAAAAAAACGAGACAACACCAAGCTTTTCCCTTTGAAGGAGCACATGGGCAGGATCTGCTCTGCTTAAGTCTCATGACCGGGGGGGACCGGGGGGGGGCCAGGAGCGGCCGCTCTGTGGTGAGCTGCTTGCTGTCATGGTAGATGTCCGTGGCTTTAAATAGCTGGTGTGGTTCTGCCCCGGGAGCCAGAGCTGCTCACTGCTTGAAGGGTGCAAATTTAGCAGATGGGCAAGTGGTCCAGAGCCAGTATGCACCCAGACCGGGGTTTGGTTCCTGTGTGCTCTCCTGCTCCTGGAAATGTGGGTCTGACCCAGTGCGAGGGGCTGAGCACGTGGGGAAGGAGCCGGTGGAGGACACCTGGGCGCCGTGGGCAAGGGGCTTGCATGCCTCCGTGCCTCAGTTTACCTGGGCCACCTGGCTTGTGGTGCAAGTGTGGGAGGTGGATCTCCCTGGGGGAGCTGGGCCATGCTAGCAGGTGAAGGACACCCAGGAAAGGGGCACGCGGGGACTCACAGGAGGATTTAGGTGATGGGGAGGTGTCTCTGGAGGTCCCCAGCCCAAAGTCCTGCCCAAAGCCCAGCTATTGCCATAGTCCCATCAGGGCTGCGTCCTTTTGACTGTTGAGCATCTCCAAGGATGTTGAGGCTCTCCAAGCATCTCCAGCTTGTCCTTCTCTCTCCCAAACCGGACGCTGGTCCAGCTGCAGCCTCCCAGGTGCTGAGCCGAGGAGATTAATCCCTTCTCTCTACCAGCCTGGCCCCGAGCCCCAGCCTTTGTGCTGAGCCCTGCTTTGCCCTCCTGCCTGGGGTGCTGGCGGTGGTGACAATAAAGGTCAGCCAGTGGGGGGATGCGAGTCACACGCCGGCACAGCCTATTTTAGCTGCAGCACCTGCTCGCCGTACCTTGGAGAGGATCAAAAGCTGTGGCCCAAGGGGTGCCCGGGGAAGGTCAGGGCTGGGGACCTGTTCCCAGTGTGCCAGGAGGTCTGGCTGCCCTCTGCGGCACGGGGCTCCCACCGGTGCGGCCGCTCTCGCCGACTGTGTGCAAATTCAGGTGCTGTTTGTTTGATACGAGCGTTAATTAACTCTTGCCGTGGTTCTCCCAGCCGGGAGCCGGCGTGGGTTTCATCACAGCAGGCAGGGCGTAAGCGTGCCCTGCGGCTCCTCTCTGCACAGGCTCCCGGTGGAAATCCATGACGAACCAGGAGAAGCAGCCCTACTACGAGGAGCAAGCCCGGCTGAGCCGACAGCACCTGGAGAAATACCCCGACTACAAGTACAAGCCCCGACCCAAACGCACCTGCATCGTGGAGGGGAAGCGGCTGCGCGTGGGCGAGTACAAGGCGCTGATGAGGAACCGGCGGCAGGACGCCAGGCAGGGCTACTTGATAGGGTAACGGGCCCCCTCCTCCCATCCCAGGGGGCTTGCTGAGGTGCCCGTAGGGTGGGTGCCCCAGGAGGCAAGGGCAATCACCTCGACGCCCCGGCCGGTGATTGCATTCCCCTGTCCCGCAGGCCCCAGGGCAGCCAGATGCCCCCCGCCTCCTCGGACGTGCTGTACCAGCGGCCGGTGGGCATGCAGCTGACGTCCCCCCTGATGGAGCACTACCTGCCCCGCAGCGTGGACCCCAGCATGCCCGTCATCGTCAACACGCGCAGCCTCAAGGAGGGCGACGGCGGGGATGACGGGCACTCGGTGGCCGACGGGGAGATGTCGCGCTCCAGCGAGGAGGAGG
>JAVJGG010000053.1:3411817-3423772 GCA_035590195.1 Aviceda cuculoides | reverse complement strand
CGAGGACAAGAGCGATGGCGAGCTGGTGGTGCTGACGGACTGAGGGGGGGCCAGGGGGAGCGGGGGGGGGGTGGGGGGGTGGTGGTGGCAGGGCTGGCTGCCACCAAAAAGGAGGTCACGGCATCCCCTGATGGGATGGGACTCGGCTGAAGGGCTGTGCTGGGAGCAGATTGGAGCTGCTACCCCGGCAGGCAGGAGTTGCTGCTGTGCTTGCCTGCAAATGGGTCCCAGGAAGGTGGGCATCCCAGCATTTTGGGTGGGAGGCTTCCCAGCGGGGTGATGAGCAGTGATGTGCGCTGCACGGGGCCATGGCTGGGACGTGCTGACCCCGCTGGGCAAGCTGGCGAGGGCTGGTTCAGCCTTGTTCTAGTGGCGGGGGCATGGGGAGCTTGAGGCTACCTGGCCCCGGGGATATGGGTGCCACGGCTGCTGAGCTGTCACCCACCTGTGGCCCCCCCAGGAGGTACCTGAGGGCATCGGGGTGTGGGAAAACCTCCAGAGCATCTCCCAGCCCTCCAGCACCCACGGGTCCCTTGCAGAGAGTCTCACCTGCAGCCACTGCTGCTAGGATCACGGGACGGGGACACGCTTGTCCCTCGCTCAGCCCCGTCTGACCTCCCCGCTGCATTTCCCACTCGGTCTTTAAAGCCTGCCAGCAAATTCCCATGGAGCCATTTTTAGCTCTCGCCTGCCCCGGGTACCAGCCAAGGGCTCCGAGGAGCCCTTTATGCTCCTGACAGCTCTGGCCCACTTTGTAAATAAAGCGGGTGCCTGTTCCCTGGCTGTGCCGTTACCCCGCTCCTCTGCCTGCCCCTGCCCCGGGCATGGTCGGGCACAAGCCCTGGCTGCGGTGGGTACGTGCCCCGTCCGTCCCTGGGCACCTCTCCCTCCCGCACCCCAGCTCCGCAAGCCGTAGGCTCCACTGCGATCTGCATCACGAAAACCAGAGAGGGAGAGAAAAATAACAGCATTTTATAAAAAAAAAAAAAATTAAAAAAAACCCCCAACCTTGCTCCGGTCAGAGCCCGGCCCAGGGGTATTTGGGATGCAGCGTGGCTGTGTGTCCGGCTGTGCATGCACCGTGTCTGGCTGTGCGTGCCCAGTGTCCGGCTGTGCGTGCCCAGTGTCCGGCTGTGCGCCCAGTGTCCGGCTGTGCACAGAGTCCGTGCACCGCCCTGTGGCTACAGCCAGAAACAGGCACCGCTGCTCCGGCCGCGGCCACAGTCTGGCCTCCAGCCTGGCACGGTGGGGACATTTGCTGGGATGCAGAAGGAGCTGTGGCTGCCCGGGCTCCAGATTGCAGCAGCGGGGACGAGCCCTGCAATGGGGGCTTTGCAGCGGACCCATGTCTTCAGTCCCGGAGTGGGGGGTCCGGAGCAGCGGCTCTGCAGCATTGGGGGTCCGGCGCTGCTCCCCCGCACCCCACGGGGCTGCCGTCAGGACATTGTTTATCCAAGGGAGCATCTTGCCTCCTCGCCCACCCAGCAAACGCCTCTCTCCTCTCTTGCCCTTCATCAGTGCTTTATTTATTCCCATCCCCTGTGCTGCTCTGGCTGGGGCTGGGGTCCCTGCAGAAGGGGTGCTGGGTCCCAGGGCGGGATGGGCTGTGCTGCAGAGGGAGCTGGAAGCAGATGTGCCCAACAAAGATGCAGCTCTTCCTCTTGGGTTTTTTTTTTTTTGTTCTTTTTTTTTAAAGACTGTAAATATAGATAGAGCTTTATTTTGTTAATAAGACAATAAGTAACTTAACCTGTATATTTCACATACTTGTTTACAATTGTCCCCCCCACCCCTTGGCACAATAAAAATGACTTTTTGGAGCAGAGATCTGGGTCTGGACTTTACCACCTTGGGGTTGGGGAGAGCCGAGGGTTGGAGGGGGAGCTCTCACCCCAGGCAGTCAGAGCATAGATGGGGAATGCTTGTTCCCCCCCTCTTCCAGCACAGCCCCCTCCTACGGCTCTTGCTCCCTGCGATGTTTTCACTTGTGCTGTTTCTCAGCTCTTCCTCCTGCCCCGTCCATCCGTGGTGGGTCCCGAGCTGCTCCCCTCTCCTTCCCACCTCTCACCTGTGGTTTCTCAAGGTCTCGCCCCACGTGGCAGCAGGTTTGGGGTTCAGCCTCCTCCACCCAGTGCCTGCTGCAGCCAAGCAGTCCAGCCTGCCCTCGCCAGAGCCCAGCAGGGCCTCGGGGTGCTGCTGGGGCACCCACGACGAAGATGTAGGATCAACTCTACAGAAGGCTGTTCTAAACCGCAGGGCATCGCTCTGGGACAAGGACAAGCCCCGGCAGTTGCTGCCAAGGGGGAAGAAGCAGCGAGCGCTGCATGCAAACACCCTCCCGTGCTGCAGAGCTGCTGCTCCCCTGCAGCACCCAAGGCGAGGTTGGGAACATGGAGGGACATCGTCAGCCCACCCTGCGAGGGGACACCTCCAGCTGCAGGAGAAGGGCTGGGTGCACCCCCAGGGATGCTGTGGGCCCTGCTCCGGCACAAGTCCTGCACCAGTCCCCACAGATCCGCCATCCCCCATTTCCAGCTACCAGCAGCTTTTTATTTTGCACCAAAACAAACACCAGATGCAACAACAGTCCCGCTTCTTGCTGGGGCAGGTTCCTGCGCCCTTGGGGAGGGGACAGCCACCTTGTCCCCAATACCGCTTTGCTGAGCAGCCAAGGTAGGAGCAGAGGGGTCTGATTCCACCTCCCAGCTGATGCACAACCACTGTCATGAGCTGGACAGTGCTCAGCAGGCCAGGATCACCCTCGCAGAACCTGCGGGGGGGGGAGCAGCTGAGTGCTGACAGGGGATGAAGCTGTGTGTGGCTCGTGGAGCGGGTCGGCTCTGTTCAACCTCCTGCCGGGGAATGCCAGGCAAGGACACAGCCAAGAGAGGAGCACAGGGCTGGTGCCCATGTAAGGGGCATGACCAACCCCCCCCCGGCCCTGGGGGCGATGGGGAAGGCAGAGCTGGAAGCTCCTTGCTCTGGCAGCACAGGATGCTACGAGGGAAGTCAGGATGGGAGCCGGGAGCAAATGGGAATCTGGGAGGCCATGGGGAAAAGCAGAGCCAGCTGCGGGCTGAGTACAGCCCAGGGGCTGCAGGCACCCAGCGCCCGCCAGCAAAAGCCCCCTGGTCCCAAGCCCATGTGGCTCATGGCCACTGCTGCCCCTTGCTACTTTGCACCGTCCGAGCCAGAGGGCAGCAGTACCCACCACATGTGGAAAAAAGGTCCCATGCTCAGAGACAGCCCCAAGCCCAGGATCAATATGGATCCAAAAAAGGTGCTGGTTTGGGGCTGGGAGCCCAAGTGGCACTGAAAAGGCAGGGCAAGAGGGGACAGAAGGAGCGGTGAAGGCAATGGTCACAGCGTGTGCGTTGGGCAGCTAAAGCAACCGGGCAGCTCCGGGGGCTCCTGAGCAGATGGGGGGAACCTGTTTCCCCCCTCGGGGACAGCACAGAGGGAGCAAACCGGGTGCCAGGCCAAGCAGCAGTAGTGCCAGCAAAACACGGACCTGCCTGGCACCGGGTCCGAGCCGGGGCTCGGCGTTAAGGCGATGGTAAGTCTTCCTTGGGTAGGCAGGGGCCTCTCCGAGGCCGTGGTCCTCTCTAGCATCTCACGGTCCAGTCTCAGGTATGTCCAGGGTCTCCTTTAATCGGCGGCTGGGTCAGAGCTCCTCTCCTCCCCCTTCCCACCATCAGGACCTGCCCTCGCCCCCGGCTGGGGTGGGGAAGGGGCGAGGGGGATGCGAGGGCTGTGGACGCAGCAAGGACAAAATAGCTCGGAGTCTCACGGGCTGGAGATGCTATTTAGAGATCTGCAGGGCTGTGACCACTGGCTTCATCTTGAAGTACTGTTTAAACCTTAGCTTTGCATATCTGCCGAGAAAGGAGAGAGGGACAGACGTGAGATACTCATCCCCCCAGCCCTGTGTCCCCCGGCCACAGAGGATCCCTCCGGCACAGAGGGACCATTGGGATCCTCTTGCTCCGGTCATTTAACACTGAACTGAGCTGGGAGCAAATGCCCCTCCAGGCCCCGGCGGACTCACCTTAAGAAGTTAAAGTCTATGGTAGAGTATTTATCCTGGATTAGGCCCCAGCATGCCCAGAGGAAATGGGATGCCTGCAACAGACAAAACAAGGATCAGAAACCAGCATGGAGCATCCCTGCCCGTGGATGAGTCGCTCGCGCCTCTCCTGGCCGTGTCCCAGAAGTCCCGCGGCTGTGACGACAGGACGCGGGGTGACAGCCAGCTGGGGCTGGCCCACACATGTATTTTTATATGCTCCGGAGGCTGGTCCCAGCCCGGGCGAGGGATGCCAGCAGGAAGGATGCTGAACAGCCGCACAACGTGCCTAGGGTACCAGCCTCTGTGTCTGCAGCTGGGATGTCCCTCCTGGCAGCTCCAGCCAGGAAACCAGCCGAGATTTTGCCCTAAGTTTCCAGAAAATGGGCTCTGCCTGCCCATGGCATTTACCAAAGAGGATTTCCTTGTGCTTGGCTGTGCCTGGCCTCTCTGAAGGGACGTCCAAGGCCACAGCTACCAGAGACACGCTGCCCCTTGACACGTGTCGGTGGGCTGGCGAACGACCAGCCCTATCTTTTGACTTTGCCCAGGGGCTCAGTGCCTCCGAGATGCAGCCGGATTCTTTGGGGCAGCCTCCTGCCTCAGGTGCCCCCAAACCCCCAGGCTGGTACCCGCACCCCCATCCTCACCAGATGACCTGCAGCACGAAGCCCCGGCTCACTCGAGAGCAGAGGAAAACCCATCCCATGGGGAGCCCTCGAAAGAGGCTGGCTGCTTCCCATCTCCACTACTCACCAAAGAAAATTTGTTCACTTGCACGTAGAGAGCCTCCAGCTCCTCCTCGGACACGGCCACCCCCATGCCTCCTTGGTTCCCCTGGGTGAGCTGCTTGTAGGCCTGCAGGTAGGAGCGCAGCCACTGCAACTGGGTCTCCTTGCTGGGATAGAGGCGGTAATCCACCTCCTTCACGCCTGCGAGGGGAGCCGGAGTCAGCGATGCCCAAGGGGCAGAAGGGTGAAAAGAAGGGTTTCCCCAGGGCAAAGTGACATGACCACGGCGCTCTCCCCACGCACGACCGGGCGAGCGAAACCCCTGCAGCTCCAGGTGTGCCCAAGCAGGGGATCAACCTGCTGATTCAAGGCACCCACCCAGCCCTTGCACGGTTAAGAGCTGGGCTCGTGCGGGCATTGCACCCCAGCAGCCGCAGCCAGGCTGCTCACCGCCGCCAGCACGGCGCCCGTCGCCAGCAGAGACCCTCCCTCACACATCGCTCTAACCCCGGACAGCCCAAGGAGGAGCTGCCCCACCTCCCACCATGGGACTGGGGATGCAATTGCCTCTTCCATCCCCGGGGATGGGGAGACCCTGAGGCAGCCGCTGCAACTGTGTGGGGGGGGGAAGCTTCAGTGCCACGGAGAGGAGCCCGACTCACCCGCAAACTCGTTAAAGTGGTTTCCAATGTCGAAAGCCTGGTAGTTGTAGCCGGTGTACTCGTAGTCTATGAAGCGAACGTGCTCTGCGGAGGCAAAGGCAGGGGCTGTGAGAGGGGCTGGAGGTGGAGCTGCTGGCCCCCCGGGGAGGTGGGCGAGGGACAGACCCCTCTGCCGGGCGTGCGAAGCTGCTGCCACGAACCTTGCGTCCCGTCGTAGATGATGTTCTTGCAGAGCAGGTCGTTGTGGCAAAGCACGACGGGAGACCCCAGCTGGGAAAGCGTTTCCTTCATCCAGGCCAGCTCGTGTTCAAGCATCTCCAGGCTGGGCACATCCTGCTGGAGGCTGGGGAAGGGGACAGGGTGGAATCACTTCTGCTCACGGGGAACCTCCCTCAGGGGCAGAGGGGCAGCGTTGCCTCCCGCTTCCCTCCGTGCATTTTATAAAGGAAGGCATCAGTGACACAAAGTGGGGCTAACGAGGCTGGTTTTGGTGGGGAGGCCAGGTTTGGCTTGGACATCCTCCAGCGTGCTGCGTGGTACCCAGGGAGCCCGGCAGACGCCACGGTGCAGCCTCAGCCCTTCCCTTCTCCCCCCTAACACCGGCAACCACCCCCCAAATTCACCCAACCAGCCACCAAGCCCCACAACGCTCACTCCCAAAGCACCTGACTAACCCCCAGGCAACAGGAATTTTTTGGATTCTGCCAGAGCACGTACCCTCTCAGTAACCTCAGAAGTTTCAGTTCCAAGAAGAAAGCCAGTTAATGATTACCTAATTGGCTGCACTGAAGGTGCAGGCTTGGGTAAAGTCTACCTGCAGCGGGGTGAGTGCTGAGACAAGCCCTGCGTCTTGCCACCGCTGCTCAGGGAACAGGTTAATTATTCGCTTGTGTGTGGGTTCATTCACCTCTACCACCTCTTGGGGCTGCCCGCATCCTTCCCAGACACCCCAGCACTCACCTGGCGTGAACCCAGGCTCCCAGAAATGGGATGAACTGGTTTGAAGTGGGAACGAACGGGCTGCTTTAATCTATACTGGGTTTCTAGCATCCCCTCCAGCATCAGCTCAACCTTGCTGCTCAGATCCCCACCATAAGAAGGGCTTGAGCTTCAGCTTATTCTAGGGAGGGCTTAAAATGCAGGCTAGATTTGCGAGGATGAGGCGGCGGATTATTACAGCAGGTGGGAGTCTCTGGGCTCAGGCCGGATCCTGCCTGGGTGCTGTACAGACACAACCCAGAGCTATCTCTGCTCTAACACCGCTCCCAAACTGGCAGAAGGAAGGTGATGGGTGCAGGGAGATGCCTCCATCCCACCTGCTCTTGGGTGCTCGGCCATGAGTTTGCTCACGGAGGGATTGTGATCCAGAAGCGGCCACGTGGCCGGATCCAACCCCGACACCATCCCCAGCTCTGCTCACCAACCCCAGACACCCAAGGAGGCTTTACCTGGGAACTGGGGCTCTTCCCCCCGGGCCCCGTACGGGGAAGACTTAGAGATGGGTGGGCAGCGGATGCCCAAGCCAGAGCCTGGCTCTTTGGGATCCCTCTGCCTTTACCTGGGGTTGGATACCTTTGGGCTGAGATCCGTCTTCACGAGGGTGAGGTATTTGTGCAGCTTCTGCCAGAGGATGGGCTTGGGGAGGCTCCCGTTGGCGTGGATGGCGTGTACCCGGGCCATCTCCTGGGCCACCAGCCTGGAAGGAAAGGCACATGCGTGGGTGAGAGGTGGCTGTGCAGCAGCATTCCCAAGAGGAGCGCTCCTCAAAACCAGCCTTGAGACGTCTTTGAGGGACGTTCCCCAAAAGCCGTGTTTAAAAACACGAGGTCAGCACAGCTGAAACTCCCCTCAGCTGCAGCTACAAACCTCTGAAGTATTTCAAGCCCCTGTCTGGGTCAAAAGCAGCATTCACCTTTCCAGGGCAAGTTCGGATAAAAGCCGTGGTTCTCGCAAAATCTCTATTAACCAAAAGCTGGTGCTTTGAAAATGTGGTGATAAACCCGGCTGCAGTTCGGCTCATTTATCACCCAGCACCACCCAGGTTTGTGCACATCAGTGAACACCAGTCTGGAGCAAAGGCCGTGAGTGGGAGCACTGGAAACACGGAGCAAACCCCGCATGCCCAGAGAAGCACTGGTTCCCCTGTCCCATGGCTCCCCTCCAGACCCACACACCCAAGGACATGGGGGTCCTGCACACCTGAAGATGTGGGGGTCCCGCACGTGGTCGGGCCCCAGCGCGATGCCCGGCAGGAACTGGTAGCAGAGCCCGTTCTGGAAGGCGCAGTAGAGGTCGGGGGCACAGCCGTGGGCACGCAGCACCTGGAAGTTCCTCAGCTCCGTCTCCCGGTCCACGAAGAGCTCCGTCTTCCTGCCGTAGACACGGACCAGCACCGCGTCCGCCATGCCCTCGTCCGTGTAGCAGGCCACGAGCTTGTTGGTGATGCCATCGGTGAAGAGCTGGAGGGGGAGAAGGGCGGCAGAGCCGATGCCTGTATATCCCTGCCGTGCCAGCTGGGCACGGGGGAAACCCCCTTCCCACCAGCATACTCCAGGGAGAAAGCAACGTGGCAAAGGCAATAACAGGCAACGGGCAAAAGAAAGCACGAAGCGGCAGTGCCCACGGCGGCCAGGAAAGCTTCCGCAGCAGATGGCATGAGTTTGCAAGGCCTCGAGGCTCGCACACGTACTGGGGCTCTGCACAGGGCCACAGGCACGAGGCTTCAGCTGCTCAAAGCTGGCGGTTTGGGTGGAAATCCTGCCATTTTTCACCTGGAAGCTCAGGAATAGCTCAAGCCAGATGTGCCGCCAGCACGCTTGGCATCCGAGCGGCCCCGGGAATCGCTCCCAAACAAGCAGCGTAAATCTTTTGGCACAAAATGAAAAAAAAAAAAAAAAAAAAAATAAAACAACCCACAAACACCCGGCAAACAACATGGAGCAAACACCACCACCCCCTCTCCTCCTCCCGACCCTCCCCACGGGGCCGGGTCGCTGATAGGCAGGGACGTCTCTGCTGGGGACGTCTCGTGTCATTGCTCTGATGGCTTCTCGCAGATGGAAAGAGAGTTTTGTTCTCCCGTCGCCCCGGCTTGGCCGCCTGCCCGCGCACATGCAGGGGCTGCCGCTGCCGCCCGCGCCGGGCTCCTCTCCCGATCCCACGGCGATTTCAGTCGCCTCCGGTGCACCGAGGGGTTTGGGTCTCCATCGCTCCTCGGGAAACCCCTGCCCCATTGTCCCCCCCGCAGGCAGGATGCTCAGCCCCACAGGGCTCCTGCTCGGCACCGAGGCCGAGCGTGCCGGGGTCCCACAGCTGCCCGCGAGAGCGATTTCCTTATCCCCTTTGGGTTCGGGGAGCCGGAGCAGGTGTGATGCTGACGGAGCGGGAGGGGGGGGCGAGGGCACGTGCTACGGCAGCAGCGGTGCTCGGGGGTGGGACAGCTAATTTTAGGCATCCCACTCAGCAACTCACGCTCCTGTATAGGGTGCCTATATATAGGGCTCCCCGTTGCAGCCTTCCAAGGGAAACTCAAAGCACTGGAATGAGACACCCGAAGTTAGACGGCACTAACACCCCTCGTTACACGGCTGGCTGGGGTTGGATTCGGGGTGAGCACGGCACGCAGCGAGCCAGCCACCACGTCCCTGGTGGGCTGCTGCCCCTTGGCTGTAGCCGGGCCGGGTTGAACCTTCTCAAGCAAGTGAGCTGCTTTTCCCAGGGCACATAATCTGCGTTTCCACCACGGTGCCACCTTCGTCTCTCTCCTCTCCTTGTCCTGGCAGGCCCCAGAGGCCAGAAATTCAGCAAGCAAAAAGCGTCACAGCCCATCCCTGCGGAAGACGGTGCACCCTGGGGCCGGTGCCCTCCGTCAGCCACACGCACATCGGCCGCAGGCGAACGGCTCCACGTCGAGATGCTCAGCGCTGCCTCGCCTGCGAAGTCCTCACGCTGCTTTGTTTTGCTGCTCGACAGCTCGATCAGCCCTTTCCAGCAGGTTTAAAGGGATTACTGAGCCTTATCCCTCCTGAATTCCAGGCCACTAACTTTGGAGACTCACACGTGGTTTGTCAGCAACCCGCACACACGCACGCAGGGGCTTGCCTGCTTTGGAGGCGGCAGCTCCTCCAGCTCCTGAGGAACGAGCACGGTTCCTTGGCAGATGCCCAGTGCTATTCCTTGTAGATCCAAAGTGCAGTCAGCTATCAGCAGGGCCACAGCACTGCTACCAGCCCAAATCCTTCCCTGCTGCGGTTGTGTGACAGCAGGGAGGCGAGGGGAAAGCGAGTGTGACTCCACACCAGGAGCCTTGCAGCAATTAAATACAAAGCAAGACCCAAGCCCTGTGCAAAGGTGCTGAAGCGAAGCGGCTCCATCCGACACGCCGGTGCTGTGCCTGCCGTGAGACCCCTCGTGCAGGCACCCCCCCAGCACCCCTCGCCAGCCCGACAGGCAGCCGGCAGCCCGGGGCAGGACTGCAATAGGGCACCTTGTCCCCAAAGTTGGGCTAAAAAAATCCAGCGATGCCAAAGTCCTGGCAGGGGGTTTGGCTCCACGTCGCTGCTGCTCTTCTTATGGCCGGCTGAGGGATGGAGGAGTGCGTGCTTCCCTGGCAGCGTGGCCGGCTGACTCACCGATACCGCCTGTGTCTTCTCCGTACGGAGATGCTTCTGCCCAGGGACGGAGCTTAAAGGATGAGGAGCGGGAGCCCTGGAAAGCAGGCACGACCTGGAGCACAGGGGGCTGAAGATCCCAGCAAGAAGAGGGCCTGTGGGGGAGGCCAAGCACCCAGATTCTTCCTTCCCATCTTCCACACCCTGCCCCAAGTACCGGGAGATTTTTCCACGTCACCGGCACAGCCTGGTACGGCCCCTGCAAGCAGCTGTGCACTGACACCGTGCAACGAGGTGGTGTGAACCAGGCACCGCTCCAGTGCACGGAGGAAAGCGAAGAGGAACGCTAATAAGAACCAGCTGAGGACCAGTGCACTGCTCCAATCCCCTCCCGAACAGCTCTTGCAATAGCAGCTAAGGGAAATGCAACTGGAGGTTCGCCCCCCCGCCCCAACTCCCAAGGTTTTTTTTTTTTTCAGCTTTTTTGCCCTTTTTTTTTTTTTTTTTTAATTAAAAACACAGGCACGCACACACAAGCTGCTGTTCAACACTGACCCCCTCTGATGCCCGAAGAGAGCCTGGATACCAGAGCGCTGGGGTCCTTCTCAAACAACCATCGCCACCGAAGTCTGCGCTTGGTGCCGTACAGAGCCCGAGACATTTCCTGCCCCTACAACTATGCGCTCTGAGGAACTCAAACTCCCAGCTTCCTGCCTATTGCCATCTGCCCTTTCATGTGTATGTTCCTGCAGCTTCTTGTATTTAATTACACTTGGCTATTAATACATTTTTAATGACACTCCGGGCACACGGGAAGCGTGTGCCTTCAGAGGACATGCATACACACTCGTACGCATTTAAGTGCACCCAGCTCTGCCACCTCCACGCTCCCGCGCCCGTCGCCAGGAGCCCACTGAGGCCACAGGCACCACCAGCCTCGCTTTTCCACCCGAGACCTGGCACCCCCGCTCTCCCAGCCGCTGCAGCTCCGGACAGCCAAGCCCCGTCCCGTGCAAAGGAGCCCAGCGCTAAATCCCAGCTTCCACCCGAACCCGCGCTCAGCCCACGCAACCTGGCAAAGGCGCAAGCCAACAAGTAACCGGAGCGAGACTCGTTCCCGGGAGCAGCTACTCCTGCGGGCAGGGCTCCGGCAGCGCTGGGTGCAGGCAGGGGTGCAGCACCTGCAGGACAGACTCCAGCGGGGACCAGCGGTGCGAGGTGCCACCCCCGGCATCCCCTCGGTCTTCACCCACCTTGGCGGCCTCGAGGGACCCTGGGGACGCACCTGCCTTCAGGGTCACCGCTGGGTGACTGCCCGAGGGGTCCCCGAAGCGGCACACCTTCGCGCATCCGACGGGCCCCGGTTACGCTCTGAGAGTGGAGAACCGGGGATGGGGGGACAGGGCGTCATACCCTCCTTGGCGGGTCCTATAACCGCCCAGGGGGGGGTCCTACAGCCACCCTCACCCTTACGGCCCCCCAAGAGCGAGCTCTATCCCACCCCAAGGCAGGCCCTACAGCCCCCCCCCGGGGCCAGCCCCCCAGCCCCCCTCTCGGGAGGACCCTCCGGCCGCCCAAGCTGGGCTCTGCACCCCCTTCGCAAGATCCCCGCGGGGGGTCCCCGCAGGCTCTCCACCCCCCCGCCCCCCGGCGGGACGTACCTTGGTCTTCACCCTCGCCGGCTCCCAGCCGGGTCGCAGCTCCCGCATGAGCCGCAGCGCCCCGGGCAGCACGTCCCCCGCGTCCACCGCAATACCCAGATGGGGCACGGCGGGGGGCCCGGGCCCGGCCCCCCCTCCACCGCCGCCGCCTCCCCCGCCCCGTTCCGGTCCCGGACAGTCGGGACAGCGGCCGGGAGGTACGGCCATAACCAATTCCCCGCTCCC
>JAVJGG010000053.1:3396842-3410547 GCA_035590195.1 Aviceda cuculoides | reverse complement strand
TTCCACACCGGCACCGTCACCTGCACCGGCACCCCCGCTCCAGCACCTGCACCAGCACCCCCCTAGCACCCACCCTGGCACCTGCACCGGCACACACACCCCCCGGCACCCACCGCACCCGCTGCCTGTGCCCCCCACTCCACCCCTGGAGCCCTCCAGCCATGCCTGGGGGGCACAGCTTCCCCCCCCCCGCATCCCTTTGGGGTCTGGGATAAAAAGGATGGGGATGGTGCGCATGAGATGGGCTCCAGGAGGGATGTGTTTCTGCCGGGGTGGTCTCTCCAGCCCCGCTACCGTCTCTCCCACCAAGCGCTGACCCCCACGGGGGATTTACAGGTGGGCTGGAGAGAGGTTTGATGGTTAAGGATAGGGCACAGCCCCCCCCCCCCCGCAGCCTGCTGACACCGCTCCAGCCCGGCTTCATTATCGGAGGAAATAACAACTGCACATGGCTGGGAGCGGAGAATGCCCCCTCCAAAGTTTACAGCTGGCTGCGGCTGAAACCAGCTAAATGGACCATGGAGACTTGGGGAAAATCATTTAAGGAAGAGGAAAAAAAATAAACCAGCCAGTTCCCCGTGTTTCTAAATATAGAGCGAGCTCTGTCAGTTTTAATAGGATGGTCATAATTGCTCCCGCCGCTTTGCCGGGCTGAGTGTGGCCTAATTGCTCGCCCGTAACAATCACAAGTGTTAATACGGGGCAGTTGCGGGTTAGCGGTGCCTCGAAGCCAGGACCGCGCAGCAGCCACCGGGAAATTGTCCTGGCGCAGGCGATTAGAGGTGTTAATAGGCTGGCTTAAGGGGCCCAGGAGCAGCACCGCAAGCAGCCCAGGCATTTTTCCCCTCCTGCTGCTTGGAACAACTGTGCTGAACAGGAGCCGAACTGGATCCACAAAAACTGGATCCTATTTTAGGCCAGCCTGACCGTGTTCTAGCTGAGGACTAGAGGCAGAAGCCATCACGGGGGCTTAAGTCACCTAGTGCTTTTTCAAGCTGACATCCACTTGAGTCTTCTCCAGACCGGAGCCTTTGCGGTGCAGAATAGGACAGAGGAGGCTTAGTTATTTCCAAGTGCAGGGTTTCCCTGCGGTGGGAAGGAAGGGGAGAAGCTTGCCAGCATCTCTGTATGGCCAGAAGGTTGCAGAGAGGCCAGACTGCAGCTCCAGCACTGACCTGAGCAGATTCCCCTCTTGCCGAGGGTCTCTGGGCAGCGCTGCCCTCCCTCCCGTGCCCTCCCTGCCCGTGCTGCCGCCGCTTCCCAGCCCCTGGGGTTTCCTGTGCTGCCCAGCAGCTGCCTGGAGCGCCAGGAAACGCTGGATGAAAGCAAGATACGCTGACCGCTGGGGCCCCTTCCCTCCACCCCCAGGCCCCGCAGAGCCGCTGCCACTGCTCTCCTGGCCCTCGTGTTGGAGGGGACGGATCAGCGCTGCAGAAGGCGGTGGGAAGAAACAAGTAACACATCGTTGGGTGCCTTGAATTTCCCATCCCTGGAGAGCCAGGGTCGTGCATCCCACCGTTAAGAGGTTTAAACGCCGCAGACGCCCTCCCAGGAGGGACAGACATCCGCTTAGCCACGTCCTCTCCGCCGTAAGGCTGCGCTGGCTCCATGGGGCAGGGCAGGGGACGAGGTGCTGTGCCGGGAGGGAGGGCTGGGGAGCGGAGGCTGCTGCCTGCCTGGCTGGAAAAGGTCACCCAGCAGCCGCTGTTTCGGTGCTGGCAGGAGCATCAGTCTCCCGAACATCCCTGCAGCCTGAGAGGCAGCTCGTGTCAGCCTGCCCTTCGGGCAGCACTGGGAATTCATCAGCAGTCATCGCCGGCGGCAGAAAATGAGGATGAGAAGCTTCTGCGAGCGATTGCGCTCAGATGGTGGCTTGCTCCAGGCTCTGCTCCAGCAGCCCAAGCGTTGCGCTCTGCTTTACAGGCACGTTTCCCAGGGCTCGGCTGCGGATCACGGCAGTCGCAGCACCTGAGCTGGTCGAACTGGAGATGAGAGCGTGTTGCAAAACGCTTGGCATTGGTGAGAGCTTGGATTTGCAGCTGCTCGGCTGTAACTTGAAGCGCTGCAGCTCTCCTGCAGAACTGGAAATGTCAGCCTCTGGCTGGGAGCACTGGTCGGCCCCTCCTGCCGGGCCAGCCGGCACAGGGCTAGCAGTTCCAGCATGCTCCCGCTGAGCATCTCCGCACACAGCCAGGACAGAGACAAGCCTCTAGTTGTTAGCTGGAGCCAACGTGGGAACGAAAACAGATCCAGGCACCGGGGCAGCAAGAGCTGCCTTCCTTGTGGGACAAAGTTAGCCACCCTTAATCAGATCCGCAGGCACCTTCCCCTCCCCAAAGAGCAGCAAAGCAGATGTACAGCCCTGTCCCTCTGTCCCCAGCAGTGTGACCAGTGGTCCTGAGCCCCCACAGGAAGGCAAGTTGAGGCGTGGGTAGCCCCACTCAGCACACTGTTTGAAAAGACCCTGATTTGCCTACACGTCGGTGCTGTGGCACTAAGCTGGGAGGGCGTTTCACTCTTGTGAAACAGGGAAGGACATAAATGCAGTGGTGGATCCCAACTTGTTGTCCAGTTCTCTTAATAAAAGTGTCTGATCTCTCCCCTCTGCAAGAACAAGCATCCACTCAGTGTCCTGTTGCTCTAAGATTGTTTAATATTAAAGCCACGGAGAGGGGTAGGGTTAACACCAGCTAAAACTTTCATTAAACACAGCCAGATTATTTTTCTCCCATTCAAAGAATAACACAAACTGTAACAGATCATCCCTCCTCAGTCTGTCTGCAACCTGGGAGCACCTCCACACCAGCAGCAATTCACTGCATGCCAGTTGTACTATTGCACATCACCCTAGAAGTCACAGGAGGTGCAGCTCCGGACGCAGGATCCCGCTTTGATTTCCAGACTGAACATGCTCACTAGAAGATGCGTTTAAGGCTCAGTTCTCCCCAGCAGCAGAGACTCTCGGGAAGCAGAGCGGGGGTTTTCGAGTGGGAGAAGGTGAGGTTTTGCTTCAGTACAGAGAGGAGGTGGCTGAGCTGTAAGGAAACGCTGTTCTCGTTTGCACTTCAAATCATTTCTTCTCGGTGGTACTCTTGCCTCCAGGCTGGTTCCCCCATCCCTCTCCACGGCCCCCCCCGGCCGTCAGCGGGCCGTGGCAAAGCCGATGCGGTTGTTGCGCCGGTCGAATTTGGTGTAGTAGTGTCCGATGAAGCTGGCGCCCAGGATCCAGAGGGGACCAGCAGGAGGTGGGATATCCAGCCCTGAGAAAGCCACCACGCAGATGTCCTCCCCGTACTGGGATTGCTGCAAAGAGGAGGAGACCCACGCGGTGATGGAGGTGCCAGGAGGGAGATACCTACTGCAGCGTGCCCGAGGAAGGGCTCCAGCAAATCCCCAGCAAAATACCCTCTGCTTGGCCTCGGCATTCCTTCCTCCAGGAAGGAGGATCCCTGCCTGTCTCTGCTCTTTGCTGCTAACCCCAAATCTCCCCGAAACCACCCAAGGAGGCAGCGACAGGTTGGTCTGGCTCCTCTGGACACCTCTGCTGAACAGGAGGGTTTGGGGAAGAATAAGAAGCATCATTCTGGGGCTCATCTCAGCTGCTTTAGGGGAGCCAAGGAGGGTGCAGCACGCTGCAGAAGAGCTGCACCCCGAGATGCACAGCTCTGCCCAGCAGATACACCCAGCCTGGGGAGAGCCGCCCTCCCGCCCCGCACGGAGGGATCCAGCTTACCCGGAGGACATAGGCTGAGCCGCTGAGCGTGTATGCCTTCCCGCCCAGGTGGAAGGAGATACTGGGCAGCTGAGGGACCCGGTCGCAGTCCACCACGTACTGTGGGAGGAGGAGGCAGCGCTGATCTCATTTGCTGGGGCAGGGATGGGCTGGGGTACAGGCAGCCAAGGGGGCAGGTGGTGGGGACGTAGAGGGGGACGGGGGTGGTTTGCTCACCTCTCCTTCGGCCATTTCTGCTGCCCCGATGGCTTTCATCAGCACGGAGATGGGGCCGGCTGGGCCGGTGATGTAGGACGCTCCTGTGTCGATGGCCACCGAACAGCCTTCCTTGCAGAAGAGGACTTCAGCCCCTATGGACACCCTGGTGCGGGAGGGGAGAGGGGTGACCCTGAGTCTCCCATGGTGACCACAGCTCGGCTCCCAGGGCCACGTGTGCCCACGCGTGAGCGTGCCACGTCTTTGTCCAGGGAATGCTGGCCAGGCAGAGCATGTGCTTCTCCCGGTGCCTCCAGAGAACAGACTCTCCAGGGGCACTGGGAACCCTCCCTTCAAGCCTCTCAAACATGAAAGTTAATCTTCATCATGTGCGGTTTTTATTTTTTTTTAAATTAAACAAAGCAGAATTGTTTCAGTGCCTTACACTCCTTCTCCAGGGCTAAAGGGGGTTAAACTCTTCCACTGTGGCTTCCAAGTTGAATCAGCCCACGGTGCCACCCCCTCCGCATTCCCCGGCTCAGCTCCTGGCTCCTTGCTGAGCATGGAGATGTAACTCCGTGCTGGAGGAACCAACCCCGCCCCCCTCCAGAGGGGAAAGCATCCACCAGTGACACCGAGTGAACACGTATCTCTGGGGACCACCTTCCCCAGCACCCAGCAGGCTTTTCACAGGCCCACCCTTGCACACCCAGGGAGGTTTGCAGGATGGAGCCCGGTGCTGTGCAGAAGCATTCCCTGGCCTCACCCCTTCATGCTGATCTGCCAGTAGCCGCTCTTGCTGACGTTCAGGTAGTGGAAGTCACCGGTGTAGTAGGCTGGGTCGCTGCCTCCGAGGATTATTTCCCCCCCGGGTTTCAGAAGAGCGTTCCTAGGGTGCAAAACACAGCGGAGTGATTCCCCCTCGGCTGCTGTCCATAAAAAAACGGCGAGAAGGGACCAGCCCCGGCCGTAAGGCTCTGCTGACCCGGTTAGCAGCAGCGGAGAGCAAGTTGGAGCAGAAGAAACCCCAAGTTAGTTTAGAGGGGTGCGAGAGCCTGCAGGAGAGGAGGTGCCACATGCTGAGGTCTCCAAGCAGGTCGGTGCTGGCTCCCGTGCAGGGCAGGCATGTGGGCAGAGCCCAGTGCGGGGCTGCTGGTGTGTGAGCTCCTACGGACCAGTGCCTGGCTGCCAGCACTGGGCAGGGCTTGCCTGGGACTGGTAGCACTGTGCGGGGTCTGCTGCCCGGCCCCGGGGTGCACGGGTGACTGTTAGTGGGTGCTGCCTCGAGAGCGCTGGTGCTTTTTTGTCTTCTTACTTCGAAGCTCTGCAAAGAGAGAGATGCTCCGTAAGCCTGCGGTCCGAGGGCAGCTGTGTCCCCGGGGTGCCAAGGGGGGCTAAGCAGCACCCGGACGAGGCTGCGGTTGCAGCCAGCATCGTTAGGTTTTGTTCGTTATTGATGGGCCCACCTTTAGTTGAGGTAAAGAGTTACCCGGCCTGCTTTAAGCGTGCGGGTTTGGGTCTGTTTGTCACTGCGCCTTGCCAGGGTGCTGTACCTGGGGCCAGTGGGGAGTGCTGGGGAGGGGAGGGCAGCATTCCTGCTCTGCCAGGACAGGCTCTCCCGCTGCTTCTGCGGGTTTTGGTGCTGCTGGGAGGAGGGATGCTGGGGCACAACAGTTTGGGGCAAGAAATTAAAGGAGGTTTGGCTGCTGGTGCAGGTTTTTCTTCAATCGATTTTTTTGGTTTTTTAATTTTGCCTGTAGATGAGATACTACATCCACTCCCAGCTGTGATTGCTCCAGCTCCACTGGCGGAGGTAGTGACTTTGTGCAATCTGACAGTGACAAATGAGCAGGGAGCAGCCACTCCTGGCCTCAGCACTCCCTGCCCAGCAGCTCCAGATAAGCATCCAGCTGGCTCTGCCTCTTGTGCTGCCTCATTCCACCCCAGCTCCTCCAGGCATCCTCCACATGCCCGTGCCCTCCACCCCACCCCAGGTCCTACAGCCCCAGCCATGGATCTTTCCCAATCCCGAGATGCAAACCCAGCACTGCCATGGTTGCAATACTCATGCCCTGCAAACCAAACACCTCCCCAGCCCCGAAGCCTGGTCCCCACAAGACCCACCGGCTGTAGTAGACGGAAAACACGTCCTCCTTGAGGATCTGCTGGGAGAGGATCCGGTCGAAGACGGGGGTGATGCCATCGATGGCCTGGCTGGGGTAGCCCATCCCCAGCACCCCATCAAACCTGGCAAAGATGAAGGGGAAGGCAGGCAGCGCCGTCGCCTCGGCGAAGACCTGGATGATGGGGATGTCTGACACCTGGGGAAGGGCACAAGTGTCCTTGCAGGGAGCTGGGGGGCTAAATCCTCCCCAAATCCCCTCTACTCTTGGGTAACTGGGGATGCTCATATAGGGGAGCAAAGCTACACGTGGGAATCTCCTTGCTGAGCCAGCAGCTCCAGGTCTGCAAATTCAGGGCACGCACTCACCATAACGATGTCCTGGCTGAGGAAGCCTTTGACGCTCCCTGTCCCGTAGCGGATAGCAAAGCCCGTGCCGTTGGCTATGTACGTCCGTGACTTGGAGGAGTCGTAGCGGCTGTGGGAAACTGGGGAGAAGGAGAAGGTACATCAAAGGAAGCAAGGAAGACAGCGATGGCAGGACCGGCTGGGTGTCTCTGCTCCCCCAGCCTCCCTGGGATGATGAACCCACCCTGCCCCAGTGCCAGGGGATGGGACAGCAGCAAACAGACCCCCCCTGGCCAAAGGCAAACCCGCCCCAGTTGGCTTTGAGCAGCCCTCGAGATGGAGGGACTTGCCCACGTTCACTGGGCTGAGGCTGGAGCTGAGGCTGGAGGGGGTCAGCCCTGACCCCGGGTCCGGCCGTGCCCCCATACTCACCGCAGGCGCTGTAGAGGGGGGAGCACTTGTAGGACGGCACCCACAGGTTGGCCGAGCCCGTGTCGAAGACCACCTTGAAGGTCTGCGCGGGGGTACCGATGCTGATCTCGCCGAAATACTGGGTCTGGAAGAGGAATAGCCTGGGGAGCATCACTGGGGGCACAGCTCAGACAGGAGACGGGGCTCGCGCGGACCCGAACCCCGACAGCAAATGCACCGTGGGGTGCAGCGGGTGCGACTTGCGGGGTGCGGGGCCGTGTTGGGGTGACACACACCCCCCCCCCCCCCGCAGGGAGACACTGACGTCCAGGTAGTTTGTGAGGAGAGTGGGAGCCGTCCCATTTCGGGGACCGACCACGCCGCTGCGGCTGCTCTGCTTGAGCTCAGGGAAGATGTCCGACACCTTCACCCCCATCTCCTGCAGCGTCTGGCGGATGGAGGGCATCCTCCGCAGCGCGATCCTGCCCGGGGGGGGGCGAAGGCAGGGCTGGGGGGGCTGGAGGAGCACCCACAAGAAGACCCGACCCCCCCCCCTCCCACCCCAACACTCCTGCTTTTGGGAAATCCAGCCGGGTGGCTCTAGATGGCAGCAGCTCCCCGCAGCACCCCGCGCCGTGGGGCTGCCAGCCGGACCCCGGTGGGTCCCTCTCCCACGGCACCACCAGACCCACACCGGCCCTGGGGAGCAGGGGGGGGATGCAGCAGGCGGGATGGACCACAGCCCACCCAGGACAGGGATCCCACGGGGGCTGGCTGCTGGAGGAGGGATCTACCGACACCGGGCACCCACCCACGGGCTGAGCTCAGCCCCACGCTCTGCTCGTTTGTTGGCAAGCGAAGGGTTTCGTTTTGGCCTCCTCGTTTTTTGGGGAGACAGGGGTGCTGCTGACCACGCGGTGCTCAAGGGGGGAGAGGAAGAGGAGGAAGGAAGAGCAGGTGTGCTAGCGCAGAACAGAAAAGGAGGAGGGAGGGGGTTTCTCAGCACGGCTGCGGCAGGTAACGCCGGAGGGGAGTCCTTCGGTCCTCAGCACCGACCCAAGCACCCAAAACCAGGGGGAGACAGCAAGACCCACACCACCGTGGGCCACCTGCAACACACGCGCTTGCTACCTCTGCAAAGCCTGGGCCGGCGAGGGGAAGAAGCTGGCACCCCAGGTGACGGCCAAGACCACCAGATACTGCTGCACCCTCCTGCTGTGTCCTGTCGGCATCTCGCTCTCCCAGGGCAGCCGCCTCCTTTGCCAGCAGCTTCGTTGCGTCCCTAAGGGGAGGATGCTTTTATAGCCTGGGTTTCTGCATCCGTGCGGGTTTCTCCTCCCCGCTGGCCGGGGGAGGGCTGGGGATCCCACGGGCAGCACTGTGGGCAGGTGGCTGGACGCTGACCGTGACAGTCCCCGCGGAGGGTGGCATGGCCAGGAGAGCCCCGTGCCCGGCAGCAGGTGGGCACAGCTGACAAGCGTGGCTGGCAAGGGGAGGTGTGAATAGCTGGGACCCCCAAACCCGCGCTCCTTGCGGTTAATAGCATTGCTACCTGTCAGCGGCCAGCCATCGCTAACACGACGTGTGCAGGGCACGGGCCAAATGCTTGCTGGTGTCAGTCAGGAGAGCTGGTGGGTAATGCTGATGCCGGTGGCGGTGGCTCAGGTCTAGATGGCAGTCTGGCCAAGGAGGTGTCCCCGAGCTCTGTGCTGGAAAGGAATGGGGTTTTTCCCAAAGGCTCAGGGCCAGGAACAGCAAAGGGCGCTCAGCTACAGCCCCTTCGGCCACGCAGACCCCAACCGCAGACTCGCCAGACCCCACTGCCTTTATAGTGGCTGCTCTGAGCACAGTGAGGGGGACCCGCGCCCCCCCAGCTCCATTACACTGGTGAGGGAGCAGAGCCCAGGGCAGAGAACAGCTAAACTCATCGCAGTTGCAGCATATGCTGTAAGACCAAGGTATGAGCATCCACAGCCTGGCCAGGCACCCTGCAGCGAGGAGGAGCAGTCTGTTCTCTGCCCTGTACAAGCAGGGCGAAGAGGAGCCCAGTGTGGCTCTGGATGCCTAAGCTGCTGTGCCCACTCTGCCCTGTGTTTTGGAAGGGGGATGCTGCTCAAAAACCCCAGCGTGGGCTGCAGAGGACTCCCTTGTACAAGGTGCATCACTGGTCCCCAGCTCATACACTGCTGTGTTTCCTCAAGCAGTGCCCAGCCCGGGGTGGTGGGTGCCGGATCAGGCCCTGTGGCTCCAAGCCCAGGGCTTGAGCACAGGGGACCTCAGTGGGAAATGACTGCAAAGGCAACAAAAATGTTCTTGGAAGAACCTGATGACACAATTGCCCCTGCCTCAAAACCCCCAGTTACACAACCACGCAGGCGTGCTCCTGTTGCAGATGGGATTTGTTTAGGGCACTGCTGTCACCCTTGTCCAGGGGACACCGGTGCTGGGGGGGGGGGAATGGAAAGAAGGACACCCCAGAAGCTACAGACAGCTCCCTCCTCCAAGACTGGGACCTTAAAGCCTCCTTTCCCTGGGGGATTTTGGGTGCAGTGTTTGGAGGCAGGGGAAGGCTGACCTCAGCAGGCACCGAGGCTCTGCCCCGTGGGTCGCAGCCCCGCTCCCCCCGGCCCTGACGTCTTTTCCCACGCCAAGCCCCGGTGCTGCGTCACTCGGGGGAGCCTGATGCCCCGGCACAGGTTGCAGTGAGATGCAGAGGTCAGAAGGCAGCAGCCCAGCCCGAGAGCCACAGTGATGCGAGAAAGAGCTTGGCGGGCAGCCACCGGACATAAATCCCCTTCCCGGGCATCCCGCAGGCTCTGCCTGCTTTGCAGAGCCCCGTTCCCCAAAGGAGAGACCAGGGCTGTGGAGTGACTTCAAAGGAAAGGGGCCACGTCAGCCGGGGGAAGGGGGTCCCAGGATGGGGGGGCCGTGGGGCTCTGGTGTTTCCAGCTCCCCTTTGACCCGTGGCCAAGGGGACGCACGTCTGCAGGAGCCCTGAGGAGCATTGGATGCTCTGGGCATGGCTTTTCCCTAGGAAGGACAGATGCATTCATCTCCCGTGGGGCAGCCGGAGCGGGATGCAGGTGGGAACGCTGAAGGGCTGCAGGTACCGGGGGAAAGGAAGCACCAGTTTGCTCTGGACCCAGAGGAAGACGGCCCTTCCCTGGGAAGGGCACGACACCACAGCCCCCTTGGAAGGGAAACCAAGGCATAAACAACTTAGCCAAACCCATCAGAGAACTGAGGGCTGTTGCCTTGCAGTGGCTGGTGACCTGCCTCGCTGGCAGCACCAGGGCTCAAGGATGCTCCTCAGAGCAGGACACCTTCCCCCGTGCCAGGAAAATCCCCGCAAGGCTTTTTCCAGTCATGTCCGCCAGCAGCGAGCAGGGATGAGCAGCTGGTGCACGGGAGCAGCGACGGAAAGACCTGACGCAGGGCTTAAAATAAGCTGCAAAGGGTGCATATGTGCACAGGGTTATAGGAACCAGAGAGGGGGAAGGAGCATTGCTCCGCTGGCTCCAAGGGCTGGAGCAGGAGCCTGAGGGCCAGGCTCTGCAGGGCAGCACGGGAAGGATGACCACAGGGATATCAGCCAGCTCTGGGACCACACTGATTTTATCCCCAGCCCTTCAGGAGACCCAGACCTTCAGGGAAGATTCTTTACTCTTCCCACGCAGCCTCAAAGAATCAGGCAGTTCTAACCAAAGCATCGCTTAACCTGAATTTGCAAGGACTGAAGGTAACAGGCCATCAGGCAAGGCTGCAGTCTCCCTGCTTGATTCGTGCACTGCTGTGGGAAACCTGCTGCAATTTGCTGCAAAGGGCTGGAGTTTCCTACAATTACATATCCTATAAAGAGCAGCTCATCTGGAAATAACAGGGGAATGCTCTTAAGTTATTTCCCTGCCTGCTTTCAAGGAGTCAAACAATTGAGCTAAGAGTGAATTCAAGGAAAATACTTTCCAGAGAGAAACAAATGCTTTCCTGCAAGATAAATGCGTTCCTCTCTAGCATTGGGCTGAACAAGCATATTTCTTAAAATAAAATTTGAAGGATTAAGTATTTCCCTCTCTAAATGGAATCATTAGGAAGTTTTACTTAATAGCCTTTTTTCTTGAGGGATCTTCTAAAACAGTAATAAAGGTAGATGCATTTCTGTCCTTCCCACACATTTTACACACTTTTCTAGTCCATAAGTTTGTTGCTAGTAAAAACAGATGAGGCTTGCGAGGATCCTTGTTCCGGATGACCAAAAAGCTCAAGCATAAAAGCAACTTTTGGGAAGGACTTGGAAGAGGCTCTGGATGGCACCAACACCGGGGGAATTCGGTCATTGACGTCAGCAGAGCCAGGGTTTCACCCAAAGTGTTTGCTTAAAACCAAAACTGCTCTGGCAGGGCACGTTGAAATAGCAGTTTACTGAACCAGAAGGAAAACATTCCCCTGCAACAAGCTTCAGAAACGCTGGCTGGGGAGAGAAGCTCCAGCTTGCTGCTGCCTGCTCCATCCCAGAGGCAGCTCACAGCCATTCCCTGGGTCGCTTTGGAGCCTGATGGGAAGCATCCCTCACTGCCGCTCAGGGGTGATGCTCCATCCTGGCTCGATTTTCCCAGCAGGGTGAAGTGACAGCACCCAGGGCACATGCCCTGCTCATCCATGCTTGCTGCCACGGGAACAGGGGCATTAAACAGTGGGAATCACTTTATCCTGCACATGGTGTGTCTAGGACCGTTCCTCTTTCTTCTGGTGAAGGCCTAAAGATGAAGCTTGACCAAGAAAAGTTGCTTTACAGCCCAAAAGTGAGTTTTCAGCTGGGATGAAGCAAAGACAGGAATCACAAATAGGCTTTAGGGAGGCTGCAGCCCTCCCTTAGCTGCACAATGTCCAAGCCCATGCTTCCTCTCCCATCCCTCCTCCACAAGCAGCTGCTCAGCTCTTGCTCTGCTCCAAACCCCTCGGCTTTATCATCAAAGCCAGCCCTGATAGCAGCAGAACCGGACCCACCTTTACCTTCCTCCCACCCACAGCCAAGCGGGTGCCAGGAAACTGCACTTTTTTGCCTCCTCAAGAACCTTCTGCTACAATCTGCGCTCAACATAAAGGCACCCCCTCAAAACCAGCAGCAAGGGAGCAGCTCGCCCTGAGCCAGATCCTCCCAGGGATACAAAGCAACCCAGCTTTAGGGGGGCTGCCCTGATTTCTGCCTGCTGGGGAGCTCATCCTCTGTAACCCAGGGCTCAGCCTGGCTGCTGGGGCTGGGTTCTGGGTGCCCAAATGAGTTACCCCACATCAGCTGAGCGGTCAGAGCAGTTCCCAGCTCTGCTCTCACCCGGTGCAAACCCACTGCAAACCTGGGCGCGGGTGCAGTACCTGCTAAGTGCCAACAGGCACAGCCACCAGCTCAATCAGGCTGCGCTTCAATCAAGAGGGAACAGGTTTAACTCAAACTCATTAATTAATTCTTGCAAGTTAAGAAGGGTATCTGCACAGGGACCAGCTTTGATGTGATTGCCTTAGTTTAATTAAACTCCTGCTTGCACCCAGCTTCCCAAGTGCTCATAGAAACCTGGCTCACATCCATTTAGCTCGTGTCTCTGATCGCGCAGATCCGCTGACTTATCCGACCAGTTCCCTGGCAGTACTGGCTGCGCTCCTGGGGAGAGGAGTTCCTGCAGCCCGAACAAAACAGCTCCTTTAAAATCATCTGACGTTAAGCTGGGAGACCTCTGTGCTGTCCTGCCTGCCACGAAGGTCTCCCTGTGAGCAGCCGACCCCTCGCGCTGTGGGATGCTCATCCCCCAGAGCATCCAGCAGCGCAGGTCCTGCCTCGAACAGGGTTTAAAAGCACCTGATGTACATGTTCCTGAACAGTTCTTGAGGTCAAATCAGCTGCAGAGAGGACACAGAGGGGACGTGGTGGGTGATGCGACATGATGGGATGCCCAGCAGCTGGCCAAAGCAGCCCCTTTCTGTCCCTGCAGAAACAAGCTGGAAAGCAGCAGCTTCCCATCGCCCTCCCAGAAAGCGTGCTGGGGCTGTGAGGATGTGTGGCAGATGGAAAGGTGCTTTGAATGCCAGTGGATGGGGCTGGATCCCCCTCTGGGGTGTAAGTTGTGGATCTCAGCAAGCTCCCCCAGAGCGGTGCAGACATCCGAGTCATGGGTAGGCAGCCAGCCCCGCTGGCACCCATGCTGGTGTTGGAGTGGGCATCAGGTGCTGGAGATGCTCCCCTGGCTCAAACCCCAGCAGAGCTGTCCTGGTGCCCATCACCACCGTAGCTCCCACCAGCTCCCTCCCACCAGGCAGCAGCCAGTGGGTCCAGCTCTGCTCTGTCCCGGCCTCATCCCACAGGAAACAGGTCTATGGGAAATGTGAGTCCTGGCCCATAATGCTCAGAGATATCAGCACTGTAACTCTGGGGATTTGCTCCAGCCCCCCCTCCCACCCCAGCATATCTCAATTAATTAATAACCCCAGATGTCATTTGCTTTTTCATGGTTGCTGAATTCGAACGGGGTAATTTACTCTCCTCCGATCAGGTCAGGAAATGTTAATGCGGTTTAATGGGTGTTTTCCTAACCTCCCCTGCCCTCTCCCGCGGCTCCCCGGGCTCTGCTCTCCGCAGGCCACATCCCCACGGGACGCATGGGAAGGCAGTGCCACGGCCACTGCCTGGGAGCCAGGGCTGCCCGAGCTGGCTGGGGCTCAGGGCCAGGGCAGCCGAAGGCCATGGTGGCCAGAAGGTCCCTGTGCCACCTCCAGCATGGCCATGGGAAGGTCCCTGTGCCACCTCCAGCCATGGCCATGGGAAGGTCCCTCTGCCACCTCCAGCATGGCCATGGGAAGGTCCCTGTGCCACCTCCAGCCATGGCCATGGGAAGGTCCCTCTGCCACCT
>JAVJGG010000053.1:3355025-3396742 GCA_035590195.1 Aviceda cuculoides | reverse complement strand
GGCCATGGGAAGGTCCCTCTGCCACCTCCAGCCATGGCCATGGGAAGGTCCCTCTGCCACCTCCAGCCATGGCCATGATGCCTCTTGGTGACACGAAGTACCAGAGCTGGAGCAAGCCCTGAGTCACAGGAAAGGAGCACAGTCTGAGTTCGGTCTCAGACGCAGTTTTTAATTAAATTTTTCAACAGGGGAAGACAAAAAGAATAAAATAATGCTAATTCCAGAAGCCTGTCTGGCACAGCGTTTGGTCCCCGGAGCCTCGCTCAGGAGATGCTCGCGGGAGCCCCACGGGGCAGCTCGGCACCATCCCTGCAGCGGGGGAGGCTCCGGCCGGCGCCGAGGGTCCCGGGGCTGAGAAAGGTGGCAGCTCACCGTGGGAGAGCCGGACCCAGGGCTCGCTCATGCCGTCCCGTCTCCAGCAACGCAGCCCATCTCGCAGGTCACACCATGGAGCTGCTGTCTCCCACCTTCTGCAAGAGCTGCAACAGGGACAGATCCTGATTAGCAGGAAAATCCTCCACTGCATCCTCGGGGGGCTGCGGAGAGACCCCGGCGACCTTCTCTGCCTGGTCCCAACCACAGCAATCGGGATTGATATCATCCAAGGACTGCAAACCCAAAGGGTCACATCAGCCCGTGCCAACCGTAGCCAGCGCCCTGCTCACCTTGCTCAGCACGGGGATGTTTGCCAGCGAACCCAAAAACCCAAAAGCCACTGGGAAAAAACTCCTGTATCAAACCAAAAGTTTCTGTTAAGCCCCGTGCCAGGATTTCGCCAGGGTGGGAGCAGCAGGGGCTCTGCCCGGGGCTGCAGGGCACAAAGATCACCCAGCTCCCACTCTCTAGCTCGAGGCACCCACGCCATGCCAGGAGAGCCGGGAGCCGTGGGTCGGACCTGAAGAGGGTGATGAAGCCGTAAGCCTCCAGCAGCATGCCCAGGAGAGGCCACCGCATGAGGACGATGAGGACCCCCCCCATGAAGAAGCTGGTGCCCTTCAGCTTCGGCCGTTGGAAAAAGAAAGTGAAGGTCCTCCTGAAGCCGATGATGAAGACCAAGCCGGAGAGGAAGAGGATCTGGGAGGATGAAGGAGAGCGGGTCAGAGAAGCCCTGCCCAGATGGACCCTTTGCTCCATCCTGGGCAGATGGAGCCTGTTTCAGGGAGACCCAGCCCCACCGTACTCACGTTCCCGAAGGCCAGGAGCACCGAGTCAAAATACAAGAGCATCCCAAAAAGGACGAAGAAGAGGCCGAAGCCAACCAGCCCCACGCCGATCCCTGCGAAGGACGGGAGGAGGGCTGAGATGGGGGCTCGGGCTCGCGGCTCAGGTCCCACCTTGGGCTGCAGTTGCTCTCCTTGGCACCTCCCTGGCCTGTTCCCTCCCAGAAATATGCTTTGGCTTAGTCTCCAAAGCTTAGAAACAACCTTTCCACCTGCCCGAGCCCTGGTGAGGCTGTCAGGTACCCCAGCAACTCTTCCGGGCTGCCAGATAAAGAATAAACCACAAAGAAAAAAATAAACGGGAAGGTCGTCTCCAGCATTTTCCTGAACACCGGCATGAAGGCTGTCGGTGCAGGCAGCCGGTGGGAGAGGCTGGCGATGCTCTCCGGATGAGCCAGGCACCTCCTCGGTTGCTGTTCCCAAACGCAGACCTGAGGGGCTCCCACCGTGTCCCCCCGCCCCAGCGCAGGGCTTGCCATTGCACCCACTCCCTTCCCTGACGACCCCAGTTAGCAGCCTCCGGCCCTGACCGGGGTGCCGCGGAGCATCCCCCCGGCACGCCCCGGTCCCACGGGGATGGGCATGGCTGCGGGGCCACGGCCACCCCACCTCCGCCCGCCCGCTTACGCTGGCAATCGGTCAGAGGCACCATCTTGCCGGCGGCGGGGCTGGGCGAGGAGAGCCCCGCTTCCACACGCTTCCCCGGCAGTGACCCTTGGAAAGGCCTTTAGTCCCCACGTCATCCTGCAAATCATTAACGGCCCGGCAGCGCCTGCTCCGCGGCGGCAGCACCTCCGTCGGGGGGGACGCGGTGGCCGGGCATCGCTGCAGGGTGACATATAGAGGGGCTGGGGGCTGCCCGTCCCTGCCTGGTCCTGCTCTCCCTGCCCCAGCCTGCATGACTTCCCTGGGAAAGGATGGCTCGGAGGAATCCCCAACACAGGGGGATGCCCAGGGCTGCGGGGTGCCTTGGGGTGTCTCGAGTGGGGTTTGGGACACCCCGAGCCCCGCGCGGTGCTGGATGCTGCACGCGGAGGTGCCCGCGGCATCGTCACCAGTGCGTGGCGTGGGGCAGGGATGGTCCCTGCTGGCAGCCGGGCTGCCCCGTGGGAGAGGGGAGCTCTGGCAAGCCCCGGGCCCTGGGGTTTGCTGCCCAGTTCAGGGCCGGTGGCTCAGCCAGTACAGGGTCCCTGTGGCCAGTACGGGGTCCCTGTGTGGCACGTGCCACCCCGTGGAGACCTCTCCACCGATGTCCCCCAGGCACCAGCTCTGCACATTTACAAACCGGCTGCTTTTATTCCTCGGCTTTATACAAACTTGCCAGGTACAACTGTGGTTTTTTTATTCCTCCAAGAGGGCTGGCTATTGAGCAGCTAGAGGTAAAATAAACCCCGCTGGGAAAATGACCCCCCCAAAAGAGGGAGGGGGAGGAGAAGGTGCTACCAGCCCTGGAGCAAGCTACGGGCAAGGTGAGAGCCTTCCGTGCTGGTTGAGATGCTGTAGCCATTCATCCACCACCTCTTCAGTCTAATGTTAAAACTGTTATCTGAGGTCACCTCTAGACAAAAGACACTGACACCTTGTTGTTTCTTAGATACTTTTATTTCTCTAACACTAGCAAAAAAACCCAGAAAACAAATGGCTCCCTTCCCACCCTCCCCAGTGCATAAATAGATTTCCTCCCAATGCAAATCCTTTCTCGGTTACAAGTCACTGGTATATGAAGTGTTATGAAAAATAATAACCAAAATAAAATTAAGAATTAAGTTTGTTTGTTTGTTTTTTAAAAAAAAAAACCAAAATAACGACCACCAGGTTCCACAATATGGCAGCCATGGGGTCCTGGTGCACCAGGCTGTACTCACGCTTTGGGGAAGGCTCAGCCTCGGCCACCACAGCACAGCTGAGCCAGAATTCACCAGCAGCTCCGGACACACCAGGGGCAGGAGCACTGGGATGCTCCTCATCCCCTGTGGTCCCCAGAGATGGCAGGAATTGCTACCTATGGGTCTGCATGCCCCTTCGGCTCCCTGCCAGGCAGCACAGCCGCTGCGTGGGCCACAGCCGTGCGCCGCGGTCCCCGGCACGTCCCCGGCGGTGTCCCCACAGCTGGTGTAAGTGGGGTCTGCCCCAGTTACATGAGCCGGGGAGCCCGCCCGGGCTGCCACGCCGCTGCACTCAGGAAAATAAATGCATCATCTCTTAAAACTTACAGTCTCTTTATATTTTATTTTAAATAAATTTGCTTTTAATAAAACCAGAAAAAATATATATTTATTTTAAATAGGTTTTTTCTTTTTTTTTTTTTTTTTTCTGATAAATTGGCAAAGAATCTGCTTTTGTAACTCATTGGCAGGGCTGGTGCCAACAACCCTGCAGAGAGAGAGCTTAGCACAAAACAGTACCTCCCACAAAAGAAGAGAAAAACAAATATAGATATATATTATAAATGTATAATTTCCATAAAACATATATTAAGGCATGTAATAGCAAAATAAAGGGCCAGCTTTATGAGCTAAGAGGGCTGCAGGAGGCTCGGGAGCAGAGCGGGACTCGGGGCTCCTGGAATCCTACCAGTATTGCTAAGATGGGGTGCGCGGGGGGGGGCGATGGGGACGCAGGGGGGGGGTGCGGGGCAGGGGTCCTGGTGGGTATCAGGATCAGGCCAGTAGGGAATCAGCTGCAGGATGGACCGTTCCTAGCTCCTCACTCCATCCGCCTCGTCTGCCCCAGCCGCGTCGGGGCAGCCCTGCCAACCGCGCAACCTCGCGTGGGATTCCACTTTTCCAGGCAGAACCAGCTTTTTTTCCTCCCTCCAGAAAGCTAAAGAAAAGGGTAAACTTGCTCCAGGAAAACCAAACGAACCGAAGGGTCTGGAGTGCCATGGCAAGGTCTCGGGGCGAGGCGCGGTGCCAGATTTTCAGAGGGGCCGAGACAAGAGGCGCCGGTGGGATGGGGGACGGCCGGGGTGCCGCTCCCCGTGCGGAGGACGAGCCCCGGGGCTGCCGCCTGCCCTCGAGCCCCTTCCCCTTCTCGCCACCGTCCCCATCCACCGCGGAGGGATCCCTGCCAAGCCCGCAGCTTGGCCGTCCCACCTCGCACCCCAGCTCCCCGCACCGCTCCTCTGCTCCCGTCCAACGTCCCCGTCCTCGCCCAGACCTCCTGCTCCGTGCCAGCGGCGCACCGGTGTCCCAGCCAGCCCTTCTACCGCCCTGACCCCCGAGCACAGCACCCCTCTGGGCACCCGGGTGTCATCCCCCCCAAGTCCCACCTCCATCCATCCCGTCCCCAACACAGCTCCTTCTTCCTCCTGCTGAGCCACCAGCCCCAGCAGCGACGAGACTGGCTCTGCCAGAGACTACCCCCAGCCAGACGGATGCTAAAAGCGGGTTCAGGGCACAGGGAGGGGGAAGAGGCGCCCAAGGAGCAGAGATGGAGCATCCAGGTCCAGCGTTAAGGTGGAAGCACCATCCATGGT
The DNA here is from genome assembly GCA_035590195.1 of Aviceda cuculoides. Classification (NCBI taxonomy): domain Eukaryota; kingdom Metazoa; phylum Chordata; class Aves; order Accipitriformes; family Accipitridae; genus Aviceda; species Aviceda cuculoides. Next base: position 3,392,044 of record JAVJGG010000053.1, on the reverse strand, counting down.
GGGTGCTGGCCGGCCTCCACCCAGAAGACCCCCTTCGCAGACCTTTGGGAGACCAGCGCATCAGCATGGGGAGCCCAGGGAGTCCTACGCTCCCCCAGGGTTGTCCCGGTAGGAAGACGGCTGCTGTGCCAGCGGCCGCTGCTGCAGATGCCCCTGCCCGGCCGTCCGCACAAGCCTGACACCCAGGACACCACGGATCTGTCCCCGTGGCAGCTGGCAGCCTGGGGGGCTCCTTGGGGACCGCACTCCAGTGGGCAACCTCCCAGCACCCACACGTCTCCTCCGGGACGGGGCAGAGCAGCTGGTGCTGTCGGAGACGCATCTCCCCGCTCGGCCGTGCCGGGTGGTCTCGCCGTCGGTGGGAGGGAAGGGGGTCCAGGAGAACCAAAAACGATGGCGAGAGGTTCAGTGTCGTGTCAGGGTGCTAAAACGTGGCCCCGTGGAACTTGATGTTGCCGGCAGCAGCCAGGGCTTGAGCTGGAGGGAGAGGAGAGCGGGGCTGAGCTACGCGCGGGGTGGCTGGCGATGGGGCAGCCCCTGTGCCCACCCCACAGACCCCTCTCCTGCCTCGCTCGGAGGAAAACCTAGCACAGATTTGGCTCTATGCCCCCGCCTCCCTGGGGGGACTTTCCAACCGAGCAGGGGGATGCTGCATCCCCCCAGTCTGCAGCCACCAATACAGACGTGCCAGGGCAGGCGTCCTCCGGAGCCTGGCCCCGAGATCACCCCCACCTTTTGCTCCCTGCATGGGCCCCCCCCCCTGCCCACAGCAGCCTGCTGAGCCCCCCCTTCCCACACTGTGGTCCCTGGTTGACCCAGCCCGGGGGGGGCTTCGCCTTGGAGGACACTTGCGCTTGGTCCATGGGAGCAGACGGGGCTGACGTGGCTCAGGAGATGTTAGCTGGAGCAAGCAGCGATGGATGGACGCCAGGCACAGAAGAGGCACCCCCCCGCCCGGCCCCCCGGGATGGAGAGAGGATGGGATGAAGTACGAGAGAAGAGGTGCTTACTTCATGGCTCAGACACGCATAAAATGGCTGTTGTCGGCGACCCGGGATGTTTCAGACGAGAGGGGGTTGGTCGGTGGAGTCGGGGAGGCTGGGGAGGTGGGAGGGCTTGGGGTAGCGCATTGAGCTGGAAACAAGAAATGGGAGAAGGGAGTGAAGAACACAAGCTGCCGGCAGCGGCGAGGGGAAGGAGGCGACCCAGCGAGAGGTTAGCGGAGGGGAGGAAACGGAGAGGAAGGAAGGGGGGAAGCAAGCGCGGTCAGGACAAACAGCCACAGCGGTGCCTGGCCGCGATGCGCACACGTGAGCTCCCCGCAGGGCTCCTCATGGACAAGGCACGGCGTGCCACCACGCTCGCTCGGACACAGCGTGCCAGCACGCTCGCTTGGATGTGGCGTGCCACCACGCTCGCTCGGACACGGCGTGCCACCACGCTCGCTCGGACACGGCGTGCCAGCACGCTCGCTCGGACACGGCGTGCCACCACGTGCCGCACGGCCCGAGCTCCCATCCTGCAGCCTCGCGAACGCTTCCGAGAAGGTGCTGAAACCCACGCCTGGCCGAAGTGGCTGTTCCATCGATGACGCTCAGCGCTGCCGCAGGGAAAGGCAGCCCCAGGCAGCGCAGGCAGGGCCCCGGCAGCTGCCGGCATCACCAGGCTGGTTCTCCCGCTGCACGGGGATGCCCTGCGCCAGGATGGATGCAGCCCACTCTCCTACCCATACTGGCCCATTGCTCTTGCTGCCTGTCCAGCCCATAAGCCAGCACTGCGCCCAACCTGCCCGACCTGCTCTGCCCTCACCCCTCCTGCCCGCTCGGTGCGTAATGCTACCTGCGGTCTGCTCTCCCGCGGGGGTGGCAGGCTCCGACCCTCCGTGTCCCCCTCCCCGTGCCTTACCCGAAAGCATGCGGCCCCGGCGGGAGGCCTCGGCAGCCAGCGCACACGAGATCTCTATCCTCTTCTCCTGCTCCTGAAGCTGGGTCTCAGGGTCCTGGGGGGTGTCCACCTCCCCCTCGCCCAGGGGGATGACATTCTGCAGGCTGCGCAGAGCACCCGGCATCAGCACCCGCGCCCAGCCTCAACGGGGCAGACGCTGCAGGGATGGCCGGGGAAGGGGTGCAGGCGGGTGCTGGGGCGCACGCCGGGATGGCCGGCGTGGGCATGGGCACAGCAGCCTCACCTGGATTTGGCGATGAGGGTCTTGATCCTTTCCACCTTCTTCTGCTTCTCCTTCATCTCCTCGGGGCTGAGTGGCGTATCGGGCTCCAGTTCGATGTACCGCTCAGGGATGAGGACTTTGTCCGGCGTGGAGAGCTGGGCACAGTGGCAAGGGCTGAGTTGAGCATCAGCGCTGGGGACCCGTCCCCACTCCAGCACCCACCTGCCCCACTCACCCCCAGCTCCCAGCACTCGTCTGGGCAAGGGCAGCCCCTGGCCGGGCACAGCCAGTGTCTCCAGGATCCTGACTGACGCAGGAGGCTGGATTGACCCCCCCACCCTCGCGCGGAGGGAGGGATGCCCCATGCCCAGGCTGCCAGCTCCGCCAGGACAGCCCGTCCTCACCTCCTTGTTGATGTCCACGTCGTAGTGCTGCGGCTCCAGCTCCATCTTGCGCAGGCGGGCAATCTCCTCCTGGGGTGTCTCGTAGACCTTGCCGGGGTCATCGGAGCGCAGCGCTGCCTCCAGGTCGGAGATGTCCACCTCATGGATGCTGCGGTGCCGGCGCACCTGTGAGGGACCCCAGCCCTGCTGAGCCCCCCCGGTATGGCACACTATCCCCTTCCACAGCCCCCAGTGTCCCTTCTGCTCCATCAGGGACTTCAGGCACTCTGCAAAGCAAAGGCCGGTTTGCCCCAGCCCCACGGCCGGTGCAGGGACTCACCACCTTGTAGGAGGTGGGTGCCTTCGTGCCGGGGGTGTTGGGCTGCTGGCTGCCGGGGAGCTGCAGGCTGCGCCGCTTCTCCTTCATCGAGCCACTCTGGTGGCGCTTCATGCGGTCGATCTGCTCCTCCACACTCATCTTCACCTTCGTCTCGTTGGCGAACACGGCGCTCTTTGGCCTCTCCTGGGGAGACCCCAGCCCCAGGGTCATGCCCCCCCGCCTGCAGCAGGGTCCAGCCCTGTCTGCCCCAAGCTGCGTCCCTCTGCCACGGGCTGTTGTGCTCAGCCTGTTCCCCCGGTGCGGGGAAGGCACCAAAATAGCCCAAAGGGTCCCAAGGAGCTGGATGCTAAGACATGGAGCCATGCAGCAATGGGCTCCCCTACATGCTGCCCCCAGCCCTGCAGGCTGCAATACAGCCCCCTCGCTTTGCTAGCCCAGCCCCACCACCCCAGCCCCCCAAAAATGAGCCCTACCCGGGAGCTGAGTCCGTTGGCCATGCCGCCGGCGCTCCTCCTTGGCACACCGACCGTGGGCACCACCTCCTCCTCCGCCGGAGACTTGGTCCTGGGGGGGACGATGCCCACTGCGGAGCAAACCGAAACACCAAGCTGAACTCCCCCCGGGGAACAAGGGCAGGGTCCCAGCAAGATGCTGGGTGCCGCTGGCAGGTACGGGGAGCCCGCTGGAGTGGGACCAGCCAGCCCCAGTGCCGTACCCTTGTTGAGAGCCGCTTGCTTCTCTGCCTCTGGCTCCTGCCGGCTCTGCGGGAGCCCCTCGGCCGGGGGCCCGGGGGCGGCCGGTCGCTGCACCTCTTTTTTGCTCTGCTCGAAGCTCGGCTTGGGCTGGGGGGGAAAGCAGGTCCTTGGTGAGAGCCCGTCCTGCGTGGGGGCCATGCTCTGCCTGGGGACAGACCCGCTGCTCTCTGCAGCCCATGGGGTGACATACAGCCTCTGGACACACTCCCGGGAGCGGACGGACACACAGACACTAGCCAAGCGGTACCGGTGCGCCCCAAACATGCTGGGAGAGGGGCTGGCAGAGCTCTGCAGCTCTTGCCCTGGCCCATCGGGGTTGGGCACCGATCGCTGCCCCCATAGCACGGGCTCCTGCATGGGAAAAGCTTCCTGCAGGGGTGACGATCCTGTCACTGCTCGGATGTGGCACCCCGGAGCCCCAGGACAGGACACCCTGGCTCTGTGCTGAGCTCCAGCAAGATCCTGTGCTCGTGGGAGGGGACGGGGTCCCACGGGGGCAGAAGTCAGGGCAGACACTGTGAAGCAGCAAAGAGCGAGCAAAGGGCCATTTTCGGGGTCCTGCCCTTCCTGCACCCACTGGGCACAGCCTGCCCAGGGCCCGGGCACTGCTGCAATGGTGTCGGTACAATGGAGGGGTACGGCAATAAGCTGAGGAGCCCAACGTGCCCCCCCATCAACCGCCCTGTGCTCTTCATGGAGATCACGCATCCCGACACCCCTTACACCCCATGGATCAGCACACAGCAAGCACTGTGCTACCCTGCAGCTGCACGGCTGCTGGAGATGCCACTTGCGCTCACACCGGGGTCCGTAACCCTTCCCAACCCAGCACGGCCACCGCTTTGCTGGGCCAGGCCCCACGTGCACGCATCCTGACCCCCAGCCTGCAAGGACGCTTGTGTCTCCTGGTGTCCAAGCCTGGCCCCTTCCTCCAGCGGGAGCACGGCATTACCAGGCATTCCCAAATCTGAATTTTCCCTGGGTGGGCAGGAGTTGGGGGGGGGAGGGGTCACCCCCATCGGCAGAGCTTGCCAGTCCTGTATGGCGGGGAGCGGTGCCACGGAAGGACAGCGAGAGAAGCGAGGGCAGAGGAAAGCAGAGGGGCTGATACCGGGGGCTGCAGCAGCTTCGGGGGCTGCCGAGGAGGAGCCAGTCCCCGTCCTGAGCGAGCACAGTGGGTGCTATGCGTGGGTGCAGGGGACGTGGCGGGGACAGGAGGGTGAGGCTGCTGTGGGGACGTTGCCCATCGCTCCCCCTTGGAGAGGGCAGGTAGCAGCCACACGCTGCTGTCCCCTAGCCAAGTGCCACCTCCACGCAGAGGGTGGGCAGCCCCACCGCCCGCCTCGTCCCAGCCCCTGCCAGCTGGTGTCTGGGGGAGGAAGAGGACGGGGCGGCTGCTGCGGGGCGGCTCTGGAGAGGTTTCGGTACCTGTCCCCTCTTCGCCTCGCCGCCTTGCTGCCAGGAAGGGGAGGTGGGGTACGGCCAGAGGCGGCTTTCACCGGGGAGCGGAGGAACGGTCGGAGGAGACTCCAGGGGTACGTAGGACTTGGGGAGGGGAGGTCGAGGCGGGCCTGGTTCCTGGGGTGGAGAGGAGCATGAGGCGTGAGAGCGGAGACACTGAGAGCCAGGAAGGAAGAGAGAGTTAGAAAAAGATGGAGGCAACACACAGTGGAAGCGTCGAGCCAAGGAAGGGAGGAAGGAGAGCAGCCGGCCGCCGCTCCCCAGGGTTCCGTGGTCTCCGTGTCCCCATGCCGGGGGGGGGGGACAGTGCTTCCCACCTCTCCTGCTGCCCTCGCTGCTGCACGGCCCCAGGGCAGCGAGGCCAGGCAGGACTCGGGGGCTGCCCAAGCGAGGGGCTCCCCAGCTTGGGGCCGGCAGCCCCCAGGAGACGTTGGCATCATGACTGCACAGCCAGGTGGGGTTGGGGAGCCCCCAGATTTCACCCTAAGCTTCGTGTGGACGAAGGTGAGACCAGCACCGCTGGACCGTGAGCAAGGGCAGCGAGAGGGGACTGCGGTGGCAGCAGGAGCTGGTCCTGAAGCCAAAGGCTGGAGCCGAGCAATTCTCAGCCTTCAGGGCTGCTTGATGCAGGAGCCCAAAGGCTGCGAAGCCCAGCCGCAGCCCCTGCAAGGACCACGGACCCAAATGCCACCAGGGGATACCACAGCCCACACATGTGGCCAAAACGGTGCCCCCAGGCAGAGCCACGAGGGGACGCAGCCGTGCTCCGTGCCTGGTGCCCACCCGTCCCCCAAGAACAAGGGCTGGGACCAGCCTGCAAGCCAGACTGGTGACCCGATGGTGGCAAAGGGACGCCTGGGCTCACTCACCTCGCCGGGTCCTGGCTTGGTGGGCGAGCCCTGGGAGCCGGAGACGAGGGAGAAGGGGCTGAGGGGGCTGGTGAGGCTGGCCGAGCTCAGGGGGCTGGCGGGGCTGTTGGAGCTGTACGTCCCCGAGGGGCCAACGGCCACTGTGGAGAAAAGCAGAAATAAGTGTGTCCACCGGGGCCCCCATCTCCCCGAGCGGGTGCTGCCGTCTGCCTCGTAGCAGCGCAGGCGCTGGGGACGCCCCGAGCCACGGCACACCGGGGTTTGTGCCGTGCAAGGGCAGGGACGGACCCTGCTCACCTCTGTGCTTGGCCGTGTCCGTGCCACGGGACGGGTTGTTCTTCCTCAGCCCTTCCATCACGTCCTGGATCCGCCAGATCTCCTTCTGGATCTGGCGGTTGAGCATTTCGTTCTGGAGGGGAGGAAAGGCAGCGGTCAGAGTGGCTCCCACCGCCGACAGCCCTGCTGCCCCCCGGCCCTGAGCCGAGTCCTGGGACCTGTGGGCGTTCGGCCGAGGCAGACACAGCCCGGGGGGGTCAGAGCCATCACCCCCATGACTCGTCTCCTGCCGGGAGCCATCATTCCGCTCCCCCAGGCACCCGCCATGGGCTGGGGGGAGCTGTCGGAGCCCCAGCAGCACGGGGAGGGTGGGCTGCAGCTCTCGATGGCACCCAGGTGCCCACGGTTCCTCAGCCCCTCCGCCCTTGCACGGAGGGCTGAGCACGGAGCAGCCACTTGCAAACTGGCTCCTTGGGGGGTGCAGAGGGCTGAAGGAACCAGGGGGTTTCCACCTCCACGGGGTCAGCGGGGGGACCCCGGCGATGGCGGGGGGGACCCTGGGGCCGGCAGATTTCCCTGTACCTGGATGTCCAAGTTCAGCTGCTCCCAGAGGTCGTCGTGCAGGGCGGACACCTCGCTTTCCAGGGTCTCGTACTCGGCGGTGCTATTTGCCAAGGCCTGGGGGGGGGAAAGGTGGGTGGGTTAGGGGGGCTTTGGCAGGTTTCTCGCCCCGCTCCCCCAGCGTGGGAGCACCCGGGAAAGCACAAGGATGCAGCAACCAACGCAACCCCCCCAAACTGGGGAAGGGGTGGCAGCAGGGGGGTACAAGCTCTGGTGTGCCCCAGCCAGGCTGTGCCCACGGGAGTGCCGGGTGCCGGCGGCATGCCGGGCACAGCGGTGCCGGGGAGCCAGAGGCGGAAGCAGGAGCTAAGACAGCTCCGGGCACGTGTGCCAGCTCAGCACCACAAGGGTTAATTTGCTTTGTCCCCAGTGAGGGACTTTGGCTTGTCTGGGTCCCCAGCCAGCCGTGGGGATTTCCCTTCTTGTTTTTTTTCTTAGAGGAAGGGAGAAAAGAGAACTCGGCGGGTGGGGGAGACAGTCCCACAGCCAGGGACCGAAGCGGAGGGGCAGCCCGTTACCGTGCTGGCCTGTGACAGCTCCACGCGGATATTGATGAGCTGGTTTTGGAGTGATTCCTTCTTGTGCAGCAGCTTCTCCGGGTAGGCAGGCTGGCTCCCAAACATCTCCAGCTCCTGGTGCGTCCCCATCAACGCGCTCTCCAGGCTCTCCTGGGGGGCATGGGAGGGAAATGCAGCCGTGAGAGCCTGGCTGGTGCAGGAGGTACAGTCTCTCTCCTTAACGGGCCATTAACACGAGCGGAGTCCTGGGACTGTGGCATGGCCAGGGCATCTCCCCCGGCTCAGAAATGCCCCTGCCGAGCTGTCCCCGAGCGAGCAGGACATGTCACGTCCTCCCCATGAAGGTGTTGCCTGGGCATGGCCATCGCCGTGCAGCCACGTTCATCCCAGGACGGCTGCTTGAGCTGCCCACCACGTACCTTCTCCGCTCGGAGCTGCTGCACCAGCCTCTCCTGCTCCCGCAGCACCTTGTTCTGCTCACAGAGCTTCCCCAGCAGCTTCTGTCCCCGGGAGGGAAAGAAAAAGGGAGGACGGGGTGAGAGCCCAGCCATGGGGTGCGTGGGGTGCACCTGTGCAAACAACGCCTTGCTCAGCCGGGAGAGATGGGATGCAGCTGGGACACGGCCCACGGGGTTGGTTTGATGGGACAACGCGTGGTCCTGGGGAGGGTTTCCAGCCCGCTGCTCTCACTGCAGGGCCTTCAGCCCCAGCCAGGGCGACATGGGCCAAATCTGGACACGGGGCAAGACCACGCAGCTAAGCTCGGCGGAGGATTTAGTCCCCGAGCAGCACACACGGCACTTGGGGCAGCACCAGGTCCCACCCTGGCTGCGCAGGAGCCCTCCCTATGGGGACAGCAGACCCGCTGCGGGGGACAGGGACAAAAGCACCGGGCAGAGAGGGGACGTGCAGGACAGACGTTTGCTCTTACATCGGTGTCTTGCTCGCTTATCTTGTAGGCGTGCAGCGTCTCCCTGTAGGCCTCCGGGAAGGGTGTCACCTGCGAGCAGAGCCTGGGGTGAGCCCAGCTCCGGGAGCCCCTGGGGAAGGTGAGGCAGCTCCCAGCCCCTCTCCCCCAGCCCCGTGAGCAGGGAAAGAGAGGGGAGAGCCGAGACTCTGGAGGCGGCGAGCTGCTCCGGGCAGATGCCGGCACGGGTCGGGAGGCAGCGGGTGCCGGCGCGGGATGTCGGTGCTGGAGCTCTCGCCCTGGCCCTGCCCGCTGGCTCGGATGAACGCGCAACCTCCCTCCCGCTTCCCAGCCCCGGTGCCCGTCGGCTGGGTGAGCCACGGGAATTAGCTGGAGACAACCCCTCCGCGGGATGCCAAGAGCTGAGTTAAAGAGATGCCTCGTGAATCATTAACTGCCTGGTGTATAACTGCCACCATTTCATAGGCAGGGAGACAAAGGCAGAAAGATTAAGCTGTAATCCCACTTAGCAGAGTGGAAACACCTACAAATCAGCAGCTGTATCGGGGCCTGTTTACCATCCGGCTTCTCTGTGAGTCATTTTCCTTTCCTGGAAATCTAAATTACTAATGGGACCTCAACAATTAAATGCCTCCAAGATCTTGAGATGAAAGGCATAAGATAGGAAGAAGGGGATCATTATTGCTAGAAAGCAAGATGCTACTCTAGAGCCATTTAAAGCTATAGGGCAATGCAAATAGACCTGAACCTGGGAAATGCCCAGCGCGGCTGCAGGCAGAGCCTGGCCGACGACGGGGATGCTGCTGCCTTCGGGCAGGGAGCCCAGCCAGCGAGAGCATCTCAGCAGCTCCAGCTTCGCCCTCCAGCATGTCCCCACTCCCCGCACGCAGCAGCTGGGAACAGGCACCTTCCCCTCCTCAGAAAACCCCAGCCATGGCCCGGCTGCTGCACGCTCGCACAGCCAGGAGATGCCCCGGGCGGCACGATGTGGGTCGCGGTGACCCGGAGACACGTTCCCGGGTGACGGGACCTGCCTGCACTTGGAGGTGCAGCCCAACATCAGCAGGAACATCCCCGTGCTTTTGCAGCCCTCTCAGGGCTGGGGAGGAGAATGAGGCAGAGCCTCCGGGGGTAAAAGACTGTTTCCTCTCCTTGTTACAGGAGGTGTTGCTTTGGTTTAAGAGCCTCGGGCTGGATTCCTGTCTTTAAGTCATCTCACACCTTCTCCTTGCCTCATCAACACACGACGCAAACAGAGGATGAGCAAAGCACCAAACAGAGGATGAGCAAAGCACCAGTCCAGCCCAAACAAGGATGAAAGTTCAGGATTGCCACATCCCCACCTCGTGCTCTCGGCACAAGGATTTACTGAGTTTTAATGGCTCATGGATGGATTAGCAAAGCCTGTGATGGACTAGCAGGTCCCCGAGAGCGTGATGTGCCGGAGCCGCATGGATGCCGGAGTCTGCATGAGTGGAAATGGCAGGAGGTGACCTCAGGGATGGAGCGTGGGACGGCTGGCGTGGCTGCCATGCATGAGCCACGCACGGCCCGGCGGCCGGAGGCTTACTTGCATGTAGAGCTGAGCCCTAGGGGAGGAGGTCTCCACCATCCTGTTCACCATACTGATCAGGGTTTCGCTCTCGCTCATCTGCGGCAGACAGGGAAGGAAAATTCAGAGGTCAGCAGAGACGTGCTCGTGTGCTACGGCGCTCGGGTGCCGTTGGAGCGGCTCGGCGGCTCGGTCCAGGAGCCCTCAGGGCATCGGGCTGCAAGATGCCACCTCCAAGAGATGTCCCAGGGGCTCAAGCCATGTGGGGAGGGCTGCCCCGGGCTGTTGCTGCTTCATTTTGTGCACTCAAGAGCATCCTGGGCTGGTTGCATGCCCTGAAAGCTTTGTTGAGGGGAAAACACAGATAAAACTGAGCCAGCTCCGAGCTGGGCAGCAGCAAACTGCACACGCAGACACAAGCTTGCACAGAGACGCCCACGGCTGCAGCACACGCTGTGGTCCCAGCGGACAGACAGACAGACGGGCCCTGCTCCTTGTGCTGACAAACAGCTCGGCACCCTAGGGCGACCCCGATCGAGGCGCAGACAAGCTCTGGGCATAGGGGAAGGTGACGGAAGCCCGAGGTTGGGGACAGCAGCGTCCCCCTCTCCAGTCCAGCAACCTCGAGCAGTGGAGCCGGCTGGAACAGGGTGCTCCCGCGGAGATGGCGCATTACGGCCACGCTGCCAGGCAGGGCAAGGACGTGACGGTGTTCGACATGCCCGTGTCTCCCCAGAGCCGCAGCCAGCAGCGCTGCCCCGAGCTGTGCCGAGCCCTCCAGGGGTGCGGGATGCACCCCAACCCCCGGGCGGGGGGGGGGGCATTCATACCCCTGCAACCCAGAGGGTTTTGCTGCCAGCAGTGGCCTCAGGGTCCCTTGGTACTGCACGGTGGAGTCACTCAAATGGGCAGCACCGGAGCTTCACCGCTGCAGGAACCCGCAGCCCGGGGCGGACGACGCAAGGGGAGCCCCTCGCACCCCACGGCCAGGACCCTCGAGGTCCAAGGGGTGACAGCAATTTAAGCACAAACCAGGGACCAAACCCTGACCGGGGGCAGGTCAGCAAGGTGGGGCGCAGCCGAGAGAGCCGTCCCTGCGACTGGACAAGCAAGGAGCGAGAAAATAAAGCAGCAAGCTGTTTGAAAAGAGCTACTTGACAGCGTCACTCCGAATTAGTCTCTCCAGAGGTCAGCAGGAGAGGAGGAGGAGATGCAAAGCCCTTTTAGGGAGTGTTTTAAAGAGCCTCGGAGAGCAAGCGCTGCTGCCGATGGCTGTGAAATAATCCAGAGAGCTTTTATTGCAGCGAGTGCTCCTGCCTGTCCTTGGCTCTGCTCCAAGGCAGACACAGATCTTGGCGATTACTGCACCGATGGAGATTTGCAGACTAATGAGATTGTCTCTGGAGCAGCTCCCTTAGTGCAAGCCTGGCTTTTGCAGGCAAGAGCCAGGGCTGCAGCACTGCCCGACAGCTCCTGTCCCCGGCTTTGACTTCAGCCAGTGCCTGTGGTTGCTACCCCACCAGTCCCAAGGGTCTCTCCCAGCTGGATTCCCCCCACCCGGCTCCTGGGATGAAGTCAGTTCACAGCTTTCCTCCAAACACCCCCTGGCATGTAAAAACCCGAGAGCTGCTGCTTTGAGATCAGTCCTGGTGGGCACCCCAGTCCCACTCTGCATCAAACAGGGCCAGCGCATCACCGAAACCACCTCATACCCGACCGGCTCCCCACGGCTCACCCGGCCAGCCCCCGTGTGGGGGGCACCAGCCCTGGGACCCCTGCCGCAGCCCAGCTCGCACCGATGCCGGAGGCACCGCAGGGTGGGAGGACGCTCCGTCCAGCACGGCCACGCTGGCACCGTGCGCCCGTGTCCCGCACCGCCGCGAGCCGGCACGGTGCAGACCAACCTGGGGAGGGGTTCAGAGCCGGCTGCCCCCCCTGCACTCCAGGGGCAGCTCCCCGAGGCCCCGGGCATGTGGGGAGCTGCCCCGGCTCCCCCCAGGACCCCCCCCACCGGCTCCAGCACACCACACAGAAGGCACTGTCGGGGGGATGTTTCTGCCAAGCAACGAGCAACCCTACGGACGGGAAGGATGGAAGAAGCAAACCAACGACAACTCGTGCTGCTTTAATGCCAAGAAGGGTGAAGATGGATGTTAGGGGAAGAGATGCTGTGCTGGGAGGGAAGGGGACGCCGCTGGGGACAGGGCACGTGGGGACGTAAGCAGCGTGAGGCTTGCAGCCAGCTCTGCCTACCTGCTGGTCCAAATACTCTAGGTTTCTTTGCAACTGCAGGTCTAAAAGTTCATCCTACCAGGAGCCAGCAGGCATGCGGCAAGAAACGAACACACAAAACATATAAAAGAAGAAGCAAAGCGGTTAGGTGAAGGCTACGGAAACGCAAAGACCTCTCGGCCAGGGAAGCGAGGCACCTCCCTGGCACAGAGCCGGGAGAGCTGCCGTGGATGTGCCCTGCGGGACACCCGCTCTCCTCCCGGCTCTCCCTCCCGGCTAACGGTGCCTGGGAAGAGGCACAGCCCTTCCCCTGCGTCTCCGGCTGGCGAGGATGGATGGCAGCATGGGTGGCTTATGGTAACTCGCGCTTCTCCCTCCTCCAACGGCCGGTCCTGCCACGCGGTTTGGGGACCCTGCTCTGCGGGGGGACCTCCTGGTCTCACCCCGCTGGCTCCAACCCCTCAGTGCTCCGAGGGGAAACATGACGCAGGAAAAAGCAGCAGCTGTAGCCAGAAGTGAGGAAGCAAGAGGGGGAGAGGTGCAGGGTGGGCGCCAGCCTCAGCCAGGGACCGCCCTGGGGGTGACAAGCCTGGGCCAGCATCACAGGGAGTACGGGGGTCCCAGGGTGTCCCACCGTCCCTGCAACCTGGGGGCTGCAGGGCAGGAACCGGGGGCCTTTCCACAACGGTTTCCTTTCGGCACAGCTGGGAGCCACCAGAGACACCAGTTAAAGGACCTGCAGTCCTGACCTGCCCCAGAGCAGCCCAGCTCAGACCCACAAAGCTGTCCCTGGAGCGGAGCGGTTCTTCCTCGGCTGCCCGAGCAAGGAGCCCCCGAGCTGGCCCACCTCCCCCAGGGGCTCTGTGCACCCCGGTCCGCCGGGGCTCACCCCCCCGCTGCCAGCAGCGTACATACGTACCATTTTGTCATGGACGGTGGGGGATGCCGGGTAGTGGTACGGATACATTCCCGGAGGGATGGGCCGTCTATCACCCAGATAGTCGTACTGAGAAGAGAGGAGACCCCCCCACCCCAAAACCAGAGACGAGTGAGAGGTGTGCGAGAGGCCAGAAAGCACAGGCAAGGGCAGACCCCAGCCCCGCAGCAGGGTCAGGCCCCGTTTCGGGGCACACAGCGGCAAGACAAGGACACTGGCGCTCCCTGTTCGGGAGCACGTCACTCGTGGTGGCCCTGGACACCCCATCCCACCTCCTCCTGCTCCATCTCTCCGGGCTCGCAGCAGAACAACCGCAACCTGGGCAGCTTTGCTGTGCGGCGAGGGGGGGACCTAAAGCCACCGGCTGCTGCGAGCCACGGACTTGGTGGCATTTTGAGGCCAGGCTGTGCATGCAGAAGGGCCAAGCTGTGCATGCAGAAGGGCCAAGCTGTGCATGCAGAAGGGCCAAGCTGTGCATGCAGAAGGGCCAGGCTGTGCATGCAGAAGGGCCAAGCCGTGCATGCAGAAGGGCCAAGCTGTGCTGCAGCAGCCCTGCCCCGACATCCCCGGCGAGGGTCTCCCTCCAACCCCGAGCGCCGACGGGCATTTACCTTTGGAGAACTGATGGACCGCCTCATCACGAAGGTGGTGGGGTCGGCGTAAATCTCTTCTCCCCGGGGCGGCAGCCGCTCGAAGCGGGTGCTGGGCGAGCGGACCGGGGAGTATACCCGTGCCCGGCTGTAGGAGCCCTGGCTGGGGGAGCGGGGCACGGAGCGGGAGCGGGGCTGCAGCGACATCCGTCGCAGAGAGCCTGAGGCTGCATCCACCTCGTCCAAGTAAGTTGGCTGCCTCCCGGGACCAGGCAGCCAGAGCGGGACATCTTGCCGGCCAAAACCGGGGTGCTCCTTCCAGTCGCGGAGCTGGTAAGTGCCCCCGTTGCGGAAAGAGTGCCGCTTGTCCTCCAGCGCCCAGGGTGGGCTCACCCGCTCGTAGGCGGGCATGGAGCAGATGCTGTCGGGGCGCACGCCGGGGGGGTAGTACTGGTAGTCCTCGGGGTACTGCGGCGAGTAGGGGGAATAGTAGTCGGGCACCCGGCGAGAGACGGGGTAAAACCTGGTGGGGCTGGAATGGGGGGGAAGAGAGCCGTGAGAGCCAGGCTGGTGGCCAAGGGGGTGCCTGGCCCCTCGCTCCGCATCTGGGGGTCCCAGTGAGCAAGGACAGCCTTAGAGCAGGCAGCTCTGACACCAGTGTCTGGAAAGCTGGCTGGTTGGCATCCCGCCTCCCGGGGACCCCGTGGTGGCCTCCCCTCCAAAACCCACCCTCCTGAGCTTTTCGGGGTGTCCCACACACAGCTCAGTGGGGACAGCCCAGAAAGGAGATTTTCTGACCCCAAGAGGGGAGAAAGTAGACGGGAAAAGGAAAAACAGTCCCAGAGCATCACCTGAGCGGCAGCACCTGGAGAAAAGGAGCAGGACCCCCCTCTGTCCCCTGCCAGCCCCCCACAGCCCTCACCTCCGCAGCTCCTCGGGGGGCACGGCCCCCCGGCGCGAGTTCACCCACTGCTGCAGCTGCGTCATCGAGCTCTTGCGCTGGGCGATCTTCTCGGGGTTGGTGCGGGGGGCGAAGCCCCGGCGGTGGGCCACGCTCTCCCCATCGGGTGGGGGGTACGCGGTGCTGCCGGGGCGGCTGGGCGATGAGTAGGGCCAGCCGTTGGGCTGCGGCGGCCGCTCCACGCTCGCCGCTACCCGGGGTGCCTCGGGGTAAGGACTGCCGGGCTCCGAGGGCATCTCCTGCCCGGCGATGCCGTTGGCTTTGGCCAAGGGCTCCTTCTTGCTCTCCATCCTCTCCGACTTCCTTTCGATCTTCTCCGAGCCACGGCCGTCACCTTCCCCCCGGGTCTTGGCATCGGGGTCAGCTCTGGGGTGCTCGCGGTGGGTGGCGTTGCAGTGATGTTGGTGGTGTTTGCTGGGGGGGATGTTTTCGGAGTCTGGCTTCTCATGCCTGGGGGGGTGCCGAGACAGGAGAGAGGGTCACCTTCCCTTTGCAATGCCCCTGGGGGGTGGCCGGTAACGTCCTGTCCCTCCCTCAGCCTTGGGGGGGCCAATTCTCCCCCAGCTCTGTTCTCCAGAGGGACCCTCATGCTCCCAGAAGGTCCCCGGCCACGATTCACGGCTCCTCCACCCCATCTCCAAGAGACCGGGGGAGAGGGATGGCACGGGGAGACGGCGGGCGCTGACCTCTGGGTTGGGGGGATCTGCACCCGGGCGGCTTCGCCCATGGCTTGGATCCAGGACTCCTGCTCCTCCGTGTTCTCGGCGCTGAAGAAGTAGGTCCGAATGCCAGCGTGCTCGGCCTGGGGAGACAGGGACTGCTTGTTACTCGCCGGCATCTCCTCCACCCAGCACACCGTCACCTGCAGGGAGGCAGAGAAGTGGGGAGAGAGACAGACAGGAGGGTGAGAGCTCCGTTTCCACCCCGACACCAGGTCCTGCCAGCGCAGGAGAAGCCAGGCGCGGTCCTTCCCCCGCTGCCCGAGCCTCGCGGCCACGTGCATCCTCGGTGGCACCAAGGGGGAGGAAGGCTCTGCAGGCAGAGCCAGCGCCAGCCCTCATCCCCTCGCGGGGGATCCCCCGGGGCCACGAGTCCCCCGTGGTCACCCCCAGGGATGCTCAGGACCAGCCCTCCCCAGGGGCCCCCAGCAGAGGAGCAGCACCCCGGTGCAGAGGTTGCTGCACCCCAGCATTGACAAGTCCCCATGGGGTGCACGGGGCCGGCGAAGGGTCCACATCCCAGCGGGAGCGGCAGCGCTGGATGGAGCGTTATCATTCATGCAGGGTTAGGGGGAAGGTGGCTTCTTGGCCCAGACAACATTTTGGGGGGGAAGAGGTTCGCTTTTGGTCCAAGATGTCGGTGCCCACTCTCCACCTGGAAGGTGCCAGAAGGCACGTCTGGCTATTTAGGGCCTTTTCGAAGCTTCCACCTTCCCCCTCTGTGGAAAGGGATGGGAGGCAGCGAGGAGGAAGAAAAGGGAGAAAGCAGGAGGGTTTCGCCCCCTGAAAGACTTCCAGGGCTCAATCTCTAAAAAATAATTAAAAAATGAAATAAATAATTGGGGGTCCAATTAAAACCCTCCCTTGGGTTTCCATCTTCCCCTTCCCCAGAGCATGCAGCCACCGTGCCCAGGCGCGGGGTCACCTCCTGCAACCCCCATGCACTCCTGCCCCTAAAAGCTCTACGGCCAGAGCAAAACATCAAACCAAAGTGATCCATCCCCTGGATTAGTGCGAGCGGGGCGAGCGGAGCATGCCGGCAAGCCTGCGGGTCCCTCACCCTCCCGCATGCATCAGAACCCCAAGAAGGTACTACCTAGGTGGTGGCTGGGTGCTGGCGTGGTGGACGGGCACGAAGAGACCTCCTGTCCGGGGATCCTCGCCCGCGGAGAGAGGAGGAAACACAGACACGGGGTCAAGCCACAGCACGGCAGGAGCGCGGGCGCTGCGGCACAGACCTCTCCTGGCCGTCGGGACCCTCTCTACCCTTCTCTGAACAAAACCATCCCCCAAAACCCTCGCGGTGCAGACGGAAAGGCAGGCAGGCGCCTGCAGGGCTCGGTTCGTGGGCAGCAGCTTTGCGAGGCTCTTTCCCCACCAGTGTCGCAAACCGAGAGCGACATTTTGACACCTCCGGGTCACTTCTTTGCTCTCGCCTGCAGAAGCCGCAGGCAGAGACACCTCGCCAGCATCGGCAAGGGCACACGGCAGAGCCCACGCGCGGCTCCTGGCTGCCGCTGCTGCTCGCCAACGCTCGCCCCTAAACCATGCTCAGCTGCAGCTTAAATGCAGGCTTAAGGGTGGCAGCTACAAAAATCCATCCCTTAGATTGGAAAAACTCCTCCACAGCTCCCTGCGGGGACCCCAGGCACCAGCTCCTGCCACGCTCACGGGTGGAAAGGTGCACGCTGGGTTTTCGCACGAGCGTACACCAGTGCGAGCCAGCCTGCGCATCGGTCCATCAGCCAGCGAGCGCCGACACGACCCGCGACCGCGGGCAGCGCGAGCGGTTGTGACGGTGAGGGTGCCCGCTGACGTTGAAGGTGCCCGGCGACGCCGACAAGCGCCGTGCGGGGCCGGGGAAGCTCAGCCCCAGCTCTGAGGAGCGAGGGAGAGCCAAGATCTGCTGCCGGGTGCGGGAGAGCCCCAGCTGCAGCGGCCGCCCTCCGCCTCTCGCCGCTCTCCTCTCCAACACCCGCGGCAGCGCAGGCCGACGAGCGGCGACTCATTACGTGCTACCCCCTCGTAATTACATTTGCCTTTCCTCCGCACGCCTCTCAAAGGAAGCTAAAACGAAAAAAATAAAAAATTGGAGCTGGGGACACCTCTCTATGTCTGGCTCCAGGGGTGCTGCCGAGAAGCGCTGCAGCAGACGGTGGGGACAGGCCGGTCGGGAGCGGCGATGCGAAGGGGAAAGCAGGGAGAGGGGCGAGAGCACTGCCGGAGAGGGCAGCGATTCTGCTTGCCCTGCACCCGGCACCTCCCCGGGTTGGGGGGCACTGCTCAGGAGCAGCTCAGGCCTGGGGAGGGGGTGATGACCTTGGAGATGCTGCGTTGCCCCACGCGTGCCTCAGTTTCCCCAGCAGAAGGCACATCCGCGCAGGGTACCCCCGGGGGGGGGGGGGGGGGGGGCGGGAATGGGTTACTGCCGTCACCCCTCTCCCCAGCTTGCTCCACGCCCCGTCACCAAGAAAGCAAGAAGAGGGAGCAGCGGGGACCCTGCGAGCATCACCGGCCGCCCCAGTGCTCCGTCCCCTCCGAGCCCCAGCACCACCGCGCGCTGACCTTGAACGTGTGCTTCCTGCTGATGTTGTCGGAGGGCTGCACGGCCGCCACGCGGAAGCTGAGGAGGGGGATGCTGCCCAGGATGCTCTCCTCCTTCTCGTCTGGTGGGCAAAGGCAGCCGTTACGCGTACGGAGGGGCTTGGAGCCCCGGCTGCCCCCCGGCAGAGACCCGCGAGCTGCTGCGGGGACACGAGCCCATCGCTCCTTCCCGTGGGCGAGCGGGCCACCTGCGGGAAACCGCTGCCTGCCTGTTGCTCCCCGGCAGCTCTTCGTGGCTCTGCTGGGCTCGCACAACAGCCTGCTCAATTATTCATGCCCGCCCTCGGCTGCGCTGCCAGGGCTGAGCCCAGCCAGCTGCCAGGGAGGCTGGGGAAGGCGCCTGTGTTAACCCCTGGGGTCCCTGGGGGGGGGACAAACGCCCGCACAAAGGGGTGCTGTGCATGGTCACCGCTCCCCAGCGGGCTGTCACCTCCGGACCCCCTTTGGCCACGCTGGCGAAATCTGCTCCGAGGCTGCTAACAGCCTGGGTTTGCATGGAGGCACCCAACTGGTGGCCACTGGGTCCTGCTGGGGGGTCGGGGGGGGCGGACACGAGGTTGCGGGGGGCAGCCGGAGCGGGCACGCGTTGCCGTACCTTTGTAGTAGAAGAGGCAGCGATCCACCAGCACGAACCAGCGCTTGTTCCACTGCTTCACCCCCGAGCTGGCCTGCGAGAGAGGGGCAGTGAGAGCAGCACCCGGCTGGGGAGGGGGTGCTGCCGCAGACGGATGGGAAGGGGATGGTACGGCTCGGGGGGGGGCACCCGGCATGGCGGGGGGCTCAGGTACCTGCTTGTAGAGCCAGCCGCTTTTGGTCACGGCGGCATTGGGGTTCCTCTTCATGGAATTGGAGCGCTTCCCGAAGGCAATGCCCTTACGGGAGGAGCGCGAAGCCTGCAGAGGGGGAGAGGAGCCGCTCAGTCCCCGGGGGGGCCCCCGACACCCCGTCTCCGCTGCCACCTGCCGTGCCGAACGGCTCCGGGCACCCACCCGGCCTCCGGGGCGCTCCGGGGGCACCTCCGACACCATGGCGTGGTTGGAGGGCTCGCTGGTGATGGTCGCCGCTCGCTTGCCGCCCGTTTTGCTTGACATGTCCAAGGTCGGTCTGCGGCACGGGAGAGCTGAGTCAGCAGAGTTACATTTCTCCAGCCCGCAGGAGCCGTCCCCTGGCATCCCCACCCTGGGCGCTGGCCCCCCCAGACCCCAGACCACCTTGGGCCCCCATCAAAACCCACTCCCAGGCCCTGAAAGTGGGGGAGTCAGGAGCCAACCTACTTTTGCAAGTCAAGTCTTGAGTTGTCCTCGGGGACCTGTCCCGTCACTGGGTGCAGGAACGTGTTCCGCCTTTCATTGTGGCTGGGAGAGACAGCGGCGGGGCGGTGGTTAGCATCTCCCATCCCCGTCCCCCCCCTCAGAAACCCTTTGCCTTTAGCACCACATTTGCTGCTCTGACCCCAGCATTTCGTTGTCCCACACCGGTGCTGGGGCTGGCTCCCTGCGCCCAGCCCCGAGCATCGCCCTCCCCTACGCCCCCGCTAACCCCAGGCTTCAGATCCGCTCGGCACGTTTCATCGGCGTTTCCCAGAAAGCGCTTGCCTCGCTGGGAGCCGAAACGAGGTCTCTGGTGGCCAAGCCCTCGTTGCTTCTGCTGGATATATCCCAGACGTCACCATAAACCCCACTCAGAAGAAGTCTCTGCAGCAGCAGCAGCTACGGCCCGTCCTGGGCTGTGCCTGCAGCGACGTCCCCAGCCTCACATCCTCCCCTTCGCCTTTACTGCTTTCAGAGCCATTTGACAAAACGCCTCGAGTCAGGCTAAGAGCAGGGTCACCTGGCCACGCAGGGCTGTGCATCCCAAACATCAGCCCAGGAGCAGCTGGATCGGGCCCAGCTCGGCCCCAGCCCCCGGTTCTGCTTCGGTGACGCTGGGGTGCAGCCAAAGGCGGCCACCGCCGGCGGTGCAGGACTCGCCGGCAGCACCGGCAGGAGCGAGGCAGGGCTCCCGCCGGGCTTGGCTGGCAGCATTTGCCATGTCCCTGCCCCATCCCGCAGAGCCGGTATTGCCGGGCACCCAGCACCTCGCTGCTCCGGCTGGGGAACCTGCTCACGCGCTGCTTCCCGGGGGGGCCCTCGCTGCTGGAGCTGTGGCAGGAGGAAAGGATGAGGTGCACCCACAGGTTCAGGGCTCCATCCCGAGAAGGTTGCATTGGACCCCGTCCCCACGACATCCCTTTTCCCCAAAGCTGCCGGGCACCAGGACACGGGTGCTCCCGGCCTCCCCTGAAGCCAACACACCAACAACCCGGCACGCTGCTGAACCTCTGCACGTCAGCAAAACAGGGGAAGTTGGAGCAAGAAAATGCAGCTGCCAAGACCATCCCATCCACACACACTTCACCCCGAACCTGGGCTCCAGCCAGGCTCTGAAGATATTAACCGCTTTCTACCCAAAAATAGCCCTGCCAAGAGCTGCTCCCCCTTGCAAGTCCCATCCTGCACCCTGCCACGGATCTGCTCTCCTCTCCCAGCCCTCCCCTCGCTCGGGGTCACCTTAAAAACCCGGGCAATGCGTACGCACCCCACAGCGAGGGGCAGTGCTTGCTCCCCAAACCGCCCCCCCCCCAGCACCGCGCTTTTCTGTGCCATGACGGACACAAGTTATCCGTGGAGACAGCCTGCCCGGCCCACGCTCTGACAGCAGCAAAGGGGGTTTCTGCCACCCGGGGGCTGGAGCCACTCCTGGACCGTTTGCCCCCGGCAGGTGACTTTGGAGGGACGTAACGTGGTGGTCCTGGGGTAGGTCCCAGGCCCCCCGTGATGCTGACACACGGGGAGGGTGCAAATGCCAAGCGAGCAACACCCCGGCGGCGCCAGCCCTGGAATGCGGGGTCTGCTGGGACCCACCAGCCTGCCTGAACCCCAGCCGGGGGTGTCCCCCCAGCCGGGGGTGTCCCCCCAGCCCTGCCCAGGACCCCGCACCGCGGCAGGTTTCTGTTCCCGCAGGCTGGACTCTCCCCCCCGCCCTGCTGCCAAGCCCAGGACACCCACCCTGCTTTGCAGCCCCCGTAGCTTCTCCGGGCACCCACCCCGGTGCCTCCCCCCACCCCAAGTCTGCCGCCACCCCCAGATGTGGCGAGACCCTTGGAACAGCCGGGGAACCTCCTTTAAACCACCCCCTGGCAGCAGCTCCCTCGGCTGACCCCGCTCCAGAACCTCCCGAGTTCACATCGCCTCCCAAGCACTGCAATGCAGCAGCCACTGCCCGGGCTGAGGGTCCCCCCCCCCCCCCGACCCCCCAGCCCACCCCAGGGTCCTACCTCACCCGCCGATCCGCCCGAAACTTCAGCATGATGCCGGGGGCCCTCCCAGTTCAGCGCCGGCTCCCGGCTCCCACCATCGCGGCCATGGGCACGGCCAGCCCCGGTGCCGCCTGCCGCCACGCTACGAGGCCACGGCACGTGCCACGGGGGCGGCAGCCCCACGCGGGCGGGGGGACGCCAGCAGCGGCCGAAGGGTCTCACTGTCCTCTCCCAGGCGTCCCAGTCCCCCGAACCCTGCGCCGGTGGCATTGGCGTTCCCGGTAGCGGCGGTGGCGGAGCTCTCGGCGGGCTCCGGTGCAGCCGGAGGCTTGGCGAGCCCCGGTGTGCGACAAGCCAGGCGGCAAGCGACGGGGACGAACGGCTCCCGCTCGCGTCCCCGCGCAGAGGAGAGGCGAAGGGCAGCGTCGCACACGCCGCCTCCCCCAGCCCAGGTGCAAAGCTGGGGAGCAGCTGGCGGCAGGAGAAAGGCGAGAAAAGCAGGATGGGGGGCTGCCGGATTCCCCCCCAACCCGGCAGGGCAGCAGCGTGCGGGGGGCTGGGGGGGGGGGGGGGGGGGGGGGGGGGGGTGTCGCGGCGAGGAAGGCAGCCGCACTGAGATGAGATCTGCCGCTGCCCTGGATTCACCGGCGGCATCCCTTCCCCCTGCTTCTGTCCCCAAACCATCCCAGTTCCCCCCCGCCCCGTGCCGCCGTCCCTTCCCCAGGTCACACCAAGAGAAAATCTGGGGGAGCAGGACAGGCACAAGCACCCATCGCCGAACGAGCCAGCAGCTGCAGAGGGGGGGGTCGGGACCCTGCAGAGCATCCAGCCACGGGGCTTCAGCACCCCCAAAAGTCCGGGGAGCCCTTCACACCCCAGCAAGGTTAAGAGTGGGGAGCCCTGGGAGCAGGATTCGGGGTGACCCACCCTCCGCCTGGGCACGGCACTTTGGAAAGCGAATGCAAATACATCAGGACTGTTATGATAATGCCTTGGGAGGGAGGGGAGGCAGCGCTGACATTTCAAAGAAACCTCCAAAGAAGGAAGCGGGAGCACAGAAAGCCAGCTGGCCTCCATCACGCTGCGTCCCCGCTCCGCCAGCACCCTGGGACCACCTCGGGACACAGCCCGCCCGCCTGCGGTGCTGCTCGGCCCGGCCTCTCCCAGCCATTGCATCATTCACCTGCTCTTCCCGAAAACCGCTGCCCTGAAGTTACGGCTCTGCCA
Organism: Aviceda cuculoides; assembly: GCA_035590195.1. Classification (NCBI taxonomy): domain Eukaryota; kingdom Metazoa; phylum Chordata; class Aves; order Accipitriformes; family Accipitridae; genus Aviceda; species Aviceda cuculoides. Next base: position 3,369,606 of record JAVJGG010000053.1, on the reverse strand, counting down.
GTCGCTCAGCCTGCGGCAAGCGGGGTCAGCACCAGCGCCCGCCTCAGGGATGCTCCTGGGGCACAACTGGTCCCTGCCGGGAGGGTGGTGGGGAGCAGAGAGGGACGGGCACCGCGTCCCCAGCACGGACCGAGGATGTGCCAAGGCAGTGGCACTACTGCTCCCCAACACCTAAATCCACCCCTCCAGGGCACCCAGCGCCGGAGCTGCTCTCCGGGCACGGAGGAGCTGAGCGGTGCCGCCGCTGCTCTCCTTGCCGGCACGCTGCCGGCCACCAGCCACGGGGGCGAGACACCCACGCACGGAGAAACCTGCCCACCGCGACACCCGCGGGCAGCACCGGCTTGGTGCCGGCGGCAAACCCACCGGCGCTGGCTGCCCCCACGTCCCCGCAGCAGCAGCTCGCCCGCTCCGCAGTCACCTCCGCAGCGAAGCGGCTGGGGGTCAAGGTCCCCCAGGGGCCCGCGGGTGCGTGCCGGCCCTCCGCCACACCACAAAGCCGATGCTCAGCCGGTGGCGTGGCCGCCGTGGAGGAAGGGGAGCCATCGGCCGAAGCCGTGGCCCCTTTTGGGGACAGCAGTCCCGGGGGACAGCGTGGCAGGAGCGGGAAAGGCAGCTCCCGGGTGTGCCGGACGCTGCAGGTAGCACCCCACAGTTGCACTGGGGGCACCGTCCGTCCCCCCCCCCCAGTGGCAGGGTTTCACCCCCCGTCACCCCAGTTCGATGGCGCGGGGGACTGTGCTGGGCTCAGGGGCCACTCTGGGAGCCTCTAACCTGGGATCAACCCCGGCTTCGCCAGCCCGGAGCAGGCGCCATTCTCCCTGCACCAGCTGGGTTATTTCACAGTCATTAGTATCCGGGGGTGGGCAGGGACACGGCATCCTCCACAGCCCATCAAGCAGACACGCTTCAGGGCTCCCAACAGCAGCTTCAGGGGTGGGGGGGGCTCCCGGACCTCCCAGGAGAGCCGTGGGGGAGAAGAGTCAGCGCTGTTCCTCAGGGTAAACATCAAAGAAAAACCTTCTAAACCCCCTCTTGCTTCTTCATAAAGGTAAGGAGCAAGGAATAAATGCAGTAACTGAGGAACAAAACTTTCACCCAATGCTGCTTTTCTTCCCCTTCCCCAAAGCTGAAGTTTGTGGAGAGCAGGAGGACAACCTTCCTGGCTCCCCCCTGCCCTTCCACAGCCCATGAAGGTCACAGCTCTCTCAAACCACGGCTAGGGCACATCCCTGAGCAAAGCCTGGGGACCCCCCCCAGCCACCAGCACACTGTGTGGGTGCCCACATCACCCTGCGGCGTGAGAAGGACCAGCACTGGGTATAATCCAGCCACACCAGAGCAGCACCAGGTAGGATGGGCGGCTTTATAGCAGCTCCTGACTGCAGCTGAGGGTGCGAGAGAGTTAATGTCACCCCAGCTGGGAGGGAGCAGGTGAAATAGAGACAGGAGGGGGCAATTTCCCTGCACCAGCTCCCGCCGGGGCCCGGTGCATCCAGGGTGCCTGCAGCCAGCTCTGGGGGAGCGGGTGCGGGAGCAGCGAGCCCCCAACACGCCTCGCGATGGGGCAAAGCACCGGTGGGTGATGCCAGCCGTGCTTCTGCTGGGCAGGATTCCTGGCCGGCTGCCTCGGGACCCCTCCTTGTGAGGAAGGTGCGATGCACCAGCAAGGCTGGAAAAAGCCCACTGTGGGCTGGTGCAGGGGGGGGTCCTCTCCAAGAGCATATGGTGAGTCCAGCTCCGCCGGTTGGACTCAGCCAAGCAGCCCCCAAAACCTCCCAGCGTGCGGCAGACGTCAGCTAATGGGAACCATTCCCGCACCCCGGCCATCCCCGGGGCGTCGGGGCTCCTGGCCGTTATCTGGCAGCTGCGAGGGCGGCGAGCGGGCAGGAGGAGGGGAAGCGCAGGCTCACCGCCCAGGCGCCGGAGCCTGCCAAACACTAAATCCAGAGCAAAGCAGCCGGGCAGGGGGGCTACGGGGAGCCCGAGAACCCCCTTCCCACCAGCCCTGCCTGGGCTGCACCGGTTGGGGTGCAATGCCGGAGCCGCGGGGCTCCCCTCCGAGCGCTCTCTACGGGCTAACATCATCCCTCCGGCTCCCAGGCTGGCTGTGTGCCAGGGGGATCCAACCGCCTTGTCCTCCCACACCCCATCCTGAATTTCACCTCCGGCAGGCGCTTCGCCGCCCCCATCGTCCCAGCCCCTCGGTTGGGGGGTGCTCGGGTGGGACAGAGGGGTTACCGTCACGGCTGCTGGGCTCTGCCACCCCGGCACCGCGGCAGGCAGCAGCAGGAGGAGGAGGAGGAGGAGGAGGAGGAGGAGGAGGCAAGCGGCCAAGGCTGCCTGCAACCCCCCTCCGAAGCGATAATGAAAACCCTTCGTCTGGAGGTTTCACCCGTGTTCTCGGGGCGAGCATCCAGGCGGCTCCCAAGCAAGGGGCTTGCGTGGCCACCGGCCAAACACGCCCTGCGCGTTGGCCTCCTTCCTCTGTTTTTCTAGCCCTTTCTTCACCTCTCCCTCTCCTCCTCAGCCACATCCCTCTCCTCCGACCGGAGCCCTTGAAAACCCGTTTCTCCCAGCTAACTGCAGCACTCAGCACCCATGGGAAGGGATGCGGGGTCACCCCATCACCCACGGCCCCTGCAAGGGTGCTGGCAGAGAAAAATCCACTCTCTGATGAGCAAGTGCAAACTGCCAAGTCCCGGCTTGCAAGGGGAGCCTGGGGCAGGAGCAAATGCATTCTAATGCACTAATAAACCAGACCCTCCACACCCCCGGGGCCGTCCCGCTCGGCGCAGGGGGTGCACAGGGCTCTGCTCTGCCCCGCGGGGCCGGCGCGCTGCATGCTCGAGATGCAATAGGAAAGAAAAAATTAAAAAAATTAAATTCTGCAGGCGCAGCGCGAGCGGGTCTGCTGGAGTCGCTGCAGCCAGGGGACAAGTGCCAGCAGCTCGGCTGCTCCAGCGTCTCTGCGCGGGGCCGGCCCCAGCTCCGGCTCTCTGCCGAGCGAGGCCCTGGGCTGCCCCATCACTGCAGCTACTTCAACCCCCGTTGGACGATTCAAGCAGGAAAAAATAAAAACTAGCCCTGTGCACTCCCCACACCCTCGGCAGGGCTGAGCTGGCCGTGGGGTGTCCCGTGCCAGCCCCAGCCCTGGCCAAAAGCCTGGACCACAACCCAGTGGGAAACACTGCTCGGCGTTTCCGAATTGCCCTGGACTTGGAAGAGTTATATGCCAGCCCTGGGAGAAGGCAGGGAAAGGAGAGAAGGTTGCAGGGGAAGAGGAGACGGAGGCAAAAGCGGGATGGAGAGCTGCAAGAAACACTCCCATGCCTGGCCAGGCACCGCCACAGGCTCATTAGAGCCGACCAGCAGCCCTCGAAATCCCAGCGCCTGCCGGATTTGCAGCGAGATCAGCCTCTGGGATGAAAGCGGCTTACGAGCACTCAAAAACCAGACCTCGGTGCGGAGCCGCACGCTGAGGTTTCCCTCCGGCCCATCCCCGCGGTGCTTGCCGGCTGGCTGCCTGGCTCCCACTGCTCCCAGCATGGCAGGGACCGGCAGCCGGTTCTCTTCCATAACCTCATCCCTAATCCCGGCCCCGCCATCCAGCTGAGCAAGCATTTCCGGCGCTGCGTCCATGGGGCAGGGGGCCAGAAGGCAGCGCAGCCCGTCGTGCTAACGAAACCAGGCTCCCGCGCCCCGCACGGTGCCGGCACAGGGCCACAGCCCAGCAGCGCCCGTGCCCCTAACCACAGTGCCCGCCCGCCGCGCTCCCCCTCCAGCGCGACTGCTGCTGGGATGGGGCCAGGGAAGCAAAAGCAAAGGTTAATTTTGCCTCTCCTGCCCTCGTCGGCGCGGGGCGCTGCTGCGGAACAGCCCCGAGACGGAGGGTGCTGGTCCAAGCACCCGTCCCCTCTGCCATCTCACCGCTGTGACAAACCGCACGAGTCAGCTGCCACCCCGATACCCAGGCAGGGAGCACCCCGGCTGGCTGCCCACCACCGATGCCGGAAAAAAAAAAAGGCTCCCCGGAGCGAGCAGGCTCTGGCCGGAGAGCTTTGCCCCATGCACCTCCGGAGGGTTTTGGTGTGAGAGGCTGCAGCCAGCGAGAACCGCGGCCAGGCCAGGCTTTATCACCCGCTCCTGCCAACACACTCCCGCCGTCAGCCCTGCGAGTCCCCGTGGGAGCTCTGCCGGGAGGGAAGGCGGAAAAGCCAGAGCTGGATCCGGCTGGGAAGCAGTAGGGCTGCTGCGCCGGCCTTGCTGAGCCAGGGCAAAGTCCCCGGCGAGGGCGAATGGCGGCTCCCGCGCACCCACAACCCACGTGCAACGTCACCGTCGTCACGCAGCCGGGCTGGCGCAGGAGCGATGGTGGTGGCCCCGAGCAGGGACATCCCAGCCGGCCGGGGTCTGTGGGGACGGACAGCGGGAGAAGCCTCCGCCATCCTCGGCACGGCAGAGCGGGATGGCCGGGAGCAGGGAGAAGTCAGGGGATTTCCAGAGAACAAAGCGGCTGCTGGCAGCCAGGATCAGCGGCGGCGGGGAGGGCGAGTCCCCCGCTCCTGCTCCAGCTGGGGTCAGGGAAAAGCACAAAAAAAGCACTGGGAGTTTGTGTTTTATCTCCCTGGCAACCCCGGCTCCATCACAGGCATGGCTCACAGGGTCGGCCCGGCCAAAACACGCTGCTGTGGGAGATGGAGAGTTCCGGGCAGGCACGGCAGCATCCCAGATACATGGGGTGACATTTGGGGAGTGTCACAGCCGTCTGACGGGGTGGTCCAGGACCCAGAGCAGGTGACAGTCCATGCCCTGGCAGCACCGAGTGTGTGGCCCTGCTTTAACCATGTCACTCGTCGTCCCTTCTTGGGGACAGAGCCCAAACGCCACGTGCACGGGATCGCCAGGCTCCCCAAGCCACCGTGCCCACGAGGCACAGGGCAGCCCCACGGCAGCCGGCAGCTCTCCTGCGGCATCGCTGGCCAAGGATCCTGCCCCAGCCGCGGGGTAGCCTGGGAGCGGATCCCCCAGAGGACGAGCGGGGATGAAATCAGTCATGGAGACATGCAAATGCAGAGACTGTGGGGCTCGGAGGTGAGGGGTGGGAGGCTGCCGGCACACGGAGCAGGACCACGGCAGACACCGAGAGGCACCGGGCACCAGCACGGGTGAGTAGACACAAGACACCAATACCATTTATCGGACCAGGATGCAATCCTTCAGCCTCTCCCCCTGCGCTCCACAGCCTCCTACAAATCTGGAACCATTGTGGGGCTGCAGACCTTCCCTCTCCCTTGGCCCCGGGCTGGGGTGGCAGGGTCCCGGCTGGGCTTGGCGCTGCTGCCAAAACCCAGCCTGGGGGTACGGAGGTGCCTGGGCAGCTGCGACACCTCCACCAAAGGTGATCCACTAATCCAGCCTCCGAGCCGCAAGCCGGACCCAGACCTGGAGGGTTTAAACCTCTTGCTAAGCTCTTTAAGAAACCACTTCCAGTGGTCAGAAATACCTGTCCCGAGCAATCGCTGGTACGAGGCATCAAACAAACACAGCCCCAACCCCTCCCCAGCCAGGTCAGGTCAGGAGCAGGGATTATAGCAGCGGCACTGGGGAAATCCTGCTGGAACAAATCCTCAGCACCCGCTTAACCCATTGCACATGATAATCACACCAGCGTCCCGACGGCGACGGGCGCCGCGGTGCCTTCCCTGCCGTGCTCCGCGCCTGCCGGATCTCCAGCTGCGTCCGTCACCGCGCCGGCTGCCCTCGGGTCCCCCGGCCGCTCTCGGCCACCGCCGGGCACCGTCCACAGACAATGGCCCACGTGTGCCACGGCCGGGCTCTGTGCCGATGCCGCACGCGCGCGCACCCGCACGCACTCACCGGTGCCGCCGCGCATCCCCTCCGCCCACGTCCGCTCGCCAAGCCGGTGGCTCTCCCACAGCCGGGGTAGATGATTTCCTTCCAAGCCCACGGAGACCATCATTGGTATCAATCATTAACAGCCACGGCAGCTGCCGGCAGCCTTAACCCCCTCGGCACCGTGCCGCTGCGGGACGAGCACGGGAAGGCGTCCTTTGCTCGCCCCGAAAGCCCCTTTAACGGCACCGCGCTGCGGCAGGGGATGCAAAGGGGTTCCCAAGGGGATCCGCACCCCCCAGGGACCCACGGCAGTTCCCACAGCATCATGTCTCTATGCTCCCCAAACCGCTCGCTCGGCACCACGGGCCCCGGGAGCAGCCCTGCGTGCTCCCGCGCAGCCCCAAGGGCCGTATCCTGCCTCTGTATCCAGCTGAGCCGTGAGCAGCTCAGCCTGGTGGGAGCTGCACGGAGTCCCTGCTTCCTCCCATCCTTGGGGGCAGCCAGCAGTGTTCATCCGGGGGGGCTGAGCTCCTCAGCCCTCTGCCCCCCCCAGGAGTGGGGCAGGGGGCTGCTGCCACGGCTGCCTACGGAGGCCGGAGGCACATCCATCGCCTCCTCAGTGCGGGATCCCGGGCAGGACAGGATCTCTCAGCTCAGGGGTCCCGGAGCTTGCTCTCCGCCTAGCTTTTCCAAGGAACATCAACGGCTGTAACTTTAGCCGAGCGTGTTTACAACCCAGCCGCAGCTCTTGGCTCCCTCGGCCGTGCCGGGGGCCGGCTTGGCTCCCGAGGCTGCCGCTCAGCCGGCGCTGGGTGCTGCCAGCGCCCTGATGCCAGGTTATTCCGCATGCTGCGGTCCTCAAGAGGCTGTCCGGATCACCACCACGTGCATCCCCACGGAGAGGAGGCACAGGGGCTGTTCCTGTGTCTGGGAAGCGGATGGACAGATGTCCCTGCCACCCCCCTGCCACTAGCCGCGTTACCCAACCTGCGAAGGAGTTGAATGATTAACCTCCGGCCGTGCCGTCGCCAGGAGCTGGTAGAGCCCTGCTCTGCCCATGCCCAGCCCCGGGGCACGACGGCGCCTGGGGATTAAACCCCTATTCCCCCCCCACCCCAGCCCCAAACCCAGACGGTGTCACCGGCCCCAGCTGTCCCAGGAGCATCCCATGCCAGGTCCCGGACCAGGGACACGTCCGGCTCGGCCAGCCCCAGGGCAGCCACCGCGTCCCCCTGCAACTGCAGAGGGGGCACGGAAGGGGCTCAGCTCCTGCCCTCGTCCCGGCTCCCATGGGTCTGGAGGTACTCACAGCCCGCGATGCCCCGCTGGCACCGCAGCCCAGCTCCGGCTTTCGGACACCGACACGCAGTTCATTTCGCCTTCTCCAGCTCCGGCTGCGGCCCCGGGGGCGTCCGGGCTGCGAGTGCTCATAAATAGCCTTGGACAAACATCTGCACGGCACCACCCCGCGCAGGCTGGAAAGCGGAGGGCTGCTGTGGGGATGGTTTTAATCATGATATAAGACCATCAAATGGCTAAAAAAAACACAGATGGGAATGAACCGTAAATAAATGCAGACGCAGAGGCTGATAAGACCTGCTGGCAGTGGGGCTCGGCTCAGCTCCCCGTGCCGGTGATGCGCGCGGCCCCTTTGCATATGGGCACGGCTTTTGAATTTCCCATTCCCCACGCCCACGCGGGACGCGAAACCACAAGCTCCTTGCAAACAACCCCGAGTTGGGAGCACTCGGAGGGCGCAGAGCCCAGAGCAGGGTACAGCGATGCTCTGGCGCAGGCAGCCAAAATTAAGTGTCCCCCTGCTCCCGGCAGTGGGTCTCGGGGCTCTGCAGTCGGGCGCTGCTATTCCTACTCGCCTTCGATCCCACTGGGACAGGGAGCGGGGGTAAGCCCCAGCCTGGGCTCCATCAGCCGCTGCAGGTTGCGCCGCTCCCTGCAGAGGCTCTTGATTGTTTTTGTCTAAATTACCAATTTTCCGCTGTTGGATCCCTCATGGGCAGCTCTCACTCGAGCGCTTTAGCAAATGGGTGCGCTCATACGGATGAAAAATAAAGTCGTAAATGCAGCACCCCAGGGTGCGGGGGCATGACACGGCACGTCGCTCTGCCGACGCCGACACTGCCAGCCCGCGCGGTCCCGCTGCCACCGCGGGACCCTGGCAGAGCCCTGCCGGCACGCTTCCCGCAGGCGTTCGGGTTCGGGGGGGCTCTGGGTTAGGGGCTCGCGGCAGCTCTGGGTCGGCCCCAGCTCACGAGCTTCACCGTGCCGCTGCCAGCCCTCCAAGTGACTCACCGGCTGCTCTGCGCCCCGACCTCCCGCAGTCAAGTCCCGACACATTCGGCACATTCCTGGCATAGCCGGCTGTGCCGTGCCGTGCCGGGCCGTGCCGGCACGGAGCCTCACACCTGCCGGAGCGGATGCCAGCAGCGCACTCGGGTCTCTGCAAGGACGCTCGCGCGTCTCAGGGCTTCGTCGTGGTCCGATAGCCACGACGGCCCGGCATGGCCACGTGTCCCCGTGGGGATTTAGCCCCGGGCAGGAGCAGCTCAGCTCTGCCTCCCGTGCCGCGGCAAAGATGGCCCAGGCGGCAGGTTGTCATCGCGGGCGGCCTGTCATCCTCCCCGGCAGCACGGCTACCGTCCCAGTTGCCTTCCTCACGCAATGCCGCACTTGCCTTAACGTCGGCATGGGTGTGATGCCGGTATATGGGGAAACTCTCCATTTTTAGATCTGATCCTGTACCTTCACAGGCCTCGGAACAGTTTGTAACCGAGCGGTGACGCAACGGCGCACGCGTCGGGGTTGTGCAAGTGCATTGCACCAAGTAGCTCCCAAGGACGGGGTGAGCGCCGGCTCCGGGCAGCTCGGGGCTGGCCGAGGCTCGCTGACCCCGCAGCCGTCCGCAGTGCATCCCACAGCCCTGGAGAGCGGCCCACGATCCCGGTGTGGGTGCCAGCGGGTGCAACGTGCGGAGCAGCCAAAAGCGGTCCCGAGTGCCCGGGAAGAGCCACCACGGTGGGGATCCACCATGGGCAGGAGCCGAGCCCGGCACCTACGGATGCCTCCGATTCCTCCTGGCCCCGGCACCGACGCCCCCCAGCCCCAGAGCTGCCCGGGCACGTGCCCATACCACCGGCCTCCATGTACAAACAGAGCGGGAACCAAAGGTCCCCCAAACCTGGAGGTTTGTTTTTAAGCAAACAGACCAAACCAAATATGCACAGGCCCCCTTCAGACCCCAGGCACAGGCTCGGGATCCGCTGCCTTTACCGAGCTTGCCTCCACCTCTGGCAGCGGTGCCATGGCGGTGTGGGGCAACCCTGGGGGGGGGGGAACCGCAACCGACCCCCTGAGCCCTGTACCGAGCTGACGCAGCCAGAATGGGTCTCCAAAGGAAAAGATAAATCACCGCGTCGGGGCTCTCCGCACCGCATCCCAGCGGTCCCGTGAACTGCAGCTGACCAAGGCACTGGGCCCCGCTGCCAAGCTCGGAGCGGCTCCGCACCAGGACATGGGTGCTGGGGAGCCAAGCGCTGCCCGTGGCCCCCGGGGTATCTGCCAGCTCCTGTTCCCAGCACAGCCGCCCTGGGGCACAGCCTCCAGCGGGCACGTTCCTATTAATACCCACCAAGAGCTCGGCTATCTGCAGGCGCTTGCCGTATGGAGCCATTAGCCTCCTCCACCAGCCATTAAACCCTCAGCCCAGCCATTAGCGCCAGCGCCAGGACGCGCGCAGCAATTCCGTCGCTGCCCTCGGATGGGATGGCCCCGATTTTATTGCCATCTCCAGCCCACCACACCCTGGTGTGGCAGGGCCATGGCTGGGGCAGACGGGCACAGCTTCCCAGTGAGTCACTGGTCATTTCCAGCTTCCCAACCGCGTTGCAATTAGTGCACGCAGCTGACGGCAGCCCTGGGGGGCAGTTGCGAGGGAAAAGCAAGGAATTTGCTGGGGGAAAAGCAGAGGGAGCTGCAAAACCATCTGCACCCACCAGACCGGGCCCTCGGAGTCTCCCGGGATGGTGCAAAGCCAGCGCGGGGACAGGGCATGCCTCTGTGCCACCAAACAGCCCTCGTCCTGTTCCTCGTCCCCCTCCCCGCAGCCACCTCCGCAACGACGCAAACGCCACGGGCGAGTTTAGTAGCGCGGTGTTGGCTCTGCAGAACGAGATCTTTCCCTGAATGAAGTTTAGTCACCGTGGGATGTTTCCAATTGGAAATCAGGACAGTTCCAGGCTGAACACACGCCAGCTTTCCACTTCCCAGAAATCCCATTTGCAAGCGAGCCTGTTGCCAGTTCCCCCTTCTCCCCCAGCATCACGTAAATAAATGCCGCCCCAGCTTTCCCTCCACCCCGGCGGGGAGATGCAGCCTTTGGGCTCCGGCTCCGGCTCCGGCACAGCCCAGCCCGGCCGCGCAGCCTCCGGCTCCAGCCCCGCGTCCGCTGCCGTGCCCGGGGAGGGAAGCCGGTGGGACGGGAGTCGCTGAGCCGGGCTGGCGCTGGAGCTGGGCCAGTCCCAGCCCAGTAAGGGCCCTTGGCGATGCCTTTGCTGCCGACGGCGCAGCCGGATGAGCCCTTTGCCGACGCACTTGCCCACAGCGTCCCCCCAGGGATGCTGGCAGGCAGCTGGGGCCGGGGACCTGCATCAGGTTTAGTCGAGGGGAGCGAGCACGGTGGCTGCCCTCCACAATGAACTGGTTTGCTCAGTGCTGGGAAGAGCTGGAGGCTTGTGCTGAGTTTCCAGAGGGCAGAGATGGGCTGATACACAAGAAGACCAGTTGGGCGCCGGAGAGGTGGGAGATCCCTTCACCTGCGGAATGGTGGCTTCTGCTTTCCTGCGGGTTTGGGTCAGGGGAGGATGTTCCACATGCACAGAGACCAGTGTCCCCAACCCAATCTGGCCCAGAAGTCACTGGGAGTCAAGGGAACGGACAAGGGAACGTGATCACAAACGTCAACTCCTTAGGAAACCAGTAAGTGGAAGAAAGCCAGCCATGCGCTTGACTTGCCCTGATGTGTTCTCCCTCCCCACGTGCCTCCCTGCCCCAGCAGGATGGAGGAGGCACCGCATGGGGACCGCAGAGGTGACATCCCAGCTCTGTGCTGTGCTGGACATCGCCAGAAGCTGCTAAAGGTCCTTCCTTGTCACAAAATTAATTAGTGGCCCTGCGGCACTGGGATGGAGTGAAGGACATGCCGCCGAAAGGAGGGAGCACTTTGCTCCAGACCAGAGCCTGGTTTTTCACCCACCATTGCTGGAGCAATAGGGGAGGAAGGAGCAGGATGGTGCCAGGATCAGGCTCAGCTACAAACCCACCTCCCTGCCAGTGCTGGAGAGCAGTGGGGAGATCACTCCCATCTCCCAAGCATCCCCACAGATGGCTGGGAGCAATGGGATGGAAACCACAGCAATCCCGTGCTGCGGACCAAAGAAGACACAGCAGCCACCCGCTGCTGCCAGCTGCCGAACACGGGCTGCGGCACCCGCTGCTGCCCAGTGCCGGAGCATCCTCCGGCACTTGCAGGGTGCTGGTGTCATCGGCCCTCCTGGCTGCTCTGCGAGATGGCAGCGGCTCGGCTGGAGGGTCTGGGGAGGAAGGGGCTTTTCCAGGCTCTGGGAAAGCAGAGGGAAGGCATGGCAGGGTAGAGCAGAGGGTAAAGCAGGGTGCAGCAGAAGGTTGCTCTAAGAAAGCCGCTTTTAAATCATCCCTTTAAACAGAACAAAGCAGGCGAGGCAGCTGGGTCTCTCCCCCAGGAGGAGAGGTGATTTTAAGCAGTGCTTCCAGGAGATCCCAGCATTATTCCCCAGCTGGCTCAGCTAAGGGCAGGGACGGCAGCTCCCCCAGGCTCCAGAGCCAGCCCACAGCGCAGGGCACGGGCACGACCCCTGCCAGCCATGAACTGAGCAGGATCCCACCCCGCATCCCGGCTGGAAGCAGAGCCGCGTGTACGGCTTGGGTGCCTCTGCCCCACTCCCAGCTCTGCCAGCCTTATCGTGCTGCCACACCTTCCATTTAGCTCCCTGCAAGGAGTTTAACCCCTGGCAGAGCACGGCCGGGCTTTCCCGCGCGCCATGTCCGTGCCCGTGCCCGGTGGGAAGCGCTGCTCGCCCACGGGCACGGAGCAAACGCCTCTACCCTGCCGACGTCCCGGGCTGGGTTTGCAAGCCGCCCTCCCCACGAGCCCTTGCCCCGTGAGCGGCTCTGTAGCCGTCCTCCAGCAAAGCCCAACTCGCCGGCTGCCCCAGCCCAGTGCAAACCCTTCCAGCATCGCCATCCCCTTTGCTCCAGCCCTGGAGGCTCTTCCTCCACCCCCCCACCCCCCAATCCTCTCCGGACCCCCACCCTGGGCCAGGCTGTAAGGACAGAGCACCCACAGTTGGCTCAGCGGACCTGCTCGGCGGGCGCTGCCGTGGGGAGGGCGGCGGGCTCGGTGCCAAGGCGGGGAGCCCCAGGCTGACGGGGAAAGGGGGGAGAACCCTCGGTCGCTTCCGAAAGCTGCCACGTCCGAGCGTGGCAGGGACGGCCGGCCTGATAAGCGAGGTCTGAAATCTGAAACTGTAGGTTGGCTCCTTCCTATATAAACAGGCGCTCGCACATAAAACACACACCCCCCCCACGCGCGCCGGCTCTCACGCCACTCCCGCTGCTCCCGGCCACGCCAGGCACCCGCCAGCCCTCCGCCGGGGACGGCCGCGTCGTCCAGCCGGTGGGTACCGCTGCCAGAGCCCCCCCGCCACCAGTCCTGGCCCCCAACGCGCTGGTACCGGCTCAAAGCGAAGCCTGACGCTGGTTTATGTCGTGCTTCAGACGTGTTTTCGGTCCCCGGACAGGTCTGCCTCGGGGCGGCGGGAGCGGGCTCTGTGCGTTGGGAAAGGGGCAGGGACCTGCCTGGGTGCTAAAAACAGCAATGTGGGAAAAGCAAATAGTGCACCTTTTAACCTCATAAAACAAGTTGGAGGGACTCAGCACCACGCTGGATCACCTGATGGGGTGCCTGCGGTCACAGAAAATTTCGGTCCCCCTCGTCCAGCAGCGATGGGCAGTGATGCCATGTGCATCATGGGTGGCGGGTGCCCGTCATCATCCCTGCTGAACAGGGCACGCAGCTGAGCCCCTCTGCTCGCCAGGGCCGCGGTGGCCAATAGCCAGAGCACAGCCGTGCCGTGCCACGGCGGGACTTCCTTGTGCCAGCGTCACCGCGGCCGTGCTTCCTCCAGCGGGACGAAACACTCGAGAAGACAAAACCCTGCCCTGTTTTTCCCAGTTCTCCAGGCTCACCTACAGCCCAGAACCGGGGCGGCCACATACCATCGGTGAGGCTGGGCTGCTTGCTTCACCCCAGCTCCAGCCTGCGGGGCGAGCGGAGCCGTGCAGCGTGCCCTGCTCGGGGACGCGGGGCCGGTCCCGGGCATTGCCAGCGAGAAAGGGGAGTCCCAAAATTGCTTTGCCGGCCGGAGGTGAAGCCTCTCCGTGGCACGGACACGTCCACAGGGACCTCTCCATCGCTCTGCATGAGCGCAGCCCGGGGTTCCCCCGCGCTCCTGGGGCTGGATGCGGCCGAGGAGTCTCCACCTGGGGTGCAATGAGCCCCACAGTTCTCTGAGCCAGCTCCCCGCCCCGGTTGCACAAGCGGCCCTGGGGCGCTGCCGGGCTGCGCACAAACAATAACAGCCTGTTTACCAGCAGGCAGCACCAGGCCTCGGCCGCAGGCAGGGCATCGCCCCAGCCGCCTGCCTCCAGAGCTCTTATCGCCCTGCCCGATCCCCGGGAACAAGAGTGGGAGACGCACCGAGCCCCAGCCCGGCTGCCCACGGCTCCCTGGGCATCCTCTGCCATTCGTTCCCCCCGGGGCAGGGTCACTGGACCCCCCCACCGAAACGCCACCGCGGCACGAGGACCTTTCCTGGCACGGTCACCGGCACGGCAGGTCCGTCCCTTGCGGCACCCTGACCCCCAGCATCTCACAAAGGTACTTTGGAAGAACAAATTTGCCTTCAGAGCATCTGGATTGCGCTGGGTACAGGGGGGGATGAGGCGGCCTCGGGCAGGGATTTCTTCCCCAGGGCCACCCCGCCGGACTTTGGCCCCACAGTGGGTCCTCCTGCTCCACTGGGACAGCACCCACCGGGAGCAGCCCCGGCACTGGGAGCACTTCTGCACGAACATCTCCCCTCTCCGGCTCCTCCGGTGCACACCGACAGGGCCTGGCAGCACCCAAAATTGTCTTCTTCCAGCAAACCATAAATCCCCTGGGAATGGAGCAGAGACCACCGGCAAGGTCTGGGGCTCCTGCCAGCACAGACTGAGATTTTCGGGGTTGGGGGGAGAAGCTGGGGGCTCCTCCTCAGGTATTTTGAATACGCCACTTCTACTTAAGCAGCTAGATGAGCCCACAGTCATGTCCTTGGCCTAAAAATGGGGGTTTTTTTGCATTTTCTTTTCCTTAAAGAGAAGAAGGAACAGGGTTGAACCTGACACGCTGTTTCCAGCCGCAGTTTCTGCGCCATCCATGCAATGAAAGGTGCACACCCCCCCCAGCCAGGGCGGGGGGAGGGCTGCTTTGTGCTCCCACCCCTGCGCACCGAGGTGTCGGGGAGCCGAGCCGAGCCGCAGAGGGACCCCACACGGGTGCCCCCCCCCCTGCGCCCGCTGACGCTGCCCCCGGCGCTGTCGGTGCGGCAGGCGCTGGAGCGGGTGCTGC
>JAVJGG010000053.1:3325260-3343514 GCA_035590195.1 Aviceda cuculoides | reverse complement strand
CCAGGGTGTCCCGTACCCCCTCGAAGAGACAAGAGGGGCACCGTGCTGCATCACCCCCCCCCCCAGCAACGTCTCAGCCCGAAGGCAGAGACACAGCAGGGCCTTTTCTCCTGCAGGCAGAGCGCCGGAGGCGGGAGTCGGGTGGAAAAGATCCCTTTTTACTAGCAGCGCTTCCCCATGCGAGCGCCCGGCGGGGGCACGGGGCTGGGTGCTGCCCTCCCACACCCCAGGTTGGCAGGAGCAGGAGGGTGCCCGGCATCGCACGGAGCCAGCGGTTCCCTTCCCTGCAGCCGGGCCCTGCGCACGCGTGCAGCAACGTGCAGGGCATGCACCGCTGCGCCAGCCTCAATGCCACCTTGTGGGTGCTGTCGCAAAGGCAGGAGCCAGCGCAGCCCGCGACAGCCAGGACTTGGGGGGGGGGGGGAGCTCCCCGTTGGAGCCCCCCACCTCCAGCCCAGACCCGCTCCCCGCTCCGCTGTGGCGTTGCCCGCTCCCAGGGGATCACGAGCAGGGATAACACGTTGGGCACGCGGCGAAGGCCGACCGTGGAGGATAGACGGTCCTTGCCACGCAGAAGCACTGCAGACGTGCTGCAGGCACGCGGCTCGAACCTGACCGGGAGGTTCGCCACCGCAGCCCTGGTCCAGCAAGCCCCACTGCCGGGGATGTTTGTGGCTGGGCGACTCAAACACGGGGCCGATTCAAGGACACCTTGGCTCGGCTCGACAGATTAGACCGGATAATCCCGGTGCTTTGCTCCAGCCCTCAGCCCACCTTGGGATCTTTGCTCTCGCCGGGTTTATTGCCGTCTGAGCACACAGAGAAACCTCCGTGCGCGCCAGATAGGGACGGGCTCAAAGATCCCGTCTGAAACACCCTCACCCAGCAGGACCTGGAGCCCCGCGCGAGGCGAGGCGAGGCGGCGGCGGCAGCCTGCAGCTCAGCATGTCTAGACACCAACATCACCCTGCCAGGGTCCCAGTTCCTGGACTGGAGGCAGGGAGGGGGCAAGAGGCAATGGGAAATAACCCGCCGGGATGAACCGGGGCTCCTGGGGCAAAGCCTGGGGCCAGATCCTCACTGAGTTACGCTCCTGTTGCATTCACCCCAGCGAGCACAGCCAGCTCTGCACCACACGCCCCGGGCAGAGCATGCCCCAGGGACCCTTTGCACCACTCGGCTCCCTCCCAGGAGGACAGGGTGCTGCAGGGCCCTGGAGAAAGTCCCCACTGGGCTCCGGGGGACCTTTCCCCGAGGGATGACGCAGGGCGGGGGGGCTGGCTGGCTCACCCACGCTACCCTGGAGTTCCCGAAGCCCTCAGAAGAGATATTTGCATCTGAAACGGTAACTTGGCACAGAAGCTCCCTTGCGTGCGGTGACGTGGCAAGATTCGCCCGTCCCGGCAGCCCCGGTTGCAGGATCCAGGTGCGGGACATAGCCCAGAGCTGGGTCTGGTCCCTGCTAATCACGGGCAGGGACTGCCACGGCCACGTAGGGACGGGTAACCCCAGCCTGGCCTCGCAGCGCTGCGCTGGCACGAGCTTTAGCCCTCTTGCTCGCCGTGCCCGAGTACACAGGGCTCGCTCACCGCAGCGTCCAAGCAGCCTCTGCGACACGGCCCCGCACACGTCTACCAAACCTGACACGCTGCCTTCTCCCTCGCCGGCGGGAGCTCCGGGTTTATTCCGCTGCTGGGACCGCGGGACCATCGCAGCCACGTCCGCAGCAGCACGGGACGAGCCCCGGCAGGGCCGTGGGCACCCACCCGCCCGCTAGCAACGCGGACCCTGGCCCCATCCTCTAGCAACCGCTATGCTCCAAAGCCTCCCAACCCACACCTTTACTGCCCTGGTCCTCCACGGGGCTGGATTACAGCAGCCCGCGCTGCACTCGCAAGGATTTCGGCAGCAGCTGCCTCCGGGCAGAGACGAGCCCACGGAGGGGGCATCCTCCGAGGGTGCCACAACGCTTGCGAGCCGGAGGCAGAAGCTTCTCCCCCCCCCGGCCCCTTCTCACTTACTTGATGAAGTAGAAGCCCCCGTGCAGCGTGGTGTCCACCTCCCAGCCTCGGGGCAGCCCTGGAAGGACAGGGCAGAAGCAGCGGTCACCCTCCCTCGCCCCACGCAGCCCCTGCCCTCCCCACCGGTGCTCTGCTGTGGGCTGGGGTGTTGCACCGGAGCAGAGCGCTTGCCCAAAGCATTTGCTGCCGGATGGATAGTTTGCAATGCTCGGTGTCACACCGAGGCCCTGCTTCACCGGGAGGCAACTGCAGAGGAGACCCCCCCCCCCGCGGAGGAGGCAGCACTGGGGAAGGGCAGGAGCGCGTGGGCAGGGAGCCGCAGGGTGATCGTGACACTCGTGGGGTGCTGCGTCCTGCCGTGGTTGGCTCTCATAGGCTCAAACTGCATTTTTAAAGCAGTTTGGGTCCCCTCCCCGTCAGCGACAGGTCTCATAGACCACAGGGCGTCTGTCTGTGGAAGAAGACTCTTAAAAGCCCCCCAAGAACATCTCTCCAGCCAGAAACCCGGTGCCTAAGAGTTGCGGCATCGCCTCGGGCATCTCTCAACGTCCCCCGACCCCCCCAGCTGCAAGACAGCTCCTGCTGGCTCAGCTTTTTGGGGCCTCCACTGCATTTCTGGAGGATTTCACTCCACACCTCCAGATTCTGATCAGTGCCCAGGGAGGGCAGAGAGCAAACGCTGAGACCCAGGAGCCGTCCCTTACCGGCGCAGGAGAAGTGTCCGCTCTGGATGGAGTAGCCTGTGCCGGGGTGCACCCAGCTCGTGGACTTTGTCTCATCGCTGTGAAAGACAAGGAGTGGGGCTATCAGCACCCATGGGGGCCCAGGGAGCCCCTTCCCATCGCCAGGGAAGGGTCTTAGCAACGCGGGTGACTTTTGCCAAAGGAATGGAAGGACAAGATTTTAGGGAAAGGGGGGAACGGCGTCCATCAGGCTGGGACAGCCGTGAGCCCCAGGGAGAGAGAACTGGGGGCAAAGGAGAGATGACTGTGTGTGATAGGAAAGCAGCCAGGCGCAGAGGCTTGCAGCAAGGTGTACCCCTTGTTCCCAGCCCAGATTAAGCCCCCGGCCCCTTGCAGCCCCCTCCAGCCATGCACCCGGCTCCCCCCGCGCCCCAGCTTAAACCCCATCCCCGCGGCAGCCCCCGCTCCGTGCGAGCTGCCGGGCGGGATCGTACTTGATGAAGAAGACGCGGCCGTCCCCGCAGACGCCGTAGGTCCACCTGCCCGGCAGGTCCAGCCAGTCGATGTCATCCCCCATGGGGGTGGGCGGTGGGGGGGCTCGGGCGCAGAGCAGCCCCGCACTGCGAGGAGGGACGGGACACGGCACCCAGCTCGGCCAGTGCCAAACAACTCCCGGTTCCCCCAGGAGCAAACACTTGCTCAGCTCAGACCTTCCACCCAGACTCTGTTTGCTGCAAATAACCAAGGAGGGAGGGAAAAAAAAAAAATCCCAACCAAACCCATCAACTTAACCCTCTCGGAGCCGGGCTGCCACCCCGCCTGCGAGCCGGGGTTCAGAGGGCACCCTCCCAGCATCACGGCAGGGCTCTCCAAATGACTCTTCAGGGCTAGCCTGTCACAGCTTCCTCCGCTGCCTACTCAGTGTAATTACCGTCAATTAACTCGGGGTGAGTAATTATGGAGTTGTTACTTCCCTCTCCTGTTCATTTTAAACAATGTCAAATTCTTCTCCCCGTCTGATCTAGCAGCCAAGCCGAAGCAGTATGTAGGGCACCCTGATGATTATCTGCAGCGCTTTCGGAGCTGCCCAATGGGTATTTTCTCTCTGCTTGTTCTTAGCCGTCAATTAAATGTCTTTTAAGGGGAAAGGTGGGGTCTGGGAGGCACCTGGGCTGGGTGACTGTGAAAGAGGCAATTGCCCTTGTGTCTCAGCGGCGCCTTTGCAAAGCTTCTCATGGCACAAGGAGAAAGATGCTTGTTAAGGAGAGGCCTGAGAGGTGGGAAGGAAGGAGCTGGTCCCCAAAGCAGGGAGGAAGGGGCTTGCCCTGCTGAGCCGAAGCGCAGTCCCCACATCAGAGCGGTTCCCTGCCAGGATTTGGGGAAACCAGTTCACCCGAAGCCTCAGGAAGGCTCTTCCTATAGTCCTTTGAGTCACCGGGTAGGCAAAACATGTCTGGTTAGTCCCAGTGAGCCCGTCGGGAGAGCACCCGATGGGACCCCAGTACAGCAGGGAGCGATGCCACGGTCCCGGGCATCAGCTCACCCGGGGAAGCTCCATTTCACGGGAGAGATGCTCAGCTGCAAACTGTGGGGCCAAGCTCGTGTCCTACCTGTGCCGTGGATGTGGCTCGAGGACCGCACAGGTGAGCGTGTGCTCAGACCCCCACGCTTGCAGCCCCGGGGGGGCTCAGAGCACAGCTTGCCAGGATGACGTCGTGCGTTGGCTTTTTCGCAAGATCGGGCTTTTTGCCTGGGTTTGGGCCGAACAGGGATAGCGTTACGCCAAGCCCGCCTGCCTACCCCAGTTAGGTTACGGTTACACCAGGGAGTTGCCACCCTTATCGCGTTACTATCTGCGGAGCTAAACGTCAATCGCCGCCCAATTAATGACCACGGGAACTCCTGGGGCGGGGATGCCGTGATGCACCCGGAGATTGGGGAGGTCACGGCATGACCCCGAGGGAGGCGGCTCTGCTTCCCCTGCCTCTGCTCGGCCGCCGCAGCCACGCAGGGTCTGCCGGCAGGAGCCAAAGCACAGGGAAGAAATCCTGGAGCTGTAACGCTCGTGGCCAAACCTCGGGAGCAGGTGAGCAGCTCGGTGTGGCGGTGCTTCACCTCCGGGCAACTCAAAACCAGGCGGCTGTGGACAAAGCTGCCACGTTAAACTGCTTTCATCGTGTCTTCTTGGGGGGAACCCCCATAGCCAGCCCTGGCAGAGAGACGGCCCGTGGCACGTGCTGGCTCAAGGCAGAAATAGTTTTATAAAGTCAAACACGGCAAGAGGTCTGTTCCTAAGCTGCCCTAATCCTATTTCAGCGCTGGGGGAGGCACGGTGGGGATAACCACATCACTCCTGGAAACGACGGGTCCTCCCGGCCACACTGCCTCTGCAGCCGCTCGCAAATGGGCTTTTCTTTACTGGGAGAAGCCTCTAGCCTGAGCCACAGCTCATACACATACACAGCATTAGTCCTCAGCACAAACATTTCGGGGACCCAGGTCTGTGAGTGGCTCCAGGTGCCGCTCCCGAGCCTCCTCTGAGATCTCCCCACCATACAGCTTTCAGGACTGAGCTTTCAAAACCGGTGCCAATTTATTTATATAGACATGAAACAGAAACCTTAAGAGAACCTGGCACCCTGCAGTCCCAGGGTTAGGAGCTCACTGTGCATGGCCCTCACCTTCCAGCCCAGGGCAAAACCTCTCCAATTACTGCAGAGTTATTCTCACACCTACCTCCAGGTTATGCGGGATCAGGGTCCAGGCCAGATAAGCTCATCTGATCCTAAAAGATTTCCTTCCTTCTCTAGTAACCCCCAGGGAGGGATGCATTTCCCCGACACTGCATATTCTCAGGGTGCCCCTCGCTTGTCCATGGCAATTACAGGGACCGACTCATCAGACACTAACATCAGAAAGGAGGAGGAGCTGGGGCAGCCCCCGGGGTACATAACGCTGAGGTTGTTGGAGTGCTTTGTTGGACCTTCAGCCAAGAATCCCGAGCAGCTCCAGGGTCTCTCCTGCCAGGTAAATAAATCAGCTTTTATTGCTTTCCACAAGAGAATTTTTTTCCCTATTTCTTTATATCTTAATCCAATGGAAATTCAAAGGGGAAATACCAGCGGGGCTTTTTGTTTTCATTTGGTTTAAAATCCTTTTAAAAGCTCCTTGTTCGCAACCATCCAGGTTAGGGAGGAAGGAGACAGCAAGGAGGCACACACCGAGTTTTTTTTTGCAAAAACCACCCATATTCGGTGTTTCTACTGATGGTCCCAGGGAGGATCCCACAGCACAGGGCACCACCACCTCTGCCCTGCGCACCGTGTCCTTCCTTTAGCAGGGACACGGAGGGATGGGGAAGCCACTGGTCTCCCGCAGGAACACCTTGGGAGCAGAAGCCCACCAGCGGGGGAATGGATTTGCATCGGGACCAGGCACAGGGAGGAGATGGAGAAGAAAGCCCAGTAAATGTATTTTCTCTAGCAAGAGACAGCCCCGGCACATCGGCCATCTTACGGAGACGCGTGGCTGCTGGCAAGCCCAGGGGCACCAGGTCACCCTTGTGCACGAGATGCCGGTTTGGGCAGAAGGATTTCGCTCCCCAGCGTGCCAGGAGTAGCCACCGGCAGCCACCTTCTCCCACGCAGCGCCGAGCCTTCGCTTCGAGCCACGGTGGGACCACGCGGAGAACAAAAGGCAAAGGGAGCGACGCAGGCGAAAAAGGGCCGTGCTGGGTGACACAGGCACCGCCGCGGCTTAGTTGTGGCCAGAGAGGACACCCGGCCCATCGTGGGTGACCTGCCCTGCGGAGGAAAGCAAAAAAAGGCTGAGGAAGTTTCCCGCGTGGAGCCCTCGTGGGTCAGGTGTTAGGAATGTCACAAAACCGGGCGCTTCCGCGCAGAAAGGGACGGTTATTGCGCTTGCCCCAGTTTGCCCGTCCCGCCCCGATGCTCACACGCCAGAGCAAGGTGGCAAAGCACCTTCAGGCCACGGCGGAGGGATGGGTGGGAGGGTGCTCTGCAGGGGGACAGCCGGGGACCCACTCGGCCAGAAGTGTTTTGGGGTGGCTGTGGCCCCGGCAGCGTTGCGGGCTGCCAGTCCCGCGCTGCTGTACGGTTCTGGCACCATCTCCTGGACAAAAGCTTCCCCAGAAACAAGACCAGAAACGTAGAGCGAGTCGGCCAGGCGCTTGCACCGGGCCCGACCTGATGCGCCCTGAGATGCGTGTCGTGCCCCCTCCTTGACCGTTAATACGCACCAGTCTGCTCCCCGTAACTTCGAGCTGTCATCTCCTCCCTCCCCTTTACTCCACACGCTGCCCATCCAACCAGTCAAAGGTCCCACCTGGGAGCCAGGCTGGGGACACAACGGCCGCCGCACCACTGTCCTTTGCAATACTGGGGCAGGCGGGAGCGCGCTGCTCCTTCTTGGCTTTCCCAGCTGGAGCACAGAGACCAGTAATCACCTCGAGTGAAAGAGAGTTGCTAAGCAAAAAAGCTAATTGCTTCATATTCTTTATGTCTGGTTGTAAACTGCTTGTAATTTGATAGACGGTGCCAGGGAACGCCGCTGCCGGCAGCACTGGTGGGTGCTGCTCTGTGGATCCTACCGGGCTGGTAGGCTGGAGCCCAGACACCCAGATCGCAAGCAGATGTTTAACAGCCTTTTATCACCGATCTGAGTAACACGTTTACCACCAGGAACGGCAACCCACCGCTCCCACGGCCACCCTGAGAACTCCAAACCCTTGTACAGCTTGTTACCATAGCTCCCAACAGCCGGCATGGGAGGAGGCATGGAAAGGTGCCAGCATAACATCCCTCCAGCTCTAGAAGTGAAATCTTTTTAACCTGCTCCTGCTTCCCCTTTGCTAGAAGCTTTGCTTAACCTCAGATCCGGCCTAAATTATCTCAGCAACCTGAAACAGCAAGCCTAAAACGAGAAGCACGGAGCACAGGAAGGAAAGGGGAAAAGGTGCTAAATCCAAACGTCCCTGCTGGGTCTTTGTTTCTTCTAAGCACAAAGTCCCTGTGAGAGACCTGGGACCGTATCCCAACTGCTCGCAGCCAAAGGCTGCTCCTTGCATGCCAAAGGGCTGCAGTCGGTAGCTATTTTCCGTTTCTGACGAGGTGCCTCCTCTCTCGGTGACAGGGAAGGAAGCCAGCCAGCGTTTCCCACGGGACAAGGAGCAGCTCCCGCCAGGCTGTCACGCAGCAGCGGGGTAGGAACAGCCGCTCCAGAGCAACGTTAACCGCGCTGCCTCCATTACACAAACCTCCGCAGACCCATCGAGCATCAAAGCCCTATTTTCCAAGCAGACCTTGCTTTGCTCCGTACGTAGCAGTTATTCTTTGCGGCAGCTATCTTCCCTACAGCTAGGCATTTAGATTTAGCTTAAGATAGTACCACCCAGAGCTGTCCAGACTATATCTGCGCCGATGATAGCAGGAATTCATCGTCAACAGCTTCGTTTTACAGCTGGTGGGCTACTGCAAACCAGGTTTGTCCCTTGAACCAGTGAAAGACCTCCTTTCCCACAGCCGCTCAAAGCTTCGAGTCCTGCCAGCGCGGGATACCCCAAACAGTACATTTCTATAGGCAGGGGGCTTTGTTGGATTTTTTTTTTTTTTTCCCTGTGAGAAGCAACACACCTAGTGATTACAAGAGGAAGAATGGAGAAGACAGTTCACGTGTCTAGCAAAATGCCACATGCCATCCTGAAAAGAACAGACAGGCAAGGAAAGCAATGAATATCTGATGCGCTCCTACAGCTGGGGCCGCTACAAAGCAGCCAGTGTTTTTATTGCTAACAGTCTTATCCTGAGCATTAGCAAGAGGGGCAGATGGGTGCCTACTAATGGGCTCTAACACTTTATACCCTCAAGACTAATGGACAGCTTTTATAAGACTTCATTTCCCCACCCCCACCACACGCACTGAAATAAACCTTGGATTATATCCGAGTTACAGCCCATCAGGTCAAGGCCGTGCAGCTGGAAAGCAGCGGACCCTCCCTGGAATTGCAATCATGATTCACGGTGTCATTGCCTTCTCCTGCCTGCCAGTTTCAGAAGAAACTTGCTTTTGTGGGACCAAACCAGCTCTGCAGCACTATTAATTTGCAAATGGCATTTTAGTGGACGCAGTCAGTAGTGAGCAGAAAACTAGCAGCTTATTTACTCCCCATGTGCTTTGCTGACAAACAAGTCCTGCGGAGAAGATACAGCTACCGGAGCAGGAACAACTCTACCCTAACATAGATAAATCGTCAACTAAACTCCATCTGCAGACTTCAGTGCCAACAGAATAAAGAAATCCCAGCAGGATTTCTACATTCCAGATGGCATCTGGATGGACTGCCAGACACACAGCAGCTTTCAGTTAGCACACTAACTATATTTCTTTAAGCTACCTCACTTGAATAAAGAGAAATTACAATGTTCATTTTTAAGGCAGATTTTAGAGCCATCAGCAGAACAGGTGAATATGACTTTTAAGTGCTGGTTTTTTTATTTTTAAAAAACACCATAATTACATCCACTATGTTCAGCTTTGTTCACTCTTTTCAAGAGAGTATTGCAGGAAGTTTAAACAATGTTTTTCCTTGTTTAGTCCAGCAGTTTTCTACCCATGATACTCTTACAGAAACAAATACTGCAGTCGTGGTTTAGAGATGCTCAGACAAGATGCAAGCAACGGGTGAAACACGGCTTGTGCTGCAAGACAGCAGCAAATAGTATATAGTACCATCCCCACAGTGAGCTCTCAGCAGCGCTTTTCTTTAAGGCATAAACTGAACAAAGAGTAACTTTGAAAGCTCTTCCCCCAAGATGCACTCTAGAAGAGGTGTGACCAACCCACGGCCCTTGAACTCATTCCAGATTCCTACACCATGACAACGTCACACATGGAGCAGAGCTACTGGTGACACTCATCACCAGTATCGCTGCTCCGGAGGAAGTTCGTCAGCAGGGTTTTGGCAGAGGCCAAAATCCTCACGCCCATCCAGGCCAGCCTCATTCCCCAGTAAGCCCCTGGGAAGGCCTGGAAAAGCCGATCGGTGCCCGCAAACCACTCCAGGCACCTTCACCCCTCAACTCGTGAGATCTCAAGGCCACATCTCGTTGCTGCCCTGCCCTGCACCCACAGCAGCGCTGTGCTTCCAGCCGCCTCCTTCCCACCCGGCCGAGAGCCGCCGTCCCGACCAGCCCCAGCCGAGGGGCACGACGCCCTGGAGAGCACCCGGCTCCGGCCAGGCCTTCTAGCTTCACGCTCACGGAAGGCTGTGCCAAAATTACGGTATTCACTAGTCTAAAAAACATGGCATGCCAGACACAGCTTTACACAACAAAATAAATCCTCCATTAAAAATAATTATGCTGCATAGTGCTGTGCAGGATTATGTGTCACTGGGCATCGACACCTCTGCCCTATTCTGAGCTCCTTACCAAACTTCATTTTACTTCATTAAAACATAAACAAGGGAACAAATCATTCAGTGCATTATAAGGCCAACGCTACGTGGCAAAACACAGGGAAGTGTTCTGGCTCTCCTCTCATTGAAGAAAGATCAGATGTTTGGCAACTTCGAGTCACTTCTACTCACAAGGTGACACCTCAAATTTGTTTCAATGCAAAGCCTGAAAATACTTCAAAAAAACCCCTGAAATACCTTCAAAACCATGCAGTATTCATATTAAAAGTTATGCTAACCAGTGAGCAAACTAAACCCGAATCTCAATACTCAGCTTCAATTAGGGCAACAAAACATTAACATCCCTGCTTACACCCAGCCAACACCTAATCTGAATATAACTAATTGCACCTGCATACTTTGTATTTTAGTTTAAAGCTTCATCAGTACAAGGAGCCCTTATGATCATGCATTTACCAGTTCAGAAGGAAATTCACAGGGGAGAGTGCCTGCTTCTGAATTACCATAACCTCCACTGAAACAGCAAGGGTGATAAAAACATATTTAATGTTCTGATAAAGCTAAACACACGTGCACGAACCATGCTTTTGCAGTTACCTGACATCTCCCGTAAGTTCTTTCAAAGAAAAACAATTTGGCATTATCTTGCAAATATCTTTATTACAATTTACAGATTAGTTCTGAATACCTTTATTATGTACAGAAATATAACTTTAGATATAAAAACCCAACAAACTTGACACAAATCAATTAAAATCTGTATAAAGCCGATGTTGAAGGTCTTCTAACTTTCTCTAAATTATATAAAAATAAAATCTGATAATTACAGTTTTGATTTAAAGTTCAACAAGTGTTATTTTTACTGTCTCAAAGCACTTACACATGTACACATCCTGTATGACCATTTTAAGATGTTATAAGGAAAATCATGACAAGCAAGCTGAGCTTGCTTTTAAAATGATGTTTATGGTGATGCATTTAGTGTTAATTTCCTATCACCTTACATTGGATACTTGGAAAACATGAGGCTTGAGAGGGTAAAAAGCTTACCCAAGCAGGTATGTTTCAGTGAGAATCAGCAGTGTTAGAACAGAGTGCTTGATACACTGCAGGTTGGAAAAAAAAAAAAATTCTCAAATGTTAGAAGCACTTTGGAGGTAACAGTTTTTAATCTAGTTTACATCCAATTTGTCAATTCTGTTCTTTTCCAGCTGTAGTCTTTTCCAAGCCTCTGCAAACAGTGGATCAGTATTTGCCGGTGTTAATTCACACCGCTCTAAAGCTTCTTACAAGCACCAGTAAACCAAGTGAGTTGTCCAGAGTAACTGAAGCACCAACAAGTTCTCCAAGATCGAAGAAACTAGGAGAGTAATGGAAAAATGACTACAGTGTATTTTACCAAGAACAATGAACAGCATTTTTACTTATCAGTCACACTTGGACCATAAGCCAACAAGATTTCTATTGTAATTCTACATTTATCACCCTGCGGGCTTTTTCCTAAACAAAGAAGCAGAACACCTGTTATCAACTATGATACAGGAAAATGAACGCCTAAAAATTAGAAGTTATTTCACAGGATTTGAAGGCATGATTAGAATTACGATTTTACAACTAACGTTATCTTTTGTAGGAAAGGAGAATCCCTTTTTTTTGTGCCATGGGTATGAAAAATAACATTGCTGCATTGCTTTCAAGTAGCCAGTCTGTAAGGCTGCTTGAGTTTCAGTCGTATTTTAAGTTTACATGACAACTCTACTGTAGTTCACAGTTAACCCTCTGAATTTCATAATTGTAACAATTCTAACTTGTAGAAGAGAAAGGTAATTTTTAAATTCAAAGAACATACTTCATGCAGTAAGAATAAAGTATAAACCCAAAAACTCTGAAATTTGAGACAGAATTGAGATGGCACAATCAATCAGAAAATTCAGTAAAGCTCTGTGAAGCTCTTTTCTCTGTTATCTGTAATTTTATTTCAAAGTAAAAATTGAAGTCATTAATGAGATGACAAATCTGAAGTGTTTGTAGGTTTCTCCCTTACAAAAGGGAAACAATTCTAGTCAGCTGACTGAACAAAGTAGCAAATCATTTATTCACGCAACTTCATGCAAACAGGTAAGAATCCTTTGATGTTTGGTATTTATTCTATCGCTTGACCTCATACCTGCTTGGATAACAGCCACACAACATCCTTCAGGTCCAAACACATATCCAAATGGTGCTGCTTTTTTATTTTGACTGAAACAACAATTAAACATTTTAAGTTAGGAACATAAATAAGGAGTGTTTTCCTTCTACTGAGGATCTCAACATTCAGACCCCAAACATGAAATGTTATTTTGGTACCAGATGAACAAAAGTGCAGACGCATAGAGGTATTAATACTGGCTTTTGGTAAAGAACACAGCAATTTGTAGCCTTAGATTTCCGTAAGTCAAAGATAATTCTCCTTACAAGTACCAGAACAAGCATATTGGATACAAGAAATATAAAGAATCCTCCACTTCAATCCCATCTTCAGAAAGCAGAATCAATTACGGCAAAGTTACTCTAGGATTAACTAAAGAACTAGGGGATGGTTTGAATTTAGGTAGCCACGCAAAGGGAACTATCAGCCACAGCCTTGATACATACCTTGAAGCTTTAATTATCGATCAGGATGAGGCCTTTCATCACCCTGAAAGCAAAGGTTTGGTGCGCAAGCAGCCAATACCCTTTGGAACAGTACTGGGTAAAGGTATTATTTAAATAAAGACAAACCAAAGGGCCTGTAGCGCACCAGAGTTCCCCTGAATCCCCCAGTGTGCTAGACTGAAATATTAAGACATCAAAGCGTTACATAAACACTCAAACATTAGATTACATGCAAAACTGTGATCTTAAAAAGAAGGAATAAACTATCTGCTTTGCACAGTAAAGTTAACGTTATTAGCCAAACAAAACTTCGAGACTTTTGTACAAGTTAGAGAAAATGGAGAACCACAAGAAAGTAGCATGTACGTCTAGAAACTTTAAATCAAAACTGCAATAACTAGGTTCTGAGCCCCATAAATATTTCCTTCAAAATAGGTTTTGCTTTTTCAAAGTGCAAAAATCCAACTTAATAGTCACCACTTCTCCACATACGGCAGACAAGGCATTTTTGGAATGGATTTAACCTAAAGCAGTCTGTTTCTCAAGTGTTACTTCAAAGGAATGCAATTATACCATCCTTACCCTTGATGATACTCGAAAGATTTCGTCTGGATATCAAAATGGGACACATAGGTATATTTGTTGGCTGAATACCAAACTGGGAAAAAAAGTGTTAAATCCCACTTCTCTCCCCATTTCAAAATAGCACATGCAGCTGCCACTTCCTGTTTTGAAGATGTTCATGAGTGCTTAGGGTCACACAACTACCATATCTTTTAAGGTGCTAGAAAGGATCAACCCTCTTGTAGTAGGTTTCTTGGAGTCTATTAAATACTCTTTGTCTATGCTCTGTTGTGAAGCAGTATCCTATGGCTTCTTCTGTTTCTTGGATACGTTTCTGGAACCTGCATCCATCTCGTGCAAGCTCTTCCCAGGGTCCTTTACGATCCTCCTCACTGCTTATGTAATACTCAGTAACTTTTTCAAGGAAGGTCACCTGGAAAAGACAAGTAATTTAGTAAAGCATTAGCCAAACACTCTTGCAAAAGGAGCTTGATATTTATTTGCACATATGATTTTTAGTTTAAACATCTAAAATAGCAAAAAGCCTCAGATATGCTACCAGGTCATGCTAGGTCTCTGCACTTCCCCCTCTACCAAAAGTAGTGCTCAAACTACTACAGAGTTTCTAAACTGCAGCCTAAGTGGCCTCTTTAGGCTGATGGTAGATCAAACAATATTCCCGGTGAAATAACACCCTCCCAACATCAGTACTGGGTTATAAACTTGCACAGATACAGTTCAAGCAGGTTACTCAGTAGGACATGCCAGGACACTCACTTAAGGCTAGAAATATGCTACCGGCCAACATCTGCGATTACTGAAGCTTACATAATTAAAAAAAAAAAAAAAGAATCATTGTTCTATAGAGTAAGCAATCATGTGAGTCAGCTTGTACTTCAGGAAAAGGAGCCATGCTACATGTAAGGAAGCAACAGTCATCGCTACGTGACTGGAACAAACCCATCTATTTAGAGCTGGTATCAAATTCCAGTGACCTAAGCTCATGCAAGGAAATGAAGTCAAAGTCATGGCACTTTAAAATACGCATGAAAACTTTCACTCTTCGCTATTTTTAAGAACTATTAAGCTATTTTAAGAAAACAAAAAACCTTAGAGACTCAGGATCAAAACTTCACAGTATTTATACTATTAGTATACTAAGGATTTAAGCCTTTCTGTTATCAAGCAATAAGCAAAAGCCAGACTATTTCAGGCTCCTACTGAATTATGTATTGCTTTTCATTTAGCTATACAAAAGGCACAAAACTGAAGGACAAACTAGCTACCTGTCAGCATCCATCAACTCTCAGACTAGGACTAATTCGTTAAGACAAGCCAAACACTGTCATCACAGACGACTCCACTGAATTTGCTGCAGGACAGCTACTTCTAAAGGTCAGGAAAAAACATGGGGAGGTACAAAATAAACCCAACTTGTTACGCCATTCCTACGAGTTATTAACACAGAACCCTGGTTTCATGCCCAGTTCATGCTAACACAACAAGGAATGTACCGCAAGATTGCTTTCTGTGGTAGAGCCATCTTCCAACCTTCACAGAGAACATGAAGGTAACAGTTACAGAGGAGCTGACCTACTGGAATAATCAGCAGTTGAGGATACAGAGCCACAAGAGACCATGCGAAAGCAACCTCCAGAATTCATCTAATTCTAGTGCAGCTATCCCAAATTACTGCTGAGCTCTCTGTGAAAGCAGAGTCCTCGCATAGTGTCAATGCACTGCTAACTCTTAAGTGAAACAAAACACTCCCAGGTTTTAGGACTTCACAAACATGAATATTGCTGCTGTTTGATTGCAGCATGACAGATAGAAAATAGCCTTGAGCAGGACAAATGACCTGGAGGATTTCCTGGGAACACCTTGGTCACTGCTTGGCAACCTCTGCTCTGTTTTGCAGACAGACCTAATTAAGCATCTGCTTTCAAGCACACGGAGCTGTTACATCAGCTTATCCCTTTGCGAGTTGCTACCTTACATTCTTTTTACATCAGTCTAAGACACCCTTGGGCCCAATTACTGGATTTTGTAACATCATGTGAAACATTGCATCTAGATCACCGTTCTTCCACCATGTCAATAGATTACAGAGTCTAACAACAAATTAGTCAAAAAATTACTACTGTTAAGTCTACATCCCTGACACAAGATTTAGGTCAGAACAGTATGAACTTACACCAGAGCTCATCAGTGCTACCTCGCAGCACTTCAAGACCGATGCTGTCTGTTACAAAGGACCTCTTGCAGGAGCTGTTTAACTTTTGATTGTTTTCCATTTAGATTAAAATACAATAGTTTGTCCTGTGTGAACCATTAAGTCTGTAAACACCACTCGCCCTAGCAAAAACAGGTTATGAAGCTACCTCCAAGCCAGGCTCCCAATTAAAGGAGAAATCAAATCTCTCCACCATAAGAACACTAAAGCAAACATTATACAAGTTTTCTATTTTGACAACTCGTTACACTAGTGTATTACCTTGGGACTTGGTATCACAAGCTACTACTCATACAAATGTTTGAAGTATCAGGCAAGACTCAGACATTACGCCTGAAAAGCCACCTTGTACATCTGTAGCATCACAAAACTTACGAGGACGAATTTGTTTGCTACTATTTACCTGAATCCTAGCACATGTATTTAAAGTTTTTTAACGCACAAACTCCT
Organism: Aviceda cuculoides; assembly: GCA_035590195.1. Lineage (NCBI taxonomy): Eukaryota > Metazoa > Chordata > Aves > Accipitriformes > Accipitridae > Aviceda > Aviceda cuculoides. The sequence continues at coordinate 3,327,491 of JAVJGG010000053.1, read as the reverse complement.
CAAACACATTACATTTCCAGTTTGTGCTCAAACGCCCAGTTCCAGATTACATCTTTTTTATAAACGACTGCTTAATTGTAATAGTCTCTTAAATGGAAATGGGAGTATTACTATACTTCGTAGTGAAACTTCAGTGGCTTACTGTAGCATGTGTTAACCCCCAACAGAAGAATTCTTCCTACTCCAAAAGACATTTGTAACTCAAGTAGACCTGTCATGTCACAAGTCCTAAAATGTTTACAAACCTTTAAGTCTTGATTATGCTAGGCACATGCAAAAGTCCTAAAATACTTCATCAACATTATTAGTAACAGAAACAGGTACTTTCCAAAGGAAAAACTTACACCGCAGTTCCCATCTGTTACTCCAATGACAAAAACTACATTACGACAGAAATATGGAATGAAAACTACATCTTCAAAGGAAAATTTAACTTCAGGTCTAGAAAAGAAATTTTAAAAAATTATCTGCCCTGTGTCACTGAATTGCAACATCTACCATCACGTGTAAAGGATGAGGCACACTCATTCCAGTCAAATAATTAGACCATAAGCTCATGGCGGCATGATCTGCCTACCGCTGTGGCTGGAATCCTGGCACAAGTGACCTCACCCACTCACACACTACTTGGTGCAATGTGGGTTTGTTGTTTGGGGTTTTCTTTTTAGCACCCCCAGAACACAGAAACATAAACGAAGTATATACCTTTTTCCGCTTGGTACTTCTACATTCCTCACCAGAAAGAATGCCATGCTGTACAAAGCCAGTGACCCCACAGTTATGTTTTTCCAACTGCACCCGACAGACAGTTAAGTGACTATGCTCAGAAGTGACCAAACCTGGCCCCTCTGCTCCTTTTAAACCAGGCGTCCCTTTTTTCTCTGCTGTTTGAAAGGCTGCCTTGAAATTTAAAGGATTATATGGATCATCTGAGGTACAGAACGAGTTCCAAAGTTTCAAGTTTTCTGCCTCATCCACACTGCTACAGTCCCACTCGTCCTCCTCTTCAGAACTAGGATGAGGAGAGCCCGAGGAGTCCTCTGCCCACGAAGAATCTTCCTCCTCCTCCTCCTCTTCCACATCCGACATATCTTTTCCCGGATTGTTGGAAGATGTCTGAATGGTGGCTGTGAAGTTCTGAGGGTTGTATGGATCCAAACTGTAGAAGGAATTCCAGAGATGAAGCCTTTCCCCGTCCTGGCTACCGGTGTCTGAATCCGAGGGGAGCCCTTCGCTATCAAACCCATCGTCATCATCATCCCAGTCTTCCTCATCATCCGCACTCTCCTCCCCACTGGAAACTCCCCCTATGATATAGTCTATTAATTTATTTGCACAGGCAGGTCTGGCTGAAACTGGAAGGTTTTGCTCTATTTCGGAGTCCTCATCGTCCTCTTCAGTCAAGGCTTCCCCGTCAAGTGCCCCCCCCTTCTCAGCTGAACCCCTTATCCCTTCCTGCTCCAAGGGACCACCTCCAGGTTGTCTCCCCACGTCGTTCGGCTCCTCGGACCGCTTCAACTCCCCAGCGTCCCACCGCTGCTCCCGCTGTCCCCCGACCTCTTCTTGACAAACGCTCTTATGCTGCTGCTGCTCCTCCTCCAGGCTGTGATAGCCGTGGTCCGGGTCTGGCACGGCCAGGCCACCGCTCGCCAAATGCCACCGCTGGAGAAAAGCCAAGCGCTTGCTACGGAGGAACTCGGCCTCCGGCAAGCCGCCCCGGGCAGGGCACCCTCGCCAGGCCTCCGCAGGGACCTCGGCTCGCAGGGGCTGGGGCAGATGGCTCTTCCCGGAGCAGCAAGCCTGGCCCTGCTCCGGGGCCAGCACGTACAAGTCCACACGCGGTAAGGGGAAAGACACCAGGCTGCTCCGCACCAGCCCGGTTCCCCAGAGGCCCGACGTGGGTTCCATACCAGCCTCTCGCCCCTTCTCCAGGGGCTCCTCAGGCCACGACAGCCTCTCTTCAGCCCAGTCCAGCGAAGCGGCCGGCTCCGAAAGCAAGAGCAGTGGCTGGGGGCCCTTGGCGGGCGGCTGCCCGGCGGCGGGGCAGAGGGCACTGCTCAGCGCGGGGCCGGGCAGCAGCCGATGCAGCACAGCGGGCAGCGGGGAGAGGAGCTGCGACATCAGCCGCAGCCAGGAGAAAGGCGGGCTCGCCTGGGGCGAGGCGCCGGCGGGGGCCGCGCTGGGCCCGGCCAGCTTAGGCCAGGCCGCGGCGAAGCCCAGCCGGGCTCGCC
>JAVJGG010000053.1:3299902-3324791 GCA_035590195.1 Aviceda cuculoides | reverse complement strand
CGACGGGGCGGCCCGGCCGGGGGAACCGGACGGAGGAACCGGCCCCGGCCCCGGCCCCGGCCCCGCAGCGGGCGAGGCCGCGATCAGCCGGAACAAGGCAGCCAGGGGCTGCTGCCCGTTGCCCCGGAGCCCACCAGCCAGCTGCTTTTTGGGGCCGCAGGGCTGCTCCAGCCGGCTGCCCCCCCCCTCCGTTCATCAGCCATGTGTGGGCACGCGTTGTCGGTGCACGGGGGAACGATGGCCGAGGGGTGATGGATGGCGAGACCAGCTGGAGGAGGCCGGGGACCCTGCGTGTGCCGACGGGACGGTGCCTGGGGACGGAGGGAGCCCCGTCCCCGTCCCGGCCCCCCCCGGCCTCAGCTCCCTGGGCTCTGCGGCCGGCAGAGGTGCGGGCAGAGGTGCGGGCAGAGGTGCGGGCAGAGGTGCGGGCAGAGGTGCGGGCAGGGCCCACACGCCCCCCCCGTGCATTTCATCTCCTTTATTTTCACGCCACCGTGTTACAGGCAGGAGGGTCCCGACCGCAGGAGCGTGCCAGCTCCAGCAGCACCAGCCGCCGGCGGGGCCAGGCTGCTCCCCCCCCCCCTCCCCTCCACCTCCCGCTAGATACAATATTTAAAACTTTTAATATAAAGGTTAAGTTCATTATTCTCGATCCTGAGAAACATTTTGTCCGTTTACGGAGCTCTCGCTGTAAACAAAGCACCACAGGCACCAAGCCCGTACCCCGGCACAGGCATCCCCGGCTTTGGGGGCCGGATGGCAGACGAGGTGACGGATGTCCCCGCCGGCACAGGGATGGGAAGGGGGGCCGGTGGTCCCCATCCTGTGGCGTCGTGGGGGGGGTGGTGTGTCAGCCATACAGCCCTGCCCCACCACTCTCCTTTGGGAGCAAATTCCCCGGGATGGCAATTTCCTGGCTCCAGGCAGGCAGCTCCTGGCTGGAGAGGTACCCGGGGGGTCTGTGGGTACACGCACCCCCAGCCCACAGTGAACCTCCGCGATGCCTCCCCTCTCCTCTCCGCCTCGGTGCCCGGCTGCACGCTACTCGTTATTAAAAAAAATTAAAATACAGATATCCCAAAGGAAGAAATACGCCCCTGAAATGCCCCACCGGTCCTCCCTGCCCCTCCCTCCCCACGTTGCTCCCTTGACACAAGGTAAACTTAAAAAAGAAGACGCCTGCGGCAGCGCCCATCAGTGCCCGGTCCCTACGGGCACATCCCAGGGTGGGCAGAGCCGCGGCGGCAATGCCGTGGGTCCCCAGCCCCGGCGGTGGGACCTCAGAGGGTGCTGTGGCCGCGGGATCCAAGGGCGAACCAGCCCATCTTCTCCTGCGCCAGGTCGAGGTCCCGCAGGCGGATACCGACCTCCCCAAGGAGGATGTTCTCCCAGAAGCCTTCCTCACTCAGCACGCTCAGGCGCAGCTCCCGCTGCTGCAGGTCCCCCCTGGGGATCCCGTCGTAGACCAGCTGCGGAGCAGAATGGGGCAGACCCTCAGCCACGGCCCCCCCAGACCCCTCTATCCCCGTTCCCATCCCACATACCATCTCATTGTAGGTGGGGTTGCAGGTTTTTCGGGCCACTTTGGTTTTCCTCTTGGTTGTTTTTTGGGGGTCGGGCAGCAGGTAGGTCTTGACATAGGGGTCAGGGTCATTGCCATCCTGCAACGGTGGCTGTGGAGCAGAGCGGGGGGCACCCCATGAGCGCAGCAGTGGGGCAGACCCCCCCCCCCCCACCGGGTGCCGCACACCTACCAGCCCCCTGATGTGCATCACCATGATGAAGAGCTTGTTGTTCTTGTAGGAGATGGAGAGCTTCACCTCCCCTCCCACCTTCCCCACGGGCCGAGCCCACGTGGCGTCTGGAGAGGAGGAGAGGAGAGGCACGGGTGGGACAGGAGCCCCCCCCCCCCCATCACCCTGCCAGCACTGCCGCCAGCCCCCCTACCTGCCGGCTTCGGGGTCGGGTTGGTGCCAGCCGCCTTCTCGTCCCGCGGCAGGGGGTGGAAGAAGGTGTAGATGAGGTCGCACTGCAGGGCGAGGAGGTGACATCAGCGGTGATGGTGGTGACCATGTCCCCCACCATTTGGGACCGGTGCACGCGCCCACTGCCTCACGCACACAGTGCACACGCCGATTGCTTTACGTGGTGCATCGGCCCTCAAGCTCTTTCCCACTTTGCCGGCATCCCCAGCACTGTCCCCACCTCTCGGGAGGCAGAACCCCCCCCCTCGCCCCGCTGAGACCCACCCCCCCAGCTCCGCACCTCTGCCACTTCGGGGGCAGCGTGGATGAGGTGCCAGATGTAGCCGTTCAACTCCTCTTTCCGCCGCTCGGCCACCGCTTCGCCCCGCGACCGTCCGATGACAAACCTGCTGGGGAAGCTGCGGGGACGGACACTCAGCAAAGCCCGGGGGGGCAGTGGGGAGCCCCGGGGGTCTGCGAGGGTCTGTGGGGGTACCTGGGCAGCAGCGAGGAGGGGAAGAGGAGGCGCAGCTTGTTGTGCAGCTCCTGGAACTCCTCGAAGGTGCGCTGCACGAAGGCCACCTCGCCGGGGCTCTCCCGCTGCACCTTCACTATGTAGGTCTGCAGAGAGATGGGGCTGTGACATAGGATGGGGACTCCGGGGTGCCCCGAGCCCATATGGAACCAGAGAGGAGCACTGGGACAGAAGCCCTCGAGTTGTCCCTTTGCCTGTCCCCAACCGTCCCCACTCACGTAGCCCTTGCTGGGGTTGAAGACCCTCTCGTGACGGCAGAGGAAGACATCCCGGATCCGGCCGGACGTCTTGATGGTGTGCGTGCGGGGGGCGAAGGAGAGGGTCGGGCGGGCGTCGGAGCCCGTGAACTTCATCTGCGCCAGGTTGTGGATGAAGAAGTTGAGTTTGGTGGCCACGCTGCCCAGGCTGGACTCGATCAACCTGCAACGAGGCCACCACGCGCTCAGCACGGAGGAGCCCGTCAGCGTGCCGAGCCAGAGCTGGTGCCTCCGTCCGAGGGCTCCCTCCATCCTCTGCTGCCCCCATCACCCACCCGTGTCCTCTACCTGGTGAAGTAGGTGGTGGCATCGGCATCAGAGTCCTGTGGCCTCAGGGCATCGTAGACGTACTTGAGGTCCTCCAGGTCGGAGAGCTCGGGGATGCCACAGGACAGCATCTGGAAGGCAAGGCAGGGGGTGAGGGCAGGCGGTGGCAGGAGGACCCCTCTGCCATGCCTGGGGGGGCACGGGTGTGCTGCCCCCGGCTCTCACCAGCCCCAGCAGGTTGAGGAAGAGGTGGGTGTGCTTGCGGATCAGGTTGTAGGCCTGGCAGCACAGGTCGACGAAGTCGTGGAAGCGGCTGGAGGGCTTGTCCCCACCGTTGATGACGTACGCCATGTCCGAAGTGAAGACGAACGGTGCCCGGTCCCTGCACCGGGGAGGGAGGGACGGCAAGTGAGCACGGCTGGGGGGCCACCCGCCACCGGGACGAGGAGAGGGGGCTTCGCCTGAGAAATCACCCTGCGGGTATGAGCCCAGGCAAGGGGGAAGGAGATGCTGGAAGTGTTTCTCACCTCTTGATGTTGCCGAACATCTGCGCATGGCCCAGGAACCTGCCGAAGTCGATGTGAAACATGTGGCCGGTGGTCTTGAGCATGATGTTGTCGTTGTGCCGGTCGCAGATCCCCAGCACGTAGGTGGCCACACAGCAGCCAGCACAGGAATAGATGAAGTTTTCCACGGCCTGGGAGGAGGGAGGGAGGGAAGGAGCAACCAGGTGTGGAGAAAGGCTGGACACGTTGGGAAGCGAGGGGTCTCGTCCCTGGGGAGGGGGGCACGAGGAGCGGGGACCCTGCCAGGCTCCTCCTCACCTTCTCGTACTCATCCTCCTCGGGGTTGTGTTTCTGCAGCCAGTCTGCCAGCGGCCGGTCTTTGAAGGAGCCCGTCACGCCGTGCTCCACCTGGATTTTGCGTAGGGTCTCGGCGTTGGGGATCATCTCCACCATGCCTGGCAGCCGAGACAGCAGGGTGAGACCCATCCATCCCACCCGGGGGGCACCAACACCCCAGCCCCCTTTGCCACCAACCCAGCCGCTCCCCAGCCATCACCGTTGAGTGACAGCCTGCAAAGCCAAGTTCCTACAGATGGGCTGGTGGGATCAGACCCAAAGGTGGATCATGGCTACCCACAGCAGCTCCTTTCTAGCAGAGCCCCAGGACCTCCTGTGCTGTCACCCAAGAGCATCGCAACCTGGGGCCCGATGCTGCCAGCGGACGCCCCGACGCCGGGTTACCTCGTCCACGGCCGGTGGAGAAGCAGCGGAAGATGACCATGCGCATGTCCAGCCCCTCCTGCACCCAGATCTTGTTCATGATCCGGATCATCTGCAGCGTCAGCATGTCCTGCCGCAGGTCATCACCGCACTGTGAGCCGGCGGGGAAGAGCCATCAGAGCCGGGGAGCAGCGGGGGCAAAGCTGAGCCAGCCCCAGGTGGGCTGGGGCAGCCGTGCGGGGGGGTTTGGGCATCGCCGGGAGGATGGGCTCACCTTGAAGATGACTCGGATGTTTTCCCCAAGGGGATCAACGTTCTGGAAGGAGAGCTTCAGGGGGACTGCGTTGGAGTTGAAATAGGAGCAATCCTGCCAGGGGGAGGAAGGCGAAGCCTGTCAGGGTGAGCCGGGTGTGGGCGGAGGAGCCCTCCGATGCCCCCGGCTCCGGTACTCACCCGGGGCACGATCCCCTTCACCAGCAGGCTGGGGCTGAGCGGCAGCCGGCACGACCCGTTCGCCTTGAAGAACTGCTTCACGTCCTCCAGCCCCTCGCGGAGGATGCCCTGTGGGGTGGGCGTGCGATGGGGTGGGCATGGGATGGGGGGGCTGAGACACAGCCTGGCACCCCCCTGCACCCCCTTCCACCATCCCGACACCCACCTGGCGTGCGGACGGGGCGGCATCCCGCACTTGCTGGGCCAGCCTGGCCAGCGTGCTGACGAGCAGGCACTGCCGGTCAAACTCTTCCCGCAGCCCCTTCCCGCAGCAGCAGAGCAGAGCTGCCAGGAGGTACTGGTAGCGGATGCTGAACTGGGAGTCCTTGAGGCCATCCTTCAGCAGCCTGCTCAGAGCAGGGGCGTGCAGGGTCAGGTGAGCCCCAGGGAACCCCCTGCCACTCCCGACCCCCCCAAACCCACCAGAAGAAGTAGTGAGTTATCTTCAGGTCACAGATCGCTCGCTTCATGAGGAAGCGCACCAGCGGGCTGTCCAGATAGCACTCGTACTTCAGGGCCTGGAGAGGGGACATTTTTGGGGCACAACGGGACCGGCACGCACCCCATGCCACATCCCAGTCCTGGCATGCACCCCATGCCATGTCCCGGTCCCACCACGCACCTGGACCAGCTGGGGCAGGTAGTCCAGCAGCTCGGTGTCGGAGATGGAGTCGATCCACTGCACGGCCGTCCTTCTCACCTCCTGGTCTGGGAACCTACGGCCGGGACAGGCGTCGTGGGGACAGAATCCTCAGCAATCCCCCCCTCCCCTGCCCCATTGCTACCGCTGCCCTCTCCCTGCCTGCACGAGGAGGGCAGCAGCGCCAGACCATGCATCCCTGCGGCACCCACAGCCCACCGGTAGCTTACGTGGCGTGGAGGAGCCCCAGGGCATCCTGGTGGCTCATGTAGGTCCACTGGCTGAGCAGGGCATAGATGTCGGGCAGGCAGGCCCACTCCCAGCTGGGCGCACTGGCCAGCAGCATGGGCAGAGCACCGGGTGCTGCGTGGCAGTAGTAGCGCTTCTCCCACAGCCGCTTGCGGTCGGCGTCCATCAGCCTACGGCAGCGGGGGGGACGGGGAGGGGGGCACGGCTCAGGCTCGGGGCGAGGGAGGGGGTGGCATGGATGGGCTGGCGGGTTTGGGATGTGGCATCCCTCTGTCCCTATCACGCACGGTGGGTGGGACACCGATGAACCCCTCCGAGGCCTCCCTGCCGCCCCACCACGGCCCTGCCCATGAACAAGAGTTGATGGAGAGCAGGATCCTGCCGGCGTTCCCCCCCCGCTGGCTGGGGCGAGCTCAGCAGACAGGTCTGCACAGTGCTGTAGGATTCGGGGGGCTGCCCATCATCCCCACACTGCACCCCATCACCCGAGGGGCAGCCAGGACCCGAGCACCCACGCGCAGGGGTGACTGAGCTGCTGCAGGGATGGCCCTGGCTCTCCCCCTGCCCGGGGACCCCCGAGCCAGCCAGGCCAGCCGTGCACCCCAGGAATTTTTTGCAAGCAGCATCAGCACTGTCCTGCGCAGTGGATCCCGGCGCAGCTGCCGACACCTGATCCTCCCGTTTATAGCCAGCGCCGGAGGAGTCTGGCCAGCTCAGCCATACTGGGCTGGATGAGGGGCAGGGCAGCTGTCCCCACTGGAGGGGGACGTGGCTGGAGAGACCCTCCCCAGAGAGGGGCAGAGCGCAGAAGGACCGACGACAGGCAGCTATGGGCAGGCAGCTCTGCCAAATGCCAGGCTCCAGCCTCATCCCCAGCTGCTGGCAGCCAGAGGCAGGGTCAGACCCTCGGATACCCCCTGTGCGTGCCGGGGCAGTGCTGGAGTATATCAACAGAGTCCCCCCCCGGCAGGGTGGTGCCATCCCCCCCGCTCCCCTCCCCGAACGTTGCTCACCAGTAGAGTGATTTCTTTTGCATCGCCTCCCGCAGCTTGCACTGGTCCTCCTCCCCCAGGCTGCCGAACTCGTACTTGGGGCTGAATTCGGCTGCTGGTGGGCTGGTGAACTTCACCTCGAAGGCGGAGGTGGGGAAGTCAATCTGGGGCAGAGGCAGAGGGTAAGTGGGGGCCAGATGTAGGGCTTGGGGGGGGGTGTCTGTCCCCGGACCCCCCCCCCCCCACCAGGACGTACCTGCAGGATGACGCTGTCGGGCTGGTTGAAGTTGGGAGCACTGGACCTGGCTCTGGAGTTGTCCTGGGTCGCCGGCCACAAGCCCAGGAGCTTTCGCCCACAGGTCAGGACCCTGGAGGAGGAGGAGGGGTGAGATCCTGGCACTGGGGGCTACCCTGCCAGGGCAGGAGGGTGGCACCGCTGCAGCGATGCTGTCCCCACGCTCAGCCGAGGCGCCGGGGACCCCGCGGGGCTGGGGACCCTCCTGTCCCACCCTGGGGATGCCGGCGCGGCCCCTCGCCGTGCCCGTCGTGGGGGGGACACCCCACGTACTGCCTGAAGTTGAAGAGGGGGGTGGTCACCCAGCCCAGGGCCTCGGGGACCCGCCGCTGCTTGTTGGCGTCGGAGGAGCTCCCCGGGGGTGGGACGGGCACGGCGAAGAGCGTGACGCTGAGCAGCGTCTCTCGCGGCAGACGGTTCACCTGGACGGGGAAGCAGATCCTGCAAGAGAGCAGCCGGTGGCTCAGCCGTGCCGGGGACGGGCACTGCCAGCGCCCCGCGGCACCGGCCAGCCCCCCGCCTTGGGATGCCAAGCGTGCTCCAGGAGAGCCCAGCCCAGCAGACGCCTTTGGGGGATGCCGGCACTGGGGGTGCCCCCCCCAGCATGGGATGGAGGTCACGGGCAGCGGGGTTTGGGGAGAGCCAGCTGCTCCTGTACCCCAGTCTTCTCCCGGCACCGGAGAGTCCTGCTGCTCTCTGTCCCGGGAAGGTGACCGCGGGGCAGGGGAGCCGCCACGGTGGGCCCCCACCGCACACTGACCTCGTCCCAGGGCCGGGGTGGGCTGCGTGGGACCCCGGGGCCGAGGCTCCTCTCCGACGCTCCCGGGGAGCCCGGAGCGGCAGCTACATCCCGCCCGCGGGTGGGCACGGGAAGGGGATCGTTCCACGGAGGGGACCGGCACGATTCCGCTCCCCGCCGTCCCGCTGGCCGCTCGGCGCCTGTCCTTGGGGGGCATTGGCGCCTTCTAAAATTAGCCTGTCCCATTCCCACCTCCCCGGGCCACTGCGAGTGCCAGGCGTGGCGAGGGCTTGGCACAGCCTCCCTGCCTGCTCCCGCGGCTATTTTTGGAGCAGATCCCCTTTCCTGGGTGCAAACATACAGGTCCTGGGGGGTGCAGGGCTGGTGCTGGGACTGGTGCTATTCCCGGGGATGACACAAGAGCTTCTGACAACCGAAAACTGGGGAGAGGTGCAGAGAGGAGCTGCTGGAGCAGGGGAGGAGGAGGAGAAGGAGGAAGGCAACGTGGCTGGGTATGGCACCGCGACCCCCCTGCCCACCCCACAGCCGGAGCGCTGCCTTACTGCTGGTCCCATATGATGAGGTGGAAGAGGTATTTGTAGACGTGGGCCTTCCTGGTGAGCAGGGGGCTGCACAGCTCCTTGCCACCATGGCTGAGGGAGCAGGAGAGGTAGAAATCTTCGTAGCTGCAAGGGGAACAGAGGGAGCCGTGAGCCGGGGAGGGGGGCAAGCTTTGCCTGGGGCAGAGGAGCCGGCACCCGGGGGTTCACCCCACCCTGGGGCAAACCCTGCACCAGCGGGGTGAAGGAGGATGGAGGGTGCTGCCCCTCCGTGCCTTCCCCAGGCTGGGCTTGGGAAGGGGGCTGCACCAGGGAGGGGGTGCAGAGCCAGGAGCCCCCATCCCCATATGCCACCGCGCATACCATCACACGGGGGGCTGCCGGAGGCGGGGGGGGGGCCCTGCCATGTGGCAGGTGCCGTGCGCCAATCCGGGGAGGGCTGCGGGGCGCCGGAGGTCAGGGGATGCCGGCATTTCCCAGGCTACCCGCTTTGTTCGGAGCCAGTCACCAGGGGGAATACATTAAGGACAGGACAAAGGCGAGGGGTCCCCGGCGGGGCGGCTGCTGCCGGCGCCGCTGCCTCGCACGCCCTCCCCACGATGGGCTCCCGCCGTCCCCCCCACGCGGGGCCGAAAGCGGGTACGGGCACCGAGGCACCTAACAAAGGAGCAGGCCGCTGATGTGGGGTGAGGGCAGCCCGGCCCCGCTGCACCGGGGCCATCTGTCACATCCCCGGGGCGGCGGCGAGCCCGGGAGCGAGGCTGCAGCCCTGGGGATTTGTGGGCTTGGGATGGGATAAGCGTGGCAGAGCTCGTCCCACCCAAAACTCTGGCTGCAAGCATCCCGTCGAGCACCAGCATCCCTGTATTCCTGCCCTTTAGGAGGCTTGGGGTGGGTTAGCTCTTATTCCCTCCCACGCCCGCTGAATATCTGGGATGGGGACACACTCCTCAGGCACCCAGGGGAGGGATTCCCCTGCTGTCGGGGGGGGTTTCGTGTGGATGTGAGCCCCAGGACGGGCAGGCAGAGGCTGAGCGAGGTGCAGGCGGCTGCCCTTACCTGGCAGCCCAGGTGATGGGGATGCGGTGCGTGGCGTAGACGGTGAAGGAGAGCGGGCAGGAGAGCAGGCGAGCCTCCTGCACCACGCCGTGCTCCCGGCTCCCGTGCACGGCCGTCTGGAAGTCGGCGTTGAAGGTGCTGCAGTAGAGCTCAACCAGGTTGAGGATGGCGGCCGTCAGGCTCTCCACGATCCTCTCTGAAGGGGAGGTGGGAGAGGGGTGAGACGGGGCGGCTGCCGGCCCCGCTGGCCCCCCCCCGCGGTGTCCCTCTGGGCTGGGGTCAGGATGCTGGAGGGACCCCGGGGCTGGATTGTGGCCAGGTCTCCCCCCGGGAGAAAGAAGGCGAGAGGGAGAATTTCAAGCTTCCCGTTTTGCTGCGTTCACTGGGAGGAACCACAGCCATCGCCTCCAGAAACCCCCTCTTTTCTTAACCAGAACAGTTTCAAACACATTTTTGGCCTTAATAATTGAGGGGGAGGGGCCTGAAGATTAAAAGCACCAAGAACTTGAGCCCAGAAGGGGAGGAGGAGAACAGAAATACCTCGATTTTCCCTCTTGGCCAGAACATTTGGATCCTGTTGAGGAAAAAAAGAAAGAAACCACAAGAGCAACATCAGAATCAGCCCCGCGCTGCCGGCGGGGAGCAGCTCGCCAAGCCAGCCGCTTTACGTAACCAGCCCAGGCTCCTCGGCCGCTGGAGCAGGCAGCACGGCCGGGCAGCTGCCTGCTCCCAGCTATTGAGGAATTTTCCACGTGGTACAGCAGGAGGAAGGAGAGAAAGAAGTCAGCTGTGAAAATGTGCTTCCCCTCTGCACCTCCTGGCCGAGCCCCCCAGTCCCGCACCCCACGGGGACCAGCCCCCCCCAGCACCCATCGCTTACCTTCTGGATTTTGGGCTGCATGCGGGAGGGGCAGGGGGGCATCTGGTTGAGGGCTGCCGTGATCTCCTGGGACTCCACGGCAGCCAGGGCGTTGCAGATGGCCATGACCGACTGGATCACCCGTTCCGCCTTCAGTGGGAAGTCTCCCTGGAGGGCAGAGGGGGGCTGAGGTGGGACCCCCGGGCAGCCGAGGGGGCAGGGGCTGCTCCCTGCAGCCCACACACCATGCACTGGGAGGTGCACCAGCCCGTGCCTCAGTTTCCCCTACTTTCACGGCCTTTCCCCTTCCCTGATGCACCCTTAGAGCCCCGTAATGAAAAGGGGGAAGAGTCTGCAGCAAATGAGGCAAGGTGGTCCCCCCAAACGCCCCCATCCATTCCTGGTGCTCACCTCGGCTGCCAGGAAAGCATCCACCTCATTGTGGAAGGTGTCGAAGAGGAGACTCAGGGCCTGCCTAGGGGACAGAGAACAGAGCTCAGCCCCAGCCAGGAGGACATCCAGCATGGGGGGGCCGGTCCTGCCATGCCCCCGCTACCTGCTGATGGTCTGCTTGATGGGTCTCTCCTGCAGGTGGATGTAATGGTTGAGGGTGGAGGGGCTCTGGTCATCGTTTGCCTGCAGATGGAGAGATGCTGTGCTTAAGTAGCTTGGTCACTCACGGGTGCTCCCCCAGCAGGGTGACGGTATGGGTATCCCCAAGCTGCCCCCCACACCCGGGCACCCACCGTCCGGGCCAGGTCGCTGCGCACCCCCTTCCTCTTCATCAGCTGCAGGCGGATGTCGATGTCAAATTTCCTGCAGTGCTGGATGTACTCGTGGCTGCCCAGCACGTGTTTGCTGCGGGGACAGAGACCGCACCCTGAGCCCACGGCCCCTCTCCCTCCCACGCGATGCCCCAAAATTCAACCCGGGATGCCCCATCCCAACATCCCACGGCCAGGCAGCGTCGGCTGGGGCTCGGCCGGGGCCACCCTCGCCTGCAAACGGACGTTCCCGGCACCGTGTCGCTTGAACTAGGAAACCCGAAGAATAAGTTATTGTTTTCCCTCCTTCCCCTACACCCTCCAAAAAGCCGTGCCCGGCCCAGCCGGCGTGACGGAGCCGGGAGCGGGTGCGGAGGAGCCCGTCGTGCCTGGACCTGCCCGCCAACGCGTGGGAAGCAGAGCCTGGACCCGAGGATGCTCTGGCTGACAGCAGGACCGGAGTGAGCCCCGGAGCAGGGAGCGACAGCCTGGTCCCACCATACCCATCGGCATGGCAAGCCCCACCGCAGCGGGACCCCCATAGCTCGCCGTCCAGACCCGCTTTCTTGGCCGGCTGCAGGGGAGAACGAGCCGATTCAGTCCCGGCTGGCACGGCAGAGCCACGGGCACGGTGCCGAGGGGGTGCGGGAGGCTCCCGGCAGGATGGAGCTGCAATGGCAGGATGCAGTGGGGAGGGGGGTGGCAGAAGCACCCCCAGAGGCTCGCGATGCTGCAGGGGACAGGGACACGGAGTCCGACTGGCATGTGGCCACCGGTGCCGTGTCCTCCCCACGGCCAGGATGGGGAAGGTGCTGCAGGAAGCCTTGCCCGCAGCTGCGCAGGCAGCAACGCGCCCACGGGGCCGGCGTCCTGAGCACCCCTGCCTGGGCCTGCCTCCCCCCATGCCTTGCAAAAGCAAATGGGTGGCAAGTGACAGCGGCTCAGGCTGGTTTGCAGGGCTCAAGGGCCTGACGGGCTCCGCAGGGAGGGTTTTGGCACTTCCAGCATCCTCTCTGCTGCGGGAAGACGTGGAAAGAAAAGATCGGCGACAAAGGGGCTTTATGTCCCAGGGCTTTCTCAAAGGTCCTTTGAGGGCCCCGGGAGATAGGGCAGTGCCTGCCCGCGCTGGCTCCTGGGGAAATGCTCGCCAGGGACTGTCCCGCTCCGTGCCCAGGATGCCGTTCCCTGCCAAAAAGGCAGGAGGTTCACCCCTTTGGGAAATGCCCTCCAAGCTGGCTGAATCCGTCATCCAGCTGGGTGCTCCCTGGCAGCCCCAAACCACCCACAGCAGAGGTTTGCTGTATGGAAATACTGCTGTACACATGGCTAGTTAACAGCTTGCACCTCTGCTGCGTGCAAACACACACGTGCACACGTGTACACGTGCACACACGTGCACACACGTGCACTGGGCTGCTTGGCAGCACAAGGGCTCAGCACCGATGGGAATAACCCCCTCAGACGGCCGTGCCAGGCAGCCAGGAGCAGAGCCTGGGCTCTGCTTGGGTGCTGCGCAGGCTCTCCCGGGCTAAGCAATTCCCAGCTGCCCCTTTAGGGCCCAAAATCAGCAGCTCCCGGAGGCCGTGGCAAAGATCCCGCAGATTTCCCGCGGCAGGGCCAGGCCCAGGGCAGCTTTCCAGCAGCAGGAGCCGGCTGGCTGCACCGAGCCGCCGGGAAGGACGGCATGTGCCTGTGCACGCATGGCTGCTGCATCTTCCTCTGCAGAGAGCTCTCCCGAGCTGTCAGACCCCCAAATCCCTACGGAAATGCAGCCCTCCTCCAGGAAAGGCAGCAAGGCAGGGCGGGCAGGAGGGATCTGTGCAGGTCTCAGTCCCCATCACCCATCCCTGGCTCTGCAGCCAAGGGAGCCCACTGCAGCCCTGATGCACCCGCTCTTCCCCAGCACGTCCCTTTTCCACCTTCTCCTGCGATTTAAACAGCAGGCTTGGAGAAGCCGGGCTCTGCCGCTCCACTCGGCGACATGACATGGCTGTTATTAATAGTCCTCCAAAGAGCTTTTTTGGCAGCTCCTTGGTTTTCAGGCCTTTCTGCAGGCGCGCAGGGGTCAGCGTGACGGATACCCTGCCACCGGGAAAGATGCTCCCAACATGTTGCTTTTGGCAAGAGCATCGCTGCGGCTCAGGAGGCAGGAAACGGAGAGGAGAGGCTCCCACTGTGCACGCCGGGATCAGCCCTGACCATCCATCGCACCCGGCCGAGGCTACGCGCGGGGCGAGCATGGCCGAGAACGTGAGCCCCGGGATGCCTGGGTTGTGTCGTGTGTCCCCCCCCACAATACTCACTTCTGCAGGAACTCCTCCAAGCCGCAGATCTTGAGGACGAAGTCCTCGACGTCAATAGTGTGCAGCTCGTCGTGTGTGTAGCACAGTGCCTGGTAGATGAGCAGGTCCACGGTGGAGGAGCCTGCGGAGAGAAGGTGCAGCACTGTGAGCCCCGGGGATGGTTGGACCCCCCCGCCCAGAGCCTTCGCCTGGGGGTTGCTGGGGTTCCCCCCCAGTTGCTGCAAGCGGCCGCGTGGCGTGGGACACTTACAGTCGCAGGTGAAGGTGAGGGGCTCCCGCAGGCTGTCACACACCACCGTCACCTTCAGGCTGACGCCGTGGCCCAGCTGCTCGGGGCTGAGGTTGACGGCGCTCCACACCAAGCCGGTGAGGGAATAGTCCTTGGTGCTGTAGCCGGATCGGAGCCTGCGGAGGCAGGGACGGGTCAGAGATGTTGCCCTGCTTTGGGTTTTGCCCCGCCTCCCAAAAAAACCCCCTTGTTTGGGGGCATTTTGCAGTGGGGTGCTCCAGCCCTGGCTGGGTACTCACACATCCAGCATGTGGCAGAAAGCAGCCACCTCCTCATCCCGCTCCTCGGAGACTTCGAAGAGCTCGTAGCCGTTGGCGAAGGAGTGCGGCCGGGGGGCAACCTACGGGGCAGAGCACCAGCCCATCAGCCGGCTGCAGCGTCCCGGGGGGGCTCCAGCCCACCGCCCACCCGGGACGGGCTTTGCCGGATCCTCCCGATAAGAGTATTGGGCACCGAGAGCCGTCGCTGGCCCCGGCATTGCTGCAGCCTGGGGAAAGGCAGCTCTGCAGCAGCACGGGGGGGGGAAACGTGGTCCAGCACAGGAGGGGTTTGGGCCAGGCGGGCACCAGCCGCAGGATGCATCGCCCACGTCTGCACCAGCACCTTCCCCACAGCTGGGAGAAGGGAGACCTAAGGTCTCGCTGCCCCCAGCTCCCTGCCCACAAAACTGGCCGTTTCCAGGCTGTTTCCAAAAGCCCCAGCGGGGAGATTCCCCAGGGAGACAAGGGATGGGCAGAAATGGAGCTGAGGATGCTCGTGGGATGGGCAAGGGACTGTCCCCAGGCCACCAGGGAGCTGCAGCAGAGCCCGTGCCCGTGCCCAGCCCCACACGCCGCCCTCCCGCCGCGGTGCCGGGGCAGGCGGCACCGCCGTGCCAGGCTCCCCCCGTGCATGGGGGTCCCTGGGCCTCCCTTGCTCTTTTGCAGCGAACAATGGCCCCACTGTCAGAGCAATTAACCCAGCCAACAGCTAAAGGGAGGCAGAGAAAGGCAGAGAACACAGCAGCCGCTAAAGACAATTTTAATGCTCTTTTATAATTAGTTTCTGGCACTAAGAAAGCCGAGAGTGACTTACGTAGCCCCCGCCGGCGGTCCCCGGCTGCATCCCTCGCTCCCCGTGGAGGGGGCACCCTGCGAGGAAGGCAACTTCTCCCGTTATTTATCTCCTCCTCTTGCCGGAGGCGGGATGAGCCGCACCAGAGCCGAGGCTCTGAGCCTGCAACGGGCACCCCGTTGGGGACAGGGGGCCTGGAAGCCCCGGGAGAGAGGCAGTGCCAGCGCCAGCAGCCCCCCAACACCTCCGTGCACAGAGAGGAGTATCCCGCTCGCCGCTCAACGGAGGGAAGAAGGGAGCTGGGATCGGAAAGGATGCTGCGAGCAGAACAGGAAAGCGATCGCCCGGCTCTCGGGAGGAGACTCCCGGCTCTTTCCGGAGGATCTTGTGATATTTCATGAGCTGACGGGACACAAATCCGCTGCAAACCACCTGCAGCACGGCATCCGGAGACGGCGCGTGCTTGCAACCCCGGCGCAGCAGCTCCAGGGTGCTCGCGTGCCGTGCCAGCCCTGGATCCGGGCACTGCCTGTGCCCTCCTGCGGGCGCCGGGCTTTGGCTGCGGGGTCTGGGCAGTGTTTGGGCACCAGCGGTGTCTGGGCACGAGGGTGCGGAGAGGAGGCAGCGCTGGGATGGCAGCGCATGGAGCATCCCGCCTTCTCGACAGCAGCAGGGTGATGACCGGGTGGGACTTGCCCTTCTGCTTGGCTTCCCGGCCCCGGTTCACCCACCCCAGAGGGTTTTGGCCACGGCTGCATGATCCCGCACCCCTCGGGAAGGTGCGCCATCTGGAAAGTTTCTTATTAACCCCCAGGGATGGAGTCTCAGCGCAAGGATGCCTCCGACAGTGATGCAGACAAGACTCTGAGGAGCCCCAGCGTCGGGACAAATAAAACCGACCCGGAGCGAAGGAAACGCAGCAAAGCCGCAGGTGCCCACGGCCCCGTTTGCATCCCGGTTCTGGGTTCCCAGCTCTCCCCAGCACCTTGGCTCCATCCCAGCCCCACTTCCAAGGCAGGAAGAGAAAAGCCTCTTACCGGGTCGACGGAGATCCTGCGGTTCTTGTTCGGTGCCAGATTCTTCCGGTTGCCGAAGCGGGAGACGTACGTCCGCGGGGGCACCTGGGGGGGCATGGTCTTGCTCCGTGCCACCGGCTTGCCGCTCGATTCCTTCTCGAAGATGCTCCGGCCCTCCTTCCAGCCACGGGCAGCTTCCCGCAGCACCTCCGACTCGTAGGTGGACTTCAGGTTGAGGCAGGTGATGGCATCGTTGATGCCGCCATAGTCGGCGATGCCATAGGGGTCCTCCTCAGAGATGCGGCGGCCGAGCAGCTTGCCGTGAGCCCGCTCGTGGGCCGCTGAGAACATGTTGATGTCCCTGGGCTG
Organism: Aviceda cuculoides; assembly: GCA_035590195.1. Classification (NCBI taxonomy): domain Eukaryota; kingdom Metazoa; phylum Chordata; class Aves; order Accipitriformes; family Accipitridae; genus Aviceda; species Aviceda cuculoides. Next base: position 3,308,863 of record JAVJGG010000053.1, on the reverse strand, counting down.
GGGTCCTTTGGAAGATGGGGGGGACCCCTTTCCCGAGCGCTGGGTCCCCTCGGGGGAGCTCCAGAGAGAGTGCCGGGGGGGCAGCGGGGGCGGCGAGAGCTTTTTGGGGGAGCCGCCCCCGCCGTCGTGGGGCGAGGTGCCGTTGAGGGGCTCCCTGAGGAAGTCCCCTCCTGAACCCTCGAAGATGTAGAGATAGTCGCCAGCCAGGGGTCCCTTCAGCCAGGGCTGGGGGTCCGGCCGGGGGGGGCTGGGGCCGGGGGGAGGTCCGGGGGCGGGGGGACCCTCGGGTGCCAGCGGCACATTGTAGCTGAGCGTGGGGTCGGAACCGGAGAGGCCACGTGCCGCTTTGATGCCGGCACAGCCGTTCCTCTCGGCGGGATCGTCCCAGGAGATGAGGGGCCGGTCTCCCCGCTGCTTGGCCCGGTTCTCCTCCTTGTCCTGCCGCAGGCGGGAGAGCGCGTCGTACTCCATCTGCAGCGCCTCCGCCAGCGCCAGCTCCTTTCGGCTGATGCCCACCGACTCCAGGGACTTCCAGTGCTCCCCATTGCCGCGCGTGGCGGACATCTCTCCGGGGACCAGGACCTCTTCCTCCTGGGCTCGGGGGTCAGGAGAAAGGCATGCTGCGCCGCCGGCCACCTGGGCGGAGGGGAAGGGCGAGGGTTAATGGCTGGGCAGGCTACGAGGAGGAAGGTCGGCTAAGGAGGGTCAGGCTGGCAGCGCTGGTGGTACAGCCCTTCCTCTCCGCGACGGAAAAAAAGGACACGTTTAGGGGCTCAGCAATGAAGTGGGTTAAATAAAGATTTTGCTGCCGCTGCCGCCCGCCCCCTCAGGACCCCACGGCCACCAGTCAGGCAGGGCGGCTCGGCCCCGCAGCAGCTGCTGGGGCTATTGCTGGAGCCCGACGTATTTCCCCGAGGATAAAATAAGACGCAGAGAGGGGAGGGCAGTGGGGCCAGTGGCTGCAGCTGGGGCTGACTCAACCTGCCACCCCGCTGCCGTGAGGAGCCTGCCCTGGCACGGGCTTCACCCCGGTGCTGATGCTCCGGCGGCATGCCGAGGTCACGGCTCTGAGCCCCCTGGCTAGTCTTGGGACCATCACGGCGTTGAAAAAAACAGACAGCCTCTGCCAGCAGAACTAGGGCTTTTTGAAGCAGAAAGGAAAAGATGAGAGAGAAGGGCAAGGATGGGATGAGACAGCGTGCTGCCTGGCAGCACGCTGCTCTCTCCCCGTCTCGGGGCCACGGCATCCCGTCCCCATTTCAGCAGATGGAACCGTGCCTGGCCTGGGACAGCCGGGAGCACCCGCTTCTCACTGGCTCCTGCTGCTATTCCCCAGCACCAACAAGCCTGGGCTGCTTCAGCGAGCGAGAAACAGGGCACGGCGATGGGCATCCAGGCATCTAAGAACCACTGGGAGCCCCAGCCCCCTCGAACGGCCCCGCGGGTCCCTCCGAGCCTCCCCAAAGCACCCGGCGCTCAACAGCCTCCAAACCCAGCTACTTTGCAGCATTTAGCTGTGCGAGCCGAGAGGCGAAACAGCCGGACTGGAAACCGCTCCCTGGCCCCCGACCAAAACCCACGGAGGGCGGTGACCGCAGAGGGGGCTTTGCTCTGCCCGGCCAGCGCCGTGCTCCCCGGGGAAGGATGTTTCACCTCTTCTTCCCTTCCTATCAAAATAAACAACAAAGTGGACGTTAAACAGAAGAGCGGAGCGAGCCCGAAGCCCCTGGAGACGGCCGGCACTTGAAATCTCTAGAGCTGAGAGGCAGATGAGTGTTTTTGGGCTATGGCCAGGGCTGGCTCACGAGCCTCAGCACGGGGAGGACACGGGACCTCGGCTGCCACCCAGGGCTCTCTCCTCTGCCCCGCACCGCTCGCTCTGCACCGCGCGGGGCTCCGGTTGATGCTCTAATTTAGGGCGAAAGGGTGCAACTGCCCCTTCCCGGTGATTGCAAGCGTTTTTGCTGGAAAGCGCTGCCGGGGGCTGCGGGCGTTGCTGAACCCGAGGACCTTCCTTCAGTGCCCGTGCCCCTGCAGAGCAGGAAAGCCCTTAAAGCGCAGGAGTGGGGAGAGGTCTGGCAGACCCCGCCGCTGCCTGCTCTGACTCCCAGCGACGGAGGAGCCCATCTGGCACGACATATCCCCCCCCACATCCCACCCCACGGCACGGGGCAACCACCTCCAGCCTGGGCTATGCCAGTGACCACGCTCCTCCGGTACCCAGCACCCAGCAGAGCATCACTATCGTCACCGGGCTGGTCCCTGCCATCCCCTCCCAGCCCGGTTGCTGATTATCACCCATGGCAGCCCCCCCCCCCGACACATCACCCCCTCACCACCCGCAAAAGGGCCCTCCTGACCCCGGGACCAGATGGCTGCTAATTAGCCCAGCCCAGGCTTCGCCTGCTGCAAACACAATTCCTGCGAGCGAGATGGGTTCGACCCCCTCGCCGGCACGGGTCCCCTCGTGGTCCTGCAAGACCAGGCTGGCTGGGCACCTCACTCAGCCAGCTTTTTTGTGCATTCTAAGTGGAAAAATGGCTTTGCTGGGGGACACAGGCTGGAAACGTTCCCTTCCCCAGCATTTTGGTCCCTGCTGGCAGCCGTGGGCTTTTCCTGGAAAAATAGAAATCCCAAAAGCTGGCAGTCCTGGGCTTCTGGAAGCCGAACAAAGAAAATCTGCTTTTAACCCAAAAGCAATAAAATCGAACCGATTTTTGTGGCTGACAAAGCCACAAACCCATTCTCATCTCCAAGAGAAGCATCTGCATCTCGCTGATACTTTGAGCGGAGAAACACTCCCGCCCGGTCAAGCCGAGGCTCCCGCACGTGTTGGTGGGATTCAGCCAGACCCGCACCGGGGCAGCAACAGCAAACGTGGTCCTGCCTCTGCCAGGAGCCGGGCAGGCACTGTCGGAGCAGCTGGGACACGGGGATGGGGGGAGGCAGGCTCAGCCCACGCCGGGCAGAGCAACACCGCGGTGCCAACACCAGCCGGAGAAAAGCCACGCAGGAGGGGGCTGCATGCAACCCGGGGGACATCACCTCGGCGGGGGACACCACCAGCATCCCCGAGCTGGTGGCTCGGCCCCTTCCCTCCCAAGCTGGCACCGCAGCCAGGCCGAGGGGATACAAACCCACGTGGAAGAGCCCCAAACTCTCCCGGTCGCCCCCCAAGTCCTCAGCCAGGGGCAGGACCGATGCTCAACCAGCACCTCAGCGATGCTGCCAGCTCCTGCTCCTGGGGGTTTGTTGAGTGGCCACTCGCATTTCCACCAAATGCCTCTCTCCCCCCAGCAGTTTGTTACGAAAATTACCCGGGACTGCGAGCTGTGGGTTAGGTCTCAGCACGGGGGCTCCCGAGGCAGGAGCCGAATTCCGCAGGAGCAGACAAAAGCAGATTTTTTCCTTTTTAAAATGCTACTACTAATAACATAGGGATAATTTTCTGACTTTAAATTTCCTGGCATTTGCCACGGTCACGTCAGCCTCAGGAGACCCATCCAGCTTGGGATCCCACCTTTCGGAGAAACGCTTCGCTGTGCTGAGTTACTGTGGCTGCAGCACACGGCTCGGCTGGAGGCACACAGGAGGGAAAACCACTTGTCCACTGGAAACCCTTTGCCCTAAGCCTCATATTATGGTTTAACACAATTTTCTTCACAGTTTGCACCAGCACGGCTCCGTAAGGGCGACCACAGCCTTGCAGGGAGCCATGCACAGGCATCGCATCCCTCGTGTAACCCACCAGCAGTCCCTGCTCTGCTCTGTGTGGCCCCATCAGCAGAGCGCAGGGACGTTTCCCCATCGATGCCCTGCTCAGGTGCACGAAGCCAACCTCCTCTCGGGGACAGCCCTCGAGAACATCAGTGCTGAGACCAAAAGGCAGCAAAACCAGCTCCAAATCCTCTTTTGGGAATTTTTAAATCCCAAATTTAATTCCCCTCTTGAATTTTTAAACACTATTTCAGAGCATCTGCTGGTTGCAGCACCATCCCTTGTCTGGAGCTCTTGGATTTTTAAACACGATTTCAGAGCATCTGCTGGCTGCAGCACGATCCCTTGACCGGCTCCCAGTGTCGGCACCCTGCCTGCCAGCCTGACCAACACCCCTTGGGTTCTGCACACCCTGGGGCACCCTCCCGGGGTGGGAAGGAAAGGGAGGCTTGGGGTGAGGCTTTCACGCCTGCATGCTGGCAGATCCCACAGAGTTTATTTCTCAAATACCAGAACAGTCGGATCCACCCAGGAGCAGCCCAGCCTGACGGCAGTTGTCGGATCCTCCCCACCAAGGGCTGAGGGGCTCCGTTAGCCCCCTCAAAATCCCTCCACACCAGCCGGTCCTGCTCTGCGGTGGCTCTTGGGGACATCCTTTCTGCAGGGCTTTGGGGCAGAGGACGCGTGGGCTCCCCGTAGGGCTCTCCCTGTCCCTACACCCAGCATCGCTGGGACAGGGAGGGACGAGCCCAGCCCTTGTGCGAAGAGCTGAGCATCCGACTGGGAGGAGGGCGAGGAGGACTGGGGAGGGCTGGGGAGGACCCGGGGAGAGCTCAGTGCTGCCTGCAGCCAGGTGCGGGGAGGGACGAGGGAAGCCGAGCAGAAAATCATCCTACGGGATCCCACGGCTGCGCAAACGCCGCAGCCAGCCCCGTCTCCCCGCGGCCGGGGCTGGGAGCCCGGGGCAGAGCCGTTGCAGCCGGAGGGGGCTCGCCGCGTACCCCCGGCTCTCCCCATCCCTCCCTTCCCCCTCGCAGGCAGCTGCGTTGGGAGCAGATAGAAACGTCCGAAGCATCTGGGAAGGCATCAAACATCTGAGGGCGAGGAAGCAAAGCGAGCCCCAAAGGGGCACCTCCCCGGGGTGTGGGAGCCGGGGATGGAGGTTATGCCTATCAGGAGAGACAATTCACACCCATTTATAATCCAGCGGAGGGAGGAGCGGCCGTGAGAAGGATAAAGCACCAGCCTTCACCTCTGGGGCTGCGGGTCCATCCATCCATCCTGCTGCTCCTGCTGAACAGGGCGAGCTGCTGCGTTCCCAGCCGCCGGAGCAGCCCCTGCCTGGCCGGGAGGATGGCGGGGGCTTCCCTGCCTTGGGGACACGGAACCTGCTCCTGGCTGCGTCCCCGGCCACAGGCCATCGCTCCCGCTGCGAGTCACAGCACGTCGCGGGGTGACAAAGCACCCCGGGTGTACTGGATCCCGGGGCCAGCAGCGGGGATGCTCCTACATCTGCGAGGCAGAGCCAGCCCCTCATCCCGTGCAGCTTGCGGCATGGGGGGGGGGGGGCAGCTTCCCAGGGCCCCCCACCAGCTCCAGCACCCCCCAGAGCAGGTGGGACCCAGCTCCCCCTGCTCCAGAAGAAACTCTCTGGTCTCAGCTCTCCTCTTCCCCTCCAAAACAAGGAGGGAAATGGGGATCTCCTGCGCAACATCGTGATCAAGGAAAGCCCTTTGGGTGGGTCTCCAGGTGGTGTTTCCACACAGGCAAAATGCAGGATTTTCATCCCAGTTTGGAACCAGAGCTCCAGAAGACGAACCTGGTCTCAAAGGTCATTGAAAAATGAAACTGAAACCCAGAGCATTGCATTTCTGGAGCCACACTCGGCGCTGCTGAAACACCACCCGTCGACCCAAAACCCAGCAAAACCAACGCTCCGGAAGTGCTCACAGCGAAAACGGCATGATTCTCCCCAAAACCGATCCCAGCAGACATTTTCAGGCAACTCTATTTGTATTCCCCAGTTTGCAGACAAAAAAAACGAACTCCAAAAGCCGAGCGGCTGTGCTCCCAGGAGTTTCCAGAGGGGGTTTGGAGCTGCCTCCCCCCACCAGGAGCTGTTGCCAGCATTTCTTGGCAGGATGGTAGGAAGGGCCCAGAGCTGATTCCCATCCCCTGGGATCCAGCCCCACAGCCAGGGTCCCTGCGCTGGGCTCCCAGCCCCATTTCACCCCCCCGGGAGCCACCCTCACCGCGGGCTGGGCGCGAAGGACGCAGCTCCTTCCGTGCCCCCCAAAGCATCCCATCGCCGGGGCGGATCTGCAGCACTCACCACTGCAACGCAGAGACCTGCAGGATCCAGCCAGTTTGCTCTGTGCAGCAAAATAAAACCAGGCAGCTGCTGTCCTGCAGACGCCGAGCTGAGCAAATGCCTTGAAATCAGCCCGTGCCACTCACTTCCAACCTGTTGCCTTACGGCAGGAGGAGTTTCTTCCTCTTCAAGCCGATACGTCTCCTATTAATAGCAGAGCAAAGCCCAGCCTGGTCCAAGCTCTCCGGAGGAGGCAGGATGTGAAGCTGGCCGATGCCAAAGGCTCTTCCATCATTTTTCTACGTATTTCCACCCTCGGGAGGAAATCCTGCCCTGGGAAGATGGGTTGGGGTTTAGGATGGGAAGCCCCTGAATTGGGGCAGCTGAAGGAGGGAGCTCTGCAGAGGCATCACCCAGAGCCCCGCAAGGCAGGAGCCGAGTCCACGATGGGGACAGCGGAGGGGACAACGGGATGTCCCAGCCAGGCGTGGGGCAGGAGACAGCGTGGGCGGGGGGGATGTCAGAGTCCCCCTTTGCAGCGAGGTGCGACAGCCACATGCTCGGCTGCACAGGAGATGCTGAACCTCACCCAGCACCTGCAAAGCAATGGGGGAGCGGGGAGGAGCGAGGGTGGGACCCTTCCGCAAAGCCACCCACCGCTGCATCCCCCCCCCCCGGCGTTCCCACATGGCAGCTCTGGGCCCCACAGCAGCTCCGATGACGGGGCCAAGTCACCCCACGCCTCCTCCTGCTCCCCGGCCCTGGGGCACACCCTCAGTCGGACTTTCCAAATTACTCAACCCTCGCTGTTCCAGCGCCCAGCACCCATCCCCAGGGCCAGGTTTTCTCGGTGCTCGGCCTCCCCAGGGGATGCCGGTGGTCAGGCTCTTCCCTGCGTGGCAGCTCTGGCACTCGGTTCCTATGCAAATCTCGGCTTCTCGGCTTCCTCTGCGGCGAGCGCCCGGCACGGCGTGGCTGGCTGTGCCACGGCACGGGTGTACGTGCACCCAGCTGCGCACCGGCCTGCCGGCGGCGATCCTGCGTGCACAGCCTGCGCGGGGGCTCAGCTAGGCAAGGAGAAGCTGGAGCCCTGTGTATGCCCAGGACAAGCGAGCAACGTAAAAGCACAGAACCTCCCCGGCCTCGGTGCTCCTCGCTGCACCAGCACCCAGGGGAAAAGTCCTGCCTGCACGGCGGAGCTGGGATGGGCTGGCAAGAAGCAGCATGCGGCCCTCCCTGCCTGCGCTGCCCTCTGCCCCGCAGCCCAGCGCTCCGGGTGAGCCCCCAGGGACAGATCCTGCTGCTGTGATTGCAGCTGTATCCACGCCACAGGCTCCGCAGGGCTGTTCCTCACTACCACGGGGCTCTCCCTGACCTCTCAAGATGCTCCCGCAGCCGAACTGGCAGGCTGCACGGAGGACACGCAGCAGCCGGGGTGCACCCCCCTGCCCACAGCACCCTGTTGGGGTGCAAGGAGCCTGGCTGGCCCCACGCCGCCACGCTGCATGCCAGACCCAGCCCAGTCTGCAACGGGAACCATCCCCGTACGCCGCTCGGCCCTGCTCAGCCCGCAGGATTTACATGCTGTGGGAGAGAACCACAGCCCAAGGACACGCCACAGACACAGGCAGCTCTTCCAGAGCACCCGACACGCAGGGAAACACCTCGCTCAGGACATGGCTGTGGATGCTGCCGCTGCTACAACCCCGGCGGTTCCTCCCCACGGCTCAGGACCGCAGGACCCCCAGCCTCGCTGGCACCCTGGCCTCACCAGCACCTTCCCTGCCCCGCAGCCCCGGGGTGCCGGCGTGCACCGGCTGCGCACCCATCCTTGGTGTGCATCCAGGCAACGCTCGCGCACGCACACGGAGCACCTACTTACATTGCAGCCTGCAAGAAGGGCTGGTGCCCGGCTGCTGGGCTGGAAAGGCAGCTCCTTTCGGCTCCCGGCAGCGGCGCGGATCTTCTCCTCGACCTCGCTTCGCTTGGTATTTAGGAGGGTGCTCCCGAGGCAAGGTGGGTCAGGCACCTCGCCGGGGCAGTTAGCCCGGGAGAGCCGGGTGCCCCATTTGGCAGGCAGGTTTCCCTCACCCCACAGCTCCCTGCTCCCCTGTCCCTCCCACTTTGGGAGGAAAAGATTGATTTTCCTTGATCCCAGTGGTGCTAGTTCCCCCTGGCCCAGATCCTGTGAACGGTTATGTTCATGCTTGGCCTTACACACATGAATAGCTGTGGTTAAGTCAATATTATCTCCTTTGCTTAGGGGTAATAGCTCACATATCTCTAGAGTTTACTGCTAAATACACGCAGAAGCATTTCTGCAAGTTCAGGATCCCCCGCAGCGCAGGAGCAGAGGGAGCATCGCAGCTCGCTGCAGCACACCCAGCATCCTCGGAAAGTGCTTTCTGCCCCCACGCACCGTACCTAGAGCCCACGCCTGCACGGTGGCTTTGGTGGGGTGAGCTGACCCTTCCCGGCCACACACGAGTGCTGGCTTGTCCCTGTCCCTGTCCCTGTCCCCGTCCCTGTCCCGGCCGGGGGGACCCTGAAACGATGGGAAAGGGCAGCAGCCTCAGCCTTGCCTCTCTACTTTGCAGACGGGCAACTTTGCAATTTGACGGGGACCGTTTCATTGTTCTCCTCATAAAAATAACCCAACTTGCCGCTCCTCCCCGCCCCCCCGACGGTGCATTTCAAGAGCCCAGTCCCGCACCGTGCCCCGGGGGTGCAGCGCCCGGGACACCCCCCCACACACACACACACACCCCGGGGGCTTTTGGGGTTTTCAGTCTTGGGGAAAAAAACCACAAGGCTGGGCTGGAGCTTTCGGGCAGCGCTGGGGAAACGACTCGCAGCAACCCCGATAGCGTTCCCCCATCTCCTCCCAGGAGGTGAAATCATTTATATTTATATATACACAAATTATGTTTTTT
>JAVJGG010000053.1:3227440-3297410 GCA_035590195.1 Aviceda cuculoides | reverse complement strand
GGTCCGGGGGTGGGATTTGCATGGGGCTGGGGGGGGACGGGGGCCGTGAGCTCCGTCTTACCGCTTGGTCCTCCACCGTTAGGGGGCGTGTGCGCTCCCCGCGCGGGGAGTCCGTCCTCTCTAGGGACAGCTTCCGGGGCGCTCTATGGCACGACCCCGCCGGGCCGGTCGCCCCCGCGGAAGCGCCCGCGCAGCCATGTTGCCTGCGAGGGGAAGTGGCGGCCCGGAGCCCCGCTAAGATGGTGGAGAGGAGCCCTCGGGGGGTGTAGGGGTCCCGTCCCCCCCTCCCCTCACCCCCTCGACCCCAGGCCCATGGAGCAGCTATAAGGGTGAGCCCGCCGCGGGAGGCGTAGTGCTCCGGTGCCGAGCAGGCCGGGCCGGGGGAAGCGGGGAGGGCGGCGGGGGCCGGGGTGAAGGCGGCTGAGGAGCCGAGAGCGAGGTGCAGTGGGGGATCCGGAGGTCCCTGGGGGAGCAGGTTCGGCAGAAGGCTGCCCGCCCTGGCCCCCCGGCGGCTGTGGGCAAGGGGCCTGGGGGAGCGGGAGCCTCGCAGCCGGCTTCTGACACCGAGGGGTTGTAGGTGTGCATTTACAGCCAGAGGAGCGGTTGCTGGGTCCTGCCTTGAAAGCATTTCTGCTTGAAAATTACCTTCGTGGGCAGAAGGAAAACCCCCCATAAAAATCAAGTGTCAAAGCCAAGGTGCAAACCTTCCCGTTTGACTGCAGAAGTCGTGTGTCAGTAGTGTCATCCCGCTGCCTGCAGCAGTGCTGTGCACCATTCGCTTAGTTGTGCTGGAAGCACAGCGAGGTGTCTGTCTTCATGAAGTCATGCTCTGAGAGCTGTCATTCAGAAACATGCTTCCAAACTTTAAGTATTACTCTTAAGTCTGTTTCCCGCTGAACACTTTTACGGACATCTTACTGTTGTCTGACAGCTTATGGTTTGCAGTTAGCTGGTGTTTATACCATATGTTCCAGTAATAAAAGGAGATGCAACAGTGTTTCTGCATTATTGCATATTTTCCAGAGCACACTTTTTGCTTTCTAATCTTTTGCATACCTAACGGTTATGTGCGGCATTGATAACTCCGGCAGCATTTGGAGTAAGATTTTCAGAACAATGTGATATGATCTCACTACAGCAGAGAGCTCACTGGGACTGTTTGTTGCCGTGTGTCATCTTTCACACCATGATTTTAACCTTAAACGCTGCCGTGCTTTTCCAGGGCAAAACACTACCAGAGGCTGTGCAGTTTAACGGTTGGAAGTAGCTGCTCTGCTAAGTGCAATATTAACAACAAGGAAGTATTTTCAAGGACAGATTAATAGCTCAAAGATCAGATGTGTAATGTTTCTCACTTATTAACCAGAAGGACTTTAAAAGATGATCCCTAGTTTCTAGGCTAATCAATTCTGACACATCCTGCCTGGAGTAGTGCAGAATTTAGAGATGTAACACTCACTGGGTTAAAAAGAGATGAAATAAACCTACAACTATCCAAGACTTAAATTTGACAGAAGCAGAGTTTGACAGATGAAAATGATGAACTTTCAGAGAAGGTAACAAGTGAAATTGAAAGGGCCACTGAAATATGAACACAGTGCTGTTATAAGAACTTGGACTTGTTTCCGCTCTGGTTTTCTGTACATTTAATGCTCTCCAGCAGCACCAAGCTACTGCATTGCCAGCGTAGGTGGCCCTGCTCTAAGCAGGGCAGTGTCAACTGTTTCTGCCAGGTAGGTCAGGTGCCAAGCACTGCCCTGCGTTACATGTATTGCTATGAGACTGCACAGGAAACGTGCTGATCAAAAAGGGTTAAAAGTCATATCCTTAGTGCCTGCTTCTTCAGAATTGTACTGTGGACTTTGTGTGGCAAACAAACATGTAATCGGACTTTGAGTGAATGCCCATATATTTAGCAACTGTTAGGAGTAGCGCAAAAGCACCTAGATGTTCAGCAATACGCAGACTCACAAGTGAAACATCACACAGCTAGTCGTGCTGAAGATGTGATTAAAATAAGGGCTTTTCTCATTTCTCACTGCTGCAAAAAAATAGTTGATTATTAGCTTCAGTTTGACTCATAAGTTCTAAAGTACTTGGCTCAACGCTAAAGAGAAAGAAACTGTTCTGTGGCAGGAACAGTCATGATGGTCACTTCAGGGTATTAGATAGCCTTCACCTGGTGAAGAAGCTTGTTTTCATGGTCTAACTACTACTTGCTCCATGGTTGAATGCGTTAAAATAGTGACATTGATTTGACATTCCTTTAAGGAAGTATCTGCTGTTAGGAAAAGTGACCTGGAGAAAAGCCCAATTTTATCTGTTAAAGTAGAGATAAATGGAAACAAGGGTATGCTGGTGGGGTGGAAGTGCTGCCCCGTTCTGGACATCACCAGCAACAAATGCTGTCAGCAGCAGCTGATGTAGGGAGATTTGCAGAGCAATTTGCCAGTGTGCCTTTTTTGATTGCAACGATCAGCATTGTTTTTCCTCCTGCTTGACATGTTTAGCAATAAAAAGAGCATTGCATAACATTTGTATTTGTTAACTACTAACAGTTATCAAAGGTTGGCTAATTTTGGTGCATTATTGGCAGACCTTTGGGGAGCAGCACACAGTTCACGGCAGATGCATCATGTCAGCAACAAAACTCATGTCAGGTGAAATTCAGAATTAAAATGTTTTTTTTGTATTAGAAGATCTGGATTTTACTCCAGACCAGACCAGTTGCCAAAAATGAGCTCTTTAAATTCAGTGTTTCAGCTAAATATTAAAAATAGTATCCCTGCCTTTCGTTGCCATCAGTAATACATTAAAGGACTTTTCCGTAGTGAAATTGGGCTTTTCTCTGGATCGTTTTCCTGGCAGATGATATTTTTCCTGATTGAATGCCAAGTCAATATCAAAGCAATGAATTAGAGCACTTAACTGAGCACAGGACAGCAAAAATTGAAGTCAAGCAGTCTATAAAGTGTGAAATCTGTTAAATCGTGTAATTCACAGCCTAGTTTTCTCTCCTCCTGCTGCCACATCCCAGCCAGAAGCCCCCAAATAACCAGCCAACACTTGCAAGGTCTCATGGAGTAACATCGTGACAAGGCACCACTTGTTGGGAGGTGGCAGGGGAAGGGCAGCTTTGCTGTTTCCTTGGCTGGCATTGTGCAGCTCTCAAAGGACATGTATGAACTTGGAACACAGTGATGTGATCAGGTGAAACGTATGGCCCAGAGAAAGGTAGAAGCACTGTGACAGCACTGATGGAGATAAGGATGTAGTAAGGCATGGTATGCAGGGAGGAGTAATGTTGCTGTCGCAGGCCAGATGAGATAGGTGGGCAGAAGGACTTGCAGGCATGAAAACTCACAGGGACTCACACTGATAGAGACAAACCTAATTAGTTCCGACTCAATTGTCAGATTAGTGCTTGTTTAAAGCCTCCCCTCCAGGGCTGCTCTCTACATGATACTGTAAGCTTGCTTTCAGTAGAAATTTTGTTTTATCTGAAAGCATGAAAAAGGATGATGCCGACTGAGGACAAGACTTAAATGTCAGACCTTAGCCCACTGTTGAAGTGAGCCACTACAGAGTCCCCAGATACACCGAACAATAATGTCTAGTTTACACTCCCTGCTGTGTTTTCACTTTGCGCAGAAGCTAGAAACTGCATTCTTTCCTTAAAAGGAGGAAACTTTAAAACAAACAAAAAAATGAACGTGAATTAGCAGTTTAGCTTCAACTTTTTAGGCACTGCTTTCAAGAAAAGTTATGTGCACCCTATGCTTGCACTCTCTTCTGGGTCTGTTAAGATGTTTTGTCTCAAGCCTTTCCTTCTGCAAGCATCAAAAGCTGTGGTCTAGTGTGGTTTTGATCTCTTAAGAGAAGGAACTTTTACTCACAAAACAGACAGACGACTCGTTCGTGTAGTGTGTCTGACCATATAAAGTGTTCAAGTGGAAAAAATGGTTAGTTCATGACTCCTGTGTGATTCATGGTTTCCTCCGAGTCATTACTCTGGTCCAGTGTCATTTTCTTACATATGTAGCTCTAAAGCTATAGAGGGGATCAGCGGTAAGTTTGCTGGTGCTTGGTTCAGTTGGCTGCAAGTTAGTTTAGGCACTTCCAAGGTTGTGAGGTAAACTATTTTGCATAAAACAGGTGGGAAAAATAGAGTTGCAGGGGAAAGTTAGATAGGGCACACTGAGCAAGAAGCTTCTCAGTTCTCTAGGAATTTCTACCATTTGTGCTTCTGGCCAGCCTGTGTACAGAGGGTGGTAACATAAGTGAGATTTTTCTGTCTTGGCAGGACAGTGACTGCCTCCATAAATCTTGTGGGTATCTGCAGCCTAGGCATGTTTTAGAGCCTGCCTGCTTGGGAAGACAGCATTCAGTAATCCCGAGATTAATTTCTGATTAAAGGAAGCGAGTATTACTAAGAATCAAGCTTACTAAAAATACAATTTATCTGTAAAGACTGGGAGCAAGCCACTAACTTGCCTGCCCTTCTCTAATAAGCTCAGTATTGAAACAGTTAAAGTGATCTTTTTAGTTGACTCTCTTAACCCAGGGGTAGCAGAGTCCCTTTCCAGGAATGCAGGGTGGAGAGGAAATCCACCGCTTTCTCTCTCGTTTTGGCCGTTTTTCACACCACCTCCAGCTCTTATCAGAAGCTGATGTGTTTAGTAACTCCCTGTCCTGACTAAACGAGTTGGAGGCAGGAGCAGTTTTTGAAAGAGCGACTCAGAGCCCAGAGCATCAGCAGGACCCGGAGCCCAGCCCGGCGGGGCAGAGCTCCCTTGAGCACCCTCCGGGGCTGCTGGGGTTGCTCTCCTGCACAAGGACCCGCAGACTCCTCTTGGCAGGAGCAGAGGCACTGCCTGGGAAACCGGGCTGGCAGCGGCTGGCCCATCCTAGCGATACTCCTTGTATCAGAGAAGTTCAAGGTTGGTAAGTTTATCTGCAGCTAGTACAAAGTACAACTCAGCTTGTAAAGGATCCTGTGGGTAGTTTGTGTTGCAATGCGCTTGGCACTATCAGTCAGAAACCTTAGATAAAATTTAAGACGCTGATAGCGTGGAAGTTATTTTAGCTGTTAAAAGTCACTTTTTTGAGTTACTACCTAGATCTGGTCACTATCAGTGTTATTTACCAAACTTGAACATTTTATGTGCTTTAATCAAGCTTTCCTAAATATTTAAAGATATGTTTGATCTTTGGAAGTTATTTTATTCCTGATAGTGCCTTAGTTCTTATAGCATTACATTTCTCTGAAGGATCAGAAGCCTCTAACAAAGTCATTTTAAGTCCCTTTTAATAGATGGGGAAGGGGAGGGACAGGGGTTTAATGGTTATCAGTGGTCTGTAACTTGAATTGGTGCAAAAGCTCAGATTTCTGTCACTACTGCGGTTTCTGCACTGTCTGCAAGATAGATAGATGTTCAGCCTGTTTTGTCTACATCTCAAATGTTTGGTTATGTTCCTCAGGCATAAGTCTGGTTATTTTGCTAGTATTCACTTTTTAACATAGCTAATCATACTGGCTCACATTCTTTATAACTGATGCAGTAATAACAAATTCATTTACTATATCTGGAAAATTCTGTGAAAGAATTTAGCTATTGCTTTGAAAGTTTTCAGCTTCACATTTTCAAATCTGATTAAACTACTGCATGGGTTAAAAGTTGACACTTCTTCCAGATTCCACACAGTAAAGACTTTCCCAAAGTTGCATGTATGCAGGCAAATTCGGGGGCCAGTCTTTTTAGGTTTGCTCTAGCCTTAAGGTTAGCAAAATGGCAGTTGCAGGACTTGTTTCAGTATTGCCTGCAGAAGTGCAGCCAGATTCACATTGAAATGGAGATTCATTGTAGTCAGGTCCAGGGACACACAAGAATTTTACACCTATATTGGTCTGAGTTTCAGTGCTGAGACTAAGAGGTCAAGACTTAAGTTCCTTCTCCAGCAGGGTCAAGTTACTTTTTTTCAGTGGCTAGTTAGTTTACACCATCCTTTCTCTTTAATTATAAAGAGGATTTCAAACCTGTTGTGTGAGGTAGATTAAACTGGATTGAGCTGTGAACATGAGTCATTACAGGCCATTCTGCATATGAAGCTGTGCTCTTTGGGTGGATACTGAAACTGATAGGGCTTGACAAATTCAAATAGCTACAGGACTTCCCCTTTTGTTCCTTTCCAGGAAAGGATCATTTCACCTGCTCACCCAGTAATGTTGTTAAAACTGTTAATTTGTAGCCTGCATCTAGTCATTTGGGATGAATGCTGCAGCAGCTTTAGCTTCTTTTTCAGCTTGGAGAAGCAGGTGGGGAATGTGTTAATCTTTGCCATCAGCACCAACTACTCCTTTTGGGCAATGGGGGGGGATTGCTGTCTTGTGGAGATTTCCATTGTGGTTGATTGTGACTCAGCTTCTATTTCCCCACCTCTGACTCAAGAATTTCACCATGTTAAGAGTTTGCCAGTGGCCTGATGGAGACTGGCAGTTCCCTTGAGCTGGCAGGTCCCCAAGTTCCTCACCATGTTGTGCCATTCTTAGAGATGGGCAGAGTCAAAGCATCCTCAGTGCCACAGCAGATCTGTCCCAGTTCTCACATGGCTGTTTGTCAGGCAGCTGGATGCAGCTTGGGTAGGACAAAGCAGGTGAGGGGCACTAACATTAACCACTTCCACTTCTTAGAAGCTTCAGGAAACCAGTGTTTAAATTTAGCCCTGCATGTGTATCTTAAATGACTGCTGTATAGTGTTAAACTCAAGACCAGGTTTCTCAGCTTAACTGGTACATGAACCTTCTCATTTATAGGTTTGTGCTATAAACAGCTAATCACTGCCACAATGACATCTTCAAGCTCTGCCCAGCATCCAGCAGCTGAGAATGCCTGCAGAGTCACACTTGGACAAGTTAACCAGGTAATTATCTCTCCCACTTACCTTCTCTGCTTTCTCCTCACTGAAGCAGTGATTTCCTCTATCAAATCAAAGCTCTCCAAGTACAGTTAAGAAAGAAGAATTTAGCCTAATGGAGTAGGGCTTTTATCCTGAGGAGTTGTTTTAGCTTTCACTAACATATCAATTATTTATGAACATTTTAAAGGGGAAGGAGGGTGAAAAACAGTTAAACGCTGCCATACAAGAAATTGTACGATGCATATTTTTGTGCTAGGCATGTACTTGAAGTATTCCACATACAGTGCTCTTCCTAGTGCTGGACTCTTTGTGACAGTTGTATCGGAACTTTGTATGCTGAACTTTGTCTAGTCAGTAATGCATCCCCATGCCCTTTTTTGGAGTCAGCTTAGGTAAGTATTGAACATGTAGTACTCCCATTATCGACTATTTCTAGAGTATCCCTGGAACAAAAGGCAGTTGTAAGCTGTGAGCCAACACCAACATGGCAGGTGTGTGATTTGAGTATGGCTCAATACCATGTTGACATCCAGTCAGAGAAGAAACATTTGTAAACAAGAACAGTAGAAATCTTATCTACAAATCAGAAAGGTTTCTCCAAGACAATTTCCAGAGCAAACTCATTGTAAAAAGCATCTCCACAATATGAGGGGATGTGGCAGAAATGGAAATAAGCTGATGGGAAGATGAGAGCATCTCCCATTTGAGACTTAATTTAGAAACTTTGAAATGTAGCCAAGTCCTGTGCAGAATTGATGTATATGCTTATTTATTCAATTGACTCTGCATGAAAAAATAAGTAAATAGGCTCTGATATTAGCAGCAAAATATTGATTGTCAACACTCAGTGTCCTAGGCAGCATGGAATAAACACTTCCATTTTAGCTGTACTGTAGTAGCTAAGGGCCCATTTTAAAATCATCAAGCTAACTAGGTTGCTTCTTTAATCAGAAAGATGTATAAGAAGTTACATCAAAATCCATTTGAGAGTGGTCATTAGAGAAATGAATGCATGCAAACACATAATGTCATCTTATTAAAAATGTGCCGATACAAGCACTTACTTGAGTAGTGCTGAGCTTTTTCCTGGTGAAAGAGCTGTTCTTGAGAAAGAGACTTGGGGCTGGACACAAGCTGTTCTGTTTGAGCTGAAAATGCATTTAAGAAACATCATAATGAGAAAACAGGCAGACCAGACCAGACACATTCACAGAAGAGATGAATTTTTTTACAATGTTAGAAAGCACTGAAATAAATACCTTGCCAAGATGCTGTCTGATAGCTGAGTTGACAAATTACATTCATGATAAGCAACCAAAACCTGCTCTCCTTACCCTGTGCAGGAAAATGGTACTGCAGCTCAGGCAGTCTCTTGAAAAAATGTTGCAGAGCTGCAAGCAGACTCTACTCTTTGAGAGAGGAAGGAGATACTGCAATTGCATTTATATAGGCAGAAAGCAGGGGTGGGTATGAGACACAGGTGAACCCACCTAACATTGATAGGTGGAGGCCTTTACTAGCTAGCACAGATTACATGCCTTGAGAGGATAAGCCTTGTCAAAGTGTAGAGGAAACAGCATGAATATCGTGTGCTGAGGACTGGACTTTTGGTCCTGTGACAGATTGAAGTATCTTGCTGTACTAGCATCTGATAGATGAGAACAGAAGAAGAGACTCAGTGTGGGAAATATGTGCATTAGTATACAATGTTGTACACAATTGTGTAGCATTCAGAGAACAGTGAGGGCTTTCTGACATTTTTAGGGAATGCAGGGTGTCAGGTCATGTGGTGGCACTCCCCTAGAAATTGTTAAAATTCTTGTGGAATAGATGAAGTGGCAAAGTAGGGGAGAAGTAGCTATTTAAAACTTGCTGCTGTTTTATATAGCATCATCTGTCTCATCTGGTACTCAAAGCTGCTTGGGTGTGTGGGTGAAACCTAAAGGGGTTGTGGAGCAGTTGCATCGTTCCCAGGGTGTTTTATATTTTATATAATAAAGATTTTGGTTGATGACTGAGATCCACAGAAAATAGGTTCTGATCCTTGGTGTTAATTAACCACACCTTGTGTTTAATGCAGTCTTTTTATTGTGTGCCTGTTCATGGATCCTAATAAATACATACTCCCTAAGGTCTGTACAGAGCAGGCGGGATTTGTTCACTGCACTAATTGAGAAAATTCAGGCATGCTGCTCTTGAAGTGGCAATCTAAATGCACCATCATTGCTCCTAAATATATGACTCAGTACATTTGGTTAGTCACTGCCTAGGACTCCATACCAAGGGTCTGAGTTTCCAATTTTCCCTCACAGGATGAATGACATCAAAGTTAATGGGACAATGGGAGTGATTAAAGCTTTTAGAGCTGGCTGCCCACATTCCTTGGCTTTTTTTGTCTTGCACTTGAGTCATAATGATTGTGCTGATTTCCAGTCCTTCTAACTTCTTTTTAGGCATTTGTCCATGCAGATTACTTGTAAAAAAGAATACCAGCCTTCAGCAGATTAGCCTGAGGCAAGCCATGTATCCCCACGACCTCCAACTCATACCATGGTTGTCAGCTCTGTGCTTGGTGTGAGTCTTACACAGGTTGACTTGGGCAACTTGATATGCAGGCGTGCATGCCAGGGTGACATGCTTTCTCTCAGCCGGGGACTGCTTCGTGCCATTCAAGCAAAATTCTGTGCTTTGTGTTTCAGGTGCGACCCAAACTGCCGCTTCTGAAGATTCTGCAGGCTGCAGGCGCCCAAGGTGAAACCTTCACACTGAAGGAGGTGGGCTCACTTTCTAGGCACTGAAACTATGCCTGTCCCTGGTTGTTTGGGAGATGGCTCTTTGTGGGGAAGGGGTAGGACTGGCTATGAATTTTTCTGTACTTCGAAGCCCCGTCTGCCAAGCAGGGATACCTGACCCTCAGGGCTGTTGTGATTTGATTGATCATAAATTGTCTTGAGAGCCCCCGGAAGAATTGGAATAGGAGTGTGAAATATTAAAGAAAATTATTTATCCTGGAAGATCAGAAACGTCTGTAGAGAAAGGAGAGATGCAATAGCCAGATTCCTGAGAGAGTGTAGAAGATTCTGTTCAATTGTCTTGCTCTCTGCTCAGTGCATGAAAACCTTAAAAATTGGATTCCAGTTGATATTTTTCTTTTAACTTTCCGTTGAAATGGCTTGTCAGCTAAACCTAAGAGACCCTGTGAATTCATTTATTTTAAGATTAAAATGCAATATGTGTACAAGATTAAAAAAATGACACTGACTGTGATTTACAAGAGTATCCTGTCTGCAAAGAATTAAATGCAGTGGTTTTTCATTATGAATGTGTCAAATATTCCTGCAGAGCCCTGTGACTTATTTTAAACACTTATGCATTTAAATAACTTATTTAGCTTCTAAAAATTTTTGCAAAAACAAATTGGATGGTTTAAATGGGGATAGCTGAGTATTAAATGCAGGTTACTTGTATAGATCAACATTTTAACTCGGCTAAGTCAGTTTTTTCTGCAGCAAATGGAGTACTGTTAGCAACTTTTTGGTGACCCTATCATTCAGGAGGGTCACTTTGGTGGGTAATGGGAGGTGAAACCAGCCTATATTGTGCGTAATGTACTTTGCTTTCTCCTCTTGCACTCTGGATTCCTCACTGTAGCTGGCAGTGTCCCCTAGCTCTCAGAGGATGTTTCCTCTCCATCCTTCTTTGTGATACTAGCGCACTTATTTGTGCATCTTGCAAACTGTGTCCTGAGGGACAGCCCTGTAAATGTGGTTGTCCTTTAGTAATAGTTTATTCTTTTAACTGAGGATACCTATTTCCTTCTCTTCTTTACTCCGAGTTGAATAGCAGCAGTCTCCATCTGCAGATCTCACTGAGGGACGCTGCCCAGATAAAAGTGTTATCACCTATGTCATGTTTTATTTTAACGTGGGGTAGCAGAGTGACTGCTGTTTGTCCATCTTTGACTCAGTTTTCTTTCTTGTCAAGGGTTAATAGTTAAAAACCTTACAGCAATATGGTAAAGCGTAACTCTCCATTGGTCGGGAGGCATGGACAAATTGGAGATGTGCATAAAAAGCAGGTACTATTTGACTCACACTATATAGGGTATCAGGAGGCAAGTATCGTAAACTAAAGCAAATTTCCAGGGCCTTTGGTGGTTTGGTTTCAGTTGCTGCTATGGCTAATGGTATGCCATGTATCCACAGGTTATGCATTACCTAGGACAGTATATAATGGTGAGGCAGCTATATGACAAAAGACAGCAGCACATGGTCTATTGTGGAGGAGATCAGCTCGGAGAACTGCTGGGACTGGAAAGCTTCTCTGTAAAAGATCCAAGGTAGGAAAAAGTCTCCTTTAACGTATGTTGTATTATAGAAGTTGCCGAGACAAGAGATTTGGTGTCAGTGTTTCTGTTCACTGTTGCATACACCTCCATGAATACCAAGTGTCCTGCTCAGTGGCTTGTTGGTAATGCATTTGCTGAGTTTGAGTTGAACTCCTTTCTTCTGAAGAGCCGGTTCTGAATGGTCCAGGCAGTGAGCTGCTTGAGGTAACATCTTTTCCCCTTTTTGTTTCTGCATCTTCTCAGGCCCTTGGTCTCACACTTAAGCAAAAATCTGCACCCTTCAGTTAAGTTCTGAGCTAGACTTCTCTGTAGCAAGCATTTAGGAGTGGCAAAAAAACCCCACTGCAGTTTCCAGTGTCTGGCTATAAAAGAGAATTTCTGTCCCTGATTTAAAAGGGTAATGCTGTTTGGTTTTGTGAGTATACTCAGCTGTCACC
Organism: Aviceda cuculoides; assembly: GCA_035590195.1. Taxonomy (NCBI): domain Eukaryota; kingdom Metazoa; phylum Chordata; class Aves; order Accipitriformes; family Accipitridae; genus Aviceda; species Aviceda cuculoides. Next base: position 3,285,707 of record JAVJGG010000053.1, on the reverse strand, counting down.
TTCTTTCCCACAGCCCAGTCTATGACATGTTGAAACGGAACCTGACTTCTGCTGCAATGGCAGGTAGGTTTGTTACAGTATGGGCAAGTATATTCAATATAGTGTTGATGTAACTTGGGTAAGTAATGATATTCAGAAAAAAAGAAATGTTTCTGAAGTTGGAACAACTGCTAATGAAGGCTTTGACAAGACAATCTCTTTGAGTATGTGTCTTTTCTGTGTGTCCACCGTCAGTAGCTGTGATACGAAATCAGTTGAGTAACGTGGCTGCCTACAACCAATGGCCAAACCTCGGAGCAGCAGACACACTCTGTCTGGAATCTTGCTGACAGAGCTAAATACTGTAGATGTACAAATCAACATGGCTGAAGTATCCCGTCCAAATTGTTATTGATTTCTCAGTCTTTTCTCAATTTCATAGCATGCTGTGATTTCTCGCTCTCACCTCATTTTATACTTTCATAGTCTTGAGACTGAATGTAAGAGTGCTGGAAACCCAGCCTAGTTCTGCAAGCCAAAGAAGTCTGGACTTTAATTGGACACTTGAACCTTTAAAGGTCACTGTTATTTTCCCAGCTCATAAGAGAAATCAAATCCATCTACATCAAAAGTCCTTCAGACATAAATTAAAATTTATTCTTAAATTAATCTCAGCTGATGGCTTCCTTGCAGCCAGTTCCCATTGTATGGCTGCTAATATTCATTTGAAAAAAACTTCTGATGAAACTGCAAGTGTGCAAATGATGAGGGAACTGCACTGTGAGAGTTGTGGAGTCTTGTGCTGCACTTCCTGGGGTCTCTAAGCAGATAATACGGACTTAGTCTGTTTTTGCACACATACATAAAAGCTTGTGCAAATTTAGAAACTGAGAAAACATGGCCCTAAACTGCTTAGTCTTCTGCTTTGAGCCATGTATTGGTGCCTCTGAGGTCCCCCTCCTTTCTCTATGCAGAAGGAACTTCCTAAGTGGACTGTTGTCTATACACGTTACCCACAGAATAAGTGAGTGTGAGTGCTGTTTCCCTTGCTGGAGATGCCCTGGCCTCTTCTCTATAGGCAGTGTATGTGGAGAGCAAAGGATCCCAGCGAAACACTCTGCTCTGCTGCCCTGTCCCCTTCTACTTGGTGTGTGCATATGGCTGGGTGCGTGTGGCTGGGTGCGTGTGTGTGGCTGGATGCGTGTGTACGGTCCGGTCATGGTGTAACTATTTTTAAACCTGCCAAAGGAAATACTGTTCCTTTAGGAAGATGATCACTGAGTTATACCACCGTGTCTGCTTGTGTATGTGTGTGACTATAAAACGAAACAAGCTTGGCAGACCAGACCTTGGACAAATACATAGGAAGGATGGCTCTAGGTATTGTTCGTAGCAACAGAGGAATAACTACAAGTGCCATAGGGCTTAAAGAGGTCTTCATGTTTTGTAATAGCTGCTTGTATTCATTAGCCAAATCAGTGCTTATCAGCACATCATTTTGCAGATTATCTCAGCCACTTCTTTTAAGTACACTTGTAGAAAGAAAAGTGACTGCAGTACATCTTGATAATAAAGACTAAGCTCTTACATAATGCTCTTTATCAGATGGTGTCCTTGCTTGGCCAGCTTTCATGCTAAGTGTGACTCTTACGAGGTGTGTTTAGGAATACCTCACTTTAAGGGCATTTTGTATAGTATATGTTGGCTTCAAAAAAGGAAGCCTTCCAATATGTGGAGTGTCTTTTCACACTGTGTTTAAGGCTAGTTTGCATTATTTATAAAGTGTTAGAAGGGTAAGTCTTCACCTCTTCTAATGCCCCTGCAGAGGCAAAGCAATTATGGATGAGCCAATTGGCTTCTGTTTTCTTTCAAGTATCAAATAATCAGTGACTACAGAAGCTGTAGGGTGGTGGCAGGGAAGAAAGGAAGGCTGAACTAATGCATGGAAGGCAAAGAATATGAGATAGAGCCATGCCATTTTGTGGTCCTGTTTTGGTCCATTTTATGGACCACTTTGTGGTCCACTTCTCTGTCTATAGCAGCAGTTTTCAATGTCTTAATATCAGTGCCATGATTCATGGTGTGAATCGGACTATTCATGTCTGCCTGACATTCAGCAGGGAAGTTCTCTGCTAAATTGAAAATGGAGCAAGCAGGAGCCATCCTTGCATCTTTTGTTCTCTAGAAAGTGATTCTGTTTAAAGGGTAGACTTCCTAAGTGCAGCTCTGCTATTATAGAGAAAGATTTCTCTTAATTTGATTGTTGTTGCTATTTAGGTCGGCCTTTTTAATTAACTCTTGGGGCCAGCCTAATCATCTGGATTAAACTGTGTTATGAATGTGTACACAGTTACCCAGGAAAGAGATTGCTGCGCTTGGAATTTCCCTTTCTTTAGTCATTGTTCTTCATGCCCACACCCTTTAAGAAAGGTGTTTTTCCTGCCTCAGCCTAATGAAAGAGATGGTGTCCTCAGATATTTATGAAAATCTTACTCTTCTCTGTTCACCTTCAGCATGGATCTGATCCAGCCTTCAAGTGAGAGTCCCCATGCTCTGCTATTGCTCTGGGTTTCTTCCTCCGTGAGGACCTCTTGTGTAAAGGACCTAAAGCTTGCGATGGCAGGACAGCCTGTAGGAAAAAGAGTAGTTTTTCACACTGGGGAGAAGGTTCTTACATGCCGTGAGGTTTCATCAAGCTTCATCTCCACGGAAGCACAGACTCTGTATTCCATAAGCAAATGCTTCCATGTGTACCTAGCAAAGCCTAGGGAATACTGGAGTAATGCCTCTGTAGGAAATGGGCAGCTCTCTTAAGGAAGGAAGGGCTCTGTTTCTCTTATTAAAGGGCTACTTAGAGGTCTGCCAAGCCTGGCTCGTTGGTTGTTTGCTGAAGACCCTCTGTGTTGTGAGAATGGTTATTACCAGGGAAGGTTTTTTCTTTTGTTTTACCTGCCATCTAGATGCTGCACAGAATCTCGCAAAGGAACAGAGCGTCGATAAGCCAAGCCAAGACCAGCTGAAGGTAAACCCACTGCCTGGTGGTTTCTTTTGTTGTACAGAGTGCCCCTTCTCTGTACCTGTGCATGGTGGACTGCCAGAACTTTGTGCTGCTTGGCTGCCAGGTCCTCACCTTCCTGAAAAGTTCTTGGAGTCCACAGAGCAGGGACAGAGTGACCCTTCTCTGTTCTCTTCATAACAGAGTACCAGTCTCTGAGCGCGTTTCTCTGGGGTGTAGCACTTCTAGTCCTCAGTTCCTCCAGTGTGCTCTGTATTCTCATGTCTTTCACCCCCTCTCTCCCATCCCCTCTCTGAGTAGGAATTGCCAAGTAATTAAGCTTTTTAAAACATGTGAACAAGTTTTGTGTTTAGTAGGATTGTTTTCAGAAGCTTTCAGGCAGAATCTGAAACCTAGGAAAAATCTTTGCACATTCAGACTTGTTTCCAGGTATATTTGGGGATTAAGGTAGTCCGATCTGGGAGGTGTCTGTGCACACTGTGGGCCAGAGAGTTACAAAGATCACAGTATTACTGCATTAAAGATGGCAACTTTTGGACTTTTGCCAATTTTAAGATTTTTCCTAGGTTACAAGTGTATTGTTTGTGCTCATTACAGATGCATTAGCCTTCTTAAAGGGTTAATAGTGTGTAGTTTTTGTTCAGAAACTTTTATTTCTCTTCATAACTTTTTGGTCTTGTACTGCAGCTGGTGACTTGGAATGGAAGTGCTACATCCCCTTGTCCCTATAAGCTCTGATGGACTAACATCTGTTTTTTCCTTCCTTCATGCAGTTTAGCCAGCAAGAAGGTTCTGACACTGGCATCATGGAGGGTGAAAACAATGCTTCTGCTTTGTCTACCTCAGAGCAAAAATGTGAGAATTATGAAGGTGAGCGCCAGCTTTTCTGCGGTAACACAATGTGTACAAGCTCTTCTGCTCCCTCTCTAGTGTGACACGTTGAGCTCTGCATCAGCAAAATGCTGGAGGAGGGTGTTGGGAGACTAATAAAAACGTGTTGTGGAATATAGTCTTTAAAAATCATCGTTTTGTGCTAAAGATTGAGAGAACTGCAAATGTTCGCCAAAGGTATTTTATGATAGAGGTGTTTTCTAGCTTGGATATTTGGTCTCATAAATAAACAAACACTTTGAATAAAATGGCAGGTTAAGCCCCAAAAGCACATCTATCACTAAACAATACCATGAAAAATCTTACAGACCTTGCTGAAGGGTATTTTAAATGCTGAAATTACACTTTGTATCTATTTATCTTCCCAAGGGACTCTCTCCTCTGATTACATAGAACACAGCCTGAGCCGTCTGCAGTCGTTACCTGCAAACCAATCAGGGAACTGAATAACGACGGGATTTTTTTTTTCTATCCAGCTTAAGTGTAATACAGCTCCTTCCTATTTAGACATTTCCTTTGTTTTAATGTCTGGGGATTTCTTGCTGGTTCACTCATATGGATTTCTGATGTTATGGAAGCAATTTTCCTGTTTTTCTACTTTCTATTCTCACGTCGTTCTCATATCAAGGAACCTGATTTGTAAAACCAAATCTTCTCCGCAAGTGTGGGTATTTCCAGATCAAATGAGAGTGGTAGATATTTTCCTGGCTGCATGTACAAAAGAGGTAGAAACAGTCCTTGCGTGTGCCTTTGAAACTTTTTGCACTGAAGAGAGATAGATTCAAGGTTATCTTGAAATTCAGACCACTGAGTTTAGGATCATAGACTAAACTGCATGGGCTAAAAAGAAGGCTGAAGCATGGGGTTATGGAGGATGGATTCTTACCTTCCTGCTTCCTATTTTGAGCCTGGTTTCGGAATTCAGGAGCTCCCATCACTGGAAATTTGAACTAAATTCAAACCAGTTCTTTCTGCATCTTAAGTCACTCAAGAAATCTACTCAGTGTTGACTTGGTTAGAGCTCTGAAATATGTGTTCATGTTTCTGTATAGAGTCTTAAAAGTAAGGTAAAGCTAAAGAGAACTCATATCGTTATAGAGACACTGGGAACACTGGGATGTTCCTCTGTCCTCTGATGGCTGTGCAGTGACTATTTTGCCAGGTTCACTTGGGTAGATCTAACATCCCAGTACGCTCATACAAACCCCAAAGCTCTTAGCAGTAACTGGCTGTAAGAAGGAGCAAGAAAGATTTCTAAAATTGGATGGGGCCAGATTTTTCTCTGCTAGTCTCTTAAATAATGTAGGTGTGGCATGACTTAGATTCTACTTGGCTCTTACAGACAAAGACTTAATAGAAAACCTCTCTAAAAGCAAGAAGCCTAAACTGGACCTAGTGTTTGAGGAATGGGATGTAGCTGGTCTTCCATGGTGGTTTTTAGGCAACCTCAGAAGCAATTACAAGTCCAGAAGTAATGGATCAACAGATATTCAGACTAACCAGGTGTGTAGACGTTTTAAATAGGTGCACTGTATTCTCTTCTTCTCCTCTTTTGGGTTCCAAGTAAATAAAATATTCTTGTTCTTTCCCCTTCCCACTCCAGGATTTTCAGCCTCTCCCTTGTGTGTTCCTGTCCCAGCCTTTCACATCAGGTGGTTGGTTACCTTTAGTGTTCTTAAATAAACTAGGCACTCTCCGAAGGCTGTGTTCAGCCATTGGAGGTCCTTCTGCGCTCCAGGGCATTGGTTGTATTTCAGGAGTTGCCCCTCTTCTGGGTTGAAAGTTGTTATGCGGTGCAGATGGCTGTATTGTGGTTGCCAGCTAGCAAGGGGAGTGAGCATAGTGGTGCTTACAAAAAGGGGTGTCGGTGAGAGTAGTGAGCCACCCCTTTCTCTCCCAGGGGTGACTGGAGAAGCTGCCCAGGGCTGAGCAGGCTGTTAGTGAGGAAGAGGGGAAAGGCATTCGCTGTGGTGATGGCTGTGGTGCTGGTACTCCTGCTGCTGGTAACCTGAGCTCTAAGTGGTCTCTCCTGTTTCTTTTCCAACAGGACATAGACACTGCCGTTGTTTCGGATACTACTGATGACTTGTGGTTCCTCAACGAATGCCCGTCAGATCAGAGCAGTGCTGCGGTCAAGGTGGAAACAGTTGACTGCGAGGAGTTGAAAGAAGGTGGCAAAAAGGTACCTCTTCAAACAGCCACAGTGCGTGTGTTCCACAGGTTGGCCTTGTTTAATTGATCTCATGGTGCTGTGCTGATTTTGGAGGAGCTAGATCTATAACCGTCCAGAGTTTAAACTGTGTTTAGAAAAGGCTGTCATGATTCCATACATGGGGTGATAGCTTTCCTGTGTGGTCAGTCTACTTGGGATTTGGTTTAAATACGTGTATTTTCAATAATTTAAAATGAATTAAAACTCTAGCAGCAACTTTACTATACTTGCAAGACTAATAAATGGAAAGACTTGAAGAGGAAAATCTCAGTTTATGTTGTGATAGCATTCAGTGTAAGATAGGCTGGCCCGAGTCTGCTAGCTGAGGTGGTAGGGAGATTGGTCACGGGTAACTAATCAAATGTGTGTTAAAAGGATTGAGTTCATGATTTCTTCCATGGAAATTAGTAGGATCACTCAGGTGTGTATGTGTTTGTATCTGTATGATTCTTGCGTGCATCAGAGAGAGGTGTGAGTTGACCACCAGCAAATACAACTGTAAACTAGCCCAGCAACAGTTATCAACATTCTGGAATAGATAACCATACATAAAATGGCTTTTCATTCACTTAATAGAAATGACATAATTATCATGGCAATTATATAGTCATTTTAGTTTTGGTGTACAGGGCCAGGCACGTCATAAGTAGAGTTTATTGCGCCCTCTAACAACATTTCCATTCTTTCCAGGTGACCGAGGATGCATGTTTGCATGACTTTGAAGATTCTCAATGCTTAAGTGATGACACAGATACAGAAGCTGCTTCTGAGGTAGGCATCCTTTAGGTTAGCGTTCCTTGCTTGGAGTGTGCTGCATCCTAGCTGTAGTTGGAAAAACTCATCCTACAGCTACTGCTGGTTGTGGTAGAGGAAGCTGATTCTTGTATGGGTTTCAAAGGCCAAAAAAATCAAGCCAAAAAGGCTTTTTTGTGACCTGTGTGAAGAAATGTAGAGAAATTGGCTCTACCTGGTCTGTTTTGTTTTGGATAGGGCTCTGTTAAATTCTAAAGTGGATGGGCATTGAGCACTGGCAACCCCTGAAGGCTCTGACCTACCCAGTCCAAAGACACCAAGTGTCTCTCCTGCCACAGAGCGGTTCTGGAACTTAACGTAATTTCAGCCACTTTTTGTGGCAATGTGAGGGAATTTATATGTGCTCGAGCTAACAGGGGTTTTTTGACTAAGAGATTAGGGTCCTTGTTTCTACATTATTCGTCCCTTTTGTGCCAGGGTAATGTAGTGTCAGCATGGGCAGCTGCTGGCTTTTTACTCATGACTTAACTTGCCCCTTCACACACCCGGGAAGTGAATGAAGATTAGGCCCTCAGTTTCCAGCATGGTCAGTCTTAATGCTATATGAAGTTAGTATTAACAATATCCATGCATGTGTTAATACGGTTAATTCTGACTGTCCTCTGAAATGAAATCTGGAGTATAGTGCTTGGCAGAGATTCAGAAATCTAAAGTAGGCACTTTGTTATCACCAAAGTGAAGTGCTCATACTCAAAAAAAAGCTTGTTAGTGGAAATTTCTGTGTCAAGATTAGGGTTCCACTGAGTCTTTGGTGTCCAGGCCAGCTCTGAAGCTATCACTTGTTTTGTGGTAGTCTCTGGGATGAGAAGAGAATCCACTTCTCATCTTGCTCCATTTTTCTGAGATACTTGTACAGCCTTTGTCAGGAGAGGAGCCTGCGTACCTGCTGCTGTAATGTCTTTGCCCTTGCAGTGACTCTCTAAGGACAGACCACACCTCTTTACCCTGTTTAAATAAAAAAAACAAGATGGAAAGAAAGAATAAGCAGTAATTACTGGGTTGTCAAGCCTCCCCACTACCCCATTCCTCTTCTGAATTCCCTCATGATAGATACCGAGGGACATCAAATTTGTGTTTTTTCATCTGTGCTTTTTTTCTCCCAGTCCTGCAGGCTGCCTTTTGAGGTTTTGTTGTAAGTCAGCAAAAGTGTATCATGATCCTCTTTGCAGCTGATGGCACCAAAATTTTTTAGCATCGTTTTCTAGGCTGTGCATGCTTGACAAATTAGGATGTCCCTGTCATTGGACAGCTGAATCATAGTTCTGAACTTTGGCAGCTCTTGCCCGTGCTATGTGGGGTAATCAAGTAAGCTGCTATTAGTTGTGCAGATTCAACAGATGCTAAGTGATTAGTGAGTCTGGGAAGTATATTCCTGACTGATTCCAGGAGCTCTACCCTTGAATTTAGAGTGAGATACTGAAAAATTCAATAAACTGCACAGCTTGAGAACATTATATTCTTCCAGAGTGCTGAAGGCTGGGAGGAAGGAAGGACAGATTTTAATGCTTAAGAGATCTGCATCTGTAGAATGCACAGGGGTAGTCAGATTCTCTTTAGGCTTTCTGAGGTGCTGATAATCAAACTAGCAATCATGCATTCGCAAGCTTATACTTGGTAATAAATGTCCTTTTTTGATGAAGCTGCTTTGCCGCTTTTCCTATGTAGAGGAAACAAGTGGTACGCAAGAATACACTAACTTGCTGCTGTTTTTGTCTGCCTCAATCATTCCTCAGGACTGCTGGCAATGCACCAAATGCAAGAAATTTAACTCTCCAGGCAAACGGTACTGTTACCGCTGCTGGGCCTTACGGAAAGACTGGTACTCAGATTGTCCCAAACTGGCTCATTCTCTTTCTCTGTCCAACATTGATGCTATGCAGAACAAAAATGATGATGAAGGGATAGATGTCCCAGACTGCCGAAGGACTATTTCTGCTCCAGTTGGCCAACCCAAAGACCTGTACATGGTAGAAAACAAATCACGTGTAGATCCCTGCAGCTCTATTGAGTCTTTAGATTTGGCACGAGAGTGTGAAAGCAAGGAGTCTCTGTTGCATTTCACTGAGCATAAAAAGGAGGAAGAAATACAGTCCTTAGAGAGTATAAAAAAATTACTGAATCCTTGCTTCTTATGCCATCACAGACCACGGGATGGGAATATTGTCCATGGAAGGACTGCTCACCTTGTGGCCTGTTTCAAGTGCGCAAAGATGCTGAAGAAAAAGAGATCACCTTGTCCAGTGTGCAGGAAAGAGATTGAGATGGTGATCAGGATCTTTATGGGGTAGTTGTGCCAGTTCAGGCTTTCTCCTCCAAAAGATAGCACATGGATTTTTTTGCACTCACACAAACCCTAACTTCAGAGCTCGGCCAGTGAATACCAAAGAATTTAGATTCAATCTGAGCAAGAACACTGAGGAATCCTCTGCATTAAATGAAGCATCATCCACTTTTCGATGTCCATTTAAATTAAAGCCCCTAGGGAGCAGGGAGCGATCGGCACATTGGTATCAATGCCCCAGCTTTAAAATTGTGTAAATCTTCTAATTTCAGCTCAGTGGTATCACTAGGATTCTCTGTTCTGACAACTGGTCCTTGAAGAAAACAAGTTTTGGAAAGAGTTATACTTTGGCTGTTGGAGCAATGCTCTCCAGTAAGTCAAACCCTGTGCAATGCCTTTTAAGGGGGAGTCTGCATCTGAGATACATATATGCAGGGATGGGAAGGGAGGTGGGAGGGAAGGATAGACCAAGGTGTTTGCAATTTAGATAAGCCATTTCTCCAAGGATCAGTTTGCCTGAGGGCAGTGAGAAGTAAATAACCTGGTTTCTGATTTTTTTTGTTTGTTTGTTTAATGTGGGTTTGTTAGATAAGGTGAAGGTCCTCTTGGTCCCAGATTTGAAATAAGTCTTCCCAAACGTTTAATCCGTAGCTATCTCAGGTCACATGGCAAAAGAATAGGGAGTTATACTTTGCTTTGGTATTGGAGCTTTTTAGTTTCTATTGATTCTTTTTTTCATTTAGATACAGTTCTATGTCCTCTTGCATAGCTTTGTTGAAGCCTGTCCAATGTTAGCTCAGAATCTGGTCTGCCAGATGGATTAAATTGTAACAGCTCTGTGCATGTTTTGGGATGTTCTCATAGCTCTGTGCTTTCAGCACCACTGCAGCTTCTACCTGCCTCATCTCATCAGGCCAGTCTAGATAGAACATGTTCCCTTTAGAGTGCAGTGTGGCTTTAGCGACAGGATATGGGCCATTGAGGGGAAAAAAAAAATCCTGTAAAGCACCAATTGCAGCTGGTTAGTCTAGGGGCTGTGCTTGGTGTTAGTTTTTTTTAATTTTTCTCCACTGTTTTTCTTTCCCTGTGATTTAATGCTTCAGATCTGTTTGCAGCATTTACGTTGTCCTTCAGAGCTATGCGTGGCTGCTCTACGGGCTGTTAAAAAAAGTACTCAGCTAGAACTTGCAGTTTAAAAATGTCTAGCCCTTTTCTGAGATTATATCCTAGAGTATGCTCAGATCTTCCTCAGCCTTCCTGTTCTGCAGGGCTTTGGAGGACGTGCATCATGCAGCAGTAGCTATAGTGCCTTCACCTTTCAGGTATACAGGCATCTGAATTCAGTACAGTGTGTAGAATAAACCCGGTTTTGTCATCTTCTGTATAACTCCCTCTCTAATCTAGGAAGTACACCTGAAGACAAAAAAGAGAAGATAGTGCTCATACCTTGGTGCTTCTCTAGGCTGTTTCCACCTTGTTTTCCACACTCCTTGTGCTGGTCCAGCTACAGCAGGTCGGGCATGCAGTGGAAGGCCCCAGAACCTGCCCAGTAGAAGGTCCCAGCAAGCTGCGATGTCAAAGTTGTTGTTTCTCTGCAAAGATACCAGAGTAGGTGCTATATGCAATCTCTGCCTGGACCACTGCCAAAAGTCAGGTCCACTTTATATTTTGCATAGTATTGTGATTATTTCTGTGTTGGCTATAATTTAGACTATTGTTGCTGGCTGTTATTTACAGTTGTATTTGAAAAATCGGAGGTTAGCCGTCTGGCGTTTTGGTGCACTATCTATAAGTCCATGGGAATCAATCCACATGGAAAAGCTCACTTACTGCTCCCTTAACTGAAGGGCTGTTAAATTGCTGGTGATGCACTTTAATCATGCTAAGATCAGCAGTGTTACAGCCTGGAGTCACTGAAGGGAGTTCCTGCCAAGTAGTTTCTTCCCTTTTCAGGTAGTTTCTTTCCTTTTAAGGGTCTCGGGCTCAGCAGAGTGCGTTGTGGCACTTTGTGGCACTTCTGAATGCTGTGAATTCCCCCTCATCCCGATTGCTTCTAAGAACTAAATGTTTTGCTAAAAAGCAGTTTTACTGAATTGTTCAGATCTGGCCGCGCTGAAAAGCATGTAATTTGTGTTGACCAAAAAAAAAAAAGAAAGTCAGGAGATTTTAAGTTCCATCAACGGGGTTGAATATCCCTACCAAAATCCTACTGAGATCTGTATGCAGCTTCCATTATTAAATGAAAATTGTTGTCAGTGTGGCAGTTTGTGATAAAAAGCAAATCTGCAGGATAACTTTCAGTGTAACTATCTTTGTATCTGTGACTTCTTGTTCAGTATAACCATGGTGTTTACACGTGCATTTGTCAAGTTCTTAATTCTTTTTAGCTGAAATAGTTAGTGGACATGAGATATCACAATGTTACAGTTCATTTTCCTTCCTATAGAAGTATAAGCTATTGCAGTGCAAGCACATTGTGTGCAGCTGTAACTGCCCAGTTGTGGCTGAGGCTTGGGGGGGAGGGATTTTAGTGCAAGGCAAGGGGAGAAGAATGTTTTATTGCTTTAACTTAAGTCTAAGTCTAAAGAAGTAGCAATTTACCAAGAACTGCTCTTCTGACACTTTGTAGGAAGTGCAGACTTGAGGTATGGGTTGAAGAACTAGCTCAAAGCACTCAGCTACAATACTTAACGTTGCAGTGCAGATGAGATATTGGCCAGGCCGTGTTATTACGTTCCTTTTCCACAGCCGTGGCAGTTAATGTGGAGTCCTAATTCAGAAACCCATTTCTTGGAGGAGTTAGGCATTTACCTGAGATGGGTATGAACTCGGGTTCTCTGAATACGTCATTGGTGTCTCACAGTGGATGACAGTTCTTCTCTCTTACAGTGGTTTTACTATGAAGTGCAATATGAGAGAAGAGGTCCTTGGTAATCTTTAGCAGTCATTGCTGCGTGTCTGTTAGAGGAAGTGTTGAGTGCAGCTGTCTTTCAGTGCCCAGCCTAAAAAAGTTTATCTGTTTCACTGCTTTTTTTCTTCGATTACGTTTGTTGCTGTTCCACAGGAACCTGCTAAAGTCTCAATGGCGCAAGTGTACCTGTAGGTCAGGTTTCATTATTAGATCCCTCTGCTTTTCAGTCAGAAGTTTTGGCACTAGTTATCCCCAGAACCAGCAGATTTCTTACTTTAGTGGGTATTTAAATACTGTATAGTGCCATTCAGCACATTATAGTGCTCTGCAGTGTGAAACCATACGTATATGTAAACTCCCTGTATTGGCAGCCAGAGGTACACACGTTGCATTTACTCCTGAGTGTCTTTCCAGTTTAAGTGCCTCTTCTCAGTTACTCTCAGTGACTCTGTTTACTGACACACACAGCACATCAGCCTTTTCTTCAGCTCTCTCTCTCAGCGTCCCTCCTCTGCTGAGATGTATTATCGAGCCAATTTAGCCTAAACAAAGCCGCTACATGAATTACAAAGATCCTTTGGAGCAGCTCCCCAGAGTGCTTGTTTCTTCTGAACGGTGGGTGTTGCCAAAGACGGCTATGAACTTTCTGCCTGTGCTACATATTTATTACGGTGCATGACTGTGATGGAAACCATAATGCAGCTTGCCAGGGTCTGCTCCATCCTTCTGTGTCCAACATAGATTGTATCTGATACCAAGAAGCTGTCCTTGCAGAGAAAAAAGTGGCAGTTGGACAAATGGAAATGGAAATGGAGTGGAAACTGAGTGTCTCAAAACCCATTGGGGTAGCTTCCTTTTGCCTGCTCACACTCTGCCTGTTCTGAGCTTTATCTTCCAGTCCTGGAAGAAAAAAACAAAATGGTCTCACTAGAGGCCTTCAGTGAAGTCTGACCGTTTGGAAGATGCCATGATTAAGTGATTGGAGGAAGAGCCAGGGCACTGGTCTCCATTCTGGCTGTCCATAAGCTGAACAAGGAACTCCTCGAGTCCTGTGCATGCTCTTTGGCCACCTGGACATTGGCAAGCAGCATCAGGATCCTTGAAAAGGAGATCCTGTGAGGCCGTTCTATCAAGAGCAACAACGAGACCCACAAATGATATGGGGGTGATAAACCGTTTGGAACAGCTCTGGAAGCACAGATGACCTTCGGACAGCAGCTTTTCTGCTCTGGAAATCCTTCTTCAGTTATCTGTCCACAGTGACAGGACTTTCCTTTTGAAAACAGGTGAGACCCTACTTGTGACTACATAGTAATGTCTGGCCAGCAGAACAGTCAGCTGCCACTAGCTGGGTTACACATCCCGTCAACTTGCTCTCTGCACCTTATTATGATTAATACAGGCAGCTATTGTGATTGCAGTCCTGTCGCTCTGTCCTATTTTACCCTGGTAATGTGCATGTACTGCCCACACATCTGTGGGGATGCCCCATGCCTGCTGTGCTGAGCAGGTGCGTCAGGAAGATGCAGCCCACTGAACTCGGCAGTTATCTTCAGGATCTCCCACTCCTAGAAGGCATAATCACATCTGAGGATCAGTCTGAGAAGATACTTGAAGAAGGCAGGAACATGTACTTCTGGCAAAGATAAAGACTTGCTGTTCTGGAAAGAGTGATTTCCTGCTGGATCTCCCCAGCACCCTTCCCTGCAGCCTGTTGTTCCCAGCTATATTTTTCTTGTCTAGAAAAACTCTTATGTCTCAACATACACCCACACAGTCACTGCAGTAACAAGCAGGAGTGCTTGCTAAACAACATCTGTGTGTTTGCACTATTTAAAAAAAAGGCACGTATCACAAAACCGATGACCTGTTTTTGTGTTCTGCGCATAATGAATTTAATTAAATTGAGCGCATTCTGTGATAACGTAGGTTTATTTTTTCATTTGTACTGCGTTTCGGGGAAAACCTTTTAAATAAAGGCCTGTTACCAGCTAAGCAGCCTGTGATCTTCCTCTGTGTCTGTTTCCAGGGTGGGAGAGACCTCCCATCCCTCCCAGGATGGGTCTGCCTTGCAGTTGGGAGGGGAGGCTGTAGCCTGAATGTATGCGTTCGCAAAAGCCAGCGGGAACAGCAGCAGGGGAACAGCTTAGGCTTCATCTCCTGAGCCGGCTTGAAAAAGTACTAGCTGTGTTGTTTTTAAGCTGGTTCCCCAGTTCCATTGCCACCAACAGCTGTAGTCACTCCAGGTCCCCAGGAGGTACAACCACCACATCATTTGGTTGTGGTAGTGCCGGGAGGTTACTTAGCCCTTCTCCAGCTGCTTTTAATGCTGTTTGGTGTGCATTTGGGATGGAAGCAGCCCTGGCAAAGGCAGCATGCAGCCCATGCACCCCAGCGTGCGGAGCTCCCCGGGCAGGCGGCTCACTAGAGGGCACCCGCCGGCCGTGCATGGCACGGAGCGGGAATGCTGGCAGTTTCCTTGCAGCTCTCATATCGACTTGCCTCCAGGCTGTACAGACCCAACATTTACAGCTGGCACAAATAGTTTGTGCTGAGGGGTGCGAGTCCTGTGGTTGGGGTTTGGCTTTCCTTATTTGCCTCTTGGTTTATGGTGCCGGTGGAGACCGGCAGGCTGCGTGTAATCGGGAGGAAGATGGCTGAGCACGCTCTGTTCTTTTGTGTTGTAAACTAGCCCCACATATGCCCAGCAGTGATTTATCACTAGTTGCTTGCCAAGGATGAGATGCTGCTTCATAATGAAGAGCATCTTGATTGCTTTGTAGGAAAACAATAAAACTCCACCTGTGGCATCGGAACAGGAGAACCAGAGCTGGTTCCCCCATCCCTGACACAAGGATACCTGCTGGCAGAGGGCAGAGTTGGTTGTATTTATGCTCCTGCCCAGCTGCCCCCCCTTTTCCCTATTCCCTGCCTGTTTTTCTACTAGCAGCTTTAGGTAGGGCTGGTGGCCAGGATCCGCCATTGGCAGACAGCTGGGTTGCACCCAGCAGCCATTCCCATTCTGTCTTGCAGCAGCTAAGAGCAGCAAGTAGACGTGCTGGTAACCTCTGCCAATCTTAAGCCTGCAGGGAAGTTTCTGGCTCTGCCCGCACAGTCCTCTTGTCTGTGTAACCTTTCCTCGCACCCTGCCAACAAAACCAACCTGTCCCAACGTGCTCCAAAGCACGGGAGCTGCATAACGTAGAGCATCTGCATCCGTCCTGTTTGCCAGGGGCTGTGTTGTGCTGGTGAGATCCCCCACCCTCACTCTGCCCATCCTGGGTGAAGAGCAGCTCTCTGCCAGTGGCAGGCAAAATGAATCTTCCCAGCTTTAACAGAAAAGGTATTGGAGCAAGGTGGAGTTGCTCACCTCTGAATTTGACTTGAGAGGGGAAGCTGGCCAGATGCGTGCTGAAAGGAGATGGCTGTTCATCTCATACAGGGAACGAGAGCATTTCGTCTTCCTCGCAGGTGCAACCACGATGGGTTTCTGTAAGGAAGAAGCACTATTCTGTATCTTCCAAAATAAAGGATCCTTTTTTGCTCTAGCCTGTCAAGCAGCCAGAGCTTGGTATTCTAACCCTGCTCAGCTTCTGCCCTCTGAAGTCCCTCCACCTCACCGTGCCTCTTTTTTCTCTCATCTTTTGTAGAAAAGTGATTATGTCGGGGCAGCGTTTGTGGCACTCCCAAACTCCCTTAAGCAGTTGCAGGTCTGTGCAGGAGCACCCTCTAAAACCTGTGCTCTGCAATCTCGTGCGGCGAGCCAGTGGCACTTCTTCCTCCTCTGCCTTGGGGTAACAGGCTGCAGAATCCAGCCCACTGAAAATAAACAGTCTTGCTTCATCCAAACACCTTCCCCGGAATTGTTGGTGACCCAAATGCTGACATCAGGGAAAAATAAAAGCTCTCTGAAACACCAGTCTTGCTGGTGTGAGCCACACCGCTGCTGTCCCAGCCACCAGCACGGGCTGGGAGACCCCAGAAGGTCTGTTGGGGATCTCCAGCTGGAGCTTACTGGGGTGAGGAGGGAGGTGGTACGAAACCTCACCAGCAAAGCAGGCTCAGCGCTGCAGGTGTGAGCTGCCAGTGAGCAAAAAACCAGGGTGGTTTTAAGAAAAAAAATGCAGCTTTTTCTTTTAGCAGCTAAAGCCTCATTAATTTGAAGATTGAAATGGCCACACAATTGGAAACTGGCATCACAGTCCCAGCAGCGGGTCTGAACGGGGATTAAAAGGAACCAGTGTGTGACCCCAGGGTCTGGGGAAGCAGAGGGAAGCGCTGTGGGGGCCGAGCTGTCTCCTGCACAAAGGATGGGGGGCACATACCTTTTGTTTTTGGAAAGCCAGAGCAGGCTCTCTGCGCTTTGCCTTTGTAGCTCCGTTTAATGAGACAACAGTGCTCTACCTCGGAGAGGAGCAGAGCCCTGATGCCCGCTGAGGACTTGCACTTTGCCTGCACAGCACCAGAGACATCCCTGTGCCTCAGCGTCCTCATTTAGCCAGCCGTAAATCAGGAAGGATTATTTACCAGAGTGATTTAGTGGGATGCTTTAAATGGCATGCAAATGTTTGCATATTGCTTTGAGCGTGGGAACAGCCTTACAAGTGCTAGCTATTGTTATTTTGCTTTGGAAACCATGTTCTCCTTAAAATCAATACCACAAAGAAGAACGCCTGAGCAAGCCAGTTCACTTGCTACGATACTCTTATTATTGCCCTTAGCAGAGAGGATTGTAGCCCACGCTGACACAGCCCTTCAAGCTCTGGGTGTTATTCTCCTTTGGTATAAAGCAATGCTTACTTCATCATGAGAGGGCACCCATACCTCTGACCCTTGCTTGCAGAACTGTGTTTTCTGCTCATACCTAGAAATACAACATGTTGCAGTCAGGCCTTTAAACTATAAAAAAAATAAACCAAAACAACAGAATGCACAGGGAATACATTGCTCTGGCTGAAAACACAAGTCCACAAACATTTTGCCATCAATCAGCTGTGCTAGAGAAGAGAAGAGCAAGCAGGGGCTGTTCATTGTGTGGGCAGAGCAGGCTCTGGGTCCCTTGCTGCTGCGCTCTGCGGCAGGAGCTTGCTGATACTGGGCGACCTGAAGCGGACTTAATGGTGGAAACATTTGGGTATCCTCCCCAGCCCTGATTCCACATGTGCTTTCAAGTCCTCCTTGCTCCCCAAGTGCTTGGGTAGGTGCTTTGAGTTTTATCCCAAAGTTGGGCTTTATCTGGCAAGCTGGGAAGCATGGGGGGGCTCCCACCGGCTGCCCGCTGTCCTTGTTGGAGGGATGGGCACAGCCTTGCTCACCCACTTCTGCCCCCAGCCCCGCTGAGCTTCACCAGGCTCTGCAAGGGGCTTTGCTGGTGCTGCGCTGAAGCCCCAGCTGCAAACTTTCAGGTTTGGGTTTCCCCTTGGGTGTTTTTTTTGCTCACTCCCCTGGTTTGCAAGTGCAGCCCTAGGCAGTCCACAGATGCCAGGGCAGAAAGCTGGTGCCTGCTCCAGCTGCTCTCCCAGTGCTCCCCAGAACCTGTACTCAGCTGCCTGGGGGAAGGAAGCAGCTTATTCCTGCCTTTGCTGGAAGGGGATGTTTTATTTACCTCCTTGGTGACTTTATCTGGATTTGATGTTCTATAGGTGCCACTTTTATCTGGCTTCTCCCCCCTTTCCCTTAACCTTGTTTGTGTAATCGCTGTGCCCAAATTAAATATTTACTGTTTTATCTCTACTGGTGAGCCTCCCAGTTCCCTTCCACTTCCCATTAAAGATTTACTAGGTGGGCATCAGCACTTCTGCAAGGCCAACAAACCAGCCCCCCTCGTTCGATTTTTAAGTGCTTCGTTATCATAGCTCAGCAGAGCACACCCTAAACGAGATCTAAACCACACCAGCATGGGTGCACTCACCCTGCAGCGCTTGGCTTCACCCATGCAAGGCTGAGCCCAAAAGCAGCGGGGTGTGAGGAGCAGGATGGGTGGATGTGTGTCTCTGGAGGGGTCTCTGGATGCTGGATGGCATGGTGGGGGGCGGCTGGGGAGAGCCCTGCAGCAGGGGCATGGCGATACTGGGCGGCACTGGGCAGGGCTGGGGCAGGCACAGCTCCCACCGCAGCTCTGGTCTGTTTGAGAGATGGTGGAGGACAGTGGTCTGCCAGGCAGACCCGGTACCCATCCTCAGGTCACGTCAGGACAGGGCAGCTTACTGCAAAACAGGCAGAAACAGGGGACTTTCTCATGACTCTGCTGTAATATTCGTAATGAACCAACTTTTTAGATCAATATTTTATTGGGAAGGTTGCTGGGGTAATTCACACTTCGAGCATCTTCCCTCCATGTGAGTGAAGCCTGGGCTATTAGGAATAATGAACTTTTTGCTAGTTACCTTTAGTGAACTAATAAATCTTTAATGTTAGCTGGAAATTTAATAATGGAAATTTAGTCTGTGACCTCAAAACTTACAGAAAAAAAGGTGAGGGAAGCAGACAGGGCGAAGCAGTAGGAACAAAGTGGCAGGCAGGAGCTCGGTGGCCCAGCAGGCGAACGAAGCCCAGCCCAGCCCAGCAGCTTTGGCAGCAGGGATGCCGGAGGGATGCCGGAGGGATGCGGTGGTGCAGGGGAAGGAGCCGGAGGACCTGCAGCCCCGCGCACGCACCGTGCTCAGCATCGCCGCGGTCGCACGACTCTTCGGCAGAGGTGGAGAAAACAGGATTTCCAGGCGAGCTGAGGGGTCGAGAGATGCCATCAGCTCCCGGCCCTTCCTCAGCTGCTGGGCACCGCTGCGATGCACGCTGCTTTTTATTTCCAAGCGGGAGAGAAAATGCTTTTACCCCCCGCATTTTCCCCCACCACCCGGGGCTTTTTGGGAAGAGCCCAGGGCTCAGCACCACCAGCCTCCCCTGCCACAGCAGCCATTTCCCCCCCCGCCTTGTCAGCAGCTGAGCGGCTGTCAGGGACCTGGATTATTTATCTGCTCAGTAACATTTACTGGGATCTAGTGTTTAATAACTGTCACTCCAATATATCTTTTCTTAATCCCCTCAGATCTGTTGCTGTGGCAATTTTAAATATTTATCAACACAGTTTGTGTGTTCACTGTTAAGGTTGCAATTTTCTTGTAATTAAAGATTTACAACACACTGCTCAAGATTTAGAAATGATTGGCAAAAATCAAAACTGTTTGGTATTCACACTAGAAATCACCAGCTTTCCAGAAGTTTTCCACAGGACCCCAATACACAGGTGACGGTGCAGACCTCCCCTTTATATTTGGTTATTTTTGCTGTTGCTTTTAACAGTTTTTGCTGGCTCTCATTGCAGAAGTGGGAGCTTTTGCCCCGCTCCATGTCTCCCCGTATCTTGCTGACACGGCTGAGCCCCTGCCAAACCCTGATATTCCTCAGGGCTTCATCCAGCCCTGGGGAGAGCCCCCCACCACAAACTGCTTCGAGAAGGACCCTGCTCGCCCAGTGACAGCCCCGCTGGTCCCTGCACTTGCTGCCTGTTCCTGCTGCCACCGCGCTGGGCTCTGGCTTGTTATTCCCTATTAATATTCATTCCCCATCAGTACGAGCCCTGCCTGCCTTTCCCAGCTCTCTTCCTGCTTAGCTACATGCAAATCCAAAATCAGTTGGATTTTTTTTTTAAAAATATGGTTCCAGGACGACTCGGGAGCAGGGAGGGTACCGGGGTGCCCCGCACACCCCACTGGGAGCAGAGTCCTGGATGGGAGCAGGGTGCTCTGCCCCTTGCTGCTGCTTGCCCTGGGCTGGCCGCGACCTCCCGCACCCTGGCTCGTTGTGGGGTCAGACCCCAAAAACCCCAAAGTGCCACCTGGGTGCACACCAGTTTCTTAATTAATTATTTAAGCCTGTCTGGCAGAGGCAGCACAAGCAGGCTGGGTGGCCAGCAGCGATTACCCGTCTCTCACCAGGACCCACAGCATCCACGGGCCCTTGGTACCACTGATGCCTCCCGCGATGCTGCTGGGCACCCCCAAGTCCCCGCTCCTCCAGAACCCCCCTGCACCGTGGGACGAATTCAAGCCGCAGCCTTGTCCGTGACAGCATCCCCCGCAGATGGCTTGGCCGTGGCGAGAGGAGCCAATGCTGGGAAGGGAACTGGGATTCCCATAATACTGCCTGGTGGAGAGGGAAGGCAAGAGCTGCAAGCAGCCAGCCAGGGCTGTGAGAGCGAGCAGAGCAGCTAACTGCAGATGAACCTTTGGGGAGGTCAGCACTTTTCTAGCCTCAGACCGCTCCAAACTGACCTTGTGCCACCTCCCCTGCCCCGCTGCTTTCCATCAGCCTGATTTTAGCCTCAATTGCTCACTTGAACACAGCTGAATCCATTTACTCGGGCTGGCCGGGCTGCTCTGGTAGGGGGCAGGAGCTACTTCAGCTCTGAAAGGCTGGAAAAGGCAATGGGAGATAAATGAGCTGCAATCATTTCTCCTCTGTGACGCCTGCCGTCGCTTCTTCTTCCTTTCTTTGGTGACTTCTGGATGGAAAGGGCAAAGAAACACTTGTCTCCTGACCCCAGCACATGTTTGGAAGGGGAAAAGGGCCCCAGGACCATAAGTCACTAAGCAGGTCCCTGCCTCAGTTTCCCCACCTGTGGATCAGTGGTAAAGGCAGGAGGGGGAGAAGTGATGAAGCATTTGGGAGGAGAGCTGCTTGCCGTGGAGATTGACAGGTAGATTTTCCTAAAGGCTTTGAAAGCTGCACCTGCCTCATCATAATGGCATCATGCATATGGATAACACCGCTGACATTTCCCAGGGAGGTCGGGTGTTTTAATTTAAATCATTTTTGAGGAAGTGCTGGAGAGAGAAGGAGAGGCCTGCTTTGATTCTCTAACGAACTAATAAATACGTGCCTGGCACGCTGCTCCCAGAGCCTGAAAGCCTTGGGTGGCAGGGAGATAGGCAGGCAGGTCCCTGTCACCCGTGCTCAGAATGGGGCATCTCCACTGCAGGGCCCTTGGCAGGTGTAAGGGCTCTGCAAAAGAAGGACACAATGATGGAGCCACTCCAAAAATCAGTTTTATTAGGTGCTTAAAATAGAGCCTGGCACGCAATGTTCTCGGTTGGCTTTGTCGAGAGAAGCTCAGTTGCATATGAAATCCATGATGCTGTTTGCACTGAGAAACAGGAGGAGGGGTAGAGGGCAGAAGAAGCAGAAATGAGGACTTTTACTGCTATCCTCAAAGTGAAGGTAATAAAACAATTAAAAAAAAAAAAAAAAGGAGACATTAAACCTGACGAACAGCTAAGGAAGAGTGGTATATGGGAGAGAAACCAGTGCCCAGGGGTGAGACCTGATGGGACAGGCCGGAGGAGAAGCATTTCTCAAACAAGCCTTTGACTTCCCAGCTGGATGGAGGGGGAGGACTGGGATGTGATGGAGGCCACCCCTGCTCCCCTCCCCTGCCTCGTTGAGCCCCCCGGCACCCCTGGCCTTGGCTGGCAGCATCCGGGAGGGATGTCAAGTGTTGGTGACAGTCTCCTGGGCTGGAGAAATTTGGGAGCCTCTTCCCTAGAGCGTCTCTTTGAGAGCTGCATCCCTGCGTGGTGCTCAGAAATGGAGACTGCTGTCCCTGCTACCGCTAAAGCTGCTTCAGTGGTTAATTACTTCTGCTGCTTAAAAAAAACCCCAACATCTTGTTTCTCGTTTTAGTTGCCTTGGCTCTTGCCATACCTTTGGGGGTCAGATTAAAGAGCCCTCAAGTCAAGAGCATCCTGGGTCAGACACTACTTTCCCCCTTTCCAAAGCATCTCTGGTTCCTGCCACATCCTTGCTCTCTGGGCTGGGAGACAAAACCCTGCAGAGTGAGCCTGCCTGGGCGCCTGGGGGGCTGCTCCCCCTTAAAGGGAACTTAAGATGCAATTAGATTTTACTGTGCCTAAAAAGTCCCCTTTCCCCTGCCTGGCACCCCAAAATAACACTTGTGAGCAGCAGCAGAGCCTCGCCAGGTGCAGAATCCAGCCCCCAGGCAGAGGATGGGCTGTAAGTCCCCATCACAAGCCCCGTAAAACTTTGCAGCTTCTATAATTCACCCGGTGAGGTTCTTTTTTGGCCAGGTACCTCCTGATGAGAAGCCTGAGCATCGCTCCCCTGTGCGGGGGGCTCGGTGCTGCAAGGAGGGCGGCAGCCGGGGCTGCTCCCCCAGCAAACCGTGCTGGAAAATGCAAGATGCGGAGGGTGAACGATGCTGCGGGGCTGGTGTGAGACGCTTGGCTCTCTCCCGTCTCCACCAGCAAGGACTGGTTTTAATTCAGCCGCCTGCCTTGGATGCACTCGGCTGCGGCCTCTGTAGGAGGAAGGGTCTCCGAGTAGATGGGACCTTGTCCCCCTGGGTGACAGGGGACGGTGCTGGTGAGGCTCTGCCGGAGCTGCTCCATGTGCCTCATCCAGGCTTGGGCACGGGGGACAGGGAACGGTTTATGGAGCATTTCCTCCAGCATGGTGCCCAGGAAAAGCTGGTCGGTGCTTTAATAATAAATAACAACAACAATAAATAGTGTATGAGGCACCTAAGGTGCTCTCGGCTGCTGGCCTCTGAAGAAGGGAGGGGATAGGAGCGGTTCACAGCAAAGCTCCTCTTTTGGGGCATTGGGGGGGTGATTTGGCCACCCCCCTCCCGTGGGAGCCTGGGCTGGAGCACCCACCCGGGGACACTGGGTGCGGGGGACCCACTGGGAAATGAGTCCTGCAGTGGTGGGCGCCTCTGTCTGAATGCACTGCATAGAGCTCCTCGGGTCGCTCCGATTTCAAAGGAAATCAAATTAATTGCATGTATCTTGCATTTTAATCTCTGGTTTGCAGGCATCGCTTTTAGATGAGAGCAGACAATTCAGGCAGCGGCTGACCTTCACCTCCCATCCCAGCATGGCAGCAGCAGCCACGATAACCGTGATCAAAGCAGCTTTTTCTCTACACCTACAAAATTACAGCCTTTAAGGGGTTCAGTCCTTGCTTTGTTTGAGAACTGATGATGTTTTTTGCAGGGAGTGGGATGGCGGAGGAGACGGGAGATGCAGGCGCTGCCCGGCTGCCTGGGATGAGCAGGATTAAATCAGGGACACATTTACACCGGGGAAATTTCTCAGCAACTATTTCTACATGTTCCAGCACCAATTTAGCTGAACCACAGGGAATATAATTTGCATTTAAGTTTCCCCACTGTACAAAAGGCAGAGGAGAAAGGCTGTTTTAGGCCCTGAGTCTGCAAACACTGACGGTTGCACACCTGAGCAGAGCCGGCGGGGCTGGGGCTCGGCAGCTGAATATTCAAAGCAGATCATGACTCTAATTCAGGAAAGTATTTAAGCCTGCAGTTAACTTTCAGCTTGTGCTTAGGGCCTCCGGAGATCTCGCTGGGTCCTGAACACATGCTGAAGTGCTTTGGCGAGCGGCGATGGTGTGCTGAACGGGGACCGGGGAGAGCCATTACGCTCCAAAATAATTACCCGGCAAAGGCGCAGAAGCCGTTTCGCGTGCCTGGCTGAGCGCAGAGCTTATCCAGCGGGGAACCATCTCGCCTTGGCTGGAAGATGAATGAGAAGTTCAAACAGCTTTTTACTGCGTCAAGGTTTTCTGGTCCCTTCAAAGCCCCGTGCAAGCAGCAATTGCGCTGGCACAACCGGCTTCGCCCGAGGGGGCACCACGTCTGCGCGGAGACGCTACCTCCCGGGGTACCTGCACCCCATCGCCCCCCCAGGTCAGGCTGGGATGGGTTTTTTTGGTCTTTCCCATGGAAGGGCACCCAAGCGAGGTGCCAGCCAGGTTCTGGATGCGTCCATGCCCACACCACGGGCTGCACCAGGGTCTCTTGGGGCCGTGTGTGTGTTGGTAAAGGCACGTTTTATTTAGGGTTGCGCTTAAACCGACCCCAAAATCTTTACCTCTGACAAGCAGGGATTAGGTTTAGGATGGCTTGTTCACGTTAACCGAGGAGGAGACCGTCTCGGGCCGTCGAGCCGGAGGAGAAGGGCTCCTTCAAGCCTCACTGGTTTGGGTTTGCTGTGTCCCTTGGTTTGGCACAACCCGGGGGGGGACTGGTGCTGCCCACTGCTCCCTTTCGTTTGCAATTTTAATTGCTTATCAGAGAAAGGAGCAGCAACAGCCCAGGAAAGCAGGTTTTGGTGTGTCCCCCCCCCTCCTGCCACATGCACAGGGTGTGTGTAGGGGCTGCTGGCACACGGGGACTGTCCCGCAGAGCCCCCCAGCCCCTCCTGCATCTGAGGCAAGGGGTCCTACCATGAAGCCCTCCAGCTGCACACCAGTATACAAAGGATTTCCTTTTTTTTTTTTTTTCCTTTTTTTTTATACAAAAACAAAAAAGCAAGAACTTCCTCCCCCTCTTTTCTTCCCATTTTTCCTCTTTCTTTCTTTCTTTTTTAACATTATCCACAAAAGTTTACAAAATAGCCTTGAGATTACACTTGCGGGATACAGGATCCAATCAACTCTAGCAGAAGCCAGCCAGCCCTGCAGGGATGCCAATTAAGAGATGTGTCACCATTGTAATTTCTGTTTCTTTTGCCCAAAGTCCCCTCCTTTCCCCTCTGCTTCCCTCCGGCCGACAGCAGCGAGCAAACGTCAGGGCAGCGGGAAGGCGCCGGGGGTGTGTTTGTGGCTGATTATCTGAGTGCTCAAAAAAAAAAACCAACTTGAAAAAGAAACAAAAAAAGAACATGTATCCCAAAGGGAAAGGCCTTTTTTTTGTGTTTCCAAAACAGGGACTGTCCAGTGAAGGAGCTGACACCGCTGGGGTGTCTCATGGTGCCAGGGGGATACGGGGAAGGGGTGATCTGCTGATCATCTGTATGGCTCTTCGACCACTCGGGGCATCGTCCCCCTTGGGCTCGGGCCCCTCTGAGCCCTCCCCGCTGCCCAGCGGGTGCTTTTGGGCACCATGCACAAATCCAGACCCTACGCATGGATCCAGACCCTGCCAGGACCACGAAGCAGCTCTGCAGGCCCCGTGGCCAGCTCTGCTCCTCTCCTTCTGCCACCCCGCTTTGACTCTTGGTCAAGTCCATTAATTTCTTTTTTTTTTCCCTAGTTTTTGGGGGTTGGTTGGTTTTGTTTGTTCATTTGTTCAGTTTTGTAGTTTAGTTACTTTTTTGGTAAAAAATAGTTTCTCCCTCCCCACCCCAAACCACCCCGCCCCACCGTCAGCCCCACCAGTTCATCAGCCTTCAGCAGTCCAGAGGGGCCGCTTGCACCTCCACAGCCAGGAGCTGCCCCCCACGCTGCCCCCGAGCCCAGGGCTGGGCGAGGGGGGGATAGACCACCCGCAAAGCCGTGCCACCTCGGAGCAGCTCCCCGGCCCTCCGGGGCTCTGCCCCGACACCGTAGCGAGCTGCGAGGCTGGCGGCAAGGAGCAGGAGACAGAGGACCAGCACCGTCAGGAGGCTCCGGCTGCCCTCCAGGAGCCAGGAGCGGTGGGCAGCCTCTTTAGTCCTGGCGTTGACACAAGCCACCTTGGCCTGCAAGTCTACGAAGGCCACGTGGAGGCAAGCCCAGTACTCCGTGTCCTGGTGGAGCCGGGTGATGTTGTACGTGTGGGTCCCCATGGGGATCCGGGCCACGTTGGTCGTGTCCAAGTTGGAGCTAAGCAAGAAGCTGGACCAGGTGAGGTTGGAGGAGACGGTGTTGAGATGCGGCTTCCAGGCAACCAGGATGTGGTAGGCCTGGACATCCGCCACCACCAGCTCCAGGCTGTCCTCGCTGAGCGGGAAGGAGTGGTTGACCGTCACGCTGACGCTCTTGGTGTCTGCCCCGAGGAGGTTGTGCGCCACGCAGGTGTACAGCCCGGCCTCCCGAGCCGAGATCCCACGAATCTCCAGCGTCCCTTCGGGGTGCACCTTGTACCGCCCGTCTTCCACGTAGGGGATCAGCTTCACCCCCGAAGGGGTGACCCAGTAGATCTCCGGGTCTGGCTCTGCCAGAGCTCGGCAATGCAAGGAGACATTGTCGCCATCCGCCACATCTAAGCGGGAAGGGAAGCTCTTGGTGGAGATGAGAGGCAGGCACCGGTCCGTCATCTCCCGGAAGGGGACATCCCGAATGTGCCTCCTTTTGAGGTCGGGGGGCTCGGCGCACAGCGTGGACTGGGGTTCGATGAAGCGGATGTGGTTTTCCGTGCTGTTGACCCAGCGGATGACGCAGTCGCAGCGGATGGGGTTGCTGTGGATGCTGATCTCCTGCAGGTTGGGCAGGGACTCGACCGTCTGCTTATGCAAGGCACTTAGGGCGTTGTTGTTGAGCATGAGGGTTTCCAGTTGGGGAAGGTGGTGGAACGCGTTGGGGTGGATAAAGGACAGCTTGGGGTTGTTGGTCACGTCTAGCTTGGTCAGCTCGGGGAGGTTGATCAAGGCAAACTGGTCTATGGACACCAGCTCCTCCATGTTGTTGAGCCCCAGCTCTTTGAGGTGCAGCATGTTCGTGAAGTCGCTTTGCTTGACCCTCTGCAATGGGTTTTTGTTCAGATCCAGGAACTTGAGGCCAGGAACTTGCTGCAGCGCCCGCTTGGGGACATTCATGAGCTTGTTGTCATAGAAAGAGAGGCTCTCCAGGCTCCGCAGCCCTTCCAGTGCATAGTCCGAGATCTCCCTCAGGTTCATCCCAGCCAAAACCAAACTCCGCAGGTTCGACAGGGGCCTGAAATTCATATCCAAGATCGCATCCACCCTGTTGCCTCCGATCATGAGGATCTCCAGGCTGGGGAGCATCTGGAACCAGCGGCTGTCGACCGTCCTCAGCAGGTTGGAGTTGAGATGGAGGCGCAGCAGGCTGCCGAGGCCGGAGAAGGCACGGGGAGCGATCCTGCGGAGCTGGTTGTGGTTCAGGTAGAGCTCCTGCAGGTTGCCTAGCCCGGGGAAGCTGCCATCGGGCAGCTCGGAAAGCTGGTTCTCCTCCAAGTGCAGGCTGAGCAGCTGGGGCATGCTCTTCAGGCCAAAGTCCCAGACATCAGAGAAGCTGTTCTGCGACAGGTCCAGCTCCGAGAGGTTTCTAAGATAGTCCAGCTCGCTCTGCTCAAGCCTGGCGATATTGTTGCTTTGCAAGAGCAGGGTCTGCGTCCCCTCCGGCAGGTCTTCAGGCACGGCGGAGATGAACAAGTCATTGCAGTCCACCGTGGCAGCCTCCCGGTACACCGAGCGGGGGGTGTACCATGGCCTGATCTGGCAGACGCACTGCGGTGGGCATTTGACCTTCCAGGGCACGATGGGGATGGCGGTGGCAGCCACCACGCAGAGCAGAAGCGAGCTGGTTTGGAAGCGTCTCATTTTCGGCTGGTGGGACCAGCTTCTTCCCAGGCAGGAAAGGTTCACAGGGCGCATCCAGAGCAGGGCATGGGGCGACGGCCGGATGGGGACAGCATCCGTGGGAGAAGATGCTCCATGCGAGCCCCTGGCACCGATCAGCCCCGGCTGCCCTGCCTGGCCCCCCCCACCAAGAGCACCAGGGCTGGTGCCTTCAGTCAGAGCTTCGCCTTTTCTTCCTCCCCAAGTGATTCATTTTTGCACCCGGCTGCATCTTTTGGCTTCCTCCTCAAGGTCATTCCTGAAAAAGGCCAGACAACAAGTTGCGTTAGAGGAGACCTCGTGCACGTGGCGAACAAGTATCAGAGAGAATAAGCAGGCTGGAGAGACAAAGCCCCGTGCATGGGACACCCAGCACCCTGCCCAGCCTCCAGACAGACCAACATGTTCATTTAATCTGTTTTATACCCATAGCATTAACTGTGCCCGCCCATCCCAGAGGTTTCGAGTGTTATTACCCCACAGATGCTCTTCCCAGGGCCACCAGCAGCCCATGGACCAAAGGCTTTGCCCTGGCAGATCCAGAGCTGCAGATGCTGGGAAGAGAAAGTCTTCATGGGGGCAACTTTCCTCCAGGCTCTCAGGACTCTGCTTCCTGCCCCTTATCCTCCCCAGCATCGAGTGCCCACATCCAGGAGCTCCCAGCCCTATTTGCAGACCCCTAACGTGTTTTTCCTTGGTGGCTTTATGGAGGAAACGTGCCCCCGAGCACAGACCTGTTTCTCGGCAGCTCTCGCAAAAGCCCTGTAGCAGCGCAGGGACCACAGGCTCAGAGCTCAGTTTGCTTTGTACTGGGGCAGATCATCCCAGACCCACCTCACCCCTTTTATTTCTACACTAGCAAAGCAATAAGCACACCTACTTCTGCGCAAACTTGCGCCTCAAGTAGCCAATACTGGCAGGAGGCTGGTGGCCCAGAGGGCCGATGCTGAGGAGAAAGCCAAGATTTTAGGGAAAAAGCAGTACACAAGTGAGCACAGCTCCCTGCACAATGAGGCAACACCTGCTGCAGCCATAGAACCCCCCACAAAAACCACCCCTCCAGGAAAAAGCACCCCCCAGCTCCTTTTAAAGCACTGGCCCAAGGTGGGGGCAATTTGCTGGGAGCAGGAAACCCTGACTGGGCTCGTTAGAAGCTCCTGGGGGAATGTAGAAGCCCATTAATCCCCTCCATGCTGGGTGCGACCTTGGCTTTGCCCCCTTGCCTTGCCCCCTTCCCAGGGAAAAGGGGTCGGGGGTTCCTCGGTGGGGTGTTCGGCGAGGGGCTGGGGTGGGGGTGAGCCCCCCGGCACCTCCCTGCCCCTCTCCCCATCGGCCGCGGGGTTTGGAGGAGCCGGAGCCGGCCACCACCCCACCTTTGATTTTTTGATTTGCTACAGCTCTCCTGACCCACGCTGACACAAATCAAACCAAGTCCCAAAGCTTCTCCCCATCTTAAAAGACTCTCACGCAGCAGGAAAAACATTAAAAAGCAGCCAGAGTGGGCAAAGAAAGTTTCTCTCCAAGCAGCTCTATTTTATCACCCCGTTGTTCTCCCTGTAAAGGGCTTCCAAACAAAGTTTATTCAGCATCGACTCATTCAAGCCTTGCACCAGAATTGATCCCGCGCATTTCCCTTCTTGCCTGCTGTGAGGGCATTGGCTTTTAAACCATCTCCCGGAGAAACAGCATTAAAGAAGAGGAAGACTGTATTGATTTCTGCATCCTTCTGATGGACCCCCATCTTTCATTTTAAGTGCACAGGCATTTCTGTGACTATAAATCTCTCTGGCCATTAAAATATTATAGAATCTTTTCTCCTTAAAAAAATAATATGGAGGAATGGTGGGGTTTTTTTATTTCCTTAAGGCTGTGAAGAAGAGCCCAGAAAAAGCACCTTGTTTCAAATCCCATTTTACAGGGAAGAGTCCCCAGCTCTGCTGTTGGGTGATACGTCTCTGGGGTTTGTGTCTGTAACCAGGTTTTATCGCTTTTGCCCAGCACAGGACGGTGCTGCAGCACTGATGGCTGTGGAAAGTCTTGCATACAGGATGATGCCCTAACGGTCCAGGTGTTTGTATAAGTAATAGGTTCAGAGCTTGCAGAAAAACATCTTTTTTTGGAAACTCTGGATACTAAACTTCATCCTTCATGGTTTCAAATGGCATGGAGCAAACCGAACAGGGAGGGCACTGGCAGCGTGTGGTCCCCACTGCGGGGTATGGACCCTGGGGAGGACAGTCCTGGCAAGGGACGGAGCTGCCCCTTCTCCCATGACAGCCCTGCTCCCTGGTGATGGCAGTGACACCCCAGGGACCTGCACCCTGAATTCCTGCAGTTCAGCCATGGGGCGGTGGGGAGATGGGGAAGGAGAAGGCAGGAGCCCACTGGTAGACTTCTCTCTGTTACCCAGTGAAGTCAGGCTCATAATTTCTTAATTGAAGAAGCCTACAGGTTGTATGCAAACTTGCTTAGCCTTTTATTGCGCTGCACCCGAGATGGATGATGGGATGGACCAGCCAGTCCCACAGCTCCCACAGCCACGGTTTTAATTTTATCCAGTTACCATTTGGGTTCGAAAGCCTTCCCCTGCAGGGCTGCATCCCCCCCAGCCTGGGGAGCCAGGACTGGCGAGGGTTAGGGACAGGGGTCCCGGGAGAGAGCTGCTCCAGGGGAGAGCCAGACCTCGAGGGGCTCACGCAGGGGAACAGCGGGGTCGATTCCCCATGTGCGACTTTGCTGTGGGTCATGTGCACACACACACATCCACACCTCGTCCGTCCGAAACTCCCCAGCACCTCCAAAGCACTGACCATGCCCCAAGAGCCCTTGTTGCCCCCCACCCAAACAGACTCAGGGCACAGAATAAGACAGAAAAGCAGAAGGACCTGGGATTTGAGGTTAACAAATAGAGAGATCAGGCTCAAGATGTAGCTGGGGTTGCGAGGCTAAGTGGTGTCTCCCAGGGAGCCCAGATTTCATCTCCTCTCCAAGACAGACTGATTTGCTGCCTTTGCAGGCGGGAGAAAGATGCTGCCCAGGATAACGAGAGCCTCGGTGAAACCAGAGAGAAGAAGGGGGTCAGCAAGGAGGAGCGGGGATGTGGGTTGCTGGAGGGTCTGCCAGGGATGGGGACCCCCTCCACGGCCAGGCTGGGCTTCGGTGAGGCCACGGGTCCCCCGCTCCCCACCAGCGCCAGCAGCCCCCAGCTGCTATTTCGGGCTCTTCCTCGGCGTGGGCTGTGGCACGGCGAGAGTGACAGCAGGGAGCCGGGTGACGTTTGTGCTCAGGGTTTATTTTTCACCAGAAATGTAGAGCCGAAGGGCTGAAATATTTGCTGCAGTGCCCTGAACATCAGAGAAGGGAAAATACCCCCAGTCTCCTTTTTTTTCCCCAGCAGAACTCAAGCCCAGTCCCCACACCAGGGATGTCGTTTGTCTCTTCCATAGTTTCCCAGCATTTACCCAATTCCTTGGGTTCCCTAAGGCATTTCTGTGACTTCTGCCTTCAAAGCTTCCTTCCTGCAGGAAGGACTGCGGGGGGACAGCTTGGAGCCCCCACTGTCGTCCCACACCAGCCTCTGCCACGAGCGATCGCGGAGCATCCAGTGGCCGGAGGATTTGAGGCTGGAGGGTCCGAGCCAAGGGTTTGGAGCAGCCACTGAATTACCAGTTCCTGGGACAGAAAGGCAACACGTGGCGCTGCTGGAAACGACAAGCGGCTCCTTCTGCGTCCCCAGAACAGCCGGAATTTTGCAGCGTACAAACACCAGCCACCCTGGGGCTGGTAAGGCCTGGTCCGTGCAGCGATCCAGCAAACCTGGGCAAACTTCGCCTGAGCATCCCCCAGGCACGAGGCTGAGCCGCATTATTTGCACATGGAGCAGGATCAGGTCAGCTGGCACACGCAGCACCAACAACCTTCACGGTGGTGCTGGGGTACCTTTGCCCACTCGGGATGTGTTTCTGCTCCTCTGCAAGCAAGGAAACAAGCCTCAAAATGCCAGGGCACTGCCCCAGATGGTACCAGCCTGAACTTGCCACAAGCCCACGACATCGTCTGCGATGTCACTTGTTGATGGGGGGCTCAAGGAATCTGTTTTCATCCCAGCCAGGCGTGCTCAGGGACAGCGAGGGCAATACGGTGGAGAAATATGGAAGGAGAAGGAAAAAGGGGGAATGAAAGCGCCACAAGGGCATAAAGGAGGAGGACCAGAGGTGAAAAGGAGAAGGAAAGGGACAAAGAAACCATCAAAGAATGAGACCGGGAGAGGGAGATGAGACGGGGAGCGCAGGAGAGAGGGGGTGCGCAGCGCCGGGGAGAGGAGAGCGTGGCTGCATGAACAGGCGGCAGAAGCCCATGGAAAGGAAAAAAAAAAAAAAAAAATAGAAAAGCAATGAGAATGAGAATTGATGAGGCACAGAGAAGGGAAGAGTCTTTTCATCAGCAAGTTTGCTGGATGAAGCCAGGAGATAAATCACCCGGTGGAAGGAGCCTTGGTCTCAGTGCTTGCACCGGCTGCCTTTCTCCCTCTGTCATCTGTCTAATAGCCTGGCTTCGGGAGATAAATGGCTGCAGCTGAGCCCCGGGCTCTCCTGCCCTTCCCTCTCCCTTACCGCAGCCAGAAGAGCCAGCGTGCTGCCGGGTGGGAAGCGACGGAGAGCCCCTACACCCCCCATGGGGCCAGGGAGGACCCTGCCTGCTCCCCGGGGTCCCTTGGCTGGGGAAAGCCGGGAGCGAGGCCACGCTCGGCCCACGGCTCCTCTCCCACGGCCATGTCCCCAAGGGATAGCAGCCGTCCCAGCCCACGCCGCGTCTCCCCGGGGGCCGCGAGCTCCTGCCAAGCCCCTCGTCTTTTCTGGGTGACGGCTTGAAGCGAGCAGCGCACGCCGCAGCCTGCGGCAGAGCGGCGGCTCCCGAAGCTTTCCAGCGCTGCCGCGCTTCGGCGGCCGCTGAGCCTTCGCGTCCCTGTCGCCGGCCCCGCCGGCTCCCGGCGGAGGCAGATGAGAAGTGGCAGTCGGAGGCTGTGGGAAAATCCTCCCCTCGCCCGTCCCCGCCGCCGTTTGCTCTTTTCGACGGCACGGTTCCGATCTGCAGCCAGCCCTCGGGAGAAGATGTGGCGGCGGGGAGCCGGCAGCTCCGCCGGGAGCAGGATCCGGCCTTCGTCCTGCCCGGGGTGGGAGGATGGGAATGACCTGGGCATCACACCCTCCGGCTTTGCTGGCTTTGCAGCCAGAGACATGCACGTGCTGCTGGTCCAGCCTCTCCGTACACTGAGACGACACTAGACCAAGGTGCACAGCCCCACCGTATCCCAAGAAAAGGAGTTTTTTTGGCGTATCACCTCGCCCAGCTCTCAGCCCTGGCTGCTCTGGGCTCAGGACTTTCTGTGGTGGCACCGGCAAAGTTTGTCCCCTCAGGCTGAGGTCACATCTCTCCTGCGTAAACCTTTGTGTAAAAGCTTCGCTTTTATTTGTGATAAAACCAACAAGAATTAAATAGGGTTCTGTATCAATTACTTGTAAAACTTAGAACCAGGGTGCTCTGCTGTTATCAGAAACACTCCTATATCACTTTTTTTATCTGGAAGGAGATGCTGTAGTAAATCCTGCAGGGCTTTGCTGGAACGGCCAGTTTTATGAGGTTGGCTCTGGGGTCTTGCTGTCTTCAGAGCTGTCACCTTCCCTTGCCCCGGAGCAGCCAGCACATCTCCTCTGAACCACCACCCCCGCCGCACAAAACCTCCTCAGGACCTTCTATTTTCAGCGGTGCTGAGCTCCCCCAGCGCGCCTGGAAGCTGAAGGCAGCTGTGTGCAGTTCACACATCTAAATCCAGGCTGGGAGAGATTGGAGAGGGACCGCCTGGGCTCCGGGGTCCCAGCAGGCCAGCCCTGTCCCTGCTGCCGTCGCGATGGCAGCTGGGAGCGTGACTTATTTATGGCATTTTTATAGCAGTAAAAGCCTCAGCGCAAATGCAAAACAAGCCCTTTCCTCCCCCTGGGTCTCTCGTGCCTTCTGGGAAGTGAGCCCAAACGATGCCGGCGCAGGCACTTTGCGGATCCATCCACGCTGGGCCAGCCGCTCGCGCCGGGGCAGCTCTGGCCATGGACCTCGTGCGCTGCCCTGGGTCCCCATCGCTGCCGGCCCCCACCACGGAGCACAGGATCAGGCCAGCCTGATCTAGATCTAAAGGTACAGTGACGGTATGGCAAATACATCCCAAGGGATCATTAAATCGCACGCGTTCTGGATTAGCCGCTTATACAACTATGATACTCATGATATCTATTAGATAGCTGTTAATCTTGAATAAATGTTTTTAATGATCCACTGTTTAACATACAATAGCTGACATATAAAATCTCAGTTAAGCTGCAGAGGTCAAGTCGTTATTGGGGACTAATGGCGGCAAGGATGATGCGGAGACGTAACTCTGGATATCGGGAAAAGGAAATGTATCCTTCAAGAGTTATAAAGGCTCGCGAAAGGTTTTTCTGGTGTAGGGACCAGCCAGTGGCCTTGGGCACTACGGGGGCTGGAGCAGCCATGGGGTGGCTCTGGGATGTGGGATGAGCCCTGGGCTGAGCATCCCCCCGTGCCTGGGGGTGCAGAGGGAGCCCCGCAACCCCCCCATCCCCATGGAGTGCCACCCCCGTTGCTCATGGGTTCCTCGGCATTTTCTCCGTTTGCACCATCCGAGGGGAGGACGCGGGAGGTGAGAACTAGCCAGGCAGCCCGAGGGATGGCTCTGCAGGCATCTTGAGTTCACTGCAGCCGACACAGGCATGGAAAATGGCAGAAATTGCTGTGACAGTAATACCTGATGCTTGAGCGAGGAAACCCGGAGAAGCAGCGTGGCCCAACATCCACCCACTTTGTCACGGGAAACAACAGTTTCTCCAAGTCAGCCCTCCTCAGCTGGCAGGTCTCCTTGCCTCACCCATGGCCACGAAGCCCAAAGCCCCCGGCCAGGTGTGACCTCCAGCGTGTCACCGCGATTGCACCAGCCGGCACTGGTGAGATGCATAATGCAAGAAGGAAAACTTCCCAGATGGAGAACAGAGTACCGGGGGGGTCAACGCAGCCGGAGACCTTGGTGGAGCCTCGGCTGAGCTCGGCACTCCGGCGTCCCGGGCTTTAATTTGCTCCTTTTGCCAACTGGAAATTCCTTCATGCAAAGACACGTATAGGGTAACCCCCCGGTGCCGTGGGTCAGGATTTCTGGCCTCAGTCCCCATCCCAGACCCACGCTGGGACTGGGTTCAGGCTTCCTCTTCCCAAGTGCTGCATCCTTACAAACCCAACATGCAAGGCAATGGCAAAGCAAGGGCTCGGTGTCTTTGGAAGCCAAACACATCCCCTCCCTCCCGCCGGTAAAAGGGGGCTGGGATGTTTCGGCAATGCTTCCGCGGAACTCCTATCTCCGAGCAAGCATCTTTGAAGCCCTGGGGTGGAAAAGCAGCTGCTCTGTTCAGAGCAAAGACCCCCGGCACAAACCTTGGCAGGGAGTTTACTGCCGTGTCAGAAAACAAACAAATAAAGAAAGAAAGAAAAGACACCGAATCTCCCCCCGTAACGTGGCAACCGCTCCCCCCGCATCCACGGCAGCCTCCCTCATCTGTATGCTCCGTCACAGCCCCGCACCGTCCGCCGGGTGAGCACCATGGCAACACCGTGGTCTTTAAACACAGGAGTTTGTGCTGCGATCGCAAACAGCATTAGGCAATTTAATTAAGCAGCTGGCAAAAGGAAAAACTTTGTCTGTTTGAGGCGTTTTATTAAATTCCGGCATATTAGGCAGCTTTGCGTCTTCGCTGTCTGGTTCGAGGGATGGGAGGATGCTCCCGCCCCAGCCTTTCTGCAGCTTCACCCCCCGGCTAAAACAAACCAACCAGCCCAAGATGAGCGGGGCAGTGGGGTGCGGGGCCCGGGGAACCCCAGCACGGGTCCCTGCACCCCACCTCGCGTGCTGCCTGCACCCACACACGGGGCCGCGGCAGCAAAGCTGCGCTCCAGCCCGGAGCTGTAATTTTAGGTTATCCCCTGAAAAGCACTTACACGAGAGAGGGAATAGACCCCTCCAAAACCAGCAGCACCGGGCTGCTGCTCTGCTGGCTTTTCTGGTGGTTTCTTTCCTCGGTTAAGCTTCGTTTTGTGCAGAGAGACCCAGGGATGTTCTTTGTGGGCCTTCTCCTGCTTCTCTCGTGGCAGGGAAGGAGATAGCATTATTTCTGCTTGTCTAGGAGGAAGCCGGGAGATAAAAAGCCGCTGGGAGCGTGCAAAGCAAACTGCTCGGCTGCCTGCACCTTGCCATCACGCCGATCTGCCAGGAGCCGACGGGCAGGAGCAGTGCCCGCTTCTTATCTGGATGCTTCTCTCCCTCCACTTAGGATGTTTTTTAAATGAGGAGGGCTGGGAAATAAGCCCGTCGTTCTTTTGCTTTCAGGCTTTGGAAGGGTTGCGGTGGCTCTGCCTGCCTCCAAAATGCTCCCACAGGTTTCTGTGGCTTCCTGGAGATGCTGCTGCCAGCTTCAGGCACAGCCTCCAGCCTGGAGCATGCAGGAT
Source organism: Aviceda cuculoides (assembly GCA_035590195.1). NCBI lineage: Eukaryota > Metazoa > Chordata > Aves > Accipitriformes > Accipitridae > Aviceda > Aviceda cuculoides. The sequence goes on along the minus strand of JAVJGG010000053.1, from coordinate 3,249,728 downwards.
TTGGCCCTGCTCAGCCCATGAAGCACTGAGCACATCCCAGAGCTGCTTTTGGTCCCACACTCATTGCCTGGGGATAAGCACGGTCCCATCCCACCAGGACACCGAGAGACGGGGTGCTTCATTGGCCAGTGAGATGCTCAAGGAGGATCCGGGATCCCTGGGCTGGGGGTCCCTGCAGAGCAGCTTCTCCAAAACCTGGCTCAGCAATGTTCGGGCTTTCCGAAGGTTTCTTCCTCTTGGAAATAATCACCTTCCCTGCCCCTCATCTCCCTTGTTCTCTTTGATTGCAAAAGTTGAGACCATGAGACCTCGGCAGGGAGCAGCGCCGGGGCCGGGGGGCCGCACACAGCGGCGGGGATGGATGCTGAGATGGCACCCGGCTCTCCCCGCGACACCCAGAGCCGTGGCCGGGGTCCTTAGTGGGGCCAGGAGTTAAATCCATCTGCGCTGCCCTGCCTGCTTCGAAAGGCGGCTTTGGAGGTGCCGAGCTGGCGGCACGAGCTCTGAAGGCGGCAGCTTTTCCCCCTGCATGCCGCATGATCACATCTATGGGAAACCTCGACTCCATTATTTTTCAGCTGGGCAGCCCTGGGGCCATCTCATTTTATTCCCGAGAATCGCAGGGCCGGTCTCCAGGCCGTGGGGTTAACTGGTGCATTTGTAAATGTCTTGCAAAAGCCAACTGGAAAAGCTAGCTGATCTCTGCTCTGGATTGCCTGAAGAAATAAGGGACTGGAAAGATGGAGTCTTGGTCTCGGCTCATAGCTGACTTGTCCTTTACTCTGCAAAATCTGCATCGTTTAACAAAACGCATGCTGCATTGGACTGCAGCTCGCATTTTTGGAAGCATCTCTAATGACTGGCACCGTCTCGGGGCTGCAGCAGAAGCTGAACTCCGGCTGGACTCTGCACCTGCAGATCCCCCTTCCCAGCACCCTCGCGGTCCCTTTCGAATGTCAAAGTCAAGAACATTCCAGGCAGAGAGGGGATGGAGAAGGCAGGGAGAGAGGTCAGGCGGGGTGGGTGCCGGTGAGCTCGGTGAAAGCAGGAGGGCTGCCAGGCTTGGTTTTGTGGGCACCTGTCTGCTCCCCCTGCAACCACCTCTTTTGCAATCTGAAGAGCCCTAGCCCATTTTGCTCTCCACACGGGGACTGTTACACAGCTCTGGCCATCACTGTTTCCCTGCCTGGACCCTTCCTGGGCAGGAGAGGCTGCTGGCGCTGCTCAGATCACAGGAGTATCACTGGCTTTGGTCTGCTGCTTTATTTATTCCCAAATAATCCCCAGCCTGCCGTGTGCCCTTTCTGACTGTTGCTGCACCGTGTCACCGTTTCCAGAGCTATTTTCAGGATCTTCTTCCTGAGTGGCAATAGCTAATTTAGAGCCCTTCAGCTTGTAAAAGCCATCGCTGAGCCTCTGAGAGCCTAGCGCAGCATTTCAAATGGCATTTGCCTCCTTAATCACCCAGAGACTGTAGAAAATGCTACCTGTGATCAACAAAGCTCCCAGTCCCTGGCACACGGGGAGCCGCGCGGAGCCGCGTGCCCCAACCCCAGCACCCACAGAAAGGTCCCAGCGTGCCAGGATGCCCCGAGCATCCCGAGTCCATTCGAAACCCTTCCCCTTCCCTTTTTTTGCTGTGCTGGATTCCCACTTTCCAGCTCTGCAGTGAGCCCCAGCTCGCAGGCACCACCACATCCTTGCCCCAGGACCTTCCTGGCAAGGCTCAGCTCCAACCTGCCCAGGTCGGAGGCAGAAAGCACGGTTCCCTTCCATGAACCGGCACGCACGGCAATGGGGAGCGCTGCCCGGCAGCAGGGAGCCGTGCCGCAGGCGCAGCCTGTCCCTGGCACCGTCGTGCCGTGGCTGAGAGACAAACAGCCCTGGCCTGGTAATGAGCTCCCCCAGTTCCTCCTCCCCGCCGTGCTGTGGAGCGGCAATGTTAAATAATTCAGGCGAGCTCCTGAACCGCCTGGAAAACACCTCCAGGTCGTTCCTAATGAGCTTGCTGCAGACCTGCCATCCAGGGCTAGAGGAGCAGGGAGAGCCGGTCCCTCCACCAACACGCAGACAGCACAGCCCACCGCCGGGTCCCCAAATACTGCCACCTGGCTGGCTGCCAGGTTCCCCAAATTCCTGGGCCACGCGTGCAGCACCACGAGCATCTCGCAGCAGGATGGAGGCGGCCGGGCCGTGTCCCGCCTGGTACAAAGCGGACCGGGACCTGCATGGGTGCACGTGGCAGGGCCACGAAGCACAAGCAGCAGCGCCAAAGCCAGGCAGATTCAAACGGGGCAGAAACGGTCAACGCAACAGAGGACGAAACCTGGCACAAATTTCCCCCCCAGGGAGACGGACTCTGCTTGCTGGTGCTTTCAAAGCCAAATCCTTTCAGCATGGCCCAAGCGCTGGGTGCCGGGGCGTTGCGCGGAGCTGATGGGTAGAGCAGGGCACTGCCTCCCTCCAGCATCCAGCCCTTCCATCCCTTCCATCCCCAAAGCCTCGCTCCGCAGGACGGCGGCACGGGTGGCCGGAGGGAACCACATCGGACCCTGCAAGCAGCAACAGCTCCGGAGCAGTGCCAGAAAGCCTCAGATCAAGCCCTGCGCTGCTGGCATTTCCCTGTGTCCTCTCATTTTCCCCTTCCAGCATCCCCTTTCCCTTGTGCCAAGCCCCACGGTGCTCTCGGCAGAGTCTGGCCGGGTGCCCCAGCCCGGTGGGGGGGGCAGGAGTGGGGCACGGCGGACACAGCCCCCTCACCTGCTGGGGGCCCTTGCCAGGCTATTGCCTGTCATTTTCTGGTTCTCGGTGGCAGGCTCCGATGACAGACACTGCTGCCGCGACGTGACTCCCCAGGGGTCTTGGGAGCACCGGGGATGGGAGGAGGAGGAGGAGGAAGGAGGAGCAGGGTGGGTGATGGTGACACGGGCCAACGCATGCACCCTCCTGGGAGGGCAGCGTGTCCGGGAGGGAGTATTCGGTCTCCCTGAGGCTGGCTACAAATCCAAGGTTTAATGTTTGCTTGGCAACATCCTGCAAGGGGGTTAAGTTTACAATAACAAAGCCTGCTGCCTGTCGATGGTGTTTTGTGCTGCTGCTTTGGGGCTACGGGAGGGGCAAAGGGTGAAAATGCAGGTGGGAAGAAAGTGGTGGGAAAAAGAGGGAGATGGAGCGATCCCCCCTGGGCTATGGCACTGCAGCGGGCTGCTCTCACTGCTCAAATTCCCACCTAACTTTCATCTCAGGGGGAATTTCCCACAGCTGCTGAGCTCCTCTGCACTCCAGGGAAAGTCCCAATAGTTCAAAGGGGCTGTAGGAAAACCAGATTAATCCTTGAAGGCAGGAAAATCCAGGAGATCCCCAACTCTGGAGGCACCAGCCCCAGCCCCGCTCTAGCAGACCGTTCTGCCTGCTTTGCTCAGTAGGACTTCAGGGGTGGGTGCACCCATGGGTGACACCGCGACTTCTCCCATTCCTGGTTTCTGGGTGGAAAAGCACGCCCGAGAGCTGAGCCCGAGCCCTTTGCTCGCCGCAAGCCAGAAACTGAGCAAGACCAACACGGGCTTGTCTGGAGAGTCCTGGCCTTGAAAGTGGAGCAGACGCGAGTCCCAGACGGCCCTGCCAATTCCAGCTAATAAAAAGGGTATTTCACACATCAGGCACTTCGCAGACACGTTAATGAGAGCAAACAAAGGCTCCGCCATGCAGATTAGGGGATGCAGGAAAGCAGCTGGCAGGATGGGCTCAGCCGGACGCAGCCAGCCCAGCCGCTGGACTTTGCCATCCTGCTCCTGGGGGACACCTCCGGGAGCATCCCGGGGACCACGGCCGGACTCTGCCCGCCGGCAGCTCCAGGAGGCTGGAACGCTGCTTGGGAGGGCAGTACCGTGGGGCTCGGCCACCCCTGATTGCCCCCCCCGGCAGCTCTGCCCGGGTGCTGGGGAGGGGATCGGGCAGGTTGGAGCTCCCCAAACCAGTCCTGGGACTGGGGAAGGGGGGAGCACGGTGCTGTAGCTGCTCCCCCAGAGCCAGAGGAGGCGGGACGCCAAGAAATCGTATTTTTCGTGCAGCCGAGCACCACGTAAATACGAGGGAAGGCGAAGGGGTGAAGGGGGACCCTAAATCACCGCCCTTGCTCCTGCCACGTATTTCGAGTGCAGAGGGAGGACCAGTGGGCAGTGGGATGCTCGCTGCCGGCCGAGAGGATAGAGCCGGGGGCTCACCCACTCGTGGGCAGCAGGGACAGCCGCAGGCCAGGTGGGATGCAGCAGCTCCTGTACGGAGCAAACGGAGGCACTCGAACCGATGGGTGGCCCTCCCCATGGGTGACGGGGGGAGAAGGGTGCTGTGCACCCCAAGGGGCTGCAGCCGCTCAGGACACACGTGTCTCAGCGCTGTGAAATCCAGTGTCGGCTCTCGTCGGGACAGTGCTGCTAGGAGTGGACTACGACCCAGGATCTTGCAGTTGCTTCAACTCTAGTGACATTACGAGCTTTAAACTGCACGACTGCCACATTAAAGCCTGATTTCTGCTACTTCCCGTGTGGACTATCCAGAAATGGAAGCATCGCTAGAAGGATTAATTCCCCCCCCTCCCTTCTCCTTTCCTAAAGGAGAGATTTCATGCCATGCTGAATAAATAAAATAATGTGATATTACAAAAGACTGCAGCACAGTATATTAGATACCGCAGCACTGTTGCAGGGCATCTGTCAGCACCAATCACGATGACTGATGACTTATCAAGAATGGACCTGACATTTCCAAATGAGCTGTTTTGATAGAGTTGTCATTCAAAGGGGATCTAAAATAAAATAATAATAATAATAATAATAAACCCAGATAGGAACAGGAAGAGAAATGGAAAACATTTGCTGCCTCTGTCCCACCTATTTAAGGGTTCCCAGCTTGGCAGCAGGACAATTTGGCATACGGCATCGGCGGGCCGGGAGGGACGTGCACAGAGACTTTGCTAAGGCACAGCTACAGCCCAAATTTCCCTTCCGGATCCAACCCCTAGCCAGGGCCCAGAGGGCCAGATGGCCCCAGCACCCTCATCCGCACAGCAGGGCAGGATGCAGCCGCCCCGCTAATGGAGGGGGGTCACAGAGCCAGCATGAGGGGGCACATGCTCCCGTGTCCTTTCCCTCAAACAGCTTTTAAACTCCCTGATTTCAAAGACAACGAGACGGCTACAAGTTTTGCGACACCGGGCAGCTGGGGAAGGCTTCGGCGGGCGTTTCACCCCACCGGGCGCCGGCGGCATCGAGGAGAGCAGCCCCGCGCCACTGCAACCAGCACCTTCGGGGGTGCCAGGGCTGCTCAGCACCCAACGCGTGTCGGCGGGACGCCCAGCTACGAGCGCTCGCAGCACGGCGTGGTCCACCCGAACACCCGACATCTCTGTGCAGACGTGGCACGTCAGACCGCTGCGCTCCGAGCAGCTCCCGGGGCAGAGCCTGCAGCCTGGGAACACTGGGCAGGCAGAGCCTTGCTGTGCCTCCTTGCCTTTTCCTCTAGGTACTCTGCATACCCTTGAATTGCTTTAAATAAAATAATATCACAGCGTGTTATTGCTCTTCCGGAGAGGAAAATTTGCAAAGGACGTGGATAAAGCTGGGGCTGCGTGGAACTTGGGGCAATAATATTGCGCTGGCCCTCGTGGCTGGGAACCGAGGGAGCCCTGCCCGCAGGACAGGCTTTGCACACCCGGGAGCCCGTGGATGCAATCCTGCACCCAGGAATCCTCAGAGCTCTGCAGGGGGTGAGGGCGAGAGTCACCCAGGGCTGGAAACGGTGCCGTGCCATGGGGAGAGCCTTCCTACAGGCGACGGGGCGGCTCGCGGCCCCGACACGGAGAGCCTGGATACGCAGCATCCCCCGTGGCAGAGCTGGCTGAAGAGAAGACAGGGCCGTGAGCCCACTCCCAGCCAGTCCCTTCCCCTTGCAACCAGCAAGAACGGGCCCACGGAGCATATCTGTAGCTGGTGGGTGCATCCCCCGGGTGGGTGTTGTTGGAGTCAGAGCACCCGGGAGCTGCGTGGGGAGGCAGGGTGGGGAGACGCAGCCCGCCGTCAACTTGTCTTAGGAGGAACTGACAAAATACTGTTTTTTAAAAAAAAACCACCAAAGCTACTCTCTGCACGACTGAGCTCTGAGCAGATCTTTATCCATTCACGTCGCAGAAGGAGGGGGAGGAGCTGGTTTGTGGAGGAACTTTCAGATGTGTCATTATGGGTTTAAAAGGGCTGTAAAAAAAGATGAACCTGACACGAGATGTAGGCATGTGTGTGCATATGTATGTGTATTAAGAGGAAAGAGAAGTTCAAGAGCCATTTTCAAGCAAAAACCTACGGCGGCAGCAGCAACAAGCTAAGTTGTTCTTCTACATAATACGGAACAAAATTAAGGGCTTTACCTTTCCAGTGCCTCTTCTGCAGCCACCTCCAGGGTATTTACACCAACCACAGTAGGGAGAGGAGGGAAGAGCTCAAACACACACTGTCAAGGGGCTGAGGTTGGGGCCAGGCTCCCCTGAGGGTGCACGGGGTGCAGATTTACAGCCCCAAGGCTCTCAGAAATCAAACCACCACAGGGAAGCACTCTAGGAATAGCACAGGAAAAACACACCGCTCATCCACCAAAATCCTCCAGCTGGCTGCAAAATATCCGTGATGAGCCCCTTAAGACCAGAGGTTAATGAACACAGAGCCCAACACCTACCTCCCCAGCAAAGCAGCATCACTCACCACCTGCCCAGTTAAATAGGCAGCTCCAGGATGGCTCTAACGGGGTCCTCCTGGCCCTGACGAGGCCCCATCATTACGTGATGGCTGCCAAGCCCAGCTGGAGGCTCCTGCTCCTGCAATGGCAGCGAGTGACGTTTTCCAAGCCGCCAATCACCATACCAGTGACAGCAGCAGCCAGCACTGGTGACGCCGAGATGGCTGTGCTGGAGCTGGGTGGACGCGGCTGCAATGCTGGTTGGGTCAGCTTAGGGGAAAATTTAGGAGCCCCCGGAATCAGGCTGGTCTGGGCTTAGGGCCTTCCAGGAGTGATTTTAATTGTTTTTACCTTCCGACAAGATGGGCTTCGACCTCGGTTGCGCAAAGAGCTAACCAGATCAGCCCTAAGCCAGACCGGGACGCCTGCAGGGCCCGGCAGCCGTAGCGCTGGGCGAGGGCTGCCCAGCGAGTGGGAGGCTCGGCTGGGGCAGGATCACCTCCAGATCCTGCCCAGGTGCCATGAAAAGACGGGGAAGCAAATTGAGCTGGTGGCGGTGCCGGGCAGGGTCTGCCAGGTTGCTGTGCGAGCTCGCAAGTCGGCAAGGGTGCGTGTGGGTTAGGTCACGGGGTGCCGCAGGGAGGGGGTGAGCAGGGGATGATTTCACTTATTTTAACTGGCCCTGAAAGCCGTTTCATCTTCATCACAAGTCTGTTGTGACCCCCCTGCCCTAAACTGGAGATGACATTTTTCCCTGAGACATCAGTTTATGTAGCTGTCATTTAATCTTCGTCTTGCTAATACACTTATTTCTCCTCTTCCCTTCGCCCTACTCCTTCTCACAACTTGCTGCCTGCTGCTTTTAATAGGAAAAGGCAGCAGGGCTGTTGGTCGGAGCAGAGCAGCAGTGTCCCAGCACGGGGCTCGAGAGCACGCTCATACTCAACCTCACAGGTTTTGGGTAAGCTCTGAAACCAGGTTTCTGTTCATCCAAGAGTCACAGAAAGTACGTTTTCCCTTTAAAGCGAAGCTATTAAAACTCATGCTCAGGCCATATTCCAGTCTGGGTGATTACTGCCTGCCAACATCTCATTCCCTCTGCAGTTTTAATTGGTGCTATTAAAGAGCTGCAATGCTTCACCCCAGAAGAGGCTCAGTCTATCAGGATGAAGAAGCCCTCTCCTTAGTGCTTGTGTTAAAATTACCAGACACTTGGGACTGGGGAGGAGGGAAAGCTGTGCAGAGCCGGTGTGTGGCAAAGCACCTGCTCCCTGGCTCGGGAGCGTTTTGCTGTCACTTTGCCCCATGTTAAATGACGCACAGAAGCTGCAGAGCAGGAGGGAGCCGGGGCTGGGCTTCTCGGAGATGGATGATGTGATGGGAGAACAGATCCAGCGCCTGGGGCTGCCGTATCCTGATGACAACTCAAGCGTCTGCTTCGCGCTGGGGACAGAGGAGAAGGGAGGCTGCAAGGCTCAGAAAGTAGCGGGGTGGTTACGCCAAGTTCCCTAAACTCGGACGGCTTCGCTCATCCCGACCCCACCGGGCATCAGGCAACTTCCAGCTAAAGCTACACCAGAGACTCACTTGGTATTCGAGACCCAGCAAGCACCTTCTTCAGTCTAAATTAAGTATTAAAGTGAAAGGCAATTCAGTGAGACCATGAATTCATTAGAAACCATAACTAGATCCAAAAGGCGCTGCAGATGACAACGCATCGGGGAGGTGGGGATGGGGCGGGGGGAGCAGGGTGCAGACAGAGATGTACAAGCAGCAGTGACTTAAAATCAGAAAGGGGAAACAAATCAGTGCATTACTTTTGATGAAGATTAAATGACAGCCCCTGCTTCAAAGGTCAAGCAAGAGAGGCTAACAGGCTGTGACAAACCAGAATGCATGGACACAGGCAGCCAATTCCCTTAAATAAAACTTTTATTGGCCATGATATCTGAAACCAAGCAGCCCACGATAGGGATTAATGGTTTTCCCCAGCCTCCCCCAGCACGCTCCATCCCGGGGAGGGCCACGGCCGCGGGCTGGGTGCTGCCCCCCCGGGCGGCCCCGCTGCAGCCGGGGATGCCAGAGGGCCGTGGGGCCGGGGGAGGAGGAGCGAGACGGAATCACTTAGCCTTCATTAGGCCAAATTAAAATCAGAAGTGAGATGACAATTACAATTTGTGACCGGCTAATTGTTCGCCTCAGAAGCTGATCGTTGTGCAGATTGGGAAACTTAATCGTTCGCAGTCCCAGGTGGGTTGGCTGTGACCCCTGCCGAAGAAGCGGAGCTCCTGCCGGCGCCGCCGCCGGCTCTCCAGCCGGCCCTGGGGATGATGTCCTGCAAGCTGCGGAGCCCCAGGGGGCTGGCAGGACCCCCAGAGCTCCTCACTACCTCTGGCTTTGGCGCCTGGAATGGAGCAGAGCTCCCGCGGGTCCACCCCTGCGTGAAGGACCTGAGTGCCCGGCTGTACGGGATGGCAGCGGGGGGACCTGCCGCCTCCACCGCGGGAGCACCCACCGTCCTCGCCCTGCGTGGTGCCACGGTGGACTTGCCTGCGAACCTCCCCCCCCTGCCCTCCCAGCCGGGGAGGGAGCTCCCTTCGTGCTGGGCTTTGTGAATGCTGCCGCCGTTCACTGCTCCATCATCCTGCCAGTGATGAGCACGGTGTGTCAAGCCCAGCTCCCATCAATCAAGCCTACCCCTTTCGGAGCATCCTTCTTGATTTTTATCCCCAGGGTGCTCGGGAAAGGGTGTTGTGAACGCTCAGATGTAATTATAGCTTCTAATGGGGCTGCCAGAGAGGGGGAAGGTGCCAGATTTCAGGGGAAACGGGGACCTCCAGCTCCTGCCTTCGCTCCGGCTCTCCCACCCCCTGGGTTTCTGGCAGGCTCCCCGGCCACAACGCTCGCCGCGCGGGAGCCGGCTCTCTGCCGGGGGCTGCGGAGCCGGGGCTCACATCAGCCCCGTGTCCTGGGAGATGCAGGTTGGAGCGTGGCGGGGGCTTTCCTTGGGAAGGCGTCCGCTGCGATGTGCAGCCGGGCCCTTTGCAGTCCCCTCTCCATCAGGCAGTGCCCTGGCGAAGGGACCTTTCCCTGCTCCATCTCGCCAGGCTGCTAATTAGCTGCGAGGTTCACGCGTGTCTCTCCGGTAGCAGGGGATGGCTCAGCTTGATTTTCCTCCCGCTTTACCACCATCACGGCCCTGCTGCTGCCCGGGCTTTCTCAGCAGCAGGCGGGCTGAAGGGCCAGGCAGGGAGAGCAGCAGCCAGCTTGGCATCTCCGCCAGCCCAGTGCCACCCTGGCGCAACCAGCAACGCAAGCCTAAAGCATCTCCCGCAGACTGCAGCTCTTCTCCCTGCAAAGAGGCTCCGCGCTGGGTCCCTGTGGGTTGTGGGGGGTCCTTTCCCCCAGGCAGCTTTGAGACAAGGAACGGCTCCCGCAGCTCCGGCAGCTCCCGCAGCCCGGGGGAGGCTGTCGGCACGGCACGGAGCGGGGAGCGCGGTGGCTGCCAGGGGCTGACAGCAGCTGGGCACTGGGATGTGATAACTCCTGTGGCTGTACATGCCTGTTGAGCTGCGACAACATGACAGCAATAGTAGCTCATAATCCGCACAAGTGTGTGTTTGTGCCTTGCAGCAGTGTGTGTGCTGGAGAGGCAGGTGCATGCCAGGAAATGATGATATGTATTTCCGTGACATATCATTTCCCTCTGTTGTACATTGCAGGCACGGGGAAAGACCCCACGTATCGTTACGGTGGGAGAAAACGCCGTCAGCCTGCAGGGAAGAACGGTTCCTTGTTAACCATTTGGGACAAGATTTTCAAAGGGCTCATCTCCCATGTGCCTGTCTGAATGATGCAGACAGCTCTGAAGCTCTGGACACTGAGTTCTTTTGAAAAATCAAGCCAGTACTGCACAGGAGCTGGGAATGAAGAGGGATGCTCCTATCTCTTCCATTTATTTCCTCATCTCTCTAATCAAACAAACAAGTAGCATGCCTGGAGCTGCAGCGGGCAGGCAGAGGCTGTTGGAACCTTCCTCTCCAGAGATGTCAAAGCCCAGAGGAAAGTGTCCATCTCTCTGTGTTGCTCCTGGCTGCTCAGACACCCCAGGGTCCCCATCCCATCCAGCACAAAGGCTTGGTCCCCAGCCCAGCCCGTGGACATCTCAGGCCCTAAAACCAGTAGACCCGACAGCCGGGGTAACCGCTGTCCCGGCAGCACGACTGTGCTGCATCAGCCCGAGCGACCTTCCCCGGCGGATCAGCCTGCAAACAGGAGCGACCGATACCCCTCGGCACGGCCCGAGGGCTGGGGTCGGAGGCGCGGGGGGGTGCATTAAGGCTGGCTCGTTTGCAGAGCAGCCCCCTCAAACCTCTCCCCCTCCCTCTACCCACACCAAGGCCAAGGGCGGCAGCCTTTGAGAGGGGACGCTCCAGGCAATGTCAAAAGCTTTTGGGCTCTGCTACCCTCGTGGCACCCTGCAAACCAGCCGTGAAGTCAATCTGGGCTACAGGCTCCAAAGGGGACAGAGACCAGGGCTGTCGTTTGGGGAGGGCACGTCCACGTCCTTCTGTTGGGCCAAACCCCCCAGGTCCCTGGAATAAGGTATCGAGTCCCAGCCAGACAGTGGAAACACTGGTGAAAGTGGCTCACGGCAGCCCGGGGTGCCGGATCGGGTGCAGACCGAGGGGCTGCCCGGAGCCTGCGCAGCCCCCAGCTGGGGGGGTCCTGTCCTGGTCCAGGGTCTGGGAACGGCCAGGGGCTGCTCCAGTATGTCCCCCTGGGATATTTTAGGAAGAAATGTTCTGCCACTGCAGTGTTTTGATGTTAGTCCCTTCAGAGGGATAAATCGAGGCTCTTTAAACTTTTGTCAGCAGGGGAGGGGCGTGTGGGGAGGAACGGGTTATTAAACAAAGCTTAAAAAAAGGAGAGAATTCCTGAGCATAATTAAAATCTAAACCACCATGGGATGTCTCCTGTTATTTCTCTAGAGGTGTCTGTTGTTGGAAGCAATATTTCTTCATCTAAGCAGTATCGCCGCAGGCGGGGAACGTTGCACAGACAACACGGAGAGAAGAGGCGAGGGCCAGGGAACCAGGGACCTCGCTCGGCCACCGTCGTGCTGGGGGCTCAGCCGGTCCCTTGCCATCTCCATCTTATTTGTCTCTTTATTCATGGGTTAAACTGCTCTTCCAGGAGCGAAGGGAGCCAGGAGCTCGCAGGGACAGCTGGCTGCCCACCTCATGGTGGTTGGCCCGGGCAGGGGCCGGGCAGGGGTACAGGCAGGGGTACAGGCAGGGGTACAGGCAGGGTTCGGTGCCAGCAAACTGATGGGAAGGTGACTCCATCATCGGCGGACGGGCAGCGGGACGGGGTCGCATCGTGCGTGCCAAGCGGGGCGAGGGCGGCCGCGGCTGGAGCCCAGCCTCGCTCCCTTTGATCTGCAGCAGAAGAAAGGTCGGGATGGCAATGCAGCTGCTTGTAAGTGCCGTGAAATCAGGCTAATTTCTAATTACAGGGGAAGTCTCTCTCTGTTATCTTGCTGACACATTCTGGCCTCGTTAGGCCCTGTGGCTGCAATAGAGGGCTGGAGTCACAAAACACCTTCTGAGGGCTCGCTGACCCCAGGGAGTGACACAAAAGAGCATCTCAGCAGTGTCTGCGGGGATGCAAGATGCTCCCGGGGGGAGGCTGAGCCTGCCCTGCGGAGGCCTGGACTCCCCCGCTGCTTCCCACCGTAGACCGCATCCTCGTGAGCCGCCGCTCTAGTGCCATGATGTCCCTGGCAATGCCGTAAGGACACGAGATCCTACCAAACCCCTCTGGGCTGGCAGGTGCCCAGAGGCAGCGAGGGCTACCTCGGTTCTCCCTTCGCCGTGCTGCCGGCCAGCAGCAGCTCTGCTGCATTCAATAGCCGGCCCCGGTGGCCGCAGGAGAGGGGAAGTTCTAGCAATAAAAAGCAAGGCCAAGAGCAGATCCGGGCTGGTGATGACCCATCAGACAAGGTGAACAAGCCCCTGCCCCTGTGCTACAACAGCTTGTCGCTGACCCTAAAAGCCCCCAAGTCTTCCCATGATTTTATCTGAGCTTCAGTGCACTGCTCAGGGTTAAGCCAGTAATTGCAAACCCAATATTTCAGCAGCTTATTAGGACGTGACAACCAGAAAGAGCACATTGGTGACATTAAAGGGTTGGACGTGAAGCTCTCCCCGGCCGTGCTGGTACTTTGTCCCCCCCAGTCTCTGCTTACCCTCCATGTTGTTTCCCCACGTGTAACACACACGGCAGCCTCTCTGCAGGAAAAAAACCAAAGTGGGTGGCTTGCGTGGCTTGTGCCTCTGAAGAAATTAGGCAGAAGAGCTCAGAGCCACATGCTCACCTGCTGAGAACCCTGCACTGCTCTCAGGGCCCAGGTACAGGTTCATCAGCCAGAAACTGGTGAAGGCAAAATGACTCTCCAAATCTCTAAAAAAGCCTCCAAACATTTGCAAAGCCAGCCCTGGCCACGCTCGGGTCCAAGCCCTGCTTTCAGCCAGAGGGAGCCGGGCAGCCCTGCCCGGGGCTTTGCTCCAGCCTTGCAAACTGCTCAGCGATGCTCATGAGCAGCTAAGAAGTATCTAATCCAGCCGAATAAATCTGGGCGAGGTATTACTTTTGGTATTAAGCGTGGATTTAAAAATGCTTTTCTCTCTGTGCTGGATTTCACCGAGGAAAACCTCAGGTGTCCTACCAGTATGGCTGGAAGTATGACACTGAAGTCACATCTCAGACCCCATCAAACCCTGCACCAATGTGGGGGTTCGCACAGCCCGGGACCCCTCTTGCTTCTCGCGGGGCTGTTGTTCTCCACTCTGGCTGGCTTCTGCCCAGGGAGAGCCATTCCCCTCCAAACCCCGCGGCCCTCCTAGACTCCTCTCAGCCTCACCAGGGAAAAAACAAGCTGTGATTTAGCATCTGCCTCTTATAAAGGACTGGCTGGTGGCTCTGGTCTCTGCCGTTCCCTGGGAAGCACCGGGGACGCTGTGCCCGGAGCGGGAGTAGCACCAGGACAGCCCTCCCAGCCCAATCCAGGCTCCGGCACCCCATGGGATGCGCCTGCTCTCAGGGGCTGAGTCACCGAGTCAACCTCCGGCAGCTAAAAAAGCCGTAGATTAGTACAAACGCCAATAAGTCATTAGGAATCATAAGAAAAAAAAAATGTACGGTTGCCATAGCAACCGCCAGGCACGACTTTGGGACTGCTTCACCCCCTCCTCAGGCACGGAGCAGCTCGGTGGGGATGGAGGCAAAGCCCTGTGCCATGTCCCGAGAAGCCGCCGCAGCCGGGAAGGGCTCGGTGAGTTGGGGGTGGCTGTACCAGCACTGCCCTGATGGGGTTTGGGGGTGCCGAGCCCCTCCCTGGGGAGCAGCGGAGCTTTGCCACCAGTAGAGACCACAGAGGTAGTTTCCAATGGGATGGGAACCGCTTGGTCCTTCGTGAACCATGGCTCTGCCATCACAAACTAAGGGGGTCGTACGTCCACCCCCCCTGCACCCAACCCCTGGGGACAAACCGACCCTCCGCCTTCACATCTCCACGTTTTCTACGTTGGGGTCTGTGCCCCACACTGCCCTGCCCGTGGCCAAACCTCGGGGCGCTCGGTGGCTGATAAAGGTCCCTCCTCAAACTGAAGGGGATGGAAAAACCCTTCACGGGTGAGGAATCGTGCTTATTCTTGGCAAAATCCACTTCCAGTTTAGTTAAAAAAAAAAAAATCATCTAACTGACTGCTGGGAGCCTGAGGGCAGAGGAGGGGCGGAGGGAATTGGTAACGGAGAGGGAATTGGTAACGGAGAGGGAATTAGCCCGTAGGAGCAAGACTGTGATGAGCCAGGGCGACCTGGCTGTTGGCGTTCCCGAGTTTGGAGGATGCTGGGCTGGAGCCGGAAGGTTTTGAGCTGGGAAATGACCCTGATGTCCCATGTGTCCTGGAGGGGCTGCAGGAAGGAAGAGCATGAAAGATCCAAGGCGCATCCCAGCTGCTCCTTCACTCGTCCCCCTCGTGCCAATTGCAAAGCCCCCGGTTTCCAGGGCTGCTCTGCAAGAGGAAAATCTGGTTCCTGTCCTCGTCGCATGGAGCACGCCACAAGGGCTGGCTGTCGCCCGATGAAACAAGGCTCCCGGCAGTCGCTGAGCCACCGTAGCGTCTGGCGTGAGTCCGCCGAGCGCGGGCAGAGCGTGAGGAGCGGCTGCTCTCCCACCACGTCCCGGAATCACAGCCCGCGGCGGCTCCGCGCGCGTTCCCCCTCTCCATGCTGCAGCCGCACGTGGCTGGCGGAAATGTCACCCACTTTGTCTTTAATTCACAAACATTGTCTTCCCCCCCCTCCGGGGATCGTTTTTTTTTTTTTTTTTTTTTTTTTTAGGTTTATTCACAGAATTAGATCTCTTCTGAGTTTCGGTGAGCGGCTCATTGCCTCTTAGTCATCCCAGGCTCCTGCGGAGATCAGGGAGCTGCACGGCGGGGCGATTCTGCAGCAGATGGGGCAGAGGGGGACAACGCCTGGCCGCAGGCAGCCCCGAGGGTGGGGGGGGGGGGGGCGGGGCTGCCTGGCCCCCAGCACGTTGGGGTGCCCCCCTGCCTTCGCCCCTTCTGCAATCCGTGCAAAGGGAAGACTCAGCCCGGTGGAGACAGGAGCCACATCGACCCTCTCCATCGCCTCGGGCTGCAAACCTCCCCCCCCCCCCGTGGTTTTTAAACCCACTCAGCTCTGCAACTCCATTATTTACAGGCGCTGCCCAAGGAGACCGTCTGCACCAAGGACACCGGGAGGAACAAGATGGCACCAAACCTTACGCAGGGTGGACGGAGCTGCACCCAGCTCTGCCCGGCAGCAGCCCCCGCCGGAGCAGGGCCGGGGTCCGGCCCCCCCCGGCTGAGCGGGAGCGGGATGCCGTGCGCCGGCAGCGGCTGCTCCACGAAGCCGTAGCACATCACACCTTCCCCTTCCCAGCACGCCCGCAAGTTCCCGGGAAAAAACGACTTGGGCAGCACGTTGCTCTCCCCGCTTCGTCCCCACTCCATACCCTTAAAAATATAAGCCGAAGCAAAACGCAACATCAGGCTGCTCGGTGCGAGCCCCCGGCTGCCTGCGGCCCCCGCGCTGCAGAGCTGCAGCACTCCTGCCGCTGCCAGCCTGCGAGCAGAGATTTTGGCATGATCAGTGATGGCTTTCAGATGTAAACAGCCCTGTTCATTTAACTTCCCTTAAAACCTGAGCAAAAAAGGGAAAATACATGTGTGCGCCAAGCCGGGGAGGACAGCAGCGGCCAAGGAAGGGAGGACGAGGGGGTTCGTCCGTGGCTTCCCGGGAGGGTTTAACCAGCAAAGAGGGAATCGACGAAATATTAAAAAGCCATAAAGCTAGCCGGAGAGTGTCGCTGAAATCCCTTTTGTCTTATTTAACAACAGCTTCCTGAAAAGGAAAGAACAACAGGCGGTTTCAGCGCCGAGCAGGACTCGGGCGCTGGCGGCAGACGGGTGTCGGGGCAGCCCTCAAACCCAGCGGCATCGCGACGGGGCCGCCCCTGGCCCCGCTCCTTGGTCCTTTCCAACGCTGGATGCAGGGATGAATCCTGCTGCCCAGCGGGACCTTGAGGACTCGCCGACCGCACGAGCCGGGTCTCGCTGCTGGAGCTGCGGAGCTGCACGGAGCGCGCGGAGCCGGCCCTCGGCCAGCGCGGGGTTCCGGACAGTCCGCCCGGCTCCATCGCTGGCTTCGAGCAGCAGCGGCAGCACGTAGGAGTTAGGAAAAGTGACTCAGAGAGAGGACTCGGCAGAATTTTCCATGGGAATAAAAGCCTTTGCTGAAAAATGCAGCTTCTGATCAACCGCAGCAATTTGCAAATTGGGATCAAACGCTGCAGACCCCTTTTTGGGCCAACGTGTCTAAAGCCTAAATGGGCTTTTCAAGTCAAGCAAGCGGCTTTGATTATGCGTTGCCAAACAGTGGTTTGAACAACCAAACCATTGAATTAAATTTAATAATCATACTATGAACGAGTGACAGACACCCAGTTGAAATGCTTATTCCAGCACAAACCAAATTGGTTCATTTTTTAATGTTTCACGAATAGGAAAAAACCCATTTTTTTCCTTTTCAGGTGACCAGATACTTGTATTTTTTCTTCCCCCCGCCCATATTTCCAGGCTGTTGATCTCTAGCCACAGGACAGAGCAGGGAGAGGAGCTTCCCTGGGCTTTGGGGCAAAGATGCTTTCTTCCCCAAAACAAGAGAGCTGGAGTTAGTTCATCTCTGCCTTTGGGAAAGGCTGGTTAAAATGCAAAACCTCTTTTATGCTGATTACAAATTCCTTACTGATGAAGGCTTTTAAATTCAAAGCAAGCGTTATTAAGTCTCACAGAAGCACAGTGGCCTGTCTTCATGCAAAACAATTTTCTCAGCTTGAACCTGAAAACAGACTCGACTCAGCTTTGGTCAACAGGAAGGACAAAGCCGGTCATGCTCCGACCTCACACGCCACATTTAATCTTGGAGTGATTTTTTTATGACTGGTTATAAATGCCACAAAATATGGTTTTATAATAGCGCCTGGGATAGGCTTTTAAAGCTGATGGGTAGCTCTGGAGCCTGCATAGGGTCAGGAGATATCAGAGCATTTATAAGCTGCTGGAGGGGGAAGCTGGCATTAATTCTGAGCAGAGTTGGTGAATAATTTATTACAAGTAATTTATTGACTAAGTTTGTCTCTTTTCCCTGTCTGGGTGAAAAGCACCCCAGTACAGAGAGCCAGCACAAGACTTAGGCACCACTTAAGTCCCAATTAATCCCTTTGTGAATTGTCTGGGAACGGATCCCAATTTTCCCATATTTATTTGTTATTCAGAATTACATGCCAAACAGAGCCAACACATAATTCCCGCTCTGCAGCGTGTTTGCAAACAGTTCCCGGGGAGCACCCACTGGGAGGACTCCAGCCGTTTTGAGGGGGCACGGGGGTTACTCAGGCCCCCGTCCCTCCCTGACTGGGCTGGTGTAATTTGTGGGACCCCATTTCCCACATCGTGGAGCCCCGAGCGCTCACCACTGCGGGGGGGTACGGAAGGGGGGAAGGCAGGGAGTGCTGGGGTTGCCATCCCCCTGCTCCGAGGTGTAACTGGAGCAATTTCCTCAGCCATTTATTGCCTTCCTAAAAGCCACCCACTGGAACAGCCTTTTACAAAACCCGCTATAAATATATTTATCACAAAATACTCTCTGCCGTCAGCAACTGCTAAACCTGCACATATATTTCACTGCCTATGAGCTGGGCAATGTCCTGGAACGGTGTCGGGCATTTTAGCAGCTGCCCCAGTCCGGCACAGGAAGGGTGCTGGAAGGGACTGGTGTGCAAAAGTCCAGGGTGGCCAGGGCATGGCCGTGGGCTGGTCCAGCAGGAGGGCAAGGGGGGGTTGCCCTGGGCTCCACGAGGAGCTCACGACTCAGGAGCATCAATGACCAAACCCCAAACCCAAAGTCCCAGCGCAGAGCCTGATTGACAGAGACCATCCCCCTTCTTCTTAAGAAGTTTTGAACTCATCTAATTTTAATGTTTTTCCTGATGTACTCCCAGCAAGCAGCAGACAGCACTCTGCGCTTGGCAGCACCTGTAATTCTCCTTCTCGTGGCTTTTCCCAGCCAGGGCTGGGAAGAGCCGCAGCTTTCGATGCAGAGCACAGGAGAGGGCATTTCCCCTGGGAACAACGATTTCATTCCCAGGAGGAGAACCAAAGTCACGCGTCCCTCCCACGCGTGCCGAGCGGAGGAAGAGCGACCATCAGCCAGCGCCGGGGGCCTCGCACCTCACCTTCGGCGGAGGGCAGCAAAGCAGCCCCTCGGCGTGTTTGCTGGAAAAAAAAAAGATGTGAGAGCAAGAAGGGAGGGTGGTGGCAAGTTTCTGTGTGCGAGGAGGGGATCACACGGGCCCTGGGCTAGCATGTCTGCTCTTTAGGAAATCAGCCGCCTGCCAACAGGAATGCTGTCCTATGGGTAGCTTTTAGGACAAAAGGGAAGAGGCATTAGTGACCAGGGTCTACCCTGAAGGTGAGTTAGGAGATACGTCATCTGCTGGGAATAAAGAAAGGGAGAGAGCTCTGTTTGGACTTCCCTGCATTTGGAGAGGTGCTGGGAGCGTGGTGAAGTTCCCAGCCTTTCAGGTGCCCACCTGGACCGAGCTCTGGACCTTCCTAGCATCCTCCATCCCTGTCCTAGCTGAGGAATTTAGGATCACCTCCCTAAATGGCAGCGAGCAGCTACAGCAAGGAACGGGGACAAACCCTCTGCTGCTGTGAGCCAGCAGGGCTCTTCAAAGCAGGAGCCTCTGGTCGGAGCAGCTGAAGCTCTGCTCCGCGGTGGGAATCAGAGCCTCCACGGCATCTCCTTTGAAGCACTGTGAAGAGAGGGGCTGCCCCGGCTCCCCGGGGAGGTAATTATGCAGCTTAATATGCAGTGCTGTGGGGAAAGTGATTTCCTGATGCTCTGATACCCCTGGAGAGGTGGGATGGGTTTGGTCAAGGTCCTGCCTATCCCCCCCCCCGCCATCCCCTGCACCAGAGGGACTTTGCAGGCTCTGTGAGGGGTGTTGGCACAGCTCAGCCCCAGCAGCTGATGCTGAGCTCCTTGTTTTACATTGCAGAAAATAAAAAAAGGTCCCACCCAAAGGAAAGGGTTTAAAACAGCTGAGGAGCAGAGATTCGTCCCCAGATGCGGCCATCAGCCCTGCTCTGCACAGCCACTTATGCCAGCACCAACTGGGTGCCAAGTCAGCTCCTGCTGCCCACAGAGAGGACCCAGGGTGCTGGGGTAACAGCACTCAGCACTGGCTCTGCACTGGGAAAAGGAGAACCAGGAGCACTGGGAAGAGCCGTGCCCCCAGCAAAGAAGCTGGGCCAGCAGGACCAGAGCCCTCTGCCATGGGGACCCAGCACGGGAGCTGGATGATGGTGCCCCATATCCCAGGCGTGAGCCCCGGGGACCGACAGACGCCCACGAGAGGGGAAGCCCCACGGCAGGGAGCAGTCAATGCTCTGGGAAACTTGCACCGAGCCACATCCCATCACCCTACGGCTGCGCCGCGGTCAGGCTTTGGCAGAAATGAGACATTTGCTTCCCAGCCTTGCTACGAGCTCTGCCTGCATCCAGGCTGCGGGATCAGGGCTGCTCATCCTCAAAGCACCAGCAGGAGCTGGGTCCTGGCTCAGCACCAGCACAGCAACCCGCGGCGGGGGGGAGACAGGCAGCATCAGTGCGTCGCTTCTGACCTCCCAGCCTTGTTAGCTCACGGCTTGAGGAACCAGATCCTCACGCCCAGAGGTGACGGCAGCACCTACTCGCAACTTCCAGCAAAAGCCTCCCTGGGAACACTGCTCCAAGGGTGTTTTTCCCACCCCGCAGTGCCCAGCCCTGAGCATCCCCTCCTCCCCTCCGGGGTCCCACTGTCAGGCTGGGACAAGCTCTGGGGTGCAAAGGGCTTTGCCCCCTCTTCACTCACGGGAGAAAGGGGGATTGCTGAGATCTCTCAAATCCCTTTTTTCAGGCTCTGGCAGGAAGCAAGAGGAGGTGGGGAGGGCCCGGTGCACGGAGCCGTGGGGTCCCTCCCAGCCCCAAGCACCTTCCCGGATTGGGTCAGAACAGGGGAGCGCAAGGGTCCCTGCGGCGGGTCCCTCCCTGCAGACAGACCCCCAGGGTGCCCCGGTCCCCATCGCTCCCCAGGCTGGCAGGGCTGCGGGAAGGGACGGCTGCTTTGCACGGAGGAACACGCGCAGAGACTGCGGGTGGGTGCGCGTCCCGTGTAGCTGCGTCGGGGAAGCGCATGCATAGAGGAGCGGGGCTAGGAAGGGTTGAGGTAAACACAGAACCAGCAGAGAAATCGTTAAAATGGGCCCAGGGCTCAGGGAGGCTACTCCCGGGATTTGCTTCGGCATCACCTTTTGCCTGCCACCCCCTGGGCAGCCTGTCCTCTCCCTTGGGTGGGCTGAGCCTGGGGCCGGCAGGCGACGGTGGGTTGAGAAGGAGGGAGGGAGACCAACGGACCAGGCTGGTTTATTTATCACAGCCTCTTTTCTATACCTAACTTCACTCCTTTAACATTTTCGCTGGAGCTCGGGCACAGAGGAGTTAATGCATTGAAAGCGCTGCTCCTGGCTGGATCGCATCCTGCCAGCATCCCTGTGCAAGGCTGGATTTCAGTCTCGGCAGCACCATCCCCAGAGCATCGCCACAGGGTTTGCCATGGTGACCCCACGTTCCCATCGGTGCCTGGGTGAGGATGAACTCGATCCCAGAGGAGTTTCCAGGACTGGGAATCCAGCTCCCGCCGTCAGTGCGGAGGGAAAGGTTTCCTGCCTCACACACCCCTTGCTCCCTCCTGGATCACGCACTGGCGAGGCACCAGCGCTGTGTGCATTTCCTACATTTCCTATTTTCACCTGCTTTTCTTTCTTTTATTTTCAAATACACCATTTAACCTCTGTGCCAGAGATAAGCAAAAGCAAAACACTGGAAGGAAAGGAAAAAAATACCCAAAGAAACTACCAAACAGCCAGCTCTCTGTTGCAGAGCCCCCAGCCACAGAAGCCCCCCCCCAAAGTCACAACCGACCGACAATACGGTTAACGGGGCTGGAGCCCAACTTACCCTTGGACTCTCCTCCCGTCTCCCAGCGTCGCCGTCATCCGCCTGCCTGCTCCCCGCCACAGCTGCCCGCACATCTGGCTCGGGCAGAGCCCCCGTCGGCAGACAAAGGGCCGGGGTTGCGTTGGACCTGCCAAAGGGGGGTCCCTCCTTGTCCCTTTGGGGGTGGGGGGACAGGGACAGCAGGCCACCCCCTGCCACGCTGCCCCAACGCTCGCCCTCAGCGCCTGGTCTGGAGGCAGCGGGGAGAGACCTTCATCCTTCCCTCGCACCGCTCCTTTGCAGCCGCTCCCCGCTGCCTGCAAACGCTCCCTCCTCCTCCTCCTCCTCCTCCTCCTCCTCCTCCTCCTCTTCTCCCCTCCCTTTCCCAGTCCTCCTCCTCACTCGAGTCTTGTCGCCACAACGTGCCACCCACCTGAATCAGCTCCTGCCGGCTGTCTGCTTAACTCCTGCGGCTCTGCTGAGCACCCGAGGGGCCAGCCCTGGCCCCCCCAGCCCTTTGGGGCGATGCTCCCAAGGACCAGAGAGAAAAAGCTCCTGCAAAGGCTGAGCCGGTTGCTCGCACCCCTCGGGATCCGCAGGGCATCCTGTTCCCGCTGCGGCACCGGGGTCCGCTCCCCGTGGGCGGGGGTCACCGAGCCCAGGGGGGGTTCTCCCACGGCACTGCACGGCCCCGCGTTACGAGGGAGGTGGGAGACTCAACGGGGTGGACTTGTGGCCCAAATCCCCTCCTGCTCACCGGCACCCAAAGGGCTTGCTTTCCCTTGGGAAGACCTGGCCGCGTGTGGTCCCGGGAGTTCCTTGCACCTGCCCCATCCCCAGTGTGCCCCGGGGTGACAGCGCGGATGCCCCGTGGGGGTTTGCAGCACCTCAGGGGGGGCTGGGTTGCTGA
>JAVJGG010000053.1:3214186-3227430 GCA_035590195.1 Aviceda cuculoides | reverse complement strand
TTTGGCCCCCCGGGGGGGGGGGGGGGGGGGGCAGGTTCCTGAGCAAGACATGCCGCCGGTGGCTCACCTCCCCTGGAAAGGGATGCTCTGAGACTCTTAACCTTGAAAAACGCCAGGGGAAAGCGGCCTTCTGCTTTGCTGTGTCTCAGATGGAAAGATCTGGGGTGCTGGTTGCCTGTCACCCGTCTTAAGCCGGGGGGGATGGAGACCCCATCCGCCTTCGCGTGCAAGGCGAGGCGGGGAGGAGCATCTCAGTCAGGCACGGTTGTGGGGCTCTGACAAAGGCAGGATTTGGGGGGGGGTGCGGCAGAACAACCCCAGCTTTTGTTTGCTTTCCAGCAGTCACTCCCCAGAAACGCTTTTCCCAGCCCCATCCAGCGGCGGTCAGAGCCCTGCGGATGCCACAGGGCCCGGGAGTGACAGTGGCCATTGAATCCCCATTTCATGCTCAGGAGCGTGAGCCGAGCTGGGGGTCTGGCTCGTTCCCAGAGCATTTGCCTGGAGCGGTGGGCTGGACCGCAGGGATGGAGAACAGACGTGCACACAGGCGAGAGAGCCAGAGAGGCAGAAGAGGAGAGATTGGAGTGACCTGATTTAATTGGCAGGACTTCAATAACATAAAATCCCTGCCCATGTGCCCAAACCAAATGGGTGATGTTCTGGCATGTTGGCCCCCATTCAGCAAAGCATTTATGCAGATACTTAATGGGAACACATGCTTAATGTTAGCCTCACTTAAATGCTTTGCGGCATAAACGGAGAGTCAAAGAGGGGTCTCAGCTGGAAGGTCTCCTCACGGCTTTTCAAATAGCAAGGGGTGAAACGTGAGGCTCTAGCCAAGTACTGGGGCATGCGGGGCTATGCCCCTTCGTTTTGCAAAAACCCCATAAGCGTCCTATGAAAGCCACTTCTCTCGTGAGACCATAGAGCTCCCAGTCAGCTGGAGAAGCCCTTCCAGATGGTCTTTGTGCCGATGCCCACGTCCTGCTGCTGCTGCTGCCGCCGCCAGGACCGTGGGTACTCAGCGGGAACCGGGGCTGGGATTGCTTCTGGTCTGCAACCCCCGCCGTGCTGTGGGGCTGGCGGGGCAAGCGCCTCGCACCCTCCCCTCCCGCTGAACTCCAGGCGCGGGGGCTGAGCAGGCAACTGGCCACCCCCAGGCACCGCGGACCGTTCGGCGCCCAGCCCCAGCGCCGCATCCTTGCGTGCCTGCGACACGGCACGCACAGATCGCGAGGGAAGACCTGCCTTGCGCTTTCCGAGGTGCAGGAGGCATCTTAAGCCCACCCCAGGCTGCTGCTCCTGAGGGCCCAGGCCACCACTCAGAGCTTGATGGTGGCTCTTGACCTGTCCGCCCCAGGGCTCGAGCTGGTGGCTCGGCCGGAGGGCTGGCTTCGGCTCGGGGAGGAACGGGGAAAGCTTTGCCTGCCCTGGCGATGTGGCCGTGGGCGGGTGCTGCTGCACTTGGCTGGGTGCCTCTGCAACGCCCTGCAGCTCCCCCGGGGACTGTCGTCGGGGCACCCGTTGCCCCTAAACATGGACCTGGAGGAGATGGGGCGGCAGCAGCTCCCTCCCCAGCTGCCAGAGCACTATCGATTGGAGCAGCCGGCGCTGCAGAGACCTCCCTCAGGGCTGGACCGACAAGCAAACTCCATAGAAACAGCTGAACCCAGATGAACTGCACAGGGCTTTCATCCAAGGCTTGGCGGAAGCTTGTACAGCACCGTTAAGCCCAGGTCATTGAATCGCATCTCATTCCAGCTACAGGGAGTTCAAGGGGGCTTGTTTGGTCTTAAGACTAATTGAGTTTCTCCTCCTCCGCCGCAGACCCCCTGCGCGGCCTCGGGCAGGTCCCTTACTCAATGACCCCCTTCCCATTTGCAGGATGGGGACGCTAGTGTCCCCTCAGCGCTGGTGACACGGGACATTTACTGCCTCACAGAGGGGAGAGGTGCTGGCCCACAGCGTTCCCCCAGTGCTTTAGGTGCAGGAGGAGAAGCGTTGCCGTAAACACATTTAGAGTCAGCCTGAGCTGCCTCCGCTGCAAGCGAGGGAAGGAGATGGAGGCAGGCATTTCCCCCGGCTCCAGGCGCTGGCGGCACGCTGCTGGGGAGGGAGAAGCTGGCCCCGGGTGGCCCGGAGCCTTCTCTGTCTAACACCTTGCTCGTAAACAGGCTCCTCCCGTGCGCTAAGCCAGCTTGCTGCAGCTGATGACTAATGCATGTCACTCTCGAGATGCTATCTTCAGGCGGATGAGTACAGCCTGATCCAGGTTTTAATTGTGTGGGATTTTAGCCGAGATGGCATTAATTTATTTTCTCTGCTGCTTCAGCAGTTCTCATGCCTCTTCTGCACTTCAAGTCACCTGGAACGTATTCCCCTGGTGCAAGGGGTTAAAAACTTTTCTTGCTGGAGAAGCAGCTTGCAGTCTCCAGATGATTTTTTACCTATAGCCGGTTACACATGTAGGGTTGTAAGGAGCT
Organism: Aviceda cuculoides; assembly: GCA_035590195.1. Classification (NCBI taxonomy): domain Eukaryota; kingdom Metazoa; phylum Chordata; class Aves; order Accipitriformes; family Accipitridae; genus Aviceda; species Aviceda cuculoides. The sequence goes on along the minus strand of JAVJGG010000053.1, from coordinate 3,224,947 downwards.
TCACATTCCCCTTCTTATCCCTTAAGACACATTAGCTCTGTAGGGAGCAGCTCTAAGGCAGTCTTATAGAGAAGCAGTAGATTTGGAGGGCTAAGCTTGGGCAAGCCATACTCAGCCAAGCCTCAGTTCCAACAGACCTGGAAGAACAAGGGCCCTGGTGCATCTGCGAGGTTTCCCATCCACAGCGTCTCCCGGGGCCAAAGGCAGGATCCCAGCCTCTCCAGGCTGTGCCGCGGCCAGGCAAGTCCTACACCCACTTGGGAATGCTTGGAGGGCAGGAGGTGATGCCCCCAGTCCCTGGTGCACGATGGCAGGGTTGCTTTAGGCAGGATCCATTCCCAGCAGCGTTCCTCTTCTCCTTCCTCCCAGGCATCGGCCGAGCCAAGCCTGACTCTGGCACGTCCCAGCGGGGACAGGAGCTGCTGGGCAAGAAGTACCGACACCTCCCAGAGGTTCGTGTTGGCATTATTCATATATGGGAATTGGTTTTGGTGCCACGGTTATTATTATTCTTTAATGATTTAAGGATATACCGGCAGCTCCCTGAGGCATCATGATGGAGTCATAAACCCCAGAGGTGTTCGGAAAAGCCACCTGCAGCCCTTGCTCTGGAGCCAAAGAGGAGACACCCCTTCCCCTCCCGCATCTCCCCTGTGCAGAATAAACCAAATCACATCCTAGCAGCGGGCAGTAAGTTATTGCAGGCCTATTGCTGGTACAGGACAGAGCTGTAACTCAGGCAGGCTCCAGCTGCTCCTGAGTTACGGCATCTCTGCTGCCCATGGCAGGGCAGCTATACGTTACCCTCGGCGCCCAGGGCTCTCCCGTTGTGTGTCGCTGGAAGCAGGGATCGATAAGCCTTCTTCCTTCAGCAGCAAAGCCAAGAAAAACCAGCCGGGTAAAACACAAACGGGCTAGCACAGCCCGAGCCCCAAAGCTTCCCTAATCTGCCTTAGAAAAAGAGATTTTCAAGGATCTACTATGTGTTTCCCTCCTACTCCCTCTTTCCCTCTCTCTGCTGCAGAGGTAAACACGGACCTCACTTACCCTGTGTCTCCTCCAGCCCTGATCCAGATCCGTGACTCCTCCGTGGAGCAGCGCAGAGCCCGGGGGCTGCGGCTGCAAACCCGGGGGGAGGTTTTGCACAGCGCGGGGGCCTGGAGCTGGCTGTGACACAGGCTTTGCACTTAGGATGAACGTTTGAATAATTGTAATTTGGGAGGAGTAACATATATTCAGAGTTTAGGAGGCAGGAGTATCGGGGAGGCTTCGTATCGTCTGAAGTTGTCAGGTACTGACACCAAGCTTTTTCAGGGTTATCAGTAAATCCTCACTTCCACTGTAGGTATCAGGCTCTATTAACATGCTATTATTATGACGTTCATAATCATATTTTTATATTTTTTATAGTGTCTTTTAGTACTTGTTTCGGGATAATTTCCAGATCCCTCAAGATCAGCCCGTGCACGTTAGACTCTGCCCGTCCCCTGCCGAAAAGGGGGAGCAAAGCTGCAGCAGGGCGAGGGGACAAGCCCAAGCCCATGGAAGCAGTCAGTGTCGGGGTGCTGGCTCTGGGGCACAGCAAACCCCGCACTGCTCAGCCACGGACACGAGTCCGAGCTCGCACGCGAGCTAGGGAAATGAGGCACAGTGAGGCTAAGGGCCAGATCAATAAAGACATTTAAGCATCCACCTCTGAGCCCCCCATTGATTTTGGAATCTAAATACATTTGGAGCGCTGGGTCTATACGGCCGAGCCAAGGTCACACCAGAAGTCTGTAGCAGCGAAGAGAATTGGACTCGGGATTCCTTCCCAAGGCAGAGGCGAGTGGCCGGGATTATGGGGCCGTCCTTCTCCCTACCCACAGGAGCTGATTCCAAGCCGATTAAAGAACGCTCGCCCCCAGCCTCCCACCACCTTCAAGAAATCCATACCAAACCCCACCTTTTCGTGCAGAGAGGAGCGTGGAGCCCCGATTAACCCCGCTCACGCCATGCCAGAGCTAAGCAGCGCCCGCAACTTGCCACCTCCGGGCGGCTGGCCCGGCCGCTGCGGCAGCGACGCAGGGACGGCACGCTGCTGCACGCACCGCCTTGGGTGGGCAGGGGAAACGCTCTTCTGGTTACTTTATTTCTCTGCTTTGGGGCTGGTTTACAGCTCCTATAAAAGCTGGTAATAAATCAGGCGCGATACTATAAAATGCAGGAACAACCATAGTTAGAGCCCAAAAGAGACTGACTCCCTCTGCCAGCCCCAGAAATGCAGGAGGAGCGGCTCAGTTTATCTTTCCCCCTCCCAGTCTTCTTTACAGCCGCCCTGGGAAGCAAGTTACAGGGGTGAAGTGAACCTGATGGAGTCCCCCATTATACGAACACGCCGGCAAGGCGTGCTGAATAATGTGGCCTTTTTTTATGGAATGCGCTTTGCATTGCAGAAATTTTATGTTACTCTCTCTTCCTCTCTCTCTTGCTGTCTTCACCCCCACCCACTCTCAAATTTACGGGCAGGAGATTGGGCCAGGGGGAAATAAACTTCCTAAAGAGCACAGCGTTCGCTGATAAAGAAAGGAGAAACCAGTGAAGAAAATCGTAACGATGCCTCATGTGTTGCGTGCTGCTTTAAGAGTCAAATTTGTTTCTTTTATTGCCAGACAAAAATGTAATTAAAAGGCTGCAGCGTCAGCCAGTTGCAACTGAACTTCTTGCATTTGTTAGTAGACAGGACCATTAACACCTTTTGTGTCTGGGTCTTTTAATCTCAGTTATCTCTTCCACTGCCTCCTCGCAGATATATAACCAGTCTTGCGAGGTAGCAGGGCTGTACCGGGCGAATGATGCTGTGTAGGCTTTGGGCGCTGCTTCCTTCTTCTTGTCTTCTGGACTGAAAAATTAATCGTGCGCTTTTTATTTTCCCAAGATTCTGCAGGGATATAAAAGCGGGGTTCCCGAGGGGGGACTGCCTGCTCCTTCCCCATCCCCAGGCTCCCGCCCCAGGCGGGCTCATGCCGCAACCCCCTCGGGGACCCCGCTCAGGGACACCAGCCCGACCTGAGGACAAACCTCACACAGAGGAGAGCAATCCCGCAGAAATGTGAGGGGATGAGCAAGAGGGAGGAACAAAAGCCATGGCCTGGGAGGGAGGGCTCGGGCAGCGCTGGCGCGGCGGTGTCCCCCACCGGAGCTTGCGCTGCCGGCAACGGGGCAGCTGCCGGACCCGTGTCCCGCTGCCTCCTCCGGGCTGGGGTCCTCCGGCACTTTCCATCCCAGCTCGGCCGGGCAGCGAGTGAGAGGGGCGAGAAAACCACGTGGGCATCCAGGCCGGACAGGCGACCGTGGGATGTCACGGTCACGGGGGACCCCCCGCTGCCCCCGGGTGTGTTTTGATGTTCTTTGCCTGGGAGCTGCTGCGGCCAGAGAATTTGGGTGCGAGGCAGGGGCGAGCGGCGCGTGCTGGCGTATTTGTAATTTGTCGGCGTTTCCGTGACCGCCGAGCCGCCTTCTCTCCCCTCTCCGCACACGCACACGCGTGGGCGCCCGCCCAGGCGCCCGCCCGCCCAGAGCTTTTTCCCCCTTTGCCTCCCCTTTCCACGCCAAGGCAGGCTCCGCAGGTTTTGCTCGTTCCTACCGAGCGCTAGCCGCCGGCTGCTGCTGGCGGCTGGGCTGGCGGCTGGCGGCGGATCAAGTCAAACGACGGAGGTGAAGGCTGCGGTTACGAGCCGCGGCGCCTTTTTGTTGCTCTGTCGTCAGGCCACTCGTGCAAACGCTCGCCGTCGCTGCCGGCGGGATGCTCGCCGGGGCTGTCACTGCGCCAGGTCGCCAGAGAATGACTCATGACTGGCATTTCAAAAAGAAAAAAAAAAAACAAAAAAAAAACCCCCCAACAAACCACCTCCTTTTTTTTCCCCAGCACAGGTTCCAGCAAAGGAACTAATTCTTTGGGGTAGCTCTGGCTAACGTCGCGGTTGGGCCCGGCGCCTCGCTAGGGTGGGGGGTGCTTGGCAGGTGACGAATATTTGGCCCCCGGGGTTTGCTGCTGTAATAGCTGAGGCAGGAGAGAGAAGGGGGGCAGCGATGCTGAGCTGAGCTGGGGGTGCCTCCGAACAGCCCAGCATGGTTGGGTGTGTTAAATCCGGGCGATGCTGGGTGCCGGGGCTGGAAATCCCATCGCCTGTGCGCTTGCAGGCAGGATCCCCGGCAGACCCGGTGCTGGTTGCCTGGCCAGCACTGGCCAGACTGGCCCAGCCTTGCCAAGTTGTGACCCGCAGTGCTGGCTCCTTCGCCGAACCAGATTCCCCATTAGCCATCGCTCCGGCCACGGCTCCCCAGCCTCCCCAGTCCCAGCAGCCTCTCCCTCCCAGCTCCTCCCAGGCCTCTCATCAGAGGCTCGCCAGGAGCCCTGCGCAGAGATGCCGTCCCCCTCCTCGCCACCTCGTCCCCAGAAAAGCCGGCAGGCAAGCACGGGGCTTTCTTTCCATCTTGTTTTTTTTTTTTTTTTTTTAAATTGGAATCTCTGCTGAATCTGCTAATTAAGTTCTTTGCCTGCAACTAATATTGCGCTGCTAATTCCTCCCCGGAATCATTCCTCCAGCAGTCACAGAGGTTCTGTTCGCTGGCATCCTTCCACAGCTCCTTTATAAAAAAAAGAAGAGCCCTTTTTAATCGCTCCGAGTGACTCATCTATGAGCAGCCCTCGTCCTCGTCCTCGTCCTCCGGCTCGACGCGGCCACGGCGCGCGAGGCAGCAGCGTGGGGCAGGCGCTGAGCCCTGCCCGCTCCGCCAGCTCCCGCGGCATCCCCGGGGGCTGAGTCCCGGCAGGATGGGACCACCCGGCCCTGCCACGGCCAGGCGAGCAGACACCCCCGGCAGCGCAGCCGAAAGCCACCACGTTGTCCCCTCTCCCCGCGGCGGCAGCCAGTGCTCAAGCCCCTTTCCCCCCGGTTTGCCGGCTGCAGCTCCGCGTGCGGGGACGCGGGGCAAAGTTTAAGCCTCAGCTGATTTGCGACGTGCAGTAAGCCCTGCTCAAGAGCCTGGGCTGCTCCACGCACAGGATTTGGCCCGTGGAGCCCCGTTAGCGTGGTGCTGATGGGGCTCGGCTCCCCGCGCCAGCGCTCTGCGTCCTCCCAGGGCCACCGGGCTGTGATCTGATGCAAAAAGCTGCTTGCTCACACGCAGCATGAAAATTCAAGAGCCCTTTGATATTTTCCCTCTCTCCCTGTTTCTCCTGCTTTCTATTTTTATAAATAATACCTGGTCTCGAACCGAAGAGAATACCAAGCGTTCAATTAAACCCCCGGGAGCCAGCCCTGCCTTTGAGAAGGGCTTCGAAGCATCTTTTCCCGGAGGCGGTGATGCCACGGCAAAGCCGCAGCTGGCTCAGACCCTCACGCAGGAGCAAGAGTGTTTAGCAGGGCCTGACCCTGCTTCAGCCGCCTCCGGAGCCCAGGCACAGCCCCGGGTACCTTCGCTGGAGACAGGATTGGACCCGCGCGTCACCTCCAAGCTGCACCCCAGCTCCCCCGGGAGCAGGGCTCTCCCCCCTAATCTATTTGATCTCAGTTCCCATTAATGCCGGTGAACTGGGGTGGGAGCGATCGCTCTCCCCGCCTGTTGTGAGCTGGCTTAAGCGCTGCATTGCTGGAAGGCAAAACTCGTCAGAATTAAGAGGACCGAGCAGGGAGAATAATGCACATTCTGCTTGTGCAAAGCGGGGAGAGAAAACCCGGGACTTGCTTTTTTTAGTGCACTAAAACATATTCGTGCTTCTTTGACATATCTCGGGGGGCCGATATCTACCCAGGGCGGGCAGAATGAGCCCATTGCGCCCACTCTCCTCCCAGCTCCTGGCAATGGAGGCAGCTGGGCTCAGCATGGGGCAGAGCGCAGGGTGCTGGTGACAGTCACAGCTGCCTTAGAGCCACCCCAGGGCTGCTCTAGTGCCATCAGCCTTGGGCATGGCAGTGCCCGGTGCTAGAGAACAGGGACAAACCCCAGCGGCGGTGCGAGCTGGACGTGAAGCCAGGGCTGAACCAGGGAAATGGGTGGGATTGGAGCCCTGGAAAGCAGATGGGAGCTGGGGGAAATGCTCCTCGCTGAAGCTCCAGCCAGCTCCCCGGCGCTGGCAGGCAGCTCAGGAGGAGGAGGGCTGCGGGGTTGCCATGACAATCAAGCATCTACAAATTCTCAGATTATTTATTTTCGGGTTTGTTTTGGCTGAGTGGAAGTAAGTCTTGCTTCTGGGCTAAGGGCTATCAGCGGGCTGCGGGCACAAGGGAAACGAGCGTGGGAGCTCGGCCCATCGCTTGGTAGCACAGGAATGCACTTCGTAGAAGATAAGATATAAAATTAAAGGCATGTCTGCAAGTCACCTGCTCAGCTCCAAAAAGGAAACATTTACCAAAAAGAAGAGTTCGCAAGTAGGAATTCTAACAAAAAATGCTGAGTTTTGGCTGGTTTGTTTGCCGTTTGCCTTCTCAGATACCCTGCAGCTCCAAATCTCCCACAGATCTACGATTATCTGGCACCACGAGGCCACATTGTTAAATCTGGCACATGCAATACAGGTTTGGGCTTTTTTAATTAGTTAATTTTGGTGTCTGGACAGATTTGGGTTGGGCTCTAGATTTGCCTGTGGGGCCTGAGTTGCTGCTGGCCGGCTGTCTGCTAGGAAGGCTTTCCAAAGCAATTTCTCAAATTCAAGGCAGGTGATTGAATGGTACTCTGATTTATGGTATTTCACGCCACCTCCCTCGCTCCCTTGCTGGAGCACCGGAGCATCGCGTGCGCTTTGAGCCGTATCCAGCTGCAAGTTCCTTCGCAAAGCGCCAGCCCACGTCCTCCCCCTCTGGGGCTCGGCCCACCGTGGCTGAGGCGACGGCGCTTGCAGAAATTAAAAACGCTTGATGTGGAGTCCGAGCTCATTCCAGATGTCTCTCTGCAAATCTGCTGTCACTCAGGTTACGGAAAACGAGGGGACCGTGGGGAGGTTTGGAGTTGCCAGTAGCTGGGAACTTCTCGGTGAGATGTAAAACAGAACGAGTGTCGCTTGGAGAGCCGGGAGAGACCCGAGTGTTTACCAGCCCGTCATCCGCCGTCAGCTTCCAGCCTCCTCCCTGTTTACAGGAGCCATTGCCGTAATTGCTCCTAAGTCTAATAACTGATTCTTTTTGATGCCTTCAGTGTCCCTGTTATGTAAATCCCAGCGTGAGGATGCTGTATATTTTATGGATGGTGTGTTTGCCGTCGTCCCTGAGTGTGCGCGCAGCTAAAGGGATGCCTTTGATTGTCGGATCAAAGAATCACAAGGAATGTTAAGGACAACGAGAGCAAAGAAAACCTCAAGGAAATCAGGAGCCTGTGGTTAAATTGATTTGATTTGATTTTGCCAATAGAGGTCAGTATGAAGTATTAAGGCTCCTGAAATTGTACAAAGAAATCCCATTACTCAAGGAACGGACGGGCTATTTTCGGAGAGGAAATGATGGGAGGGAGCGAGCGAGGGAAAGGTGGCCACAGCCAAGGAGCTCAAGGTGGTTTGGGAGGAGCTCTTGTACTCATAAATGGAAATGTTCTGGGTACACACTCCAAGCTGGTAGAGCTGGGAGCCTGAGCAGTGCTTTGCTCGAAGGGGCCCCGTATCTCCTGCGAGGCAGCTCACGGTCAGACCATCACCAGTCTCACTGGATGATGGGAAGTTAAGAAAGGGCCACGACAGTGCCTTCCTTCTCCCCAGCCCCGGAGCTTCCCAGGGACAAGAGGGAGAGCAGAGCCGGGCTTTGGATGCAGCCGGTTACAGGGAAAGGGAGGAGAGGACATCTGGATGCAAACCCCCTTCCTCAGCTCTTGGCCACAAGTTCTCCTGCTTCGACCTCATCTCCAAAGGGCTTCGCTGCCCTTCTTTTATTGCTTGGAGCAGCTTTTCTTTCCCTGGGTATTCCCAGGCCAGCCGTGCTGCTCCAGATGGTGACCCGCTCAGCTATTTCGGGCCATCAGCTTGAGCGGACTTCCCCTGCCCGCAGCCGACAGCCCGCCGGGGTCTCTGCTGGAAACGAAAGCAGCTGCGCTCAGAGCCTCTCCACCAAAGGCGCTGGGGTGGGGGGCGGCTGGCAGGTGGGCACCTCGGTTTATTTTCCGCTGGCGTGGCTCTGACAGTGAAGCCTCTGTAAAAGTGCGACGCAGAGGAATAAATTAAGGTGACAGAGCTTCCCCTCAAGCAGCAATCCCATCCCCGATCGATAGATGCCTTGAGATGGCCAAGGAGCATCTGTAGGCTCTGGGCTGCCCGGCGTTGGGGCAGGCACAGGAGCAAGGGTCCCAGATGGAGCTGTCACCCATGGGTGGGAGGAGGAATGAGGACCTTCCCTTGCTGAGGATGGGTATGAGCCGATGAGGCTGAAGGAGCCGTAGATGAGGAACAGCTTCATAGAATGGTTTGGGTTGGAAGGGACCTTTAAAGGTCATCTAGTCCAACCCCCCTGCAATGAGCAGGGACATCTTCAGCTAGACCTTGTCCGAGAGCTGGCGGGTCCACGTTTCAGAGAAAGCTCAGCTCTCCAAGCTGCCACGCAGCAGCATCAATGACCCCACAGCTTAAAAAATACAGGAGAAGTGTGGGATTTGGCTTAACAACTGGAAGACGGACACAACCTTTAGAAAGCGCTTCTTGGGAAGGGAGGAGGGGAGGGAAGGTTTTCCAAGAAACACCACCCCCGGTGTGGGGAGGACAGTGACAAATGAGGTGAATTTGGAGGCTGCGGAGAAAAATTGGCAGAGTGTTGAAAATGTGCTGCCAGGTTTGGGGGAGCTTTAAATGGCATTTAATTAGCGGCATTCAGGTGGTCACAATACTGTTGAGGCACAGTGGCAGCAACAAGACAGTACTGCGGTTCCTGGCATTTGTTAATTAAAGCCACTCCTGACAGAGACTAATGACTTTTTAATGAATCTGTTGTCTTAATGTCTTATTAAGTTTTGACTTTCCCTTTCTATCCCCTTTGAGATCCGCTGCCCAATCTCCCCCCCCCAGCTGCCAGCCGTTTTCCTGGGAGCATCGGCATCCAAACGAAGGGACCGAGGCTTCGCTGGGAGGCATGAGGACGGCTCCCCTCCTGTCTGCGAAGGGCCAGATCCAGCTGAGAGGAGCAGAGGGCTGGCACGGCTCCTGCCTGCAGGTGACAGAGCCCCAGTCTCCTCAAAAAAAGGGAACACATGCATTACGGTGGAGAAACGCCCCCAGCCCTGCGGGACCCCTCCGCCTCTTCCTCTCCTGCTTTCCTGGTGGAGAGGGCAGGGTGAAAGACAAGGCTGGAGAAAAGCGCCTTTCCCCAACCCCTGGGATGGAGAAGGATGCAGAGCAGAGGAACCAAACCCAAGAGAATCCATTAACCTCTACCATAAAAAGCAGAAAATATCCCCCTGGGAGCTGCCCTTCGGAGACGGGCTGCGAGAGCACGCACCGACGCAGCCCCTGCTGCGGAGCGGGTGGAATGGCTGCCTTTACTCGGGGGGGGGGTTGAAACTCATGCGCAGCACCGGACGGAGGAGCAGGGAGGACAAAGGTGGCCCCAGGGTGTCAGAGGTTGCTGTGGGAGATCAGCCCCAGCCCCTGCTGCTGAGGCTCAGTCTGAATGTCTGCAGGGGAGTCACATTCAGCCATCTTTCTTCATTATACCGGTCCCACGGACCAGGAGGTAGGTAGGTAATTAAGGCCCTAATTCGCCTTAATTTGGGTCACACGCACATACATGAAGACGTGGCCCTGCAGAGGGGAACCACACAGGTATATAACATTAATGTGTGCCCCAGAAACACCCCCCGAGCAGTCTCCAGCGCTCAGGCGTGCATGCACCCGCACCGGGGAGATGCGCCTGGCTGCACACGCATGAACACGCGTGTGCAGACTCGACTGCACGGGCAGCAGGCAGACAGGAGCACACGTGCACACTAGTGCATGCACGCACACGCGGCGTCCCTGCGGTCTCAGCCCCCGGACGCAATTAAGCCCAGCGCGGCAGAATTTTTAGCGATGAGACGGCGTACGAGTGTTGCCAGAGAGCAGAAAAGCCGCTAAGCCCAGGTATCTGTCAACAGGCCGGCAGATTCGATACATCAGGCATTAGCCCTCGGCAGAGCTCCGCAGAGCACTCGGCATTTAATCCTCCTTTCCCAAGCCTCTGCTCAAGGACACGCGTGCTCGGACATGCTCAGACACCCCCACGCAATTGCACGCTCACGCTCGTCTAGACGCTCTACCTCGGCGGCACGCTTGCATGGGGATGAAGCGCGCGCATCGCCGGGCTCCGCTTGTGTCGCCCGCTGCGATGGGCGCGCGGTGCCACCCGGACACGCGTCGGTCGTGCGTGTTTTATAACCTGGACGAGCACACGGATTCCGACACCACCGGGGACAGGCCTGGATGCTCAGGGACTCACGCGCCCACCCTGGACCCCAAGGACCCCGCAGAGGATCCCACCCAAGGCTGGGCATGTCCCCTTACTCCTGCCCTGTCCTGCTCCCTTACACCGAAGCACAGGCAGCGCTCGCTCCTCTGTTCCAACTCTGTCCCCAAACGTGGCCAAACGCTGGAGCATCCAAGGCTGAGAGCCGAGCAGGATGGCAGGGTGTTGTGGTTTAACCCCAGCCAGCAAGTAAGCACCACGCAGCCGCTCACTCACTCCACCCCCCCCCGCCCAGTGGGATGGGGGAGGAAATCAGGAAAAGAAGTAAAACTCGTGGGTTGAGATAAGAACATTTTAATAGAACAGA
>JAVJGG010000053.1:3182667-3214086 GCA_035590195.1 Aviceda cuculoides | reverse complement strand
GACTAAACACCACTGAGCAACAACTGAAAACATCAGGGTGTTATCAACATTCTTCGCATACTGAACTCAAAACACAGTTACTAGGAAGACAATTAACTCTATGCCAGCTGAAACCAGGACACAGGGGAAGGGTAACACTGCCATCTCTAAGGCGATGAGACGCGGGGAGCCTGGCACCCGTCTCCCTGCCAGCCGTGGGAAAAAGCATTAACTGGGGTGTTATCTCTCGGAGCCACCGTCCCTGCCGCCGGCGCTGCCAAGGGATTTAGCTCCGGCAGCCTCTGCTAATCTGGGCGGCTGGAGGGAGGCATGGGTCTCTGCTCTCCCCCGCCTTGTGCCTGGGCTGGAGAAAAAATATCTTGTTCCATCCTCAGCACTGCTGCAAAGGCCCCTGCAAAGGAGGAGTTAACTGCAAAGCGTTTTTACAAGTGCTGGACTGGAGAAATGTCGGGACAGGTAATTGAGGACAGAGCCACTCCACGGGTTTTGAACCCTCTCTGTTCCATGGGCAGCTGCTCTCCATGGGTGCCGCTACCCTAATTGAGAAGGAAATGTTTAGTGGGGTGGATTGCACGGGAGGAAGGAGGGAGGGAGAGAGAAAATGCGGAGAGGACATGGAACAAAGGTACACACAGAAGAAAAAAGGGGCTCTGAAAATGGCGAGCGTGCAATGAGGAGAGCAAGGACTTCTGCTAGTCTAAGGCCCAAGAAATAGATGGAAATGGTCCCATATGTGGAGGAAAACCAACTGCCTCATGGTTAAAGCATTGGGCTGGATTCAGCAGATCTTGACTCAGCTTCTGGCTCTGCCACTGATTTCCTGATGTGACTTTGGACAAGGCACTGTTGGAACCAGGTATTTAACAGGTTTTCCCCAAAAGCCGAGCGCAAAATATAGCAGGATCCTAATTGCACTCATTTGTCAGGCATCAGTCTAGCTAAACAGATTCCCAGATGCTCTGGGTAGGAGCCCACGTCCCACTGACTGGGAGGCTGACGCTCTTCTGACAGTCCCCGGTGTTGACATCCTTAGGAAGAGCAGCAGGCAGAATCCGTTTCAAAGAGAGCACAAAATCACAAAAATAGATCTAATTTCTACATCTATATTTAACACTCTGTGTTCTCCTTGGAATGGACTCAGGCTACGGCAATTAACTAATGATGAGGATGATTAAGGATTGCTCTTGCGCTTTACATTTATAGCATCTCTCCCACTTCTTTTCTGAATAATAATTCCTTTCCTTTGCAATACCAGCAGAGCACTCCCAGGAAACTAAGAGGTAAAAGGCAAGGTAAATTAGAAAGGTGACCCACTAAATGGATCAGGGAAATGAATAACTCTGATGTTTACCTATCCCCAAACCAGGACGAGAAGATCAGTCCCAGCCAGGATTTCCCCACAGCTCTCAGGTGAGAGCAAACGGCTCCAGCACAGGCTGTGCAAGCACAGAAGTCTCTCTACTGCTAATGGAGCTTGAATAATAAACAACTGGGAGTGTTCGTGGGGATGCATTCAGGCTCCATCCTCAAGAGTGTGGGGCTTGCTCCGGGCTGTACTGGCTTTACGTGACCTCTTTTCTGGCAGAAAGCACGGATTTCCCATACAAAGATGCCATTTTATGGCTGTAAGGGTGGCATGGCAGAAAGAAGGAGAAAAATAAAATATCACCGGAATAAAAATAGATGTGAGAGAAATAGGGGGAAGGAATCAGGCTAGCTATCGAAGCCACGCTTCTGCTATCCCGTTGGAAGGGCAGGGGAGTGAGCAGCCATTGCTCGCGGGGTGGCTGGAAAACCTGTGAATGACCATCATTTCTGCGATCTGCTATTCTGCTAGACCCCCGCCCACCCCAGCCTATTCAGCATCACTTCACCAGTGAGAAATATTGTTCGTCTCCCTGAGAGCGAAAACAAACGGAGCATGAAATAAAAAAAAAAATCAACTAAAATAATTACAGGTTACAACAAATCAATTGGAACTGTGTAAATAGCCTTCAGGCAGGCGTAAGACACAATGTTTGTTGCTTAACATGCTCAGCGCTCCCTCGCTTCCCTGGACGCCTCGGCAGCCGCCACGGCTCGGGGATGGGATGGACTGGTGTGGAGGGCTCCCCGGGCACCGCAAGCCGTCATCCCTCCCCAGTGCTCTGCCCTCCCATGCTGGGGTGGTGAGCGGGAGCTGGGACAAAAGGACCCAGCAGATCAGCCCTGAGCGGTGCAGGCTGGAGGACATCGGTCCGCGGCGAGCCCAGGCTGCCTGCGGTGGGGAGCGTTCCTCCTGCAGGATCCCCGCCGGATTTGCACCATCCCTGCTAAAGCCCCGGTGCAAATGCCTCCGGAAAGCAAACGTTGAAGCCCGCCATCACTAGAAGCCAAGGTTGCGGCTTCTGGTTCCGTCACGAGGTAGCTGGGGAAGGTTGGAGGGAAGGGTCTGATGTTTGCTCCTGTATAATCCTGGGAAGCAGATGAGGGGCCCTGGGCGCAGACTTTGGGCAGCAGGCTGCGGGAGCCCGGGGCGCTCGAAGGATGCTTTACCGTGCATTCATAAACCTTTTGTAGCACAGACTGTCTTTAGGTATTCAGGCAGCTAATTCTGATGGACACACTGCTTGAAATGAGAGGGCAAAACCATTGTAGTAGTGAAAATTTTATGGCTTGCAAGCCTCATTACAAAACATTTTGAGGAAACAAGACAGGAACAATTTTCTAGGGTGTTTCTTTTGCAACCAGAAAGCCCGATGAATATCAGTGCTGTGCATTAGCTGCCAGCGGCAGCCAGGTGCCCCCCTGCCTTGCTGTGCTGCAGCAGCCGCCGAGGTGGATCTGATGGGGTTTCTGGTTGACTGGGTGGTGCTGTAGACCCGTCCAGGCCAGGTTTCTGGAGCAGGAGCATGGACAAGGGCACAGTCTGGTCTTCCCCTTGCAGCGACCGCTGCCTGGACTAGTGGGTTGCTGGGCCATCCATAGCTTGGTCCCTGCTAAATATCCTGGCAGGTGACAAGTGTAGGGCTTATCAGGACCACCTCAGGTCCATCTCACTCTGCCTTTCACAGGACTGTCCCACCTCCAGCGGCTCCTGGCTGTCATCACCCTGGGAAGCCACCCCTGCCAGACGTGGGGTGGCAGCTCCTCCTTGAGCCCTGAGACTCCCGTGGGACCGAGCTGCTCGATTCCCCTCAAACCTCTGGGAAACTTGGGCATGTGACTGCGGGGTGCCTGTGAGGTCCCACCAGCGCTGGGGCCTCCTGCCATGGTCCTGCACGTCCCCGGTGGAGGAGCAGCTGGGCACTGCCCCGTGGATGCCCTCGCTGCAGTGGTGGCACCTCCCTGCTCACCCTGTGTCCCCAACACTCCGCGGCTGATCTACGGCCACCGGAGGCTCGTTCCCGCTGATCGATCTCCTGCAGCTCCTGTACACGCTTAACCAGATGCTAATTTAATGCTGCGGTCAACTGGCAGCGTATGAGGATTAATGAGAGCTAATTCTGCAGAGCACTGCTTGCGAGGAGACAACCCCGTGCGTGCAACGCTGCCCTGCCACGGCCGGCAAGCTCAGGGCTTGTGGACGAGGCCCGTGAGGTTCAGGGACATGATCCAGTTCAGTCACAAACCATAAGCGTAAGATGCAGGAATTTCATGGCTGGTGATGGCGGAGCACAGGCTGGGTGACTGCGGCAGCCTCTTTGGGCTGGAGCTTTGTGGGCACCGTATCGGATTTGTTAGGGCAAGGCTGGAACTGAGTAAATGCCTCCCTGAAAATTATTTTCTGGACAAATCTTGGCTTGAAACTTGCTTGTGAGCAGCTTATGAGTTTCCTGGCCAGATCTTCTTTTAAGAATCAACTGTGGAGTAACTTCTGCACCAGCTGCTCAAACGGTGGCTAATACACAAGCAGCAGACAGATTTTCAGTACAAACTGCCTCAGTGAACTCCAGATCAGTTATTCCTCCTGCAACTCTGCTTCCCAGTGGGACAGCTCTTGAATGCTTGTGGTAGTGAGCTCTGAATGCACTTTCTGGAAATATCTCTAAAAGTTGCTTTGAATTTGGCTGTTTGCTCAAACACAGGTGCCAAGAAATTCATTAGTAAACTATTAATGGAAAAGAACACAAAGTCTAAGTGCTCGTCAAGGAGCTCACAAAGGAGACGCTTGGCAGTTGGCTGCTTTCATCAAGATTGACGTCCAACACCTGAAAAGTGTTGGAAATTCAAGACACTGAGCACCTGTGTGAAGCAGCTCTGCAAATAAATCAGCTGAATGAGGGGGGGGGCTGCTTCCTAGACCTTTAGTGCCTTGATACCACCCTGGTGAGGTGTCGGGGGAGTGTTCCTTCTCCTGAGCGTGCCGTAGCTGATGGGAAAGCCTTGGTACCAGCTGAGGTGGCCACGGCTGCTAGGAGATATGGCTGCAACCAGAAACTTTTGGTGTTAGTTGGTCCCAGCTCTTGCAGAAGACCAAAGATGGGAGATACAGGGGGGATCCTGGGCTGCCCTCTGGGCATGTGTGATAAGGTAAGGAAGGAAATGGTTTTGGGTGGGAGGAAGGGGTGCACAGGCAGGAGTTTTTGGGGTGGAGCAGCTCCCAAAGGGTTCATCTCACTAGTGCCCAGCTTGTGGTGAGTGGCTGGATTTGGGAGGGCCCAGCAGCCATCAGGTGCTGCTGAAATGCTTTAACCTGTCGAACCCTCCCCAAAATAGAAGGTGCTGACTGGCAGAGTTTGGTGTCAACAGGTCTGGCTTTGAGAGACTCCTAAGGAAAGTGAAGTAATGAGCACATCATCATCCTGGGGGTTAAAACCAGCCCATGTCTCTGTAGTAGGTAGCCCTGGTTTCCTGAGCTCTCTGATAGCTTGGTTAGAGCTGGTGGCTGACTGCGTGGGATCTCCTCGGTGGAGAAGGAAAGGACTGTACAGTCAGTTCTAGCTGAGAAATGTCACCCTCAGTGCCTGGAGATGTATATTCCTCCTTTCCTGGAAGGAATAACAGAGAGCGGGGAGGGAAGCGCTCAACGGGTGATACACAAGCGTTACTGAAGAAGTTGTAAATAATATTCCACGCTTGAATCCCTTTGCAGTGTGAGATGTTGGCTCTGTTGTCTGCGTTCATGCTATATAAATATTTATGGCTCCTAATGCAGAGGTTTGTCACATGTAATGATGTGAAGCTAACGTGATGTTGTCTATAGGTGACATGCTGCACCAAAGGAAAGCAGCTAATGTCCTCCTTGGCTCCTGGGGAAAGTGCATTAGCAATGCTTTACGTGTAGCTAGAGGACCAGGGAACTGGGTGCGGAAAGCGATTTCCTCCCCAGTGTGATACTTAAAGGAAAGGGAGGGGAAGCTCAGAAAATTAGTTTAGCCTTTTTGATAGCTCTGAGATGGGAGTTGATGTGAAATCCCCGCCACGAGCATCCCTGGCCGCAGGACCAGCGCGGCAGCAGCGGTGAGCACGCCTGTGCTGCCGGTGGGAAGGGGAGAGCCCGGGGCACTGCTAGGAGGTTCTCCAGGCTTGTTACCCCACAGCAGCTCTGGGCCACTGCTGGCTTGGTGGGAGCAGAAAGGTCTCCTCTCCAGAGCTGTTACCATCCAAGCCCGTGGAGCTATGGGGGGAGCCGGGGCTGCTGCACCCTGCTCCATGCTGGCATCTCGGAGGCAGGGGAGACGGCGAGAGGGGCTTTCCTCCTGCACATCTCTCCCCTCGTTAGTGCTTCAAGCCCGACTGGGGCGGGATTAGGGTGACCTCTGGGCAGTGACACCCTCCACAGAAAGCACTGGGGCCCCTCTGCAGTGAGGCTGAGCCCCCAGACCACAGGTGAGCCATCGGGGGTGTTACCGTGCTGTGCGAGGGGTGCAGCCCCTCTCCCACACAGCCCCCTCACGCATGCCGCTTGTAACCTGCTAATAATATCCCTGTGCCTACTCAACCACACTTTTTTTTCCCCCCGCTTCTATTATTCTGTGTATTTTGACTGCTGGAGGCTTCGGAACAGTCTCCCAGCCTCTCCGATAACATCACCACTGTTCTCCTCACCTACCCCACTCCTCTGAGTCACTCCGCTATCTCGCAGGGCAAGCACAATGGTCTCCGAGGTATCAGATGCAGCTCAGCCAATATCTGGCTGTTTGGTTGGTTTTTTGCATCTGCGCTTCATCTTCGGAGAAGTTAAGGGGCTGGGGGAAGGGAGGAAGACTAATAGGATTAATCCTCTGAATTCATTATGCAAAAACTTGGTGCCCCGCCAGTCTTTCTCTTGAACAAATGGTCAATGCTTTTCTTTAATAGCATGAAGCAAAATTACAAATCACAACGTTGGTTAATCAATCTCAATAGGTTTCTCTATATACAGGGGTTTTTTAACTGTCTCCTGGAAAAGGCTGTAGCAGCTGATGCTTTTCTTCCAGTTTTTGGCATTAGCTGGAATTGCTAGAGAGATCCTGGTTATTTTTGTCTCTTCTGAAGTCCTAGGCTGGGTGGCTAGAGGCCCGCATACAAACCAAAAAGAAATAAATAAAAGAGACTCTGCGATGTCTCATCTTAGCACCAAGCCTTGTGCAAGCAGCGAGAACCAGGGCTTGGTTCAGCCCTGCCTTGGAGCCCTGGAGCTGGGAAGGGCTGTGCACCAAACCCAAAGTGCCCTGGGGGAACTGGGCTCTGAAGCTGCCTTGCATCCCTTGCTTCCTGCGGGGAGGACTTGAGTGATAAGCAGGTTTGCTTCAGAGAAATGCCCATTTACCTCCTACTTCACATTTTCATGAGAACAGCCAAAATACACCTCTTGGGTCCAAAGTAGTAATTATGGTTAAGGTCACTTCTAGCTTATTTATGGGTTTTTCTGGTTAAGGTATGAATATTCACATTAATACATATACACGTATATATAGACGAGTGTACTGAGCTGGGACATGACTATCCCCAGGCCTGGGTTTTTAAAGACATTTTTAACACCTTCATAATATACTGAGAGAAAATCATCTCGGTGATATATGCAGTGCTGGAAGGGAGAGGGCAAGCCAGCCCCCCTGGGTTAGAGACCTCTGCTGGGATGTGAGAAACTACACCATCTGCTTTTCTCTACTGACTGTACACAAAGCGGAGCAGAGAAGCTCTGAAGAAGGCTGGCTGCAGGAGAGGGATCCCACCAGCGGACTCTAAGTGGATGTGCTGGTGGCTCGGAGGGCTTATGGGTGGCTAATGAACTTGCAGGTGGCTGGTCTGGTGCAGGGATGCCTGAAGCCTGGCAGCCCCAGTGGGGATGTGCAAGCACTGGGAGCCTGGTGCATGGCTGCAAGGGTACGGCCAACTGCAAAGGCAGGCAGGACCATTTCCATTAGAGAAGCCGAGAAGAGAAATCTAGCACTGAGCTTCCCTTGGTGCACCAGCTTCCTCCTCACCTAATCTAAAATTAACTTCACTGTTCAGCTGCATTTAAGCAAAACCAGTTGCCATGGCCACGCCAGGGGCTCCTAGATATAGCGAACGAGGTAATCAGTTAAAATGAATAGCCACGGAGCTGATGCTTGCTGTAGGTTACATGTGAAGTTCATTCACTTGTTAAACCTAATGGACTGTATTGCCTATGAATTGGAAATGTAAATTCTCTTTCGGTGGCTGGAGTTTGAATCGGGCTGAAAAAGCTGGAGGAAAATGTCAAATTAAAAGAGCCTAGTGCTGTGGATAATGTGAGCCCATAACTGATCAGAGGGGATTTCTCTGTAGGTTCAACCCTTAGGTTTGCTGCAAGGCATATGACTGAAAGCTGAGCCCCCCTTGCTGTTTCCGAGAGGGACACTGATATTTATAGCACCTTATTAATGCTTGCTTTGCTGGTGCTTATTAGCTCTGCTATCCTGTTCTGAATAAAATAAGCTACCCGGTCCTATTGGTGGTTCACGTGGCTTTAGAAGAGGCAGGAAAAGAGCCCTGTTTCTACAGCACAGCCTGCAAACCATCAAGAATCTCAAGACGCGACGTGATATGATATATCAGCCCTAACGGGCACCAGTCCGTTCGTCACCTCCGTGCGGTCAGACCCGGTGTGAGCACAAGTGCCCCCCCGGGCTCGAGAGGGGCTGGAGAATGACTGCCAGGGGTGCCAAGCGTGTGAAAAGGCTGCCAGCAAAGCAGGCGGGCTGTTACTATTTTAATAAGCTCACTCCTGGAGGAAGAGCAGTCCTCAGGAATGGGCCAGACCTGCGTTTTGCATCTCGGATGAAATTTGGCAAGTGGCCTGCTCCAGAAGCTGTGAGCCAGGCCCTGCCTCTGTGAGGATGCAAGGAGCAGAGTCCCTGGCACGGCTTTCTGCGGCCCCCGGGGCTGACAGCCCCTTGCTGAGCCTGGAGCCAGGGGCAGGATCGCCTCCCGGTCCTCCTGCCCAGGGCAGTCACTGACTGGGGAGGGCTGCCCTGTTGGCTAAAGCAAGTAGTCCTTGGGCTTGAGATTAAAATTCCTGCCGTACGGCTCTGTCAGCGACACAAACCAGCGATGCTCTGCTCCCCTGACGGGTGGGTGGGCGATAACCAGGTCCGAGTATCTTGCAAAGCCCTGCCAGCAGCAGGGACGGGAGCATCGCGGCTCGCTCTTGGTGGCATCCCCAGGTTGACCAAGCTCAGCCCAGCTCCTTTGCTCACTAATCTGCCCAACACAGGCAGAAGTGCCCGGTACCTGTCTTGTTCTCTGGGCTTAGAGTTTACTGTAAACCTGTCTTGAACCTACTCCGTACAGTCTGAGCCTTGGGATTTCTGGCGGTCCGCACTCGAATCGGTGCGCGCGCTCGTTCTTAGCATCCCGCGTTCCCCAGGGTTCCCTCCGAGGAGGCTGCGAACGCGCAGGTAGGCACAACGTCCTCCGCTTGCTCCTGCTGCGGCTCTGCTGAAGCGTGGAGGAGGCTGAGTCATCTCCTGGAGACGACTGGTTTGCAGCGCTGGTGAAAAGCTGGTCCAGGCACTGGAGTGGCTTTTGGGAGGTCTGGATTCAGGTCTCTTGCTCCTCCACGCATTTCCCGTGCGGTAAAGTCACGCTTTGCAATGCCTGTTCTACCCTTAAACTAAGGCATGCGCACCCGCTGTCAGCATGTGACATTTCCAGTGTTGGAGTGTTGTATTTATTAAGTTAATTTTTCTCGCTAATTCAGCTTCAACCAACCTATGAAACAAAATGGACATTATTTTGTCTACTTGGGGCCTGTAGCAATTGGAAAATTTTACTCTGCTACTAGCCTGGGACTTTCGATGGGCATATAACACATCATTAGCCTTTTTTATTATCTTGAATCATAACTGTAACAGGCACAGTAGTGGTTTTGTGCAGAATGTCTGTATCTGTGTCCATATGGATGATTATAGACCCATATGGACATTACGGACTAGTTCATCACCTGGCATAAATCAAAGATGCCCCATTCCCTAATGTAGTTATACTGATTTACATCAAGCCAGAATCCACTTCTAAATAAGCTTGTGACATTGAGTAATAAGCCTCATTGCAAATCTAGGAGAAATTAGCTTTGCTGTGACATATGGCACAACCTTCAGGTCCTAATTGTGCTGGCTCATGCATTCATAATATTACCAATTATTTATATGATGAGGCAAGATAGTGTGTTTATCAGTAATTTTCCTTTACCGACAGTTTATGATAGGCCGAGCAGCACCCATTGGAATACTCCAGGCAATTAGCCACTCTGATGTGTGTGGTGTCATCGGATGTGTCGCATAATAAACAAGGAGAAGGATTTTTATGCGTTCAAAGGGGGCCCTGCTAGAGCTGCCAGGTCAAAAATACATCCTACATGTTGTGACCATAATTGCAGGAGGGTGTGTAATTTGTCATTTCTATGCCTTTGTCTGAGCCGTTCTGGCACGCGGATAGGGAAGCACATTAACTACAGCCACAAAACTCTACAGCCCGAGCGAGAGTCTCAGATTTGTCTTGTGGTCCACAGGTTTAGAATTTGCTGTGGCAGCCGAAGCCATGGATCAGTCAAGCTCCGTATCTCCCTGCAGCACGAGTGAATTGGCACGCGGCGGGCAGGCATTAAGTCTTGCCCCTTCTGGAGGGGGCTTCATCCAGCTCCGGGCGTTTGGTGCTGTATGCACCAGGTCTACTGGGTGCAAATGGAGGTGTCCCCGCGGTCCCTCAGCTTTTGGGGGTGCCAGCAGGTCCACCATAGTCGGCATGTAAAATCCAGTTGCTCTTCCCTGGTGCAGTAGGTCTGACCTGCGGCTCCCTGGGCTGCCTCCGAGGTGGGTACGAGCCTCCGCTGCGGCTGAGGGTCTCGCCAAGGTGCCTCCTGGGGAGTTTAAAGGGGTATTATTTATAGACTTCCTTGTCTCCTGTAATTTGCGGAGAAGAAAGCATTGCTGACTGACATTGCTTCTTCCACTGAATCTTATGTATTCATCTGTCAGGATAAATATGTATCTTCAGGTTCCGGTGAACATGCTGATGTTCCCACGCAGGGGTGTCTGCTCACATCTCTGCTACCTCGGCAGGGCGGGTGCAGCGAAACACAGACCTGCATTATCTTGGTGTACCCAGGGTCCTTGCTTATCTCTTGTGTTCCTTGTAATTTCTCTCGTTAGGTGTCAGCTCTCTCCCGTTAGCGCTAATCAGCTGTTTCTGACTGCACTAGCAAACTTATCAGATAACGGGGGCTGATAAGAGAAGGCAAGGTGGGAAATGAGTAAATCTGGGATTTGGGAAGATGTTGTAATCCTGAGGCAAGGAGAGCTCTGGCTGCTGCCGCGCTGAGGGACTCGCCGTGCAGCCCGTGCTCCGCTCTCCTGGTGGCAAAGGTGCTTTTTATCAAAGTGCTGCCGCCTGCCATGGCAAAGCATCGCTGCTGAAGGGTGCGAGAGCCCGGCTCTGCCGGCAGCCAGCCATTAGGGGAGTTACCGCTGCCGTCTCTGCCTCGACACTCACCCTCTTAGTCCTTCTCACCTTGAGGGCACGGCTCTGAGACACCCTCTCCGATTCTCCTGCCTCCTACAGCTGCCTTCCCGACCAGGGGACACGAAGCGTTGCCCGTCTCCGAGCCTGGTGAGATAGCGGAGTCTTTAGTGGGGCAAGCGGATGAACGGTCGCAGAGGGAAAGGGGAGTCTGCAACTGTGCTCAGGCTGCTGACAGCAAGGGGGTTTAGCCAGAATAATGCAAGACGTGCTGTGTTTTGCCCCGTCGTCTTAAGCAGCTGGTCGTCCTTATAGTGCAAGAGGAAGGGGAGAGGCACTGGCTGATCTCCTGTCCAGATGGCAGGGCCTGTTTCTTGGCAGCTTGTGCACTTAGAGGGGAGGTCAGACCCACCAGGAATACCTCTTCAGCCCCGTATTTACCGGGGCAAATTTCCTCTTGGACAGTTGTGTGGTTTTCTTCAGTAGGTGGAAGGGAAGGCAGTAAAATGATGGCTGAATGCAGCTGTATCACGTATCGCTGCTTGGGCGTCTGCTAGGAGGCACGTGCGCTCGGCGAACAAAGCTCTCCTTACCGGGGTTTAAACATTATAGTGACACCGTGGATTGTAAACACAAATGCTTTGCACAGAGGAGTTTAATGGTCAGCTTCTGTTCAGCGTAATACTTGGAGGGCAAGACAGGTTCTTTGTACTGGAGAATTGGATGGCTGAATTTTAAGGGAGAAACGGCAAAAATAAACACTTTTGGGTCCCTGCTTTTACGTAAATCATCGGGATCCAGAATTGTTAATATAAGGAAGAAGGAAGAGTTTTGTTTCTGACTGTCTGTGGACCTGGGTGAGTTGCTTCACAAGGATTTTCCACCAAAGCCCCTTGTGGTGCTGGGGCCATGTCTGGTGTGGGATGGTGCTGAGTGTTGGGTTTGGTCCATCCAGCCCATCAGCACCTCCTGCCTCCCTCCCACCAGTGCTGCCTTCTGGGGAGTCACAGCTCCTACCCTCTCCCACACAAGACTGAAAATTAATTAATGCCTGTGAAGCACTTTGGAGGCTGGGTAAAGCTTTCAGCATTTGTCTTTATCCTTTTTGAGTAGGACCGGGGGTCCAAAAGGAGTTTCCTGTCAATGAACTGGGCTCACTGGTAGGCTCTCCTTCTCTGCAGCAGTCCCCTTCCCAAGAGCTCTGCCTTCCTCAAGCACAGCTCCTGCTTGCAAAGGATGGATCCATTCCCACGCCAGCACCTGCTAGTCAAAATCGAGTGTGTAATAAGCTTGTTCTCCCGAGGAGCTCCTCCGCTGGGCCAGGCGGTTCAGCTGGGCAGGACGGGGCATGCCTGCTGAGGTGCTCAAAGCCTGATGCGCTGGCTCCAGCTGGGCATTTTTTTCAGCTTTCCAAATGTGCCAGATGAGGGAGAGATTAAACCAGCTACCTGGGTAGCAGCCTGCTTGTGGTAACAGCCATCGTCCTCCAAGATGTGTCCTGCCAGCAGCCCCTGACACTGGAGCTAATTAGACTTTGTCAGGAGGCTGGGGTCGAGATGCGAAGCTGGGTCCCCAGTTTGAAGTGCTGCTTCCACCCATGCAGGCTCCAAGCAGCACAGGCACCTGTAGCTGTATTTCCAGATGAAAGCCCAGCACAGTGGTGTACTGAAATATCACCCGGGCACTCGGTTAAAGCAGCTTGCAGAGCCTCAGCTGGAGTAGCTACACGCAGCCACACCGTGCCACCCTACAACAGGCAAGAATTTATCCAGCGTCTACATATAGTCCCAGCTCTATAGTTTGGTTCCAGGCTGCGTTATTAAGGAAGACTTTTCAACATAATTGTTTCTTCTTTTTGTTTTGTCTTTTTTTCTGGCTGCGATGCTGAACCTTAACAGATCACTCTGATCAGCTTTGCTTTCTCTTGGAGTGACTTTGTGCTCGCGTGTTTTGTAACCTAGGGCAGGCTGCTCCAGTTCTTTGTAGCTCAGACCCAGTGAGCTCTGGGGCTTGTGGGCATTCTTCTGTGGACTGGACCTGTTGGGACTTCGTTTTCAATTTGGTATCATTATCCTGCTCTGTTTTTATAGCTTGATCTATATATATGTATACTAATTTTTTTTTTTCTTCCCGTGAAAGCTCATGGCAAAGTTTGCTGAGCCCAGTGGCTGGACCTGGGAATGCAGGCTGTTGTTCAGAGGGAGGTTAAAGCTAGAGCCCAGGTACTCTGCAGCAAGCAATAACAAAAAGCCATCAGGTGCAATTCTGTGGGAAGGCAGCACAGCAGGAGCGAGGGCTGACTCTCTCTGGGCTCCTCTGCTTCCATCAGCAGCCCCCCAGCTAATCCATGGGGCTGGGCACCAGAAGGAGTTTCAGTTAAAGATTTACTGAAAAGAGGGTCTGGGAGGGATGTGTGGAAGTTGTTGTTATTGTTACACCAGGGGCCTCCTTTCCTGCGCAGGATAGATAACATTTAGAAGACCTCAGCATCAGGTTTAGTGGAGCGGGACTGACAAGAGACAGCTTTAAGCCCTAACTGCACATGCCAACGGTGAAATAGTCCGGGCAGATCTGTCTAGAGCTCTGCTCTCCTAAAACCTCTGTGCCTCTGCAGATACCCCTGCCTGCCGGCGGGCAGGGAGGGCAGAGCTCCCTCCTGGGCAGCCCAAGCCAGGGCTGGCAGAGGTTGTCTGGACCAGGGGTTTGCTAAACTGGGAAGGGAGATGGGCATGAGCCCCGCTCCCCTTCTGCGGAACCAGTACGAAGAAAAGGAGAGGGGAGTTCAGCTCCAGGCTGGGGTCTGTCCCTTCATCTCTTCCCATACAAGTCGGGCTGGATTTAGATACAAGTCATCACGTTGGTTTCAGCTTAGCTTAAAAACTTGAGATACAGGCAGTTGCTTAACTCTGGACTATGCTAAGGGACAACAGCAGGAGCATCCTGACACTGGAACTGCCGGTGCTGTGCATGGCAGCTCCCCAGCTCCGAGTGCCAGGCTCCTTGTACCCCTGCGGTCTCTTTTTTTTTTTTTTTTTTTTACGTTGGCTTGTTGAGACACGCAGGGACAAGCTCATTGTTTTAAAATGTCATTCTGCTTCAGGTCGGCGGGGTTACTTGTAATTAAAGGGGTGTCTGCAAGCTGGCTGCCTGAGGGGCACTGAGAGCAGATCTCCTAAATCCAGCCTCAGCTCGCCACTGCCTTTAAATCCCATCAAATGCTGCCTATCAGGGGACACTTAAGGAAACCTTTTAGTCAATATTGCCTTGAGAAATTCTCTAGTTGAGAGCCTTAATGCCTTATCATCCGCAGTGTGTGGTATAGGCCAACACAGACCAGGAGGCAGAGAGAAATCCTCAAACTCTTTCATCTTCTGGATGAGTAGTGGGGAGGATGAAAACCCAAACTGTGCTGCCAGTTGGAAAAGTAAACGACTTCTCCCTGGGGGAGAGAAGTAAGGTTTTTGAGTGCTGCTATTCTCCTCAACGTGCTCTGCTTTCCCAGTGAGAAGTGGACCGGCAGCAAGGAGGAGCGGGGACGCCGAGCGCTTCGTAACTGAATTTCGGACGGCGAGGAGGTGCGCTTGTGAGCGGAGGAGGGGCGTGCGTGTCAGCACGTTCGTACTGTGGGCTTTTGTACGCGAGTCTTAACGCGCTTTCAATGTACAAGAGTACGTATTCCTGCTCCGTGGCCGGGACTCGATGCCTGAAGCGTTGCCTAAGAATGGTTTCAGACCCAAGTTGCTGGAAGAGATGGTGGCGGGGCTCCTGTGCTGTGGAGCACATCACTCTTCCTTGCGTGATTTTCAGCCCCTGTTTGCTTTTCAAACCCCCTTCCGTGAGCAGGTCGGTCCTGCAGCTTGCTTTCAGCCAAACTGCTGTTCTGCCAGGAACACGAGGGCTGGGGCGCGTGGGCCAAAAGCTCACAGCTGGCAGGAGCGGTGCCCGGAGGGGAGAGACGATCCTGGGGACATGTACTTCTTTTTTGGGGAAGGATTTGTCTGTCGCTCGTTCCTGGCAATGGATGTTCCCCTGGGGGGCTGCCTCAGAGCCCTAGGTGGGAATCCTTTCTTTAGCTGTTCATACACAGAGCCATGCTGTGCATAAATGAGACAACAAGTTGGCTTCTATTTTTATACAGACCTTATATCTATCTGCCTTTCTCAACTGTCTTGGTCTTTTGTATCCCTTTTTCTTCCCTATCCCTCCCCCTCTAGTCTGTCTTTTCTCCTTTCTATGTCTCCTTCATTTTTCTTCACTTTGCAGCATCACACTAATTAAGTCTGCTAATTAGTTCATGTTTGTGCATACAGCAAATGAATCTGCCATGCTATACAAGTGCTAAATATTAGACATTATGTTGTCACTTACATCTTGGGCACAAGAAGCTGTCTATATGAATAGGGGTGGGGGGGTGTTAGTGCTGGGTGTGCAGCATTGCGACTGTGCGTGGGACCTGCAGTGACCGTGCAATCCCTGGCTGGGTTGGCAGCACGTTGTGGGTCCACTTTGGGCAATATATGCGAGTTTACTACATGTGAAGCCTGTAAACTGTGTGTATCTTATGAATACTGTTAGGTACATGCTCAAAGCTCACGTCCGAGTGCTGTCCAGGCGTAGGTTTGGATGGATGGATGGATGTAGGTACCTGCAGATGGGTCCTGAGAGATCTGGGGTGTGTGGGTGGGTTGGTGTTGCTGCCTTAAAAACCAGAAAAGCAGCAAAAGATTCAATGTGGGCATTTCCGCAGTTTGATCAAAATGCCTGGGTCAGATGTATGTGTTTAGAAACAGGTTTCTAACAGGGCTTGCTTCCTGATTCAGTGCAAGAACTTGCTCTTAATCCTCATCCAACAACTGCCTCAGAAATCATTTTGTATATGGGACTGAGTATAGAATAAACTGGGTTATTATAAATAATGAGGCAGTTAGTTATGTATGTACGTTCTGTACAACTTGCTCAGCGTCTTTGCCATTGACGTGGGAATAAAGTATCCTCTCCTGCGTGAATAGTAATTACCATTAGCCCGGTCCCTCTCCCCGAGACCCTGCGTGCTCTGCAGCTCCCTGCACCTGGCTGGGAGAGGCATGAATTAATACCCTGCCTAGAGCCAGTGGCTGTGACCGCTGGGCAATTTATTAGCAGCAGGAGCTGGGTTAGTCCCTCCCTGGTGTAAATCAGCAATTCTCCATCAGCTTGGGGAGAGCACAGCCCTCTTCCCTGTCTGAGATGTGCCTGTGGGTGCTGCTGCTTCCCCCCAACCTTGGAAAGAACCCTTGGTGTTTTGCTCTGGGTTAAGCCCCTGCTTGATGCTACTGAAGGACCATGAACTCCTCCTAGATTTCCTTCCGCCATTTGCTCACCATGCAAGAATTTTTTTTTTTCTTTTTGCTTTTCTGTAAAACCTGTGCAAACAGGCTCCAAGTCCTCTAAGCAAACGGAGAAGCTGCCACTGTGTAGCAGTGGTTAAACCCAAGGGCTGATTCCTTTACCTGCTGCCCAAGTGTGAATCCACTTACCGAGGACTGCCACTGAACACAAATACCGGGATGTGAGCATTGCTCTGTACCCAGGGCAAGCTGTCCTCAGTGTCCTGGTGGGTCCTAATCCCAATTATTTCTCTAACTGTGGAAACCCAATTATCTGCCTAGCTGCTGGGGTCAGAAGAAGAGGTAGTTAGGGTGATAAAACTTCCATTACCACATCCCCCAGGCTTTGCTGTATTATTTTCTTCCATTATGTCACACTGTCAGAACCTATTGCCTGAGCAAGCCTGTGGCCCGATCATCCCGAATGGTCCCTGCAGGATCAGGGCAGATTAACACTCGGTGAACTGGAGAGCATGTGTAGGGCTTGTTTGGGATGATTGCTCTGGTGGGTCGGTCCATCCAGAAACACCAGCCCCAGCTGGTTCTGCATCTCCCGAGTACTGCAGCTTTCCCTGCTGAGCATCCTAGGGTGGTGAGGGCCAGGGCTGGGCTTTTGGGGGGCACCCTGTGCTTCCCCTTCCCCTCTGGACCTGGGGCTCAGAAGCTTTGCTGTGGCTCCTGTTGAAGGCAGCCAAAGGCATATGGACAACAGGAAGCTGAACACTGAAATTCCTGCTGATCTGCACTTTTAAATGCTGGACAAAAGCCTGGAAGTGTCCTCCTAAATCAGCTCCCTGCACAGACCACCTGGGCAGCCCTACATCATCACTGGCACCGAGCCCCTCGGGGGTCCTTAGTTTTGGCTGGTGCAAACTGGCACTGGTGTACTGGAGACAGAGCGGCGTGCTGAGGATCTGGGCTGTCGGTCCCATGACTGTGCCTCATCCCGGGCTTAAGGGCAGAGAGCAAACAGAGTGAAATTCAGCAAAGTGAGTTAATTTAAAAACTCGGCTGAAGGAGGTTATTTACATTCCCAACCTGCTGTCTAGCTACCCAGTGTCCTGATCAAAAATAAGCGTGGAGCAGCCTCTCTGGGAGCGTGTTCAAGACAAGATCACATCTGTCCCCTGCATTTCTTCGTCTCTCACCAGGCTTCTCCAGATGGCTTCCCCCGAGGAAGGGGGGGAGCCCAGCTTTCCGATTAAGAACCAGGAGAACAGATGACTTGGCAGCACCACTGGAAATCGTTAGGACTTCCTCGCCTCCAAAAAAAACGGAGCCCTCGAGCCGTATCGCACACATGGTGCCCGCCCTGTAGGGCAGGATGCTCTGCAGAGGTCTGATGTGGCCGTGCTTATCAATAATGGATGCAAGGAGAAGGGAAAAGCCATGTGTGATGTTTTCAGCAGTGCCTTGGAGTGCAGGAGGGAAGGTTGGGGTGCAGGAGCACCGTTACTGATGCATGGGGCTGCAGGAGAGTATTTCTGCATCATTGCATGGAGAGCAGAGGAAAGAAGAGTCCAGAGAAAGACCTGGGCAGGTTGCACGGGCAGGATCCCCAGGGTGACTGCATGGTTTGGAGGCTTGGGTTTTCACTTTGTACGCACCGCTTTCATCAACAGCCTGCAAAAATGAAAAGCCAGAAGCTGATTGACACCTGAAAAATGAAACATTTCATCTGGAAATTCAAACTTTTATTATTTTGTTTGTTGTTCTAATGAAAAACAGGCTTTTTCTTTCTCCCAAGGAGGACAAATTCCATGAAAATTTTCATTGAGTTGAAAGTCGAGATGGAAAATTTTAGATGAGCCTTATGGGAAAGTCCCCAGTGAGGTTTCAAAGGAAGCAAGGTAATTTAAAATTGAATCCAACCAGAGCCAATGGAGAAAACTGAGTTTTAGTGGAAGTGATGTGCCCAGATCTTTATGCCTGCATGGGAAGCATGTGGAAGGGATGGCTGCAGAAATGGAGATGCCTTCCCACCTCTCCATCCTTTTGGTGCAGAGCTGAGAGGATCTGTACCGCATCCAACTCTTCCCTCTAGCTCAGGCTGTGAGCTTCCTTCCAGGAGAAACACTTGTGTCACCAGACGACGTAAAAAAATGCAAAATCTGTGTGTGATGTTTGCGAGCACCGAGAGTCACTGAGTGGGGAGGAATGCGCCTTGTTGCCAAGAACATCCTTGTGCTGCAGGGAGCTGGACCCCAGGTGGGATAATCTACTGGTTTTCCTTGAAGTCAGTGGGCTGGCAGTGACTTAACACAGCTCAGTCCCAGAGCTGAGAGCCAGGATAAACCTGATCCGATCACC
The DNA here is from genome assembly GCA_035590195.1 of Aviceda cuculoides. NCBI lineage: Eukaryota > Metazoa > Chordata > Aves > Accipitriformes > Accipitridae > Aviceda > Aviceda cuculoides. Next base: position 3,195,523 of record JAVJGG010000053.1, on the reverse strand, counting down.
TGCCAGCTTGCATGGTTGCTGGAAAACAAATGCTGCTGCTGACTGCAGATGCTGCTGCTTGGTGCTAGCCCCCATCCCACAGCGGCTGGAGGGGTCTTCGGTGCCCCTGTACCCGGTGGCTGAACTCCCCACCACTGGTGAGGCCAAGAGGTATCCAGATTCAACTCTCCTGACCTGGCATCTCTTGTCAAAAGCCATCGAAATAATCAGAAAGCTGGAGAGTAGCACCAAGGTGGAAAAGGAGCATGGCAGTGAGAACAGCAGCTGCCAGGGACCGCTCCTGCGGCGGCTGACGTGGGGCTGTCGGGTACCGTCGGTGTAATTATGGAAAATTGCTGCAGGATAAACATCACTGTATTTGGAAGAGTAATTGTGCGGCAGCCTCGGGTTCCTTTCGGCATGTCAGGTAGAAACCAATTTTAGCTCCTCGCGCCTTGACAAGCTCAGATGCTCTGAGGGAGCATGCTCTGTCCTCCCCCCTGCCTCCATCTCCAGTGACAGCCGGTGAGTGTATCCCTCCTCTGGCTCGTCCTCTCCTCGGGTGACCGTAAAACACCATCCCAGTAAATGTGAGTGACATCCTAACAGGGCCAGAGTTTCCCTTTTCCTCCAGGGGAGGAGCAAATCGGTCTGCATGATACAAGATGACCAAAGTCTGAGCCAAAAGCAGCCTTCATTTTGGCAGGAAAATGCAGTCTAGCAGTTTTTTCACTTCATAATTTGTTTTTTTTTTTCTATACATTCTTGGTAGTAATTACGGTAAATAAAGAGCCTTTTTGTATAATTGTAAACAACTTGCTGCTGGTTTGAGGAGGAAGTCTGGCTAAGGCATTGGGCAGGGCTGCTGGAAACCCAGATTCCATGTATTGAGATGTTCCTTCTGCAACTAGCTCGGAAGTCCAATCTTCCCCCTTCTGGCATGTCCATCTGTAAAGAAGAGACAAATAGGAGTGGAGGAAATGCCACATAAAACAAGGATGCGGTGCGAATAAAACCCAACAAGTGTAAATCAAAAGTAATACCATAAATACAGTATCGCTGGCAGGCTACATGCACCACTGGCTAAGGAGCTGGACCAATTTCCAATGAAGAATGGGTGAAAACCAGTTAGATTTGTCTGTGTGAAGGGTGTGTGTACGTACCTGTGTCCTTGCTGGAGCTTGCTCCGCAGCGCAGCCAGGCGTGGGGTAGGGGGGTAATTTTGTTCTTGAACTACTGCAAATGTACTTGGCTCTGGATGCTACGTGCTGGGAGAGACTTGGAGCTGGGTTTAAACTCAAGTTTAGCTCCTGGTCTGCCTGAGACTCAGGGTGTGACCACAGCTGAGTTAAGCGGCCCCTGGGCAAACCAGCACCTCCAGGGAAAGGGGAGGAGGGAAGACTTGGAAGAGCAATTAGACTAAGCAGATGGGTGTTTATGTGGGGAAAGATAAATAGAAATACGGATGGATAGCCAAGCTGTAAAATGTCATAGGTAGATAATTACATGGTAGATAGATGTGCCACAGAAATATGATTCATAGCTGGATAGAGAGATGAGTAGATGGAGAAATGGGGGTGAAGAGATGGAAGGAGACTCTTCTTTCGAAAGGGGTAATCTCTTGTCCTGGGTAACTCATGACAAGAAAAACTCTCAAGTCAACACATACCCACTTGTGTATACGGTCGGCAAATTTTGTAAAATCCCGTTAAAACCTCAGCATAACTTTACAAATACAAACTTTGCTGTCTTGATGTTCAGTACTGAGGAAGAGAACAGGCGTTGGGAAGCCTACCTCCTTACGCAGCAATTTACAAGGCAACAGGGACCAAGGCTTTTGCTTAAACCAGCACGGTTTGGGAATTGCGTCGACGTGAGGTTCGCCAGGGAGGCAGCCTGTCGCCGTCACCCCCTGTGTGCAACCTCCATTTTTGAGCTTGCAGCCCACTGCCTGCAAACTTGTCATTGCAGCCGAGGGACAGGGATGGTGCCTCGGCTGGAAGGACCCGTCGCCGTGTCCGCCTCCCTGGGGGGTGGCTGCAGGGCTGCTGGCGTGGACCCGAGCTGGGGGCTTGTTGCTGGGCACGGCTAGAGGAATCACAGGTCTAACTTATTCTGGCAAAGTTAAGAGAAAATGGAATGAAGTGAAAACCGAGAGCGCAGTGTTTATGGACAAAATGCAATAATACAATAACGACAATAAAAAAGCGCGATGCCGAGTGCTGTGCTCAGACCTCAGGAGAGGTGTCTCCCAGCAGGCAAGCTGCGGGCAGTTCCCGGTCTCCTGAATCCTCCCCCAAAGACCGACCCCAGGGACCTGTGCGGCAGAAGGGTGTCCTCCTGGGAGCAGCCCACCAGTGCCCAGTCCCCCCCAGGTACCCGGCCGGTCTCCGGAGGGGGACCTGGGGCTCTGCTGCTGGCTGAGTGCGTGTTGCCACAAACGGTCCTGTGCTGGGGAGGAAGGTGCAGGGAGAGGAAGGACACTCGTCCTGGGAACGTGTCTATCAGGGAAACCCTGTTATGCGTGCTATTGACAGAGATTAATTTATTGTTAGAGAGCTCTCTGATTCCATTAAGGGAAACGCTAAGGCACCTAACAAATTTGCTGACCCGGTTCAGGCTCTTTGCTTGTCAGTCAAACTAATGCACCCTGGCACTTCCCAAGTTAATTTGCTACCTAGGTTAGCCAGCCTTACAGCTGTGACACCTTATAAATCATGTTTCTTAAAAACTAATGTTTGCATACACGTATTAGTAGCATCGCAAAAAATCTGCACGCTCTCTGCAGTTCAGAGACTACGAACGTGATGAGAAGCTTTAACAAAAAGCAAGTTTGAGAGAAGTGTCAGAGCTGTCCCCCTGCGCGTCAGGGGACTCCAGCACACGTCCCAGCGATGACCTCCAGTTAAATATTTGCACTGCCTGCGCACAGTTGGGGTCATCTCTGTAAATTCCTCTAATCTCCTCATCTGTCTCTTTTATAAGATTGACTAAACATCTAGATCCTGAGCTGTAGCAGAAAGAGAGGAGGTACCCACAGTAAGTCTGTTGGGAGCAATTAGTACAGATGAGTATAGTCTTAATTTGCTGCGGGGGTGGGGGAAAGATCAAAAGGAAATTTTTCATCCGCTGCAGGAAAAAGCAGATATAATGGCTGCAAACTGAGGGGGAAAGAGCTATTTTGGTATTCGGATAAATCAGCTTTTAAAGAGCAGTAATCGACAGAGCTGCAGATTGACCGTTATTGTGACGGCAGGGCAGTGGGTTGCAGCGGAGGAGTGAGGATGCCGGCAGCTCGGTGTGTGGTTTTACACATCGCTTGCAGCGGCAGAGTTTTGCAGCCGGTCCTGTGGCTGCACGGCTGAGCAGCATCACTTCTGCATGGGCTTTGTACCATGGAAAAAAAAAAAAAAAACCAACCCCAAAAAATTCTCCCGAGACCATAAGAGAGAAATTCATCAAAACTCTTTGCTCCCCGCCTCACACTGCTTTCACGTGTGATCTACATCAAAGCATCCAAGAACTATTTGGAGCTCCACTAACAGCAGAGCGAGTTGTTTCCACCCAAAAGCCGAAATCTAGAGAGACCTGCTCCTCCTTACTGGCAAGACCGACACATCAGCCTCTCCTGGGAAGGCGGTGGGTCCCTCCCGCCTCCGTCGCCTGCCGAGCGGGAGCCCGCGCTGCCGTCCCGGGCAGGTCCCCCCCCAGCCAGCCCCTGCGCATCCCATTTCTAGGAGCAGAGAACTCCTCGCCCTCGGGTTTCCTCTGCTGATCCTGCGGGTGGGAGCTGGAGCGGTTTATTTTCCGGCGTTCCAGGAGCCTCGTGAACGCTGCGGGCTGGGTGCTGTTTCCTACCCGTGGGCTGAGCCCGTCCTGCGGCAGCTGCGAGGCTTTTGAGTTGGGGGCTGCCTCGGCAGAAAACTTTGTAGTAAACATTTGTGTCTGTGTGTGTATATATAGTGCGGTGGAGATTTAAAAGAATAATATCCTAGAAAACATTGACAGTATAAATTAGTCATTCTAAAGACATGCTAATAGGATGAGTAGACGTAGGTTTTATATGTTGGAAAAGACAAAAAAATGAGCATTACCATGTAAAGGACCTTATAACTTCCCTCCCCGCGGCCCTTTCTGTGCTCAGCCCGCGCTGCTGGTCCCTGTGAGCTCCGTCAGTGCCGTCCCCGCGAGGGCTGCGGGGGCACAGGGATGCATACTGGAAAGCAACCTGTGGGTATTTGTTCCCTGCGGCTCCATTTGGTCGCGGCACTCCCAGCTCTGGCGGTGGGAAAGCCGGTGCTGCTGGGGCAGAGAGCTCGCGCCGGCCTCGGGGATGCGCGGGAGCAGGAGCTCTCGCTTCCAGACGACAAGCCCATGGGGGTGACGAGGGAAGGTGGCATTCAGTGACCCCAGTGCCCTGCCTCAACTTTTTTCTCCGGTGTCTGAGTTCCCCAGGCTGGCTGAGCTGCCTGCCCTTCCACCCCATCCATTACACCCCACGGCAATGCCAGGCAGACACCAGCACCAATTTACTTGATAAATTCTGCTGCTTGTTATTTGAGGGATCGGACGGGCCTTGCGCTTTCGGGAGATTAATTTTTGATTTATTGTCGGCTACAATGATTTATTCTGATCCTTCCCCAGGGAAAAGACAGGGCTGTAAATATTTTAAATGCCGTTGGCTGGTGACAAGAAGCATTGCTGGATGGTAACAGGGTGGATAGGGGATTGAAATCATAGCAGCCTTTCTACTAAATTACTTAGAGGCAACTCCAAATGTCTGCTGGGCTGTTTGAAGGGAGGCAGAGGAAGAGGGAAAGAAACCCCGCCACATGTTAAATTGTTATCTTATTAACTAAGACGATGTTCTTGGCTTTCTCCGTTTGCCCTCCGTGCTGCTGCTGGTGCTGATTGCAAAGAATTGAATTTCAAAGCATGATACGTCCTCGCTAAGAGCACATTGTGCTCCCTAGCGAGAAATAGAGGCAACTAATAGGAACTGCATTTTAAAACAGGCCAAATAACCAACTGGAAACCCCCAGGCAAGGGGCTGTTGGAGCCCTTCTGCTTCTATCTGAGACCTCAAAGTACTTTACGGCAGGAGGTGAGCATCCCACTGTCCCCATCTCACTGGTGGGGCAACTGCAGGCCAGAAAGGGCAACCTCAAGGTCACTGAATGAACCAGCAGCAGAGCTAGGAGAGGCCCTCGGCCCTCCTGAGCTACTGGGCAGTGTCCCGGCCCCCACCACTTCTCAGGAGAGGGCTCAGGAGTCCCAAAGGGGCTCGGTGTTTTTAACAACTAGGACAACTCTCCATTGCCAAGGAAATGCCCCAAAACTTCCTTACTTGACGTCTGCCTGAGCTGGACTTTGCTCTGACTCCAGCTGTTGTGGCAGACCCCCCCCCCGGAGGGGTGCGAGGGATCCCTGGGTGGTCCCAAGCAAAGGCAAGAGCCAGTGGTGCCGCCCGCTCCTCCGAAGGAGCCATCCCTGGTGGGGCTTTCTCGATGCCGGGCTTTCTCGATGATGTGAGGATCAAAGAGAAGCTGGATACAGCTCTTGGGGAGACCAAAAAAACACAGCGCCTCCTGCTAAGCTATGCAAAATATGCAAATAGGTTTCTCTTTTTAAAGATGCATTCCATGCCCTTCTCCAAAAGTCTGAGACAAGGGCAAGTGTTTAGAACTTGGGTTTTCTTCAGGACCCCTCTTGTTTTCTCCTTACACGCAGGGATGGTGCTCACGCGCACCAGTACCGATGCTGGTGGTGGCAGCTGGTTCCTCGCCGTGCCCCCATGCAGGATGAGGTTTGCGTCACGGCTCTCTCAGTATCCTGGCATCCCAACCCAAAACCCTCCCGTGACCCGCAGAGGCGCATAGTCTTGCGGGGAACAGCTGGAAATCTAATAGCATCCCTTTCCTTATTTGAAGAGATTTCCCATGGACTATCCTTCCTCCTCCGCCGAAGCCGCTGTGCTCAGATCCATCAGCCCTGCTTGTTTGCAGAGCACTAATCAACAGCAGTTACTCAGAGCCCAGCTGTGTCTTGTGCTTCCCCATAAACTTAATGGTGTGTGAAGAGGAAACACGCACGGCGCTCGAGCAGGGCTTGGGGGTAACCTTCTGTTTTCATGCCCTCGGTTCGCTCCACTGCTAATTCCTTCGCTGGCTTTCCGTCGGTGCTTTGAGATCCTTAGCCCTCGAGAAAGGCGACGGACTCTACCCGCGCACCTTCTTTTTCCCCAGCGTACCCGCTGCTGGCGGGTGGATACTCGGCACCGGGATTTTCTTTCTTCTCGGACGCCCTTCCACCCTTCCGCCTCTCTTCATTCAGGAGCAGTCACCCCAAATCTCCCCCGGCTGGGTTGTTCCCAAGCTCCCTTTGTCACCTGCAGGCCATAGGGAGGCCGTCGGTGTGCAACGCTTGTCCCATCAAGGTGACAATCGTACTTCCAGTGCCACCCACGCGACGTTTTACCCGCTCGCGCGTCTCTCTGCAAGCAGCCGACGCGACGCCGAGGGTGGGCAGGGACCCCCAGCCCCGGTCGCAGCACGTTTGTGGGGTGAGGAGGACACGGTACCCACCAGCATCCCCTCCCAAAATAACGTTCAGGAGGATGCCGGCCCCAGCCCGGCAGCTCCCGGCCCATCCAGCGCTGGCACCGAAGTGCGGAGAGGGCTCTGTGCCAGCAGCCGGAGCGGTGGCTCCCTTCCTTCTCTTCTCTTTTTTTTTGTTTTTTTTGGTTTTTTTGTGCCTGAACAGCAAATAAAATCCTTTCCTCCTGCTGCTAAATTGGAAAGGAAAAAAACCCCAAACAAAACAACACTCCCCTCCCCAACCTAACAACAAGTATCTTGGAGGAAAAAAAACCCAAAAACCTGGAGCATTGAAGATAAAAGAACGGCTGTTAAATGAAAATGTTGAGGCAGAAAGGCATTAGACAGCAGTGGTAATTGTTAATTTGTACTCAGATTTAGTACGAAAGGGCTTTTATTACTTCAAATATGCATTTATTCTGGTTTTCCATTTGGAGCAGTAACACGCAGATGAGCTTTCAAACCCCCAAGGTATTGGGTAAAATAAAAAATAAAAAATAAATCCTTTAATGGATTTTCAAGTCTCTAGTCCCAGCAACCATTTTTCTTTTTTTTTTTTTTTTTTTTTTGTTAGTGTTTTTTATCAATATAGTGTGCAATTACAGCAGCACGATGGGCGCACCGTTAATTGGCCGAACTCCTTTGGGAAGGGAAGGCATTGCTGTCGGGGGCCACGTCCCCACGGGGGGGTCCTTGGCCGTCACTCGTTGTACGAGGAAAGCAGGGACTGTGGCGAAGATTCGAGCTCTGCCGTTGCAGGAGCCTGCTTTAGGAGACAGCCCCTGGCCCGGCGATCTTGTGCTCTACACACCAAAATCAGAAAAAATCCCAATTATTTCGGCTCTATCACAGGTGGGGAGTGTGGGAGTGAAAAAAGTAACTTATTTGCGTTGGAGCAACAGGAGCCCCCAGCAATACTGGACCAAACCAGCAACCCCAAATCCCAGCCCACTGTGACTCCAGGGCCATTGCTACCCATCCACCGGTTTATTTTTGGCTCTGCCGCCCTCCCACTGACCGATGGGTGGGATCCCTGCCTGTCCCGACTCATCCCTGCCCGTGCCAGCGAAGGCAAGTGGGAGCACTGGGTGCTCCCTGCGGCACGGCCGAAGGGATGCTGGCGGGTGTCTGGTTGTGACCGAGGCATCTCCCATGGGTGCCGAGGGCTGGAGAGGGCGGCGAGGGGACTTTAGGAGAGTTTTCTGCCATGCATAGATGTGTTGGTTTTTTTCCCTGTGAGAAATATTCTGGTTTAAATGGGAATCGATTCAGGGAAGTCTGACAGACGAATGCTATAAACAAGATCAAATGAATTTATGACTGTTGTCCCTTCTAGCTTGATAATCAATGAAGTGTCGGGGGAAAGACGCTGGAATGGCAAAGTGCTGGGTCTATATCAGCAAAAGTAAAAGTCAAATCAGGCACCGTCAGGCACTTGCAGTTGCCTTTGAGACACGGGCAGGCTGGAAAATTATTTGATTGACTGACTTCCCTCGAAGCTGGTTAAACACGGGCACAACCTGCGCACCGCCTCCTGTTTGCCGTCGGTGAGATTTACGCGTGGGTACAGGAACCCACGAGTAGCCGTTTTCCTGCGATATTTGCTTACGCTTTGCATCTTTTGCCGATTACTCACGGTGCTTTACTCCGCGTGCCCCCCACCTCGTGTCTGGGCAGCGTCTCCTCCGGGGACACTGGTACTGGGAAGCCCTGACCTGCCCCGGCAGGCACCGCTGCTCCCGCACCGCCGGCGTTCGTTGTCTCTGTAGGCTCAGCCGTCGCCACCTTGTTAACGATCTGCGTGTGTCCTGCAGCTTTACGATCTGTTATTCTCTCTGAAGAACTCGGTTTTCTTACAACTTTGTGGCAGAGGTTCCCTGTGGGTGGGTTTTACTGCCTGAATTGCAGGGTTGGGACAGCCTCATCTCGGTCTGCTCCATTAACAAGTAATCACTTTCTCTCCAGCCCAGATTCGGTTTGTGTTTGCTCCTCGTCTTGTTTTCTTTAGTTCAGAGTGAGCTTTGAACTGTGGCCTGCAGTGTCGGGAATCATGAATAAAAACCAGCCCGCTCCTCTCCAACCCCATTGCCGGTTTGGTTTCTCTGCACCGAAGGGGATTCATCTCGTTCAGGCTCACGCAACCCAGGCCGGGTGGGGGGTGAGCAGAGGACTTGGTCTTTGGGGGATGCAAGCACGGACACCTATTCCAGGGTGGGCAGCTTTTTAGCACCGTAAAACCCAAGATGTAATGACTAAGGCGCTGGCACAATGACATGCGTTAACACCCAAATCCTTTTCAGAGGTCCTACAAACTCCTTGATGCAAGAAACCCCCTGTTCCTCAGGATCACCCCAACGCCCCCTCGCTCTCAGTTGGACCCCCCCTGCCTTTTAATTCACATTCACACCCACGGTGCTCAGTGTCTGCAGACGGGATACCAGAGCTAATACCCGTGCAGGCGATCGGACCACAAGAACCGTGCCTTCTGGCCTCGAAAGCCCACCAGTTAATCCCAGCCTTCACGTTTGCTCCGCACCGGAGCTCGGGGAGCCTGGGAGCCCCAGGGCTGCGCCAGCTGGGCCACCCCTCCCCAGCCCCACCGTGAGCGTCCTTCCCCGTGCCCGGCCGGCGATAAACATGTCAGATGCACTAAGCTTGCAAGGATCGATTCCCTTCACAGGATCAACAAAGCAATTTGCTGTCTAGGTCTTGTTCTGTTGTGAATAATAAGCAGCCATGGAAGCTTGGCCTGTGTAACACCCTTTGCACTTGAAATTTGGAAACAATCAGGGACTGTAAAGGCAGGGAGGGGAATTACAGCCGCTGATGGTCAGCATCATCTTCTCAGATACCTAATTCATTAAGGGGTCTTCAGGTTCTGGAGTGCTGCAGGCAAAGGGAGGGCAGTAATTCAGCGGGGGGTAGCTTGGGTTGCTCCGGCGGTCGGTCATCATCTTATTTTTTGTGGAACCTCTCTCCTTAAAAGCTTCCTTTTTTAATTAGTCCTCCTTTCCTGCCCGGGGGCATGCAGAGCTTTGCAGGGCAGGGGATGCTGAGCGGCTGGGCTGTGCAGGGCAGGACATCTCCGTCCCTGCATCTCTGTGGAATGAGGGTGAACCCCCAAGGACACATCTCTTGGGGGCCCTCTGCAAAACCATCCTCCTCCGTCAGTCCACCTGTGGCTGGATGGCTCTGGCCATCTCCCCGGGCCCGTTCCTCTCCGTGCCCAGCCCAGCCCAGCCTCTGGTCACTGGGAAGGGTGTTATTCTCCACCAGAGCCACCGTCACCTTGCCAGACCCTCCAGCACTGCCTGCGCCAGCAAGTGATGAAAATGCAAGAGCTGTATCCTCCTTAAGCAAATGCACGAGCTCATCAAATACCTTCAGCAACAACCCATGCAGAAGGCAGCTTTTGCCAGGTGCACCCAAAACATTGCGGATCCCTTCCTCCCTGGGGAGGGGGGATCCGAAGCCAGATGTCGGTGCTGCACACGCAAGGTCCGGGCGGGAGGACACACAGCCCCTGCCTACGGCGTGCGCTCTACCTCAGATCGGATGCAAAACCAGCTGCTGTTTTCACAAGGTCGCATGATTAACCCAAAACTCGGAGAAGGAGTATGAGGAGGGACGCATGCATGTATCAAACTATGCACATTTCCAGGGCCCAGCCATACGAGCCCTGCCCAAAAGCCACAGGAGACACCCTCAGCTCTCTCTGACAGCAGTATTTTGTCCCTTTTGCTCCCTGGAGTGTTTTCAGCATACCAACATCAGTCCATTAACATTGAACCCAGCCCTCCTTCCCCTTAGCAACAGCATCAATATTTATGATGTGTAGCTAATGCAGTCTACTTATATGATTTCTAGGATTTCAGGTGGGAATTCTTTGTACAAAAGACCTCTATTACCTTTCAGTATAGGATGCTGCTGTTCACCTGCAAAACAAGCATTATAGATCTGCGACCTTTCTTTTACAAGCTATTTCATGCTGAAGAGAACCAGCCTGCAGCTGCTTCTCAATCACGGATAATTTAAGTGGGAATATAGGTACCAGAAACCCAGCTAATACTAATCGCTCTGCTTAGGCAGGTTTCTGTAAGTGTCTGAAAAGGATCAAGCCTATTGATTCATTAACCAATAACCTATATACGGGCTTTGGTGCGAACTCTGCAGCCGTGTGCTTGTGTCGCTCTGCTGCCTTCAGTCCCACAAAATGGAGAGCAAGTCGAGCACCCTCAGGGTTGGCTTTATTAGCCTCTTGCCTGAAGGAGGCTGTTTGAAAGACTGTGAAATGTCTGTGCCAGGGCATAAACGAAGAGCTTGGAGGTACATCAGTGGTGATGGAGAGAGACTGGTGGCGTGGCTAAAAATTTGGTCTTTGACTATTGAGAAGGGCTCACGTTATGGGGCCGATGAATGGTGGGTGTTAACAAATTCATCAGGGTTTGAAATGTTGTGGTGAGCAGCCCGTGAAGCACCTAGGAGGAGAGTGCTACCTGCGAGACAGCTCTCAAAGGCAGGGTGCAGGGATCCCCGTGTCCTGGACAGGCTGCACCCCCTCGTGAGGGCGTAAGTAGGTGCAGAGACCTGCTCTGTCTTCTCTGGGCTCTCCTCCCCACCCCAGGAGCTGATGCTGGGACGTGGCAGCTCTGTGCCGCTGCAGTTTCAGGCGTCCTGCTGTTGTTCAGTGAGGACTTTGGTGTTTAGAGGGGGTGACTCTGAAAGGGCATCCATCCTCCCTGGCAGCAAAGGCTTTCTGCAGGGGGGGATCTTTTTCAGCTCGCTGCCTGGCTAAGGAGGGCTGGGGGAAGTTTGTCTGGTTTCTTTTCTTTTTCATATAAATAGGATATTCAGCAAGAGTGGTGGTTTCAAGTCAAGCAGAAATATTGCTGAGTGTTGATCAAGTCCCACGTGCTTTCTTTTTGTTTAGACATGGCCATTTAAAGAAGGAAGCCAAATACTTCGTATGACCCAGTGCAATCACCATGCCTCCCTCCCTCCTTCCTTGCTTTTCCTGGAGTTAACTGTTTCTGCAACTTTTAACCTGGGCTTTCCCTGTTGTCCCTCGCTCCCGCTGTCTTCTCTGGACCTTTTAGTTCATCTGTGGTTTACACAATCCCAGAGTTTCCTACCGACCCCCAGGAGAGAGACTGCTTTAGGACTGACATGTGCCAGACACAGTGCAACCAGCTGGACGTTTCCCTCTTGGCACTAAAGCCCCATGGAAAACATTAGGAACAAGGCAGCAGTTATCTGAGTGACAGCCCAAATGCCAAGACATCCTTTACGGCTCCCAGCCCCAGGACTGGATGTTTCTGTCAGGGCACATCCTTCAAACTCGAAACTTCTCGCTGCTCCGGCGCAGCCGCTGCCCTTTTCTGTCTAGGGCATCCAGCAGCCGAAACCCGGAATGCTAGTTGTTAAAAACAGTTGACTGATGATTATGTTCCCTCTCTTTTAATTAAAAGCTTGGCATTTACAAATCAAAAATATCCACACCGGGATTTTTCCTGCCCTGGTATTTTAAATAATAATTGTTAATTATTAATTATTCATGATTAATGAATGCTTTGCACATCTAAATGTCTTCCTTCCAGACAACCCTGTAAAATCTTTTGCCGTAATTGTAAGAAATCTGCTAGGCTAGTGATAGCGGTGAAAGTCCTACGTCCTTCTGGGGCTCCCGTGGAAATGCTGCAGATCTTGACTAATATATAGCCAAAGTCGTCAGCGGGAAGGGGGCCTTTGGTGGCTAATGGGTTTGCTCTTCGGATGTGCTCAGTTACATCTGCCTGCTCTAGCAACTACAGGAAGCCCATTTTGCTCCTGCTTTCTTGTAGGAGGCTGCCTGGCTCGCCCCCAGTGACAAAATTGCGAAGCGAGGGGCTGCAGACATCCCCTCCCGCGCAGAGCACTGCTGCGGGCTGCCGGAGGTGGGCTCAAAATGCCCACGCCAACAGAAGGGAGAAAACCTTTGGAGTTTGAGACCAACATACCCGAGTTAAGAGCCTAAAGTTCAGCTCTGAAACATTGATCCCAGCTCTAGGACTCGGTGGGTTGAAGTTCAAGAGTGCTTAGCGAGTAACAGTCGACCTCACTCTACAGAGAGAAGCACAGAGGAGTGGTTTGGTGACAGCCACCACCGCTTGTCAGTCCCTCCAGCTCTGGGAACACATCGTCTTTGGCAGGTCATTGGTTTCTTCTAGGTCACTGTCCTGGTTTCAGCTGGGATAGAGTTAATTGTCTTCCTAGTAGCTGGTACAGTGCTGTGTTTTGAGTTC
>JAVJGG010000053.1:3140397-3171438 GCA_035590195.1 Aviceda cuculoides | reverse complement strand
CGCGGGGGGGGGGGGGGGGGGCAGAATCCACCCCCTGCCTCCAGCATGGCTGTCAAGCAGTAACATAGGTTACCCAGAGAGGCTGGGTGGTCTCCATCCTTGTTGGACAGCTGTTTTAAAGAGCCATCCGGATAAAACCCTGAACAAACCTGGTCTGACCTCATAGCTGATCCTGCTTTCAGCTGACGGCTGAACTAGCCGACCTGCTGTGGTCCCTTCCAAACAGAATTGGTTTGTGATCCCGTTACCTTAAGGGTTTTCACAGGCAGGAAGCAAAACAATCTACTTGCTCTCTGCGTCACTTTTGAGAACCTTTTCTCATGTACAAAGATTGACTGCCCATCCTCATATCACTGTGAAGCAGCTTTTATTGGATATTCACACAGCCTGGGGGCTAGCTAGGAGGGAGCGAAAGAAATTACAGCACTCCTTTCTTGCCCAACAAAGTGAAAAGGTGAAGACCAGCCCTGACTCTTGACTTGTTCCTGGAAGCTTTACACATAGTCTGCTCAGTTAATGAGGAGCTGCCTGTGCTCTGGTCTGTGAGTGGTGGTAAATATTACTCTTTCTCAAGCAATTTAGATGATTAGTACTTGGAGCCAGCCTGCATCTTGTTCCACAGGCTCTTAACAGGTCCACAGTAGGGTATGGTACCACCAGCCACCTCGTGTTTAATTACGCAGCCCTGTTTGTGATAGCTGGGAGAGTTACTAATATGCCTAACAGCACAGCATGGCTCTGCAGTTGATAAAGACACATCTGTATGCTGAGCTGTACCCTTATTGAGTTAAGGGCATAGAAAAAGCTCTCTTTCTTGCTGTCACTTAAATGGTGTCAGGATTCGTGAAATCTTGCTTTCAGATTCCTACCGGACCCAGCAACAAAGCCTGCTTGTTGCAAGCTCATTGGCTTCTGTTTGAATCCCTGTGACGTGTTCACAGATGTGTGCAGACAAGTGGGAGGGAGGGGGGAATGAGAGAACTGAGGCTTTGTAGCCATGCACATGTGACAGCATGCATGGGACCCCTGAAGCTGCTCTCAGGCCAGCCCTCCTTTCATGATACATCTGGCATGCCCCAGACCATGTTTTGGCACTGTCATTTTGAGCAGTCTGTCTGTAGTTGAATTGCAAGTCTTGCAAGCACGTCTGGGGACTGAAATCTTGGCTTATTTTCACTTCTCCCATTGAAAATTCAAAAGGGCGTAGCTAGGTACGATTTGATGCCCTCTGCAGTGAAGCTATGTATATGAGCGTGCCCTGAGAACAGCCTCTTGAAAACCATATCAAATCAACTTACTTAATAGATTGATAATCCTATTTCCTTCTTCCACTATATCTAGTAAATCTGCATTCTAATGTAAAATGTCTTAAGACTGAACTTTCTGTCAAAACTAAGTGCTCCTTCTCTTATGCCCAGAAAAGCTGGAGTTAGGGTTAATTCATACATGCATTGGTTTATACAAAATACATGGGCTGCACTTAGTAGAAGACAAATATGTGTACAATAGGGGTGTCCTTCAAAATATTCTGTTGCATATCACAGCCTGACATCTCTTATTGACAGCTCTGGTATCCAGATGCCAAGGCCCACAGGGTTTTATTTTCCAGCAATATCAGCAGCTGAGTCCACGGCTATGTATTTTTGGTTGACCTCGTCTGAATTCTCCTGGCCATGGTGACAGCTGTGAGGCTAATCTGGCTTGAGCCCAGTATAGCGGGCTTCTCTCTAATGTCATATTTCATGGACTCTGGTTTCCTTGTCTGCCTTGCTACTCTAACCTTCCCCTCCAAATAGACCAAACTTTCTAGAGAGCCTTGGTTTTGGAATGGAGGTGGGACTGATTCCTGTGAGTGCCAGGAGATGAGCTGAGGAGCCTGTGCTTCCTAAGTGTTCCTGGCTGATTTTTTTACCCAGGAGATCACTGTGTTTGCTCAGCTGTAGTGCTCCTTCCTTCCCTGCTAACTTGCCTTGCAAGACAAACAAATGTGAATGATGTTTATGTCCATAAAATGGCACAGTTTCATGATGCACACTCTGTAAGTTTAAAAGACAACTTCATCACAATTAAGAGAGGAGTTAGAGACTTGTATAAGAATAAATACATCTCTTATTGCAGAGCTTGGATCGAGTGCTGCAGAAACAGGTTAGTTAAATTCAGTGCGGTGACTGGAATTGTCACTTCTGGGGAGGGATGACACCTTCCTGGAACTGCATAAATGGGAAACTAATGCAGTGAGTCTCAGCACTCTCATTGGCATCCAGTTGTTCCCAAGCACCTCTTATCTAGAGCAACAAGTGAATTCCCAGGATGTTTCCTCAAGAGCAGATTTATAATGGCAGTTATATAATACACAATAGCATGGCCCTTTTGTGGAAATCAAACTCACCGTAACTCTGTGAAGTAGGGTTGGGGTGAAGGAGAAGGGCAGGAATTCTTGGTTGAAGGGACGAGTCAAAGCAGGAGAGCCCGAGAATGAATTTTAAATACGTGTATTGCCTCTTAGAGCAAACGTATAATTAACAATAAGATAACAAGGTGGCTCTACAAGGCAGCTAATTGCATTTTCAAATGTCAGCTTGTCAGCTTTTATTTAGTCTTCATTCAATCTGGGCTTTGCTAGAGCAGTGTCTGGTTTTAAATGGCATTTCCCTCTCCTGGCACCATGGAAGGATTGTTTCCTTCCTTGTCCTCAGAGATCTTTGCTAGCCCAGCTCCTGATTTGCTTCACCTTAGACGTGGCCTCACTTGCTAGAACATGGTATTAGTCCATTGGGTTACATTTTAAAAAAATAAATAAAAAAAGTCTTTGCAGGGGTAGAAAAAAATAACACCACAAACAACAGGAAGCTGTCCTGCAGCTTAAAAGGGCTTGCAGCACATCAGCTGCCTGAGAAAGTCTTGCAGGCACTTTCTTCTTGCTGCAAGTGATAAGGTAGTATCACAACGTGTCATGTCTGTGCAGCTGCCCCGGGCTCCACAGCTGAGTTGGCTAGCTGGATCTGGGTGCGGTGGATGGAGATGGCTCCATAGGGACAGCTGTTACCTGTGCTTTATGAGGTAGGCTTCTGTTTGCTGATGTCAGGGTGGGAGCTGGCAACGTGTGGACAACTGGAGATTCCCTGGATGGGAAGAAAATTGTGTCATATTTGTGACTTGCTGACTCTGCTGCTGGTAGATGGCTGAAAAGTTCTGTGCTCCACTGCTAGTCCTCTGAGTAACAGAGCGTGCTTTTCAAACTACATTAATTTAAGGTAAACGATGATGAAGTATTTTGAGCTGCTTTGTCAGAGCATTGTCACGTACCGGGATTGAACCACTCAGGCAGGAACCCTTTGGAGAAAATCCCCTCCAGCAGAATGACTGGATAAGAAGGAAAGGAGAAACTCTGAAGTTGCCCATAAGTTTTTGTTCTGTGGGTGCAGGATATCACCCCAGACGTGAGGGTACGTGAGCAGCCAAAACAGCCTCTGTGGAGAAGGCTGACGTGTGACTGCAGGCAGGAGTTAGGAAAGGAGCATGGGGACATTGCAGCTCCACCGTCCCTCCAGGGAAGGTGAGGAACCACCTTCCCGGCCCCTCGGCAGCCTCCCCACGCCAGGGAGCTAGCTTCGCCGTGTTTCTGGTTTCCATCGGTGGAAGCGCTGTAAGAAGCCGTGCAGCAGGTTGCTGCCGTGGGAGGGAGTTTAACCCGCACTGACCAGCCTGGCTGTATCATGGGCAGAGATTAGCATCATCCTCCCGTTGGAAGCAGACAGCACGTACACGGCGTCGGCTCCGGCCACGCGTCGGAGCAGCATGTAGTGAGCAGCAGCGTGTCACTTCCATTCAGCGTAGCCAGGGACGGCAGCCTCGCAGCGACCGGCGAGTTAACACCAGCACCGGCCCCCCCGCGCCTGCCTTAGTCTGTGATAAGTAGGGAAATGGCACTAATGAACTTTTCGGTGTCTAATCCCTGACATGCTTAGGCAGGGGTGGTATGACTTGACTTAAGGATGGCTTTGGACTGTCTGCGGTGGCAGAGAGCATCCGTGGAGTTAATACTACCTACTTAAGGCTTGGAGGCTGGAAAGTGCTTTGCATTAATGTGTGTAGTCACGCCGGGGGTGGCTTGTCGGGACGAGGGCTGCCCTCCCTGCCCCGCAGCTGGCTGTGGGCATACGAGAGCTGGGCTCCAGACGCAGCCCGGCCGAGGGACGAGGCGGATCGGCCACCAGGCAGGCGAGCAGCAAAACTTTCAGTTTCTCTTAATTCCTCAAAACCAGACCTCCTCTGTGCACTGCTCCCCGCTTTACTGCAGTGACAAACAGCACGGCCGTGGAGCAGCACGACACGGGAGGGAAGGGGGTGGGTTATAAAGCACAAGTCCCAGCTCCCTGCTCAGACCTCCAGGAGAGACTCGAGCTGGCCTCTGGTGTACTGGAAACCCTCGTTGCTGCTGGGCCTGAGCACAGAGGTCAGGGTCACTGGGTATTTGTGCCCCTTCCCAACCTCCCAGTCATCCCCAGCGGTGATGCCCCATGAGACCCATCCTCTCCAGCTCGGTGTAGGGGAGGATTTTGCCTCGTGACTCCTGTTGCTGGAGCAGCCCTGTGCGGAGTGATGGGGCTGGAGGGTGAGAGTGCTGAGCCAACCGCAGGCGCCTGGTTTAACCTCCTTGTGGTCACAGTCTTGAAGACAAAAACAACTGAAGAGGGAACTTTTCAAAGGTTTTACTTTGCTTTCTCCACATTTCAAGGCCTAGTTCCATCCTCTGTTTGTTATTGCAAGATTGTTCCCTAAAATGCAGCTAAAAAGTTGTTGAAAATATCCTGTAGGACAAAACCAGAAGTCCTTATTCTAATTCTAGCTTTGCTACCAGAAGGCTGTGACCCTGCCTCAGTTTCCCCATAGGTAGGTAAGGAGGACTGTCCATGTTGCAGGGACTGGTATGTGTTTTCTCCTCATGTCAAGAAAACTTGAGGCCCTGGGTGAGCACCAAATATTTATTCTGTGGGCTGTTGAATGCATTAAATCCTTTGCCTGGTTGAAGTCAACATATGTCAAACAATTTGCAATAAATCCCGATTCTCAATCAGAAGGAGCTCTTGCTAAATAAAATAGTGCAGGCAAACAGCAGGGATGCGGTACGTGCACACCCATGGAAGTTACACGCCACAAAGCAAAAAAAAAAAAAAAAAAAAGTGCTTCTCTGCAATGGAAATGCAGTCTCTGCCTGACGCTGCCTATTGTCCAGTAAAAAGGGGTTTGTTGAGCTGCGCTGGCGATGCTCCTCGTATTGATTCCGAACAGATGCTGAGATGTGGGAAGGCAGATGGAGCCCCGCAGCGCAATTACCTCCCGCGATGGGGTGGGCAGCGTTGGCCACATGCCACGTGGGGTTGGGGCGAGCGTTCGCCTTCGGCCGGGGCTGCGGCGAGCCTTTCCCCGCGCGCCTGCGGTGGCAGAGGCTGCGGAGGGGGACGTGCCTTGGAGACAACATAGCCCTGGTCTCGGGCAAGTGAATCTGACACCTGACTAAAATCCTAATTGTCCTGGTGCCGAGGGACCCCGCGCCGCTCGGAGCGATGTGTGCCACCGTCTTTCTATTTCTGAATCGCAATCTGTGACAAATCCATAGCTGCCTTCAGCGTTGGGCTCCAGAGGGCAAAAGAAAGGCTTTCGGAGTTGGGTTGCCATCAGCGTGTGCTCGTGGCTAATTATAGCCCCGTGCCGGCAGCTGTGGCTCCCGTGGAGGGAGGGAGGGAGCGGTGGGGACCTGAACCCTCCTGGTATGACAGCGTGGGCTTCGTCCTGCCGCTCTGACCACATCCTTGGCCCCTCTGTGCACATCTGGGCTGTGGGCAGCGCTCAGACCCCATTCTCGGGGGCCTTTTGGGTGCAAAGGACCCAGAGGGTCCTGCCTCGCAGCTGGGCATCTGGATGGGAGCTTGGGGGGGGTATGTGGGATGTGGTCAGAGGGTTTTGGTGAGTTTCTAAGCTAGAGAAGATGGTTGAAATGAGAATACAGCTACAGCTGGGGTCCTGGCAGCAGAGTAGCAATGTTTCAAGAGCAAGTTAAAGATGCGCTAAAACTGTTAATTGGGACTTCTGGAGTGTTTTTAGAATACAACCTCAAGTGTTAATCAGGCAGATAAAAGGCATCTTTCCTCCTGGGGAGGAGCTGAGGCAGGAGAGGTGATTTGCCTTTAGACATGGATGTGAATTCCTGTTCACACTACATTCCTACCCCTTCCTCCTACTTTGTTCTCGCTCTGAGTTATGGCAGTCTGTAAGCTTGCAAGAGGAAGAGAAGCGATCCTGCATGGCAGCAAAACGTCCTGCTGTCTGTGTGGGCAACAGTTTGTCTGAAGTCCTGCCTCCCCTCGTAAAGAGGGGCAGCAAACAGGACAGCAATACTCAGAAATCGCACCAAGTACAAATACTAGAAGAAACCAACTGCTTTTCCTTTGCAGTTTCCTTTGGGACAACGCAGAAGAGAAATACGGTTAGTTTATTTTGGCCAGAAACTTTGCAGAATTGTCAAACTCATTCTGTGTGAGCGTGCAGGAGGTTTGCAGGGCTAATCAAGCAGAAGGCAGTGCTATGTTCACGCTTGCATGCTGCCATTTCAAGGAACAAGAAGTGCATCTTCTTTAATAAACAGCTTTGTGCTAACTTAGAGTTGTTTCCTAGCTGCTGCCCTGGGCGTGTTAGTCCCTGATAAAGCACCAAGCCTGAGCTGGAAGAGGAGCTCAGGATTTTCCCTGCCATCGCTGCTGGCTTGTGGGCCTCCACCCCATGAAAAAACTCATCCCCTCCCCAGGAGCTAATTATCCCTGAAACATGACCAGTTCTAAAAGACTCTTCGCCCTTCTCTGGGGGGAAAGAAGAACCAGTGGACTTTTCTTCCTCGGTGTAAGCCTGTAAGCAATCAATGGGATTTCAAGGGTCCTGAAAAGACAACATGGCTCATCTTCCCTGGGGAGCCTTTATTCAGCCTCATTATTCCCTATCTCCCAGGCCTGCAGCTTGTGCTGTCCCCAACTTAAAGCAATAGAGATATTGGACTGAGTTAATCCCCAGTGACTTCATCTTCAAGCAGGGATGAATTTTTGCTGGCAACCAGCCCTGCTCCTGACCACCTGCCACTGCTTTCTGTGGCATAACTGAGGCCATCACCTCCTGCCAGGCTTTGCTTCTCTTCCTCCACACCTCTGTAATGCGCTGTCTGGGCTGTCCATCACTAAGCAGACAGCATCCACTACGATGGGAAATTTTTCCGACTGCAGTGCTGGCAGTGTCCTGCTGCTGTCTGGAGTCGTGCGGAGAGCAGATCTCTCGGGCTGCTTTTGTACCGTGAGGATGACGGCGCTAACGCGTGCTACGCATCGGTTTGGCTCCTGGGAGTACACTGTGTTGTAAAGGTCAGGATCAAGGGTTATCAGCAAAGGTTTGGTGTAGGGCTCACTCTCTGGGGTCCTGGGGACATCACTGGGAGATGCCACACAGATACCGCAGCCCCACAGAGAGGTGCAGATAGAGCCAAACCCGCTCCGCTCCGGCGCGGGGAAATGAAGATGCTGTGGCTTCCCCAGGCTGGGCACAACGGCAAGACCAGACCTACCAGTCTGGGGCACCTGGCAAGATTTGGTGGCTCTGGGCGCTGTTAGGTCTGACGTCCTTGCAGGAGGACCAGTTCTGCAATGGAAAGCCCTTCGGGCAGTGTGAAATGCGGAGGGTCTGGGGCGAGCACGGCTGGCAGCGGGCACGTGCCGTCGTAGCCAGCCCTTTGCTGTTGCCTCCCCTCCAGATGTGGCCGATCTGCCCCATCCTCTGCCTCCGCAGCGACAGAGCGGGCTGAGCCACCCAAGCGGCTGCTCGGCGCAGTGGGAGCGATACTGGTTTCCACAGCTGTCTGCTCTGGTCGCTGGTTTTCAAGCGTAGCCCTGCGTCACGTTTAGTCTCTTTGGTATCGTGATAGTTCAGCTGAGGATCTTCATTAGGCAATCTCTGCAGATTAAAAGTAATGCAGTTTTTAAACTCGGGTCTTGTATCTCTCTAATGTTTATTCCTCAAGAGGCTGGATCGTGTTTTAATTTCACCAGACAGCAGGAAGGCATTGGCTAAATGCAAGGGAAAACAGAGAGAAGTAACTAACCAATTGGTAGGCATGTGGCTTATGGTTTCAAATCCCAAGGCTTGGTCCTGCTCTCGTTGTCCCATTGCATTGGACCCCTGATCCCTCTCCCTTCCAGCCCCACTCTAATTTTCTAGTGGTTTGAAATCTGTTTGTGCTTGCTGGCTTGCCTGTTGGGCATTGCCCAATCTCAATAATCCGGATCAGCAAGGCTGACTCTGTAATTATCTTGGCAGCTACTCTGGGTTAATGAGAAATACCGACAGCAGAGTCGAGCCGAAATCAGTTTGTGGTGGTGACGAGGCCCATTCACGGGGGAGAAAGGATTTGGGGGGGTTATGGAGATTGAGGTGCATTGCGCTTGTGATTAAATTAGCTGTCACAAATAACCTTCTGATCAGTTGTTTGAGGCTTAACGTTATTAGAACAGTAATTGCTACTAAAGGGTAAGTTTTGCAGCACTGGGTTGGGGGGGGGAATTGTGTGCTCTTGTTGGTGGAGATAAGAACATGCCCCTTGGCATACAACATCCAGCGAGCATTAATACCAAATGCTTGGGAGCCAGGAGCCGGAAAACAAGGGAGATGTTGCTGTGTTAGCTCCGAAATATCAGGTCCTGGGTACATCCGAGCTGGGAGGAAGGTGCATCCTTGGAGGGCACCTTGGGAAGCAAGAGAATTGAAGTACTTGCTCAAAAAGGTGTTATCTGAACTGGCCCTGGGGCTTAGACCTCTTGGCACCAAAGCGCCTCCTCCGCTGGAGGACAGCCAAGATCAGAGAGACTTCTCTACTCGCACCCGTTTAATCAGGAAAATGGAAATAGCGTTTTAATAAGATGGTAATGAAGTTGTGGATCAGATTGGTCGATTCCTCATTTGAAGCTACAAAGGGGAGCTTTGTTTTTTCCTTGGGTTTATCACTTCTGTTCTTGCCTGATTAGTCATAATCTTATGCTGTCCTTCACTGGGAAACTCCCTATTTTATTCTCTGCAAAAGTCTATCTTTAAGTTTGCGTACGATCCTCCAGGGAAATCAGGCTACCTATATTTCATTTAGTGACTTCAAACAATTAACCTAACAAAGATTCCTGTCTCTCTCCCCTCCTTCCCCATCTGTTTCCTAATTACCAGTGGAACTGGGATACATATGCAGACTGTGCCTACTTTTTAATTAAATCACCTCTCTTCAATATTTTGTGGTTGGCTCTTTAAAAGCTGTGTCTCACTACTGGGGAAAATAGTAAAACACAGGATGTACCATGAGGGAGAATGAGCCTGAAAAGGGCCTGAGATTCAGATTTGGGGGATTTTTTCACATCAGAGCTGGAATGCAGAATCATTTCACTCCTTCTCATGGATCAGAAAGTGTCGAGTCATCTGGAAGGGAAGGCTGAGTGACCCGGGACCCCGGCGGAGGTCTCAGCCCAGAGCAGCTCTGGGATAAGCTGCCTTTGGCCCAGGGAAGCATTTTTGGGAGGGGAGCAATCTCCTGTTTCTCTGTTCAAGAAGGAAAAATCCGTGTGTCCCTCCGTCCTTGTCCAGGCTGTCCTGCCTGTCCCATCCTGCTTCCTCCAGAAGGTGCCACGGCCCGTGCCGTGCCAGCGAGCTCTCCCTTCCTGCAAGCGCAGTGCTATTAAAGGCCCTGGGTGATGATGGGGGGGCCTGGGGCATCCATACTGGTGTTACTGGGAGAAGTGCCCTGCAATGAGGACTCGGGATCCGTATGGGAACTAACGCCCGCTTGGTGCAGGGTTTGCTGCAGCCTTTGGCTCTCGTTGCAAAGCTGCAAACGACCGTGCGCTCTCCGGCTCCAGGACCCCGCTGGCATCTTTGCTCCCTTCTCCCCCCCCCCGGCTCTCTGCCTTCCTCCTGCCCACCCTCTGCCCATCTCCTCACCCTCTATTTTACCCTGCCTTGCCCTCCCCTGTGCTCTGAGTCTTCTCGTCTGCACCATGGGGGACCCGAGGAGGAAAACCTGTTCACGTCTGACTGCTCAGCCCACGCTGCTGCCGGCGCGTGGGAACGAGCCGAGAGGTGTCCGGCCGGGAGTCACCCCGCTTCTCAGCTGTGCCCGGGCACCTCTGCGCCCCAGCAGATCGTCCTCACGGGCAGAGCGTTTCTTCCCTGCCAGCTCGGGTCCGGTTGGCAGAAAGGCATCTAACTTAGAGCTGCAGTTAATTACAGGCAGGGTGGGAGAGTTCAGCCTCTGCCGAAACCTGCTGGGAGGTAATTATCTTCTCCTTGGCTCCGAATGCCTTTGGTGCGCTGCGATGCTCCAGGAGTTAAACCCGCAGCTGATGCTGCCGGGTGCCGCATCTCGGGCGTGAGCCTCCCAAGGCTCGGCCAAGGAGCCGCCGGCGGTGCCGGCAATGCAGTAAGTGATTCAGCAGAACGCTCGGAGCCGGGCGGGTTTGGGAGGAGGCGGCCGCCTTGCTCCGTTTGCTTGCGCTTCGTTGCGTTTGAGCCCTGCTCGTGTGTGGGTTAGAGCGTTGTGGTGGTGGAGGACGGATGCGTCGTAGGCCGGTGGGTGTTTGGGGAAGGTCACGCACCTCCCGGCGCGCAGCAGCTCCAGGCAGGACAGCTTGTACTGGGCACGGAGGCTCAGGGATGGTTCGTGTTCGGGAGCAGGCAGGGTTTGAGAGACCTTTGGAGCCCGGTTCTGCAGCACGCGTCGTGTTTTCTGCACTGCAAGGTCAGGACCCGGGAGCTCAAAGGGAATTTTCCTTGTTCTCTACCCCCAGCTGGTAGAAGAGCAGGAAAGCCCATGCTGTCTGAAGTGTGTCCCCTCAAACGGGGGCCAGCCTCCTCCCTGGCTTCTCTTCCTTGAACTGGAGGGGCTCACACTTCTCAGGCTTCATCTTGTACCTTGCAATAAGAAATAACATTGTCAGCAGAGGCTCTGAAGTCTGTGTTTGGGGCCCATTAGGACTGTGGCTCCAGGGTGAAAGGGCGGGGAGGGGGCTTTAATTAATTCACTTCCTTGCACTTCAGTTTGGTACCAGCAGAGTTGGTATCCGAGCAATCTGAGAGTCGCTCAAATGAGAGTGGTAGAAGACAAGGCTCCCTGCAACTCCGCACTTTTATTGCCTCAGTTTCCATAGCTGTAAAATGGACACAGTGCTGCTGGAGAGGGGGAAAATTGTGCTGAAATACTTAGAAATCCTTGGCTTAGAACTTTCGATCCATGGGCTGGCTCTGGTGTCGGTGAGATCTCTGCTCTGCCTCCTCAGCAGCTTTGCTGCGTGATGTGCGGGTCTGTCTCACTGCCGCGGACGCCGCTGCCGGCGGAGCTGGAACAAAAGGAAGCTGCATCTGGAAACAAAACCCTGTCGTACTGGTGGCACTGGTGCCCAGGACATGGGGACAGGCCCTGGCTGGCACTCGAACTCGCTCCCTGCTGGCTCAGGGACCGGCGGGGGACAGAGTGGGTAGTGTCCTGCACCACAGCTCCTGCATTATTCATGGAGGAAAATCCAGCAAGAGCAGGGAGGGAAGGGAGAAGAAAGTCGGAGTTATTAATAACAGCTATTGTGCCTTCTCAACTTCACCGGCCCGCAGGGACAGGTGGGCTGGAGATAACACAGCCCTGTGTCGGTGGGACGGGGGAGGACAGGGAAAGGGTCGTGGGCAGCAGCCCAGTGATTTTGGGGCTGGTCCCCGGGCAGGTCGGCTCTGTGCTGGGGCTGGGGGATGCCAGCAGAGCCGCGGGGTTCACAGTTCTGCGAGGGGCTTAGCGCATCCTCCCCGGGACATGGAGACACTTTGTGTTTGGGACAGAGGAGACGGAGAACCTTAACCTGAGCTCCGGAGGGGAAAAACTGTGTCTTAAATGGGAAAGGCAAAGGTAGGCGGCTCTGCCTTTGGAAAGTAACTTGCGAAGAGGTGACGGTGATTTTCCATAAAAGCCTTGGGTGTTGGGACATTTGCAGCGGTATAGGCAGGCAAGTCTGCTACTGTGTCCTGCTCGCAGGCTGCCCGGCGTCTCCCGAGGGTCTCCCAAGGGCACGGCACGAGTCACCTTGGGGGCGAGACCTGCCGGCAGCTCCGTCCGTGCGTCTGTCCTACTGCGAACGACCGCCTGCACCCGAACCCCCTTTGCTCTTCGATTGCCTTATTTTGCCACGGCTGGGTGCTGCCCGGGGCAAGTTAATTGGGTTTTGATCTCTATTATCGCAGTGCGTCTTTTGACGTTCTTGCTTTCCTTTCTTTTCCAAGGCGGGCAGGGATGATGTGTGCATCTAACCCCTTGATTCCTGTTCTCGGGGCTGCTTGTCACCGAGACGGAGCTGAATAACGCTGTGCCTGGATGGAAACAGCCCGTTCCTCTGCGGGGGGGTGGTGGTGTAAATACCAGCGTTCATCAGAAACACATGTACCTTTTGGTTTAATTAGGATGCTTCTCTTTTAATCCAGAGAGCTTTAGGGCAAGATGTAGAAGTGCTATCCTGACTTCTTGGGTTACTAACAAGCTTTTTCTTGCCAAAGGAGCTGGTGGCTCTGCAGTAATCTGGGTGTAAGCTGATTGTAGCCTCCTGCTCCCTTGCACTGTGCTGTGGGTTGGTTTGGATCCAAGCTGGTGTGGGAAGGAGGTTATTCCAGAGCACCTCTAGATGACCCCCCAGGGCAGATATTGAGCAGTGGGAGCAGACCAGGTACCACAGTGTGTGTGTGGGGGGGGGTCTGCCGGCACAGCCCTGCACTGCAGGCAGCCCCAAGGCAGTGGCAGGAGGCATTAGAGCACCCCGAGGCATTAGAGCACCCTGCAGCCTCTGGGCATGAGGAGATGGAGATGATGAAGGTGAACTCCTTGGGGAGGTGATTAGTGTCATCTTCCTCCCATAAACCGTGCTGGGCGTTTTCATTACTATTTAATGGCAGGCTTTGTTCTGCTTTGCCCAAACCCTCCTTGCACTGAGATGCTTTGGCTCTCGAGGCCCTAGAAAGCTCCGTACATGAAGGAGAGTGCAGCCCGCTGGCTTGGCTTCGTGCTTTGGAGGAATGCAAAAGGCATGTACGAGCTGGTGACCCAGAAATCTGTCTCCCTGCTCTCCTCCATCCGTCCAGGGGGACTGGTGAGCTGCGTGGTGCAAGGAGGATATTGCATCTCCACTGCCCCCAAGAACAGCCGGCACATCCCAGCACGCAAATTCAGCCTTTACCCCCAGCCCTGCCCGTGCTGCGGGGAGGAAAGCTGCTCTCTGAGCTGCTCCAGGTTTTGACACAGGCTGCGTGGTCAGATGGTTTGGGTGTAATTGCAGCCGCGTTGCTCTGGAGATGCTGTGTTGAGTTTTATACATCGGTCGTACCTGTCTGTTGCTGTAATTTGATCCGGTTAAAATGAAAACCTCTTGAAAGGTTGACTGGGAAACCAATCCTAAAAGCTCTGATAGCAACAACTGCGTTTCAGTGTTGCTGGCTTGTTTTCAGAATATGCTCCATCAGACATCTGTTAGGGGGCACTCGCTTTCATGGACCCACAGTTCCCTGCAGGTCAGCCTCCCCTGTATGTAGCTCAAGTCTCGGCCTCTGTCCTGCCCCTGAAGCATCTGAATTTGGGAAAGCAGAAACCGGACTCTCTGGATAAGCTCAGTTTTGCTGCCTTTTGTGTTCCTCCCCCTGTTGCCCTGACATCTCTCCTTCCATGCCCATAACCGTGCGGTACGGTCCCAGCGTTGAAAGGCAGGTCAAAATTATACCCCTCCAGGCTCCACGCTGGGCTGCAGTGGTGGAGATGCAACAAGAGCTGTTAGTCACCGTGTCATATCCAGCAGCCAGTTTGCTGGGAACTGGTGAAGAGGGCGTAACGTGGGGCAAGCTCGCCTGCATCCCAGCAACGATCCGTCAGGATGGTATCAGCATCCCCAAACGGAGCGGGACCAGGCGTGTCTAGAGGCTGACGTGATGAGCTGATTGCGCTGCCGGCACTCGGAGCGTGGCAGATACATTTCCATGCATCTCTCTCTGTAGGAAGAATTTGCATAAAACTGTACAGAAAATAATTAGCAGAAAATGGCTGAAATGAGGCTGTTGGATGGGTAATAGACTCCCGGGGGGGGTGCAGCGGGGGCCCTGGGCAGCGCTGGCCCCTCTGCATGCACAATCCTCCTGCCACGGCTCGAGCAAACCCTCCGCCCACGCCGGAGGGAAGGGGAGAAGCGGTCCCTGAGCCGCAGGGACAACCAGCTGTGATTCCCAGTGGGAAATGCTTATTGAGGTCTGGTGGGGTGGGAATGGTAAGGAGGTTTCTGGTTTCTCAGCCATCATGTAATTGTGGCAGAACATGGTCCTTTAATTGAATCAGCTTCTTGTACATCCTGACTGGGTATTTTCTTTTCCATGTCAGTTTATTTACTGCAGTAAGTAATGGGATTTCTCTGCCCCTCATTGGTTAGAATGCACGGGAGTGCAGGAAAGGGCTAAGATGAAAATAAGCAAGCAAAAGGCTGTGGGTGTCTGGGGGCAGAGGGATGGGGAAAGGGGTGGCTCAGGGCTGCCCCCCTCCCCGGAGCATTGCTGCATCCCTGCGAGTCTCTGTCTGCAGGCTGAAGTTACCTTTCGGTGAAAGATCAGGTTTGGCATTTGGAATAAAAAAAACCAAAACAAAACAACAAAAAAAAAAACCCTTCCAAATGGGGTTAGAAATCTCTGATGTGAGCAACCCTTGCTGGCTTAGGCTGCGATGGGAGCTGAACTAGAGGAGTAGGAGAGGGGGTCTGAAAGCAGTGACGGGGTGACCAGGCTGTCTGCCAACTGCTCAGAGACTCCCTTCAAGAAGGTTTTTCTTCTAATTAAAGAACAACAACAACAAAAAAAAGCACTCAAACTGGTGCTTCAGAACTGACATCACAAGAAAGGGCTCTTTTCCTTTTTTAATATTAAATTAACAGCCTTTTGCCAAGGGGAATGGAGAGGAGGATCCTCTGCCTCCCTGCTCCCAGGCAGGGCTGGGGGGGGGGAGCACGCTTCAGAGGGCTCGTTGTAGCTCTCACTAATTTCTCATGAATAATTTTTGAGCTGGGGAGCGAATTCCCCCTTTTTTCGCTCAGGCAGGCGTTTCTGCGCATGAGCGCGGGTTGCTATGGCCACGCGCAAGTGCTGCGCTCCCGGGGGATGCGAGCGAGCGGCTGGGGAGAGCGCTGGGGGCTCGCGACCCCCAAAAAGGCTCTGACGTCCTGCGCGGGTGTCTGCGCCTCCGAACCATCCTGCTCCGATCCCGATGTGCCAGTCAGTGACGCTCTCAAGCCTAAATGGCTTTCGTGCCTGCCTGTGGGCTCTCCAGAAGGGTTCGATCCTGCCAGGCTTCGTTCCTCCTTCATGGAAATCCTCATTTTTCCGAAACTCAAAGCTCGCCTCTCTTGCGTTCCTCCAGATTTTTTGATGGTGGAAACCTGTTTGTCAGCTGGGATGGATGAAGGACTGATTTGATTTAATGCCACTGTAATTTAATCCTCTTACAGCTGTAGAAAACACGGCGGGCAGGAGAGGCGAGAGCCCCGATTCCTGCCTCTGCCCTGCCTGCGCCTCCCGTGGGGGCTTGGCATTGGGTTTGCTCGTCTTTCCTGAAATTCCGCAGCTTTCTCAAGCGATGCAAAGCATACAAAGGGTTACGGACGCCTGCAGGTTTTGAGCAGCTTTCTGAGCTCTGAGCAAGGCTGGGAGGCAGATATTATGGGAATTGTATGCATGCCTGAGCGGGAGGGAGGCTGGGCTGCTTGGCATCCGCTTGTCACATGGTGCCTGTTTGGATGCCAGAGGAAGGATCCTGAGGTTGCCACCCAGAATAGATGCTTGTTCTTAAGCTAATTGCACCCTTTCAGTGATTCTCAAATAACGGAGTGCCAAACTTTTTCTGCTCCGAAAATGCCTGGAAAATGCCTGACACTTCATTATACATTGGAAAGAACGTTTTAAAAGAGCTAACTAGCAAAATAAACAGCTGTTTGTAATTGTAAGATCATAAAAAGGAGTGTGTTATGAGCAGTGGAAAAATTTCTAGCTGCTTCGATGAGCTCGGTTCTGACAGGCTTGTGATTTCCCCAGTTACTTTGGGAAGCGCTTGCCAAGTGAGAGAGGACTGAGATCCTCAGGGGAATAGGGTTTGGGCATCTTTCCGTGTCCGGAACGGTACAGAACCAATTCCTCTGTCCACATTTGCAAAAGCAGTGTTTCAATCAAGTTTTTACAAATGCGTTTCCTTCTCTGATGAACCAGACAGTGGTTGCCTTTGCAGCCACCCACCTCCTCCTGCAGCCGGGCAGCAACGCTCTTCCTCTGACAAGAGCACCCCGAAAATGCTGTTGCTGCCTTTATATCTATATTCAGGCAAGGAAAAACAAGTGGTCCTGCTCAGGACCAAGCCAAAACTTATTAACAGAAGCCCCTTGGCGCCTTCCGACGGGGACGGTGTTGCTTTACCATTTTGTAGTACTGAGCGTGGGCTTGTCCGCGAACGAGCGTGAAAAAACTCATCCTTAAATTAGAGCGTAACTCTTGAGCCAGAAGCCTGGCTGGATTGGGTATAAAGATGCAGCTGGGGGGATACAGGACCAGCCCAGAAGTGATCAGGCTTGTGGCTAGCTCTGCCTTTGCTCACCCCGGGTTTGAAATAAAGCTGGTCGTGTGGTAAACGCGTCGCCTTGAAGTGCAGCTTGTTGGAAGTGAAACTAGCAGCAAGGCTGGAAGGCAAACCCAAACCTCTCTCGCTGCTTGTTATAGCTTAAAAACAATTGAAGCTGGCTCTTCCCCTCTGTTCTTTGAAGGGGTTTAATAAATGAGCTGTGAAAATATCTCTGGGGAGAGATGATTTTTTAACGTAGCTATCTTTTAAGAGTATGCTTGCCTTATCAACATTTCTAACAAAGTCTTAAAGTGGAGAAACGTCTAAATGGGTTAGGCTCTTCAGTGCCGTTAGCTCTCAATGGGATTTGAGCGTATAGCTCTATGGTAGCATGGAAGAGGCCAGGCTTAACCTTCGAGCCCGGCAGCCACAAGCGGTGGTACTGGTGCATACATTGTGGTACTGGTGCATACATTATGGTACTGGCTCTTGAGGGCAAGCAAGACCTGCAGGCCAGGGACGTTGCAGTCAGCACTGCACTGAATATTGGAAAATTTTGAATCGGTGTTTTGTTTTTTTAATTTATTTATTGTCGTTTTACAGTGATCCAGCTCCACATGGTTCTCTGTGTGCATTTTGGTTAAGAAACTCAAATTTACTCTTTTTTAAATCAAAGTCAGTGTGTAGCTTTCCTTTGGATTCTGTTCTACTCTTAAAGCCACTACACAAAACCCAAGCTCGCATAGTTCCTTCAGTTTAAGAATAATGTTGCTTGGAAAATGTCAGCAGTTTGTGCTAGGAAAAAAGGGAAAGAAACTCTTTCAAAAACCACGTGAAAAACATTTACTATTTTCCATATTGCTTTAGCCAACGTGGAACATGTTCTGCATTTCTATATTGTCTTCTGTCCTGGGGGAAGTCAAGGGAAGGAGCTTGGGAACAATTTTGTTGGGGGTTTTTTTGGTTGTTGGGGTTTTTTGGGGGGGTTTTTTGTTTTTTTTTAAAAACCCTGTGACCGGTCGTGCCCCGAGCCCAGTTGGTGCCTGGCTGAGCACTGGTTCTTCCCGAGCCCTATTCAGGCAGCAGTGCAGGCAGGGCAGGCAGCCTGCCCAGCTGGAGCGTGGCCAGGGTGCCGGGGCCGGCAGCGCGGTCCGGGGCCGGGAAGCGTTGGGATGCTTTGGCTGAGTGACGCTGAGCACCAGCTGCCCCGGCGCTCCCTCCGTGGTTCCTGCCAGAGGTGATCTCGGGTGTTACTCAGTGGGATTATTTTTCCTCTCCCCGAGTACTGTCAGGGGGAAAAGCGTTTAAGTATTTTACTGGAAAACCAAAGCCAGATTTCAGCTCAAACTTTGGCACACAGAACTCAAGAAAATTGCCAACTCAGCTCTTAGTTCCCAGTCCTTTCTTGTTACCCCTTGCTTCTGTCAGCTACAGCGTTTTAATGGCTTTTACAAAGATATTTTGCATTTAACATTTGCAGCAGTTCGCCGCCGTGATGCTGAGCTCGGCTGGGTGAAGTTGAGATGAGGTGGGAGACAGCGGAGTAGTTAAATACTGAAGTTCTCCTTTGCTTTGTTTTCTGTTTGTCCTTAAACTCCATTATTTATCTAGTCAAGTTTTCCTCTGCTTCCAGTCCTTGCCAACGAGAGGAGATCTGTATTTGCAAGGGTTTGTAGGACACGGGTTTCGTATCTTCCAGCCTGCGGGATGTTGGAAATGATAATGGACCTTAGCTCATGTGTCCCCTGGCTCAAACTGACCTCCCAACTAAATACTGCTTGGAGTCTCAGGGTTGATCTTGCACAGCTGGAAATCACAAAGCAATGGTTAGTGCTGAAGCTGTTTTTTGGGTTTTTTTGTTTTTTTTTTTCTTCTATTACTTTTATACCATTTATTGCTGACACCTACACTGCTCCTGTGCCCATCTGCACCTTTTCAGGGCACAAACTGGTTGCTCGCGCCTTCCCGTTTTCACAGCTAGCGCCAGAAACGCTGCCGGATCGGCGTGGGCGTCACGTCGCGCCTGGCACCGGTGCCAGCAGATTTTCGGGGCAGCCCAGCAGCAGCGGCGCGCGGAGCAGCTCCTCTCCAGCAAAGCTTGCGGGAGAAGCTCCACGGGAGGATGCTGTGCCCAGCGCCGGGCACAGCCTTTGCCTTCAGTTTGGCTCTTTTCAAAGAAATACTAAGCACCAGCCTAGTCTTTCAATGTGCATACAAATCCTTTTTATTTTATTTTATTTTTTTTAAACACAGTGAACAAGTAATCCCTATCTTGCATCCTGTACTCAGTCCTGAAGGTTAAAAGCTGGTTTCGTGCCAACTTCATTATGTAGAAGCCAAATGCTTCTACCAATTAACTTATTACTGTTTTGGAGGGGGCTCAATAGGCAGATGGAGTGACTGTGCCGGCAATATTAATGACCGTGCTGCAAAGGGTGAGAATTTTATGCAGAGTAATGTGAAAACGTGCTGGCAAACTTGTGAAGGCATTGCTGAGAAATACCGGAGAATGGTGTTTCCCTCCTAGTTCTGAGCTCAGGGTAATAAATAACGTGTGATTTCACAGCATCTCTGCCATACCAGGCTAAAACGCGCTGTCTGTCATCAGAGGCCGTCCATATTTCACATCCGAGGACGGGCAGGGAGAACGGGGCCACCAAAACGTTACAGGCGGGTAGTGGGAGACACGTAGACCGTTAACTCTGGGTCGCCAACTGCTTCTGTGGGGAAATAAATGACTTTCAAACGTTGTCGCTGGGGTCTGAGGGAGGAAGGGGGAATGAAGGCGCCCAGCCTGCCCCAGTTGGGGTGGTGGGTGGCTGCGGGGGGACGCAGCCAGAGCTGTGGGGCTGGCTTGGTTTTTAACTGCACAACTAATAAAAGTCTGCGTATCGAAGTGGCCTAGATGAATGCCTGTCCCGTAAGATGAAAGCTCCCTGACAAGCCATTTTCATGAAATTTGCAGGAATTGAATGTCTCTAGCAGAGGCAAAGGGTTCCCCAGCTGGATTTGAAATGGGCCAGCGGGTTGAGGTGTTGTTGGCAGTGACCAGCTGAAAGCCAAGCGGTGCGGGGAGGCTTTTTCCTTTGGAAAACTGGCTGAAAATGTGGATTTGTGACACTTGGTTTGCCCTTTTTGCAGAATCGTTACAAGACATGCTTTATGCCTGCAGAATAGTCCAGTTAAAGGTAATTTTTTTGTGAAGATTTGTGAAGCTATGGCAGGTGGGCAGTCATTGAAAATCAGATTTCCCCAGCCATGAGCTCCATTATACTGTAGTAATGTGACTTAAGGGAGTGTAGATGGGAGGTAATGATCTCCTTCCTGTGATTCCCCATATGTAATTAGGGTCTAAGCGTGCACAAGGCAAGGAAAACATGTTACGCGGCATTTTTGCAGAAGCAAACCCAGTGCTACTGAGAGAGGCAGACTTCCAGATAGCCTTGTTGTTTGCATTTTTATATAAGGTTCTCGAGAATTGTCCTCTCTTTCTTGATCCCCCCCCATTTTTCCAAACTGTTCTGTGCTGTAGTCTCGTCGAAAGGTTGTACGTCAGATGGCTCAGGGATGAAATGTCAGATTTGCTGCTGCTTTGCTCTGTCACTGCTGTCGAAGCGCCTAGGGTTTGAAATTAAATGTCAAAGGCATTTTGCAGAACATGGGAATCAGATGTGCTCCAAGATTCTGTCTGGGAAGAGTAGAGCAGCTTAATTGCCTCCATTGACTCTGCTTGGGAGATTTATCTCCGGATTTGGGCCCATACCCAGCGTAAGGATGGGGTCCTGGAGAGCCGTGCTCCACGCAGCGGGGGCTGCTGGTCTAAGGGTGGTGGATGGAGGACACGGTGTCTGGCAGCTGCCTGCACGTCGTGACTAGCTGTAAGGTGATACAACAGCTTGAGGGACCTCGGCCAGGCTCTGGGGAAGAGCCTGGGTCTGCAAATACAGCTCGTTTATGGGATTAATCATCAGCAGGCACGTTCCTGCCTTGTTGGTGACACCTGTGCGTTTGATCCAGTTACAGACCGGGGGGGGAGATGGTGTCTGGGGAGGTGGGGGTGGCTGGGTGGGTGGTGGTTGAAGGGAACAGGTCAGGAGCAGTACGAAAAGTAGACAAAAGGATGGAGGAGGCTGTAAAGGAGGAGCAGAGCCTGTGTAACTGGGAAACACCTGTGGGGCTGCGGCTGGTGGGTCCCCACGGCCCTCAGCATCCCTGCCGGGTCTGGCCAGCCCGTGCCATGTTGCGTTCCCACTGGGAACGTGGCATTTCCAGCTTCTCGGAAGGTGCATTCCTGCGCGGGCGGGCGGCTGCACAGTCCCGCTTTGTTCCCCGAGCCCTCTGAGGAGGCGCAGGAGGACTTGGCCGTGACGCTGCCCATCGGCTCCTCAGAGCTGGTCGCAGCCCTCGGTGCCGTTTCTGCCTCCTGCTTTCGGGGGAAAAACCCTCCTTGCTCCTCCTGGTAGCTCTTGTCCCAGCTCTTCTTCTGGGCTTACACCACCCCATGAAAATGAAAGCTTTTGTGCTCAAGTCCTTCACCTTCGAATACTATAATTTCCAGTGGGGAACATTCAGCGCTGGAATAATTGCACCCATTCAGTGCATCCTGAAGGGCACCCACAACTGCGAGCAGGTCTGAAAGAGCTTCAGAGCTGCACGGCTTCGGGGTGGCCGCTCTAGAGCGGCTACTTCTACTTTTCAACCTTAAAACCCAGAAGCATTCACCTTTCTTCTGGTTGTGCTATACTGAAATAGCTGCATTTCCCTGAGGGCGGGAGGGTTCGGCTTAATAAAATCAAGGGTGGTCTGTACTACTGCAATTGTTTTCTCTTCCGTCTGCTAAAGAGAAAACTTTGCTGGCTTGTTTTGAAGGGAAACCCCATGGAATGAGCGGTCTCCGTTTGCAGAGACGCAGGAGGACCAGGGCTCTCCCAGGCCCCTCTGCCACCGCGTTTGCCCAGGGATGCTCCCGCGCTGCTCCCCCGGCTCCCCCTTCTCCCTGGGGTCACTTGTGGCAGCGCTGCCCCTGCCCGGCCACCGAAACCGGGACACTGGGGACGTTGGCTCTGGGTAGGGACGCAGCAGCTCTCATTGATGCTGGGGACCGCTCTGGGCTGCGGCGTGGGCCCTGCTGAGGCTGAAAGCAAGCTTTCCTCCAAGTCAAAGGACTCATCAGCTCCCTGGGCAGGAGTTAGAGGGTAATGGAAGGGTTAATGGATTTTTCCCAGGCTCTTTAGTGATCACAAGTGACCAGGATCTAAGTAAGGTGAGACAGAAACACAAATACTCCAATTTATTTAGTTACCAAAGTGGCTTCCTGGAGCAGCCAAGGGCATTTTAACCCCCGGGCACCTGCACGCTGCGGGTCAGGCCCTTTTGCTTCATTCACCTTTTCCCTCTGAGCAAAGGGAAAACCCTTCTTGCGGTGTCAGGGCGCGCACGGCTGCGCTCACGTGCGTCACGTCCCTGGATGCGGCTGAGCAGGGCAGCTTGCCCTGCCTGGCACGGCGCGCGGGAGGACGTAGGCAGCTCGTGTGGCACGTACCGAAGAGGGGCTTTGGTGGCACGGCTGAGGAAGTTACCATTTAGTCGAGGGTGTGAGAGATGCCGGGGGCTCTGGGAAAACCCTCGGCGTGGGAAGGGGAGAGGCTGGGCAGGGGCACTGGATGGGACCCTGCAGGACCCGTCTCCTCCTGGGACCTCCGTGTGACCAAATGCAGATTCAATGTCTTGCTGACTTTTTGAGCTTTTTAACTAAATGAAAGCACAGAGGGAGGGGGACCTTGCCTGGGCGGTGTGTCCCCTGCCACGTCGTGCGGTCTCCTCCGGCCACGGGGATCGACTGCGGCCAGCAGCGTGCGTCTGGGAGGCTCGACCGGTTCCCAGCTATCGAACCCTCGCTGCAGTCTCGTCCAGAGCGCTGCCGAGATGCGAGCCGAGACGCGGCTTCTGCCCGGGTCACCATTATTTGCTGTCATGAAGGAGAAGCAGCCGCAGGAGGAAATTGCTGCCGGGATAAGCCGCACTTGATGCTCTATGCAGGGTGGAGAGCCGCAGGCTGCTGGGTCTGCGGGGCAAGGCACGGGGATCGGCGTCGGCGTCGGCTCGCTCCCACGTCCGATGGCTCCTGGGGCGCTGGGAGGTCAGCGCCGGGGTGCTCTGCTCGAAGGGGCTTCGCCCATCGCCACGACCACCCCCCTGAGCATCTCGAGGCACGTCAGCGGTGTGGGCGAGGAGCAGGTTACGGCCAGCGTACAAGGAGGGAAGGAAGGGTTGGTGCCCTTAGTGAATTCAAGCCAGGTCATCTCCTGGCCCCGTGCAATTGGAGAAATACATATTCTTGCCTCTCTCTGGGTCTTGCATCCATCATCTTTATTAGAGAGGCCCAACCTGCTGCAAACCCCCGGGTCTGCGTGCTCCTCCTCGGGGTCCTGCCCCGCAGAGGGAAGGGGAGCAGGCTCGCGTGGGAGCCAGAAGGGGAAAGGCAGCTTTTCCGCAGCAATTGCTGGACGAACTGTCCTACGGTTGCTGTTTATAGCTATTGCTCTGCCTGATTAGCAGTTGGCTAATCACCAGGGGTCAGACGCTGCCGTCGCTGGGAGGGGTGGCCATGGGGCGCAGCGGGGGCAGCCACTAACCGCTGTGGGCTGAGCGTCCCCCCCTTGCTGTTGGCTCTGTCACGCTCCCCCCCCGAGCAGCAGCGTGGGATGGATGGCCTTGGAAAGGAGCTTCGCTGTGAGAGTGGGGGACTGGTACCCTGTTGCCTCCAGCTTTTCTGAGACTGCCGGAGCGGGGGAGTGGGATTGGCAGTGCTGCCGTTGGGGTTGGGTTGGAGTGTGGGTGCTGCTCCACCAGGAACTGGAAAAGATGCCCAGAGTGTTCCTCATGGGCACGACCCGACAGCCGTTTGGCTCTTGGGGCTCCCGCTTTGGTGTAGAAATGAGGATTGAGAAGCTCCTGGACCAGCCCCAGCATCGCCCGTTGCCAGGTGAAGTCCTCGTAGGCAGGACCAGAACGGGTGTCGTCAGTGTGTCCTGTGCCCTAAAGCTGCCCCTTAAAGCTTCTCATTGAGAGACTTTCCCATCTGTGTTTTTTCCCTTTTAATCCACATTTTTCATGCCAGTTCCCCCCCTTGTCCCTCTTAAAGAAAGCAACATCCTGGTGAAGTAAATGACCATGTATTTTCCCAAATAGGTTGCAAGATAAGGAGAGTTGTTAAATATTTTTCCCCCAAAACAACAAGTAAAAATGATTGCTTTTTCATCTTAGCTGTAACCCACCCTGTGTTCCTTAAATGTCACGCGATACCCAAGATGCAGCCCGTGCAGAAACGATGCTCTGGAGCTCCTTTGTTCCCTACCAAGGATAACTCCGATGAATTGGTTTTTTTCTTACTCGCTTCTCACTCTCGCTGATGAAAGGCAAAGATGCGGAAACAAGCGGCTCCCCAGGAGGGTGGGAAGCTGATTAGCGGGGCCGGTGTGACCCGGTGGCCCGCGGGTCCCCGGAGCGGCCCCAGCAGCCTGCGGATCAGCTGTCGCGGGGCCAATTCCCAGCTGCCGCGGGGGCATGGCACGGGCTCGTGGGTGATGGGCCGGCTGGCGAAGGCCATGTCATCGTCTTCCATGGAAAGTTTCAGGCTTTCTTTTTTTTTTTTTCCCCTTGACTGTGACCGGTTTGTAAAGGTTAAATGGTATTTTCTGATTAAACCGAGTACTCTGGTGATCTCAGCTCATTTCCCACTCGTGCCGTATCTTTTGTCTGACCTTGGGGTAACACTTACACAGAGGGACTCTAGTCCGGAGAGGTTAATAGAATGACAGTATTTCCTTACATTACCAGAAGGACAGGATGATAAATTAATTCACATTTATGTAGTGCCGAGATATGACCGTGATAGATTAAGAGTCTGTCCCTGGAGTTGCCCGCGCTCTCAGTAGTGACACGCAGCTCTCTGAGGGAATGAATTACCTCCTGAAAGTGTAACCGCTGTCTGCACTCGAACGCTGCAAAATGCAGCCACGGCTCTGAAAAGCAGCAAGTGCAATTATCCCCTTCCTCCTGCGTTTTTTAAATATTTCCGAAATTGGAGCCTGAGTGCAGCTGGTCCCGACTCAAGAGTGCTGCGGGAGGAAGGTCGGGTGAGCTCTGGCTGGCTGATGGCTATGGAGAGAAGCTAAAGTATAAATCTCCATACTGCTGGCATCAGCTCTGAAGTTCAGGGGATTGACGGATTCGTTCCCACTTCCCACGTGTTGCCCTACGCAGAGTCGGAGGGATGCTGCCGCGGCTCTTCCCGGCATGTGCTGGTGGGTGACTTTAGGAAGCCATCCTTGTTCCTGGTGATATCACGGCACCTTCTCTCAATGCTTGTTTGTTTGCTCGGTTCTTTTAAAATGCATACAGCCTGCAGGGGCTGGGATTGAAAACTCACCCACGTGCAAGGCAGGAGAGTTACGGGGAGTGAAAGGAAAATGCAGCATACGGCAAAAATCCCGTGGAGGAGTGAGACGAGAAAGCAGGGGCTGTGAGGAACGGCCTGCGTGTGTGTTCCTTAAAGATGTGTTTCTTAAAGATGTGCTGAAAACGTGATGGGAGGAGTCTATGAGCAGTTATCCCAAACAAATTGGTCTGCCTGGAGTTTTTACAGAGGGTTTGCAGTGATGGTGTCAAAAAAGCCTGTCTCTGCAAACCTCTGCTGCTGCAGGCTGTGTTTTGAGAAATGTCCTTTTGTTCAGAGGACAGGAGCAAAGATGTGTTTGGGGACTCCTTTGGGGTTACAGCGGGTATAGAAAATGATTGTCGTAGACACTGGACCATCAATAATCTTAGCCTGGGACCCGTTTCCCATGACAAGCCTGACTTTCCTTCTTGCCTGTGACTAGAAGGTACGGAGGTCTGAAGCGTTAGTTGCAGAAAGGGTGGGAATGACTATTTTTTTAAGGAGGAGAAGATGAGATGCAAATGAACTTGCTGGTGTTTGCTCTGACAGTTGTTCCGCAGAACAATTGTGAAAGCCGTACCCAACCTCAGGAACAGACACAAAGCGCTCCTCTCTCCTCCAAACAGAAGCAAGCGGGCGGCGCTGCCCTCCCCGCGCGCTGCTGGCTGTCCAGGAAAGGGCACGGCCCATCCCTCGGGATGGCAATGCCAAACGATCGTGTCTCGCCTTTGTGATCGTTTCTTTGCTTCTTCACGAGCACTTCTTTCCTTCTTTCCGCTGACTTCTGCGCCCTAACGCAACGCTTGCTTTGAGTGGCTTCTTGTGCCCGTTGGAGGGATGCGGCTGTGCGTACGGCATTTACTGGTGCGCGTCTGCGTACGACTGGGGAAATGAAAAGGTGTGTGGATGTGTCCGTCCATCCGTCCATATCGCACAGGTTTCGTGCTGCAGGGGGGGTCCCAGCTCCCTGGGTAGTTCCGAAGCGGGATTCACCCACGTGGAGCAGTTCCTCTGGTGGGGTGTCAGGGTCGGCTGGCACCCGGGTGGTGGCTTTTACCGGCTGTGGCAGAAGGTCCCGTCACTGCCAAACCAAAGGGGGGGTAGATTTAAGGCCTGGAAGTCAGCAACCTGGAAACCCACCTGATATATTATGTATGGAGTGGGGGGGAAGGCCACGGAGAACCTGAATGGAGCAGGAGCAAAATGAAGCCTTTAGTCACTGTTAGGGAATCGCATACATATATTCCCCCTAAATCAATGTTTTTCATTATCTGAAACCAAAAAGGTTTTATCTTTGTGGAAATGTTGCTCTGTGCTATTCAATCAGTATTAATTAAGTGGCTGAAATGCATTAAATGGTGCTGTAGGAATCTTGGGAACACTAGCTGCTTGAGTTTTACTGTTCCTCTTACAAACATAAATAAGGATAAATGCCTAATTGCTACTGAAAGCATCCTGCTGGACCTAATGAGCTGATTAAAAACAATCCTTTATTGTGGAATTATTTAATTTTATATAACTTCAACCAGAGATTCCCCTTGCTTACCATTTCTGTGTCTGCTCTACAGCCCCCCGTCTGCCTTGGAGAGTTCATGACCGCAGTCAGTTTGCAGGAGCGGGGCTGCAGGGAAGGGATTTGTTTCCATTGCTATTCTGGAAGGTCTCATTTCATTAAATTGTTGAGAAGGCAATGAATTTCAGCCCTTCCCCAGCGTTATTTGTGCAGCCGGGGGAAGTCCTCGAGCTCTGCTC
Source organism: Aviceda cuculoides (assembly GCA_035590195.1). Lineage (NCBI taxonomy): Eukaryota > Metazoa > Chordata > Aves > Accipitriformes > Accipitridae > Aviceda > Aviceda cuculoides. The sequence continues at coordinate 3,144,571 of JAVJGG010000053.1, read as the reverse complement.
AGCGTGCCCAGCTTCCCCGGGGCAGGACGAAGGGCAGCAGGGCTGGGGCCGGACATCTCGCACCTTGCGGTTTGCAGGGATGTGCTTTTGGGAATTATGACCAAAAGCCAAGTTTTGGCCAAATCACCCTGGGGGCGGGGAATTGGGGTCCTGGCTTCTGCTGCCTTGGCCTGGAGCGGGTTCTCGCTGACGGTTGCATCTCTGCAGCAAGAGGAGATGTTTTCATATAGCGTCTGCCCCGGAGCACTGCGGAGCCGTGGAGCTCCGCAGGGGGAGCCCGGCTGGAGAAGAAGCGAGCGGATTATGTGGCATGTGGTCCATGTTCTGCTAAAGAGCGGAGCATGTCAGCAGCCTCGTCTGGCCAGAGGCTGCCATAGGCAAACTCCCCCCTCCCGCTTCTCCCGGCCATGCCAGTCGAAGCCGGTGGGAAACTTGTTGGTGCCGAGCAGATGGGAGCTCTGGCTCGGCGGAGCAGGGATGCTCTGGGGCAGGGGTGTGGGGATTTGCTAGTGCAGCTTTCTGCCATCTGTGGGAAGGAGAGATTTCCCCCATCTCAAGGCAGGGAGGAAGCAACGTACATGTTAAATCGACATGCGCGTGGAGAAATAGAGATTCAAAGTTTCTTCTACGTGGCTGTGGAGGTTTGCAGCTCTGCCAGGCTGGTACACAGCCCACTGTGCTGGTTTGGCTTCCCCCAGGAGCTGTGAAGAGAGGAGGCAGTGCCTGCGGAGAAACTTTTCTCTAGTGGTACCATCCACGGCACTCTCGATGCCAGAGCAGGGCTCTTAAGAGATGGAGAAGGACCTGACGGAATTTTAAAAGCTGATTTTTTTTTTTTTTTTCCCTTTCACTGCAGATTTTGAGTGGCTCACAGGCAAAGTGCTTGGATATGTTTTCTGTTTTAATTACTGTTATGTGAACGGTGTCTTTACATAAGGAGAAACTTGAGAGGGTGCAACTTGCAGCAGAGCAGGGCACGGAGCCTGTGAGAACATATGGGCCAGGTACAGTTTCAGTGCCGCCCCATTCACCACATGGCTGTTTGGGTAATCGAGGCACGTTCGCCTGGTGGGTGCCAGGACCATCAGCACCTCTCGGGAGAGGGTGTCGGGGGGGCTGGTCCCAGCTGGCGGGGGCACACGGGGGTCCCTGGGGCCAGGCTGGGCTCTGCCAGGCCACACGAGCATCCGATACCCCTTGACTCTTCGTACCTTCTCTTGACTCCACCAAACATTGGGGCAGTTGCTTACCTGGTGCGCTATCATTTGAAAATCCAGATTTGTTTGGAAAACATTTGACAATTCTGCAAAAACACTCTCTGCCTTTAAAATAGAAAAGAAAACCCAGGATGCCAGGATGTGGTCCTCTGCCTGTGTGTTTTGTAATGCAGGATGTCCTATGCACAGCAAGATGTTTCCTTCTAGAAACTTCTTTTCCTTTCAAGCTGATTTGGCCTGACTGCTGCACAAGAATAAAAACTGGAGCTAATTTTTCTGTAGAAAGCATAAATCCTCTCCAAACCCTCCAGTTTCCATCCTGGTTGCCCAGCCCTCAGCTGGGGCAAGTGATGCTGCCATTGAATCCCAGCATCTGTATTTTCAGCCTTGGGACTAATCGTCCCATCATGGGGTGTCTCCTTCATCCCCTGGTGTCTGTCCCTCTTTTGTCTTTCTTGCATTTATTTTTTTTTCCCTCCAGTGCCTGTTCAGAGAGAGGAGGGAGGCTCTGAACAGAGCAGAGTTAAGGTTGCACGTCCACCTCTTGATTTCAGGTACGCCCCATGCTGTGTGGATATTTGGTTGGATTTTGCCCAAAGGAGCAGTCTCCAGTTTTAAAAGTCCTGTCCTGGGATTACTCATGCTTTTTTCCAGAGAAAAATGTATTTACAAAAGTATCTGATGCATCTGGAGGGAGATGTGGGCCAAGGTCTGGGATGTATTTCTCAACCCAAACTAACAGTTTGTGAGAACCGATGTTGCAGTAGGTCACGGGGGAAATGGAAAGCCCCAACAAGTCTGAAAAACATTTCTGAACTCTGGGTAAGTGTTTGGGGGAAAAGGCATCTGAGGCTTTCGTTGCTGTCTTGCCCGTAGCTGGAGGAAAGTGGAGCAGGGACGTGGCTTTTGTTGGTGCTTGGGTGCAGGCTGAACGCTGGACGAGAAACGCATTTAAGCAGTTAAATTCCTATTTGATGGCATCACGATCTTGCAACTATTTGTGTGAGGTTTTGCTCTGTGGTGTGTTTTTACCGAACTCCATGGCCCCAGATTTCAGATCGGGTTTGGGTCCAGCCAGCTCAGAGGCTTCCTGAGCATCCCCAGACTGAACCCTCCCACCTCCACGGCTCCGGCCATCCCATCAGGTACGCTCTTTGGGCAGGACTCAGACCTTTCCCGTGTCCCACAACGGGGCCGGGAGCAAGGATTAAGAAATGCTAAGTCCGGGAAGAAGAGCTCTCGCCTGCCCCTCGGCGTGGGCCCTTTGGGGTCGAGTCAGCCTCGGGAGCAGACGAAGACATCGGGCAGCTTCGCCAGGGTTAGCGTCCCCAGATCGGCACCCCCGTGTCCCCGCCGCAGCTCCAGCCCTCTGCGCCGGGGAGATGTCCCCGTCCCCGGGGACAATACGGGCTGTGTTCGGGGCGGCCGGGGGCTGGCGGCACTGCCCGTCCCCGGCACCCACCTACACGCGCAGGCACGGCAGCAGATTTTTCTCCGCGCGCGGCGAGTCGCACCCACAGCTGCCCCGAGACAAAGGGGCCCTGGAGGAGCCCGGCTTCGCTCTCCCGAAGGCGGGGATGCAGTTTTGAGAGCCTTCTGTCACGGGTTTTATTATTTGCTCTCGGTCGGTGCCGCTCCACGCAGAGCCCCCTCCTCCCCAGCCGGTCCATCGGAACTGGGAGCGCCTGGGTCACTGCCATGCAGCTCTGCCCACAGTTTCAGTCCGGAGCTGCCGTGTCGCTGCTGCTCCCTTTTGCAGCTCAGAAGTTATCTGCAAATTTAGCTCTTCCTGATATGCACAGCCCTTACTTTTACAGTCCCAGTGCATGTGATGACGGGTAGGAGATACTCTTCTGCATCAATTAGGTGCATAGATGCCTCCTGTGTACGCTGTATATATCAGTGTTTGGGCTCAGCCCTTTCTGTATTCCCATTTAATGCAAAATGCACATATGTACAAATATTTCCCAAGCACCTGTGCCAGGAACCTACTCCTTCATGTCATGGCCATTTCTTTCACACCCAGTCTAAAGAAAACAACATATTATTTGCTTTTCAGGCTCCAAGCAGCACGTAGAGATGTGCGCTATTTAAATGCCTGCTGTCTTGCGCTTCCCTCCCATGCCACGTCTGTGGATGAAGAGGGGTTTAAAGCACTTTGTGACAGTGATGTGAAGCACCAGTATGTGAGCGGGGACACCAGAAATCTTGGCCTTCCGAAATCTCTGGTTGCACTATTGGCTGATTCAGTTCATAAGTCAGTCTTGTGCTTAGTAACGCAAAGGCATAAAACCAGCTGATCCATTACTCATTTTAAGCTGTAACTGGAGAAATGAACCGCTTTAAAAAATGAAGGCTACAGATCAAAATGATATCTTCCCTTAGACAGAAAGCTAAAGAAGGAATTTGAAAAGCTTTGTTCAGCATGACCTGATCACAGGACTGCGGAAGTCCTGGACATGACTTTAATTACTGGCCCACTCCTGTAATTATTCTGTCCTTCAACTATTTTTATTGCAACAGCTGGGTTGGAAAATCCTTAGAACGAGCAAAAAAGATGAAAGCAACACTCCCCTCCAAGCCCCTTCACAACCTACAATCTGTCATCTGGTGTAACTGGGACACGCTGGGACGGCGAGTTCCTTCGGGCTTCAGCCCGAGAGCGAGGACCCGGAGACCCCGATCGCGGCCAGGCAGGGCAGGGAGGAGGGCTGGATGGAGAAACCATTAAGAACATCTTGTTCCCCGTAAGAGTAACGGGGAACAGTGCCCTTAAAAGTTGTCTTGCGCTGGGTTTGAGCCTGTCTGGGGTTCAGGACTGCTTCCCGGGCCATGTGTCAGGGCTGTTTATTTTCCGTGACATCTGCTCCTCGCTGGCTCCCAGCAGCGTTCCCTGCAGCACCCGGAGCCCCCCGGCAGCCCCCGCGCAGCACCGCCGTCCCCCCCGCAGCCCCCGC
>JAVJGG010000053.1:3124506-3140387 GCA_035590195.1 Aviceda cuculoides | reverse complement strand
CACCAGGTTGTGTCTGTTGTTCTGGCCCCCCCCCGGCCCCCCCGCAATTGCTTCATCCCGGCCTCAGGAACAGCTGAAGGGGTTGAGCATCCAAAGCTGCAGCCGGTGATTTATATTTTACGAAGACAGGTTCTCCTTGCTTGCCAAACGGCCTCTCCGCGCCGCTCCCCTGCCTGGTGACATCCCACCTTGGCCAAAGCCTGCGCGAGGGCCGGGGAGGAGCGGCACGGGAGCAAGGCTGGGGATTTTCCACTCTTTGCTGCCCTGGCGTTATTTTTGCTCTCAGCCGAGAGAGCCGTCTGCACGGCTGATGCCCTTCGTATAACTTTATTACAGAAAGTTGTAACTCGGCCGCGATGCAACCCCCGTGCCACAGCAGCCTTTCTAAGGGGGCTTTTATCGTACAGATGGTGGAATTTATCCTCTTTTTTTTTTTTTTTAATCTGCATTTAGTCTATGGGTTTATTAAAAGCAAAATAAGAGAGGTATGGAAAATGCAAATGGCAACCTGGCAGTCCCCAGGAGGTTTGGATGGGCGCTTTGGGGAGCCCGGCAGCAGCGGCGTGCTGCACATCTGGCACATCTGGGGGGGAAGCAGCTGGAGCCTGGTTGGAAACGGGCTTGTCTAGAGACCGGTCAGGGAAAGGTCCCACCATGCCCCGACTCCTGCTAGAGCTGTGCTGGGTCGGTGACAGGCTCTTGGGACACAAGGGGGTCTCCGGAGCTGGCTCCCAGTATTGCTGGGCTGCACGGGGAGGCAGAGCTCATCCCGGTGCCCTGCTGGAAGGCGTGGATGTTTGCTAGGTATTTCTTGTGCATAAAATACAATTTTAATTTTTATTAGTTTTTTGAAACAGACAATCATCCTTTTTATTTTATCCCACCAGGACTGTTCAATCCTTGTGTATTCAATTGCTCTGAGTAAATTTCTGTCGGTCCCAGGGCACAGCATGGTCCTTCTCCTTCCATCCAAAAGGTCTCTCCGGGGTGTGAGCACAAATAACCCCATAAGGCTGATTTTTGTGCCTGCAGAACAGCCCAGGGGTTGGGAGGACAGTGACGACGGGCTTGTACCTGGGTCGCCAGAGCCTGGAAACTCTTTCTGGCACTATTCGCACCCCCGTCCCTCCGCACCAATATTTTTGGATTGGAAACACTCTCTCTCCACAGTTGCCAAAAGGAAGACCACAGAAACGGAGCTGTAAGTGGTTTGGTGACCACTGCGTTTGTGTTCGTTTTGCAGCTGAGGATCTGTCCGAGCGTGCTGCTGGTCTGCTCGCCTCGGGGGACACAACCGAGGTCCTGACGCTGCCCAGGCGTCCAAAATGGTCATGCAAAGACACCACCTCACCCGCGCAGGACTAGCATTCGCTCTCTACCTTCATCACCTCGTCAGCACCATCGAAGTCCCTCTGGATTGTAAGTTATGGTTTACCCCTCTAAAAACTCCTGCTGAAACGCTTGAGGAGGTAGAGCGAAGATGTGCATGGCCCAGGCAGCCTTCCTGGTCCAGCCTAAGCTTTTCTCTACTGTTGTTTGTTTGGGGCTATTTTTCTTTTTCACCCACATGCCCTCCAGAAAGTCACCTAAATCACTCTCTGATTTAGTCATTCTATCTCAAAAGCTGAGCAGAGGACTCAAAACCATATGTCAAAATGGAACAGAGCATCTAAGCCAAGCTGGCAAGTCTTCAGCCTGTTGATTTAAGTGGAGCATCCCAGGACCTCTGGTGTTCCGAGAGAGCACGGGCAGGCTTTGGGATGCTCTGTTGTGGAGGACGTCAGCTCGTCGTTAGTCTTACCTGGCAGATGCTGCCACGAGCTGCCACCTAGGTCCTCGAGGGCAGTGGAGATCCAGGCAGGTCCTGCAGAGCAATGTGGGTTTTCTCTCTCTCTGTTGGGACTTTTTGGTTAATTATGAGACGGGAGTTCCGTTTCATTCAAAAGCACAAGAGCTGGGGGACATGAAGCGAGGAGGAAGGGCGACATGGGCTGATGTTTCTGCTGAATGGGCATCTTCAGGCCAGCGCATGGGAAATGCATGACTTGTTTGAATGCGCTTGAGACCGGGGTTTGTACTGAGAGCTGCTCAGCCACTGTTCTGGAAACCACTTTAATAATTTCTTTGTGTCCCGGCTTCCTCCTGTAGAGGCTGTTAATAATAATCAGCCTGTCGCTGCAGGGAATCTCTTCCGACAGTGCAATGTACAGAAATCCTCCAGTGAGCAGTGCATTAGGAGAAAAAGCACGGCTTTTTGCTGGGGTCTAAATTCAGGCTGACGTGCCAGGGTTGCTCTTGATAGGAGAAACTGGGTCCTGTGGGTTGTTGAACTGTGGAGTCCTGGGTGTGCTGGCCGTAGGTGTGGTGCTCAGCTGATCCCTGACTCTGGGCAGCAAAACGGGAAGGAAAAATCTGAGTCAGTGGCTTTGGGCTGAAATTTGGAAATGAATGAAGAGAATGCGTGGGAAAGCTCTGATTTGTGGAGGGGAATAAATACTTGTGTTACTTGAAAGCACAGGGAGGGGATCCCAGACTCCAGTCCCTGCTCTGCTCCGTTCTAGGTGATTGTGGATGAAAATACCTGTTCCCCTGGAGTCAGCACAGTAACACGCACAGGGCACTCTTGTCCCCTGCAATGGGAATTTTATCTGATGTACACAGCTCAGTGGTTCCTTCAGGCCTGGCCTTGTTAGCATCTATAATATTCCAGAAATGCAGGCAGCCAGCGTGGAAATAGGGGCCAGTGCATTTGGGCAAAAACGAATGGGTCTGCAAACAGCTGCCTTCTACCATTTCTTGTGCTTTGCACCGGGAAAGGGGTAATTTTGCTACTTAAATATAATGCGACCTTAGAAAAGTACGAGAAATGCTGACAGCTGGTGGAGAAATGCTCAAGGCAGCCTGCAGCAGCTCACCGTTTCTCTAGCAGCCCCCTCCTCCTCCCTGCTGCACAGCACTGAGCCACCGGGGAGCATCGTCCCCTCCGGTGCTGGTGGGAAACTGGGATCATAACTAAGAGCATCCTTTGGTCACCCTTTCCCGAACGGGTCCCTCGCAAGACAGACGATTTGTAAATAATGTGCACGGAGGTGGCTGTGCACAGCCGTGCCGAGAGCAGGCGGGTGAGGAGCATCTCCCGGCCCCGGGCGAGGGTTGGGGATCCTGCTGATGCCCGTCCCTGCCAGCCGACCCTTCCCAACCTCCCTTAGCTCTTTTGGACATGCGGAGAGTCAGCTTTGTTTTACTTCCAGCCTGACCTTCAGAGCCATCAGGGGTTTGTTTTCCGCTCCTGTTTAAGCCACCTGGTGATCAGGGCTCCCTTACCCACTGCGTATCGGTGAGGCTGAGCTAACGAAAGCATCGCCCGCGCTCAAACGGCTGCAGGTTTGACCAGGTGGTGTGTAAAGAGCCCCAGCTGCTCCGGCTTTGGGCAGCGGCCGATAAAGGTGCAAATCAGAGGCTCTGTGAGCGCTCCACCTACCACCGGCTATGGAAGTCCTCTCTGCTCCACGGAGATCAGCTCCTTTGTCCAGTGTCGGGCTGTGGGTGGGCTGGGAAATGCCCCACCAGCACCAGGGGGTTGAGATGCTGGGGGGCACCCAGCTGTCCTTGCTGGCACACCTCGGGAGTCGGAGATCTCTCCAGCGAGGAGTTTTGCTCCCCGGACCTTATGTTTTAAGGGCAGAAGCAGCTTGGGAGAGGGCAAGGCCCGCCCTCACCCTGCGTCAGGGGGAGCTGCACTATTTGCTCTTTCTTTTAAGCTTGCCTAGGTGCTTTTTCTCCCGTCCCAACCCTAACAAGTTTTCTTCTTTGGATAAAATCCTGCTTGCCCTGTTCTGTGGACAGGATATATCTCTCTCCCTGTATTACAGGCACCTTCTCTGAGTTTGAGCATCACTTAAAATGCCAGCTAATGGTTTATCAGGCACACAGTAACCTCTGACTCGGGGGGGTGTACCTGGCAGGCTCAGGGTAAGCCTGGCCGTGGAGAAGGGGGGAGGGAGCCTTGCTAACTCCTGCAGGCGACTCGCTGGACCACAGGGCCACCAATGCCCGCAGGTGAGTGGTGTGAGTATGCCTGTCCCCTCTTTTGGCCCCCCAAAACCCCCTGCTGCAGAGAGAGCTGACAGCTAACAGGCCCATTCAGCAGCAGCTTTTCCCACGTGGACACTAAGCAGGTAGATTAGAACATGCTTGAATGGTAAAATGACTTGTGTGTAGTATTTGCAAGCCCTACAATAACTATACATGTTTGTGTTTGTCTATAGGATGTATATAGGTTTGTTCTTCAATTAACCCTTTTTCTTTTTTTCGTTATGCTTGCACTTGGGGAATAACAGCAAATATTCGGAGTGAATGTAAGTGTTCCCCTCGCTCCCTGTGTGTATGTGTCCGTCTCCCGCATGGCCGAAACAGGGCACGAGGGGTCCGCGCTGAGCAGGGGCCGGTGGTGGCTGGTGCTTGGCGCGCGGTGTCCGTGGGTGCGTTGCCCACTCCTGTGGCAGGGCTGGCCAGAGTCAGGACAAGCCACTTCTCTCGCGTAGCCAGGCACGGCTGGGAGAGAGGCGGGAGGTGCTGGAGCCGCTTGGGAGGAGCGCTTAGGCTCTGCTGCTTTCCCTGGAGCAGGAACCCGACCGCTTCGGCGATGCAGATGTTGTTTCTGCAGGGGCTTGTTCTTGCTAACGCCACCCCTCGGAGCAGAGCGGGCTCCTCTGCCTCGCACGAGCGCGTGTGCCAGGCTGGGCTCCACGTACCGACACGTTTGCAGCATCGCTAGCTCTCGGGGGAAGAGCAAAGAGCCTCGGACCTGGGCGGCTTCGTTCCGGGTCGGCCATGGGAGTGAGCTCTTCAGAGTTCGCTGGACCGGAGCCAGGTCCTACGCTGGCTGCTGGGCTGATGTGGCCCTTTTCACTAGCCCTGCCCTTCCAAACGCAAGTGCTGCGCTCCTTCAGGGCAAACCTGGAGGTTTTGAGCCTCTTTCTTGCGCAGAGAGTACCTGTAAGCGTCTTGCAGTGGCTCTCTGGCTCCCCGTCCCAGCTGCAGCCCCTGTCTTTGAGGTGCACAGCCAGGATGCCTTTCAGTCCGATTCAAACAACCTGCGGTTGATGGAGGATGTAACTGTGAAATTTCTTAATGAGACTAAGATACTGACTGAGAAACAGGGGCTTCCCAGCACCAAAAGGGAGTCTGAACAGTGCTGATGGTCCAAGAGGTGACGAATAGCACACCCTCACAAATGCTTACGGGAGTTTCCTCGGATGTTGAAGGGCTTTAAACCACAAATTGCACGTCCAGCCTGGGGAAGGAGCTGAAATCCCATCAGGATCTGCTGCAGGATGGCAGAGAGGGGACTCACCCTCTTTGCACAACCCTCCTCACGGCTTTTCATTTGCTTTGCAGTGCCTCAGCCCCCCACAATCACCAAGCAGTCCGTGAAGGACTATATCGTCGACCCAAGGGACAACATCTTCATCGAATGCGAAGCCAAAGGGAACCCCGTTCCCACGTAAGTGCATCTACAGCCCTTGTTACGCCCAAGCTCTGCTGGTCATCGCAGCTGGCTCTGGAGGAGCTCCCCTCAGGTCAAGCTGTGCCGTTTACGCCATCAGCTAATCCAGCTGTTGGCTTGCACAGCACAGGTAAGGATCTCACCGGGTAAATACGGCCCGTGGTTACAAAACCAACCTCTCCTCCACGCTTGCAGTTTTTCCTGGACGCGGAACGGGAAGTTCTTCAACGTGGCGAAGGACCCCAAGGTGTCCATGCGGCGGCGGTCGGGGACGCTGGTCATCGACTTCCACAGCGGGGGGCGGCCGGAGGACTACGAGGGCGAGTACCAGTGCTTCGCCCGGAATGACTACGGCACTGCTCTCTCCAGCAAAATCCACCTTCAGGTTTCTAGTGAGTAACAGCAGTGGCGCAGAGAAAGCAGCCAGCCGCCCCGAGGAGAGGAGGGACTATTTGCATCGTGTGAGATTTTGTAGAAGAGGTGTGGAGAACACGCAGTGCTCAAACATCTCAGCCTGCTTCATCTGTTACCTGTGTCGGGATGTATCCAGCCACAGGACCGCGAGGAAGGCATGCGGGTTATGGTCGTACCTAACAGGGAAATACTCGGTATAGATTTAAGGGAGTCTCGCACAAGTAGAAATGAAGTTTGCATTGAGGCCGCTCCATTGAAACCAGGCCGGGTCCAGCGGGAAGAGATCTGCAAAGTTACTACCCTCCCTTCCTCACACGGTGTCTTTACCTCTTATGGCAGAGTCTCCCCTGTGGCCCAAGGAGAAGGTGGATGTGATAGAGGTGGATGAAGGCGCTCCGCTCAGCCTGCAGTGCAACCCGCCGCCTGGCCTGCCCTCTCCCGTCATCTTCTGGATGAGCAGCTGTGAGTTGGGAAAACCCTCTTCCCACCCAGAACCCTGCGGGCAGCCTTTCCCTCGCCTGCGGCGCTTATTTAAAATAACTACGTTTAGGGTCGTTACTGCTAGTTCAGAGCTTGGAACGTGGCTTGGGTCGGGGGTTTGCTTTTCTCCTTTGTGCAGCCGCCCCCCCGGGAGGGTCTGACTTGCTCTGAATGCCTGTTCTCCCCTGCAGCCATGGAGCCCATCCACCAGGACAAGCGCGTCTCCCAGGGCCAGAACGGCGACCTGTACTTCTCCAACGTCATGCTGCAGGATGCCCAGACCGACTACAGCTGCAACGCGCGCTTCCACTTCACCCACACCATTCAGCAGAAAAACCCCTACACCCTCAAGGTGAAAACCAGTAAGTGTCACGGTGATCGCTGGGGATGGGTCTTCCCTAGCCTCTCCTGGGCAGGGTTTTCCTTCCAGACACCTCGTTTCTGTCCTGGACAGCACTGGGACCTACCAGGGAGAAGAGTGGCTTCCTTCATTTTGTTTAGGGTAGTACAAGAACCAGTTTGGATGAGGAATGATAGTCCTCGGACGGCTAACCTGGCAGGGAGGGGTGGCTGGTTTCCCTCCAGCATCTCAGAGCTTTGCAACTTCACGGGTTGAGGGCCGCAGAGGTGGCTTGGTGCAGGTATCGCTAAGTCCGCGTGTCTGGGATAAACTGGAAAGCATTTCAACGTGGATGAGGCATTCCCCCCATCTTTAGGGGAATGTATAATATCCAGTGAGCTTTCCCTAGTTTGAAAAGCTGAGAATAGCCTTGGTTTGCTCCAGGCTTAGGTTTACGTGCTGGTGCTGCGGGGGGGGGGGGGGACACTGAGCGCGTGCCAACCTTGCACAGCTCGGGATTTACCTACTGCCCAGGAGCTGCTGTTCAGCTCCTTCGCTCCGGGACACGCTGCCAGGAGGCCTTGAGCCTTTGGGGTCTGAGCGTGTACACGCGGGACGCGCTCCGGATGAGCAGCCATCTCAGTTTGACCCTGGTGAAGAGCATCGGACAGGAGGGACACAGGCACGGCTCTCTGCGGGGCCTGTGAAAAGCCTTTCCATGAGCAGGCCCAGCCACCAGCCGTCTCTTCTCCAGAAACGAGACCGCTTGAAGGAAGGCGAGTTCCCGACGCTAACGCGTTTCGTGCCAGCCGGCTGGTGGGAATGCTGGCAGAGGGGAACGGAGCAGAGAGCGGCAGGACACGGAGCTCTTGATGCAGGTCCTGCAGAGCGCGGGCTCTCTTTTGGGGCGGGGGGGGGGTGTGCAGAGCACCGGTGCAATTAGCGATCGGCCCAGAAACAGCATCTATGGGCCCCGCTCATCAAACAGGAGCCATCTCCCATTCCCAGTAAGGTCCGACTGGGAGGAAGGGGTAGCGTGCGCTGGCAGGCGCAAGGCTGTGTTTTGGGGACAGGCTCTTGTGTGAAGCAGGCACGAAGGCGCTCCTGAAGCCCAGCGTTAGGAGCTTAATTTGATCTCGCAGCAGCTTAAATTAGAAGTAACGCTATTAAAGCGACCTGACGGCGATGTGAGCAGCAGACGGGGCCCGGAGAGTTTTGTACTTTCATTGTAACAGCTTCTCCTCTGTGTAAAGCACGAGTGGAGAATCGGCGATGTAAATACTATAAACGGGCTCTTTGCTAATGGTAAGGAATGTGTGTAGGTAATTCATTCTGAGTATTATTTGTCTGTTTACAGAGCTGGCCAAACAATGCTGGTGTTTACCTGTTAGGGAAGGACTGACTCCTAAATTAGTGTGAGCTGGAGAAATTCTGGCAAACAAGAGATCTGTGGTCATTTGAGCCTCTGAAGGCTCCAGCCTGGCATATTTGTCAAACTCTAGAAAAAATGCGGAAGAAATCCTGGAAGATTTCTGTGCAGACAGATACAAGCTCCCCCTCCTGCTACACTCAGATGCCACCACAGCGTTTTGTTCCCAGGCTATATAGAATTCGCTTCCAATTGTAGTGGACCCTCTCTGTAAGTTTTCCCTTGGAAACACCTGCCGTATTATCAGATGCAAATGCCACCTCACAAGCTCCCCAGAGGCCCTTATAATTTAAAGAACTGAAGCTCTAATTTCTCATCTGTTATGATACAAAAAATTCTTGATACGTAGAGTGTTTAAGGAGAAGAGCTTGTATTTGTCTCAAGCTGCTCAATCATCTCAGCCTTAAGCCCTGAGCATTGCCTGTCCTTAAAAAAAAGTTCACCAGCTGCTGAAAAATCATTGCATGGGATTGCCACGCCCTTGGATGCAAGAAGAGAAAAATGCAAAGTTCTGGGGGAGCGATACACCCGTGCCTTTCCCTGCAGAGAGTTTCTCTGGTGTATCCAGGTTCAAGTAGCTCTTGGGCATCTGCTGGGCTCTCTTCACCCCCTTGCACAGAGACACGGCGTGTGGCTGATGACTTAAGGCTCAGGGCAACCACTATATGGTAGCCAACATAGCCTCGTGCATCTCCTGTTGGGCAGACGGTACCGGAACACGGCTCTGCCACATCCCGGTGGAAACCCGGGCGTTCTCAGGCAGCGAAGCCGTTATTTCGGGTAGCGGTGTGAGCTGAGGAGGGCAGCTCCTCCAGCAGCCGCGGGCCAGGACGGTGCGTCCCCCGGCTCCTCGCAGAGCGTGGGTGGCAACGAACTTTCTTCTTCAAGCATAGGTGATGGCTGGCGGTGGCTGTCGATAACCGAGAGCAGTGTGTTATTGGAGAGGTGGTATTTTGCATGTAATGCAATCTACTTTAATTACCTTATAATTAAAAGGGATTTTACAGCAGATTATGCTTTTAGAGCCTAATTATTATTATTATTATTTTTATTTGTTCATTTTCGCCATGCCTTTCTGCATCCTTACACTGCTGCCTAGCTGTGTCCAACCTATGCTTTATGCTGGGAAAAAGTAGCTGGGATACGTTTCCCTCATAGTTAAGAAACTAAGAGAAAAACCATTTTTCTTCTCCAACTTGAACTGATTTTTTTTTTTTTCCCCCCAAAGATACAACTGTCTTTATAGCGAAAAGAAAAACCCTTCAAGGAAATGTTTGTGCTACAATTTTCGTACATTTATTTGTCCTTCCATCTTGTAAGAGGAAAACAGCCTTCTTTTCCTCTCCTTTATTGCTGTGTTGTGTTGTTTGTCATGGAAGGCAGCTGTGCTCAGAGTGCTTTTGTGTCCCTGCTGTTGCCTGTCCGCATCGCTCTTGTGTTTCGGGAAGTTATTTTGTTTTCTGTCCCCTGTCCCCCCTCCCCACCCCGCACCGCCTGTCCCCCCGCCCGCTTTGTGGCACTCGATATGCTCACGGTCTTTTGTTTATTGCAGAGAAACCCCATAACGAAACGTCTTTACGAAATCACACTGACATGTACAGTGGTGAGTCAACGCTGGCTTCTGGAGACCTTCACGATTTAACCCCCCTTCTGCCTAACCTGACTTATCTCCCGCGCTAACCGGGCAGCGAGCCGCCGCGTTCGCGGCATCGTCTGCCCTTCGTCTGCGCCCACGCACCCCCCCTGCCTGCCCGCGGCCCCGTTCGTGGGTTACGGCCTCAACTTTGCAAAAATGGGTGGGACGAAACGAGCCAAACGACGACAAAATCCCCCTCAAAGTTTCGACACCTTGAAATTATTGAGTTTTAAGCTAATTAACTGCATATGTGGAGCCCAGCTTGAGAGGCATTTGGATTAATAGGATCTAGCCCATGTGAAAAAGTCTGCTGGGCTGAGCAAGCCCAGCTTGCTTCCTCGCTGAAGAGGTGGCTTGTCCTCAGCAAAGGCTCATGATTTAAAGATAAGACCCACCATCCCTCTTCTGTCTTCAGAAAGAGCATCTATTGTATTTGCAGCTAAACACAGGCAGTGACTGGGAGAAAAAAAAAGAAAGAAAGAAAGAAAAAAAAAAAAAAAGGAGTATTTGCTTTTCTTAAAAGCTGGGTGCTTTGTTTCTTTGTGGAGAGGTTGTACGTGTCGGATGCTTTCACGAGGCTCTTGCCCTTTGTCTGGGCAGGGAGATTACCTCCGGAGCCTGCGTTTGCTGGGAGAAGCGCATCCCAAACTCATAAATTATGCTTCAGACACAAAACCGCGCGGCTCCCCGGGGCACGATCACTGCCCTGAGAACGGATTGGAAGCGTCACGGACGTGACGGGATAACGCCGGCAGAGTGGGGCAGCAGCGGGGGTTTGTAAGGGAGCGCGGAGACGGGGGCTGTTTGCGGGCGATGCTGAGAGCGCGGGCGCTACCAGGGGTGCCAACGCCTCGCCAAAGCCCCCGTGGAGTCCCATTGCCCCAAGGCCGGGCGCTGTTTTGAGCAGGATTTTCTTTCTGCCCCTCTCGCTGCTTACGGGGACTGGGGTTGTGCGGCGGCGGGATGGGGACAACCCCAGCCGTGCCCTGGGCTGGTCCCCAGTTGTGCCCTATGGCAAAATCCAGCTCAGCCACTGTCTCATCCCCTTCCACCCAGAGCCACAGGTTACTTTGTGCCCTGCGTGATCCAGGGCACGTTTTCTTCTTCCACGGGGACTTTTGGGGCCAAGGGGGGCTTTTGCCAGCTAAGAGCAGAGAGAGTTGGAGTGTGAGAAGAGGAGGATGTGCCAGGCGAGGGCACTGGGTTTGGTGTCCCCGGCGAGAGCCCTCCCGTGCCGGCGGGCAGCCCGGGCGTCCCTTCCCGGCCAAGGGAACCGGCATGTTGGCATCTCACCGGCAGCCAGGAGTGGGAGGTTTCTGAGGATGCTGGTGAGCTGGGGAAGGCTCAGCAGAGGAACCAGTCTGGGAGGAAGTGCTGGTGGCGGCAAATGGGCTGGGCATAGTCGGAAAATATTTGTAGAAATGGCTGTGAAAGGGGATTGCCAGCAAAACTAGCTTCAATGGGAACTGCATCAACTGCATCATGCCTCAACTAGAGGCAAGCGGGAGGAGATGCCTCTCTCGCAGGCACGCAGGGCCAGGCACCAAAGAGAAATCCAGTGGCGAGACCCCCTGTAATATAACTTGCACCTCAGCAGCGTATCCGATGTTTGTATTTCAAAGAGAATGCCTTCACGCTGGCTGGGCACCGCTTCCGCGTTTGCAGCCCTCACCAGTTCAGCAAGGAAAGTCACCGCGGTGGTCGTGGGCTTCTTGATCTTCCGCTGCACATCTTTGTTCTGGGAAAAGGGATGCTTAATAGTCACTTGGTTAGGATAAATGAGATCTTATCTGCACAGCCTCATAGATTTTTCCAGATTTCTATTCATAGATGCATAGGATAAACTGCCTGCGCTTTACATTATATGGACTATTTGCACTCAACATCCCCTGGAACACTTTATGGGTCCAGCGGATTCAAATCACCCACTCACGCCCCTGTGCAAATCTGAGCTCCAACCCAGCAATTTCTTAATAGTTAACAAACTGGTGAAAAAATTCTTACCCTCAGCCCTTTTTTCTTTTTGCTAACCCCGCGTTTCTCCCTGGAATGACCTGTCTGGCCGTACCGGCCACTGGAACCAGCTGCAGCAAAGCAAGGAGTCTTAGTGGTGGGGAGTGGGGAAGAGGGACGTCTCCCAGGTATTTTAGGCGTTTGGGAGACTTGGGGCTCTCAGACCCTGTACT
This sequence comes from Aviceda cuculoides, assembly GCA_035590195.1. Taxonomy (NCBI): domain Eukaryota; kingdom Metazoa; phylum Chordata; class Aves; order Accipitriformes; family Accipitridae; genus Aviceda; species Aviceda cuculoides. The sequence continues at coordinate 3,128,393 of JAVJGG010000053.1, read as the reverse complement.
TCGGGGTGCTGGTCCCTACGGCAGGGGCTCAGCTCCAGGGCCAGCTGGCGAAGGGCTCTGCAGAGCTGGCAGGGACGGGACAGGCTGGCGGCGCGCGGCAAAGTCCCCTGCCCCGCCGGTCTGCGCTGGATGTGCCCGAGCTCATCTCGGGGACTGGGACCTGCTGGCGTGGACGTGGGGCACGAGCGGTTTGTGGGACGCTCGTCTCAAACTGCACTGGAGGGCCAGGCCGAGCGCAAGAAATGCAGCCAAGCCCTTCTTCCCACAGCTCATAGTGGGTGCAATGGTTTCCTTGCTGCAAAGCTTAACTGCCTAGGCAAACCGTCTGCAATGAAGGAAAAAATTATCTAAAAGGATTAATTGAATATTTTATTAGCAGAAATTTCTCACCTTCTTTTAAAATGCAAATGAAAATCTGTTTTGTTCCTTGTTTCTGTTTGGGTTTTTTAATTATTATTATTATTTTATATTATTTTTTCTTTTGGCAAACCTGCAGGATGTTTTAAAGCTGGCTGGCTGTGCAGGAGGTGAACAGATGGGATGTGTCTGGATGTGCATATTCCTATTATTGCCTTTCTGTAGAAACGCGAGTTGATGTACCATTTTTAAATGCCGTCAGGGCAGGACTGTGGGGAGGCGGCGGTTGGCTGCTCCGGGGTGAGAAGTGGCCGTTTCTGGGATATCCTGTTCACAGCTGAACGGGTCCAATTTCACAGAGGCGGGGACAACAGCAGCAATATATTGGAAGCAGAGCCTATTTTTGAGCAGGAATAAATAGCCATGGGATTTATTTTTCCAGTTCTGTTCCATCCAAACAGATGAGTGAGATGTCGCTATTTGTCTGACAGCTTCCAGCTGTAGCTGCCGCAAGTTCAGAGCCGGAGCAGTACCTCTGCCTGAGAGAATTTCTGGCCACTCCCTATTCTAAATAGCAAAATATTTATTAATAGAGCTGTACTAAGGCAAAAAGCTTATCAGCTATGCAGTGTTGTCGTTAGGTTTATTAAACAAGTGGGTAGGGTACTAATTTATCTCCCTTATTTTTAATTTTCATCATTAATATATGGCTCGTAAAATCTGGCTTGCACTGCTGCTCATCTCTTCTCGTTATGCTCCCCGGGCTCCTCAGCGGATGGGTTCGCTGTGGGAGTGAAGCGTACAGCCTGTTCAAACAGGCTGCAGACTGTCGGCTAATAAAAGCCAATATTGACTTATAAAACAATATCCCACTCTCCTCATCACGCGAGAAGAGAGAAGATCACGAGTCTGGCCGGAGGTACGGGAGTTGTTGATAAATGCTGACTTTAAATCCAGCCGCTGGCTCTGTCACCGCCCCGCAGAGCCCCGGCACGGGCGGCTTGTTTTAAGCAAGAAAAAGATCCTCTCCAGAAGCAGGCAAGCAAACAGCGGCGTGTGCCTGCCCAGAGAACTGGCCCTTCAGGATAAGGTCAAGATTTGCCTGCCCTGGTAATCCATTAATCAAATAATTGACTAATCCGCTGACCGGCACGTGCGGACCGGTAACCGGTGGGAGCGGTGGGAGCGGTGGGATGCGTGTGTGCGGCCGTGCTCCAGCAGACATGGAGTCGTTTCAAAGGCACCGTTTAATTCCTGGGGTTGGGGGTTTTCCCCCTTGTGAGCCTGGCCCCAGGCTTTCCCTAAGGCAGGCTGATAGGAATTCCAGGAACAACCCTTGCCCTCTCTCCTTTCCTTCTTCCCAGCTCTTTTCCCCTACCAGAGCTCAGCTGGAGGCTTCCCAAATAGACGTGGGCATCCCCCCAAACCCCTGCTGCTTTCAGGGCAGCAGGAAAGGGTTTGGTCTGCACCCGAAGACCCTGCTCCTGCACCGGGGTGGGCTCTCCCCACGGATCGCTTCGGTGTTTGTAGTGACCCTGTGCCAACCCTGGCCGTTCCGTCCCCTTTCCTAATCTCATAACCTCCCTCTCTGCTGCTGCTGCTGCTTTCAAGCCCATCTCATCCTTTGTCCTCACTGATCTAGATCTAGTTTAATAATTCCACTTATTAATGGAATTTATTCCATTATTCCATTAATAATTATTTTTTTCTCCCCTACAAAGAGACCTTTGCGGTGTGTATCTGTAGAGTCATCTTGTGTCTTCCCCTGGTTTTCTCCTGTTAAACTTTCCTGTCCAGTCCTGAAATTTGTCATTTTGGTCGCCAAGTTGTTCCTTTCCAAAGGGCACTGTCCCTCCAGGCCCCACAGCTCCCAGTAAGGGTGGGAAACCTCCTTGCTGCTGCTAGAGCCCCAGACGGCGCTGGGATCCTCTGTATTTCGGAGATCTCTGTGGCAAAGCAGCTCAGTTGTCTGATTAAACCCTTCCTGTACCCACTTGTTCCTTTTGTCCTTCATCCCACGTTTGTCCGTCAGTATTTCCAAGTCTCATCCGATCTCAGCCCGTTTCTCTGCACTAGAGGCAGGGGTGGGCAGGAAAGGCGCTGCCCCGGCGGGAGCTGCCGGGACTTTCCTGATGCGCCATCCCCACGGCTCAGCTCCCTCTGCCCATCCTCTGCTGCTTCTGCCCACCTCCCTGCCTGCCAAGCACCCTCTCTCTACCCCTCTTATTTTTTTTTACTTTAAAAATTACCCTGAGCCTTTCTCTACTTTCCAGGTACGTTTCTGGGTGAGTTCAGTATCCCAGGCTTGGCCAGGAACTTGACAGCTTCCCCCTGAAAACACCGTGTATTTCTGGCCCTGTATGCGCCCTCCCCGATGCCGTGGCAAAGGAGAGTTTAAAAACAGTTTGTTTTGTTTGTCTGTTTGTTTTTTTTTTTTTTTTTTCTCTCTCCTGCTGATTTCAGCCCGAGGGATTACGGAAACAACTCCCAGCTTCATGTATCCGTACGGGACCTCGAGCAGTCAGATGGTGCTCAGAGGGGTGGACCTCTTGCTGGAGTGCATTGCTTCGGGAGTGTACGTACCGCTTCCCGGCTGGCAGAGTTGGGGAGAGGGTGGTCCCCGGTGGGATGGCCTTAGGATCAAGACATTGAATCACCAGTGGAAATACCTCTGGCTAGAAAAAGGGGTCCATCCCTTCCTTTTAAGTGCTATTAGCAATACTCTCGTGACCTACTTGAAGCAGAAGAGCATGGACGGGAGAGCTGGTCTCGCAGCACTGTTCAGAGAAGCAGGTGGCTTCGAGTACTTGCTGTCCAAGGATAATTCCCCACTGCTTGTCCTTATAGCTATTTGCAAATCTCCTGGGTGCTCCTCACCACGCTGTAGTAACTGCAGAAGCATCCTGGGCTCGGGGTCAGCCTTTGGCAGCGCTCCCAGGGTGTGCTGCCCGGTGCTGCCTGCACACGCTGCCAGCCCCGTGCTCCGCGTCCCCAAGCACGAGGCGTGAGACGGACCCCGCTCCTGATCAGCTGGTGATGCTCAGGGTCCTGGTTTTTAGGCACTGTGGTAGGAAGGAGGGTGGCCCAGCAGTCGGATCAGTCCTTCTCCCTGGGTGCGAGTGGTTCCGAGTGTGGGATGATCAACTGTTTTCTTAGGAGTAATTTTCTTGTCTTGCAAAAGCATTTATCTCCTCCCCTCTCCTTAGACCAGCACCAGACATCATGTGGTACAAGAAAGGAGGAGAGCTCCCAGCCGGCAAAACCAAGCTGGAAAACTTTAACAAGGCTCTTCGTATCTCCAACGTCTCCGAGGAAGACTCCGGGGAGTATTTCTGCTTGGCGTCGAACAAGATGGGCAGCATCCGCCACACGATCTCGGTGAGAGTGAAGGGTACGTCATCTTTACCTTGCCGTCTTCTTTACCTTTGCAACCAGAAGCTGAGGGGTGTGCATGGGAGGGGATGCTCTGATTTGTTGAAAGGGGCAGCGAGGGCTTTCTGCGGGGGCTGTTTCTCTGCTGTATCTAGCCA
>JAVJGG010000053.1:3075134-3124406 GCA_035590195.1 Aviceda cuculoides | reverse complement strand
GGGCCAGCGGGGGCTTTCGGGGGGGGCTGTCTCTCTGCTGTATCTAGCCATACTTGCTTCTTGTCCAAACTGACCTAAAAGCAATGTGAAATGTGCTTTCAGCTGGTGTAACTCAGCAGAGCTTCACTGGTATAAACAGTTGTGGTTTTATGTGGCCAAAGCGGGGGGGAAGAGGACTCGCCGCCCCCGCTGCACCCAGGGGAGCCCACTCGAGAGGACGGTGGTTTTGTTTTAGTTCAGCAGAGAGCAGCGGAGAGGGGATTTTGGATGAGGCAGTATTGCTGCATTCCTAACTGGTGCACTGATGTATTTTAAAGCTGCTCCATACTGGTTGGACGAACCCCAAAACCTCATTCTGGCCCCCGGCGAGGATGGCAGGCTGGTGTGTCGAGCCAATGGGAACCCCAAGCCTGCGATCCAGTGGCTGGTGAATGGCGAGCCTATAGAAGGTGAGCAAGGAAGGATCTGTACCTCCTGTACAAAAACCTAGCCAAGGATCTCGTGACTGACCACGAGAGCCAGAGCTGCCGTCGGGGTGCCAGGCACCCCACCGAGCGGTGTGTGTGGGCTCCGGCGTGGCAGCACATAAACCACCTGCTTGTCTGAGATGAGGCCAGTTGAACCGAGTCTTTGTAGGCTGGGAAGGTCACGTACCATCGTCTGGTTTTATCTGGGCTGAGACGGAAAGATGCGTAACGATAGACAGTCTTGTGAATTTTAATTAAAAATTTAATTTGAGTGCTCTCTGTTTTGAAGCTTCTCCCCCCAATCCGAGCCGAGAGGTAGCTGGAGACACCATTGTATTTCGAGATACCCAGATTGGCAGCAGTGCCGTGTATCAATGCAACGCGTCCAACGAGCACGGCTACCTTCTCGCCAATGCCTTTGTCAGCGTCCTGGGTAAGTACTTTTGGAGGATGACCACCCTATCCTTGAGTTTTCCCTGCACGAGTTCTCCGTTTGCTTTCCTCTTTGTTGTTAGCTACTCTGAGGCTAATGCACAAAGGTGGTACGCGATCTCTGCAACCAGGCTTTGGAGCAGAAGTCCGTTGCCACAGACCTGCAAAAAGCCGTGCGAGGCTGAGCAAGTCCTCTTGGTGCTGAGATGTAAGCAAGCTGATTCGCGTAGCGAGGCTAGAAAGGGAAGGAGAGATGAGAGGGAATGGAGAAGCTCTACTGAGTCTCCAAAGCGCCAACAAGGAAGAGTGAACAAACGAGAAGGGAGGGTGGGTGAAAAGACTGGAAAGGGAGCAGCGGTCTGGAAACTGGTTGCTTTTCTTTCTCAAGGGCTGTGATTTTTTGCTATTTGCAGACGTGCCTCCACGGATACTGGGCCCCCGCAATCAGCTCATCAAGGTGATTCAAAACAACAGGACCCGACTGGACTGCCCCTTCTTCGGCTCGCCGATCCCCACCCTGCGCTGGTAAGAGCTGCAGCACGGCCCCTGCCAGCCCGGAGGGGTGGGGAGGGGAGCTTTCCTGCTCTTCCTTCCCTTACAATAGCACTTTGTGGTGTTGTGAGGTTTAAGAACGGCCAGGGGAACACACTGGACGGAGGAAACTACAAGGCCCATGAGAACGGGAGCTTGGAGATGAACATGGCGCGGAAGGAGGACCAGGGCATCTACACTTGCGTCGCTACCAACATCCTGGGTAAAGCGGAGGCCCAGGTTCGTCTGGAGGTCAAAGGTAGGGGCACAGAGGGCTCTAGGTCAAAATGGGCTCTTGGATCTTCCGAAACTTGCAGGAGAAGTAGTAATTGAGGTTAAGGGAGGGTTAGTTGTGTGCTCCAGCAGTCTGTCAGCAGGACAGGCACTACGTAATTTGGAGCTGGAATCCAGAAAATGGTAGAGATTCCCTTTTAATGTTGGAAAAAAACAAGGCTGTGGACATACGGAAGCTGTAGAAGGGCTGACTGTGGATATTGAGCTGTAAGATGCTATAAGCAATGCAAAGAGAAATACGAAGTGTTCCTCAGGGTTAACTGATGGCAATAAAACGTTTTCTGAATCAAGTTTCCACCAGGGCTCTCCCTGTTCAGCAAAAGTGATTGCTGCTTCAGAAAACTGGGTATTTTTCAAAGGGTCGGCATGAATTAATGGCTTGTTAAATTAATTTATTTGCAAGCATTCGTGTCAGAGAAGTTCACCATAGCAAGCTGGACAAACACTTGACGCGCATGCTTGTCCTTTCCCAGTAACACTGCCCTTCTTTGAGTCCCTGAGCCAAAACCCACCAGTTTGGTGCCTAACGCTTTCTTTCTGACTTTGTGCAGACCCAACCAGGATTGTGAGAGGACCAGAAGATCAAGTGGTGAAGAGGGGCTCCATGCCTCGCCTCCACTGCCGTATAAAGCACGACCCTACGCTGAAACTTACAGTCACCTGGCTCAAAGATGACGCACCCCTGTACATCGGAAACAGGTCTGTGTTGAACACTTTTGTGGGTCTTCTCGCCCAGGATTGTCAGACTTTTTAAAGAATGTTTCAGGAGTCACCAGGGATAATATGGATAAATATCGAGTTCCCATCTAGGCAACATTTGCTGTTCTTGATACTTTAATGTTACTAGCTCCTTCCAAGAGACAGAGCCTAGCAATTAAAATTGACTTATCAGTAAATCAAGACTTTGACTATAGGTTTTATTTACAGATATTTTAAGACAGACAGCTTGATAAAATGCGTGAGTTAATAACAAGCTACTTCAAAATCAATGTTCATCTGGTGTGAGTGGTACAGTTGTAATTTCCTTTCCATAGCTGACTCCCTTCTCATGAAGTGACATCTGATCACAGGGCACGAGCCAGTCAGAGGTCAGACTGTTTTCCTAAAAGCATGTTTATTCCAGATATATACCAGAGCATATTTGCTGATTCCTTAGGAAATGAGGTTTCCAAGAATAACTCAACACATCCTTAGCTGATAAAGTCTTCAGACCAGAGACGTACTCCTGTTCTGTTTGGGCTTTTATATGTATTTTATCAGGGAACAGCGAGACCTCAATCCTCCTGCTTAATGTGCTTAGGCACAGTTGTGTGATTATCGTTTTCATCCCTTTAAGGATGAAGAAAGAAGATGATGGTCTGACAATATATGGGGTGGCTGAAAAGGACCAAGGGGATTACACCTGCGTAGCTAGCACGGAGCTGGACAAGGACTCGGCCAAAGCCTACCTCACCGTACTGGGTAAAGCTGTCCTCCCAACGTACTCCCGCAGAGCCAAGTGCTTTATTTTTAATACAACAGACCGACTTCAAGGTCAGACTGAAAGGGTGATCTGTGATCACAGAATCGTCCTCTGAAGTAGAGATGCTCAGGGAGATGCTGGCAGAGCAATTGTTCCGTTGCTGCAGGACTCGGCAAGGACGTGCTGCCTAATCTCAGACTCAGACAATGGCATTGAATTTGAGTTGAAGAAAACTTGCGTTTGAGACCAAAAAAAAAAAAAGAGCAGTTATTACATACAGCTAAAAATATCTAAATGTGGATGTTGAAGCTCTGTGAGAATGGTCCTAAATTTGCAAGTGAATTTAAGTGAATGTCAGGGTGCTGACGGACACTGGAAACCCGGGGGTGAGAGCGAGCCACTCCCAGCCTTGCGGGTCCCCTTTTCAGTACAGGGAATGACAAACCTAAGCCCATTCCCCATACCCATTTATGTACACTGCGAGATCTACTTGCAAAACACAGATTTATCAAGCCCTGCTCTCGGCCACCTCACATCTTGCTGATGTGCTGCATCCACAGGAATGCCCCAACCGGCCAGCGCGGCTGGCATAGACCCACGGTGCCCCACAAAAGTCAGAGTGCAGTATGAATCCCATATCCCTAATAATTTGACTGGGCTTGTTTTATTTCCTTTCCTTTTCCCCTAATAGCTAATTAACTCTATAGAAGGCTGATGTTTCCCCTTCACTGTGTACTAGAAGTATGAATAAAGGTGTGCAAGAGCACGCCTGGAGGTCTTTGGGGGAAGGACGTACCTACTCTGGTCCCCAGGCAGGATCGGATCCTTCTGAAATCTGTAACTGTCTGTGTAACTTCATATTTGCCAGGTGCTCCTTTGGCCACCCAACCCTAATGACTAAACTAACACCGTTAACAACCAATGTCTTACCTTGCAGCCATCCCTGCTAACCGTTTGAGAGGCTTACCAAAAGGTAATCATCACTAATTCATTGGGTTTATTTTATTTCGTAAATTGATTTTGTTTTGCTTTGCCAATAATGCCAACAGAAAATCTAGGTGTAGCAGCTGAGAAAGCTGGGAGCTGATGCTTCCAAGTCCTGTCCAAGTTGTCCTTGAAAAACCATCCAGATGGCCGCAGGTAGAAAGGTCCTGTGCCGCATCATTTCGTGTCCCACAGTGCCAATTCCTCAGTGCAAGAATCACCTTACCCATACCTGGAAATGGTGAGCCCTTATGGGAGAGAAGAAAAAAAAAAAAAATCACAATGAATCCCTTGACCTTTACCTGGAAAGAAGTTATTACTGTTACTCTTGTTGCATGAAACGGTTCTGTGCGATCATGTGGGTTGTGACCAGATAAAGAAACCAGAATTGTGCCCAGGGCATTTCTAACAAGTATGTATTTTCATTGAGGCTTTGTGTGCTTTCTATTCTATTTGTTTGCAATTACGTTTTGGACAGCTGCGTCTATTTTGTTGTAAGATCATACATCCCCCTGCGAAGCCACTATATCGTGCTTCCACCACCAGATAACATCAGTTGTACAGGGAGCAGGTAGGGTTTCAAGGCAAGGCACGATTAGTACATGAGCACATTTGTATTTGAAAAATTGCTCTGGTCCACCAAGAGCTGCAGGACGTGAACCGTGCCACGGAGCACGTGTCCTCCCACGGGTCTGGGCTAAGACGGCCAGGGCTTCCCCTCCCGGGAGAAGCAACGGGAACTGGGACTCCCAGCTCCTGGGACAATCCCAGCCTAATTTGTCTCGTTACTCGGCCAACAGAACGACCCGACCGGCCCCGTGACTTGGAGCTAACAGACCTGGCGGAGAGGAGTGTGCGGCTGACGTGGATTCCCGGCGATGACAATAACAGCCCCATCACAGGTCAGCCGCGGGACCCTCCGGCCCATACCCTTCCCTCCTTCTCCAACAGAGTGGAGGGAAAACTTTCCTTGTGAGCTGAACCCTTCAACTCACCTCTCCATCCTCTCCCCCAGACTACATCGTCCAGTTTGAGGAGGACCGGTTCCAACCTGGCATGTGGCATAACCACTCCAGATACCCCGGGAGCGTCAACTCGGCCGTGCTGAGCCTCTCTCCTTACGTCAACTACCAGTTTCGGGTGATTGCGGTGAACGACGTGGGCAGCAGCCTGCCCAGCGTGCCCTCCGAACGATACCAGACCAACGGGGCACGTGAGTACCGTCCGCCCGGTCCCTCTCGCCGCGGTGACTTGACGTTGCTCTTAGCATCTGGCCACCACTCCCCGTGTAGACTCTCCTCTTGTGGTGTACGATCACAGCTCCTGTAACAGAAACAGATTTACACAGGTGAGGGAATGAGCTTGTCCATCATGTGCCGGGGTGTAATTTTATATATCGCATCCTCACGCCCGTGCCCAATATTCTGCAGAGCAGCAAAACTCAAAGGGAAAGATTTATGCAAAGGTCACTCCAGCAGAATCTATTGAAGGAAAGAGAAACTCTCACAGAGTTCACCTCACAGAGAAACTTTCTAAACAAAGTCTTTCATCCTTTCTGACAACAGGAAGCTCAGAAGTCTCTTGGAAAATAAGACTCAAGTGTAAACTGGCCACAAGCAAAAGGCAATTTGTTCCAAAATTGCTAATTCATTGTCCACTGCTAGAGCTGGCCAGGAGCCCAGATAGATGCAGGAGTAAAGTGTGCTCCAGCCCACGACCAAGACTCAGGTCTTCAGTTTGTGTGCCCAGCTCTTTGTACCTGTAGAATGCTTAGGAAAATTCATATGAGGCATTCACAAGAAGCTTAGTAGTTTTGTTGCATTTCTTAGTTTAACCATTGCAGAGATAATTCTGCAATATCTACTGGCATCTAGTGTTGGCTTTTGACATTACTCTTCTTGTTTCAGATTTCCAAAGTGCCATACTCAGTTCCTGGGGTTGCTTCACAATGGCTGTCTTTTAAAGATTTAGGACATTTTGGGGAAAAAAAAAAAAAAGAAAAAAAAAAAAAGGCTCCTAAATAAATGGCCTGGTTTTCAAGAGTGCTGAGAGTGTCATGTTCCATTAACCTGAATGGGAACTTCTGGAAAAATCAGGCCATTCACTTCTGTCTTGGAAGTACTTTTGACTTGCACAGTAAAGGGTTTTTAACCACTCAAATGGTCATTTTTCAACATTACACACTGCATTATTTTTTTCTTGATGTGAATTTCAGGTCCCGAAATCAACCCAACAGGAGTTCAAGGTGCAGGGACTCAAAAAAACAACATGGAGATAACCTGGACGGTGAGTTCTTCTTTGATGCTTGACAGCCACCCACCATCTTACCATAACGGTCACAGATGATAAGATACAGAGAACTCAGCATCTCTAGCACGTGTGATGTACCACACAGAACACCATAACCTTAACGATCGTAAAGGAAATAAAAAGCAGAAGATGCATCTACAAGAGAGGCCACTGTTAGTGCCCAGAAGACGGTTTCTGATGAAAACAGTAATTTGCAACTACGTAAGCCAAAGAAAAGATTCTGGATCACAGATACAGGTTAGGGAGGATGGTCAGAGCCTGATTCCTTAAGCAGTACATAGGGCTTACAGACCAGCTCTTGCTTTTCGTTGTGGACCAGCAGGTGTCATCCACAAATAGGCCAGCAAATGTAAGAAGACTAGAAATTGCAGTGGGAGTATGGACTGGAATATAAGGATATGGTTCTTGGTCCTGCCTTGGGTCTGGAGGGCAAGGACTAGGTATGTCTCTCTCTGACCTCCTTTGAGATTTGCTGATGGAGCATGAAATAAGAACCAGCTGCTGAACAGAACTTTTTGGAGCTCCATGGCAGAGCAATACAGTTGTTCTTTCTCCTCACTTTCTTTTTCTGTTTTGGTCCATTAAGCCTCTGAATGCAACTCAAGCTTATGGGCCCAACCTCAGGTACATCGTGAGATGGAGGCGAAGGGACCCCCGAGGGAGCTGGTACAATGAGACAGTGAAGACACCGAGGCACGTCGTCTGGAACACACCCATCTACGTACCCTACGAGATCAAAGTGCAGGCAGAGAACGACTTTGGTAGAGCACCAGAGCCCGACACCGTCATCGGCTATTCAGGGGAAGATTGTGAGTACTTTCTCAGCCAGAAATCGTAAGTGTTTCAGGGCAGGATCCCACCCAAGGTCAGTGGGTTGGCCCCTGTGCCCAGGACGTCTTCATAGCACTGCTTGATTTGGCACAAAAATCCAGTTGCAGGCATGGGAAGAAAAAGGCTTGGCCATTAAATTCTGTTCTGGGCTTTGCCTGCGTGACCCAAGTCACTTAGTCTCTCCCTTGCTCTCTGTAATACCCAGATGACAGTAAGATTTCACTTAAGATGAGCTCTGGCGGTATTCCAACAAATCGCATTAATTTTTTTTGCCCTTGACATCTGTAGAGCACCAAGTTCATCTCAGATGAGAGGGGCTACGAACAGCCAAAAGGGCCTTGGATCATCCTGGACTGGATTTTTGTGCCTCTCTGACGAGGCCCCAGCTAAGCCCCAGCTTGGGCTCCTGTTTGCAACACACCATTGGCTCAGCTTATCTTTCTTTAAAACTCTCCACCTGGTCATGCAGAACAGCAGCCAGCTTGTTTAACTCTCTTTTCACCTTCTTTCTGGGCTACTGGTATCACCTCCTGTGCCTGTAGCATCCAATGCTGAACTATGATTATCCTTATCCCGTTAGGATAACGCGGTTTGCTGCCAACAGCTTTATTTTTAAAGAAATATATATATATGCTGCTTGCATTGCAGCATCAGTGGGGGTCCCTGGCTGTATGACTTTAGGATTACCAAGAAGTAAGGTAGATAAGCCAGCAAACCAACCACGACTCTAGGCTTGAGCTCAAGGGGACACAAACAGGGCACGGCCATTTCGAGCAAATCTGCAATCGTGGTGCTGAGGCGCCCAGTCGGAGGACGAGTCCTGCATGCTGTCCTCTTCCAGAGGGGACAGGGCACTGGGAAGGAAAATGGGCAGAAACAGCAGGAGTCAGGGTAAGAGCTGAGCTCTGGAAGCAAAGCTGGACCTGTCCGAGAGGCTGTTACTGGAAAAGCTCCACAAGCACCTGACTGCACTGGTGTCTCTGCATTACCTGTCTGTGCGCTACCGGGGTGTTTTTTCTAGTTTCAGTTGAAAACTTTTGAGTTTTGGGGGGGATCTGCGTGGGCCTGCACATGTGTGCTTTACATGGAGATAAACCAGGGAGACCAAAGCCACGATATCACACCCCAAACAGAAATGTGTTCCTGCCTGTATCCCAAAGGGTGGGCCAAGTTAAAAAAAAAACAAACCAAAACAACCAAACTAGTCCCTGCCCTGTCAGGGCTGAATCGCTTCACAAAGAACTGCAGATTTCTATGTACAAGCAGGTGACCTGTAAAAAGGAGGTAAAAAACCCCAACCGGATCAACAGCCAAATTCACATTAACAGATGTGGAAATAACAGGTAGTTTTTGTAACCCCTGAGTCTAACAGCAGCCAGCCAGTTGCAGCAGGAGGGGGCTGGATTTGCCAGTACCCTTCACTGGGAGAGGGAGGTGAGCCAGACCCCTTCCTTGCTAAGTGATCTCTTGCAGCAGTGTGTAGGAAGCCCTGCTATTAACTGGATCGGGAATATTCTCGCGATGGCTGGCTGAGTGAAATATGGGGGGGGGGGTTTCCCTCCTTCCTGTGGAAGCACTGCTGAAAAAACAATAGTCAGCTTTTAAAGCATGCACATGTCAGGGAGAAAGTGAGGGGGACGGAGGTAAGTGATGCTATTCTGTATATTTGCAGGGCGGTAGGGTCTGCTCACCCCAAACGAGGGCAGCCAGGAAGCTGGGAGTTGGCCTGTCGCTGCTGTTTTGTTTTATCAAGTTCGGAAATCCTCAGAAATTGAATTTAAGGAGGGAGAAAAGGAGCTGATTATCCCCAGGAAATCAGCAGACAGGCCGGCCGGGGTGCCAGCAGATGGCAGAGCCGGCACGGGACCGCTGCTCGCCCGGTTTGCCGCAGCCCAGCGATGCTGCGATGGGAAAACCATGGCAAGGCCAAGGGGAGCAGAGGGGTGTCCGTCTGTCTGTCTGTCCTCCAGGGTACCGCTGGGTACCTAACGTCCACTCTGCTTTATCCCTGAATGCTCAGATCCCAAGGCTGCGCCTACGGATGTTAGGATAAGAGTTTTAAACAGCACCGCCGTTGCTCTGACCTGGACCCGAGTGCACCTGGACACCATCCAGGGACAGCTCAAGGAGTACAGAGTGAGCAAAAAAAAAAAAAAAAAACATTTCGGCACTGACTATTAATACAGCTAACCTTCTCACAAGCCCAGGTGGCCCCCGTGATGGCGCTGCCTGCGATGGGGATGACAGAAAACTCTCCTCCGGCCACCACGACCCTCTCGCCGTGGCTGGGTGCAGACCACCAGAAAAGGGAGCAGAACCAGAAACGAAGGGCCGTGGTTTGCTCTTCGTGGTGTCTGGACGGGGCTGGGGAAGTCTCTCCCCTTGCTCCCCCAGGGCTCGGTGCTGGGCTGGTCCTTCCCAGTGCCTGCCCACAGGATCTGGGGTGCTCTTGTGCACCCAGAGAGGGACTCGGGGTGCTCCTGCCCATACAGCAAGGTGTCTCCTGGCTCTAGAGCTGCCCAGAACCACGGGCTGGCTGGCTCTGGGGGGGAATGACCTCAGATAGGTACAAACAGGCTAGTTTTTGTGTCATCCCCAAAATACCGACATCGTCTTTTAATGAACATCAACCCCTGCAAAGCCTAAACCCAGCGGTTCGTACTAACTGGCAACTAAAGACAGCATGGATTCTGTCGCGTTTGGGTTTTTTGTTTTCTTTTAACGTGGAATATTTACTGCTAAGGTAAAATACTAGTGTTTATGTCCAGAGGACAGACCCTGTTCAAAACAAGCAAAAGCCTGGACGGAGTCCCTTCTATCAGAGTTTAAGACATTACCAAAAGCATGTGTCCTGCAAACAGTAAAGAGCGTTTCAAATCCAATAACCTGCTGGGCATAAAGCAAGCTTCCTGGGTACTGCCTGCATTTTTCTCTGCCTCTGCTCTGTCATTCTGGTCTATTTTTTGAATGAATCTTATTTCTGCATGAAATAAGATTTACAGTCAGGGCTTTGAATGGGAGACTTTCCAAGGTCAGACTTTCCTTTGTGCCTGGACATGTCCCACCTTTCCTTGTACACCGCTACGGTACTACTCGGGGTAGAAAGGCAGAGTCACTTGATGCCTAGCCCTTGGGAGCCAGAAACAGCTCTTTGTAGTCTGAGCTTAGTGGTTTTGCTCTGTGGCCTTTGGTAAGCACTTAACCCCGCGCTCAGCCTCTTCCTCGGGTAACACCACTGACCTGCCTCGCTGGGGGACGTGGAGCTTCATTAATTGCTCTAAAAGGCTTCTGCAGCTGCGAGCTGCTCTTTGGAAAGGCAACCTTTTGCTATGCTTTGTTAATGGGAAAACAATTGCACTTAAATGGGAAAAGCTTCACTTGCCATGCATGTTTCTTGAAGGCCTATTTCTGGAGAGACAGTAGTTTGCTGAAGAACCTGTGGGTCTCCAAAAAACGGCAGTATGTGAGTTTTCCTGGAGACCGAAACCGGGGCATAGTGTCCCGGCTGTTTCCTTACAGCAACTACAAACTTGAGATGGTTGTAACCAACGGGAGAGGAGATGGGCCACGCAGTGAAGTTAAGGAGTTCCCCACACCAGAAGGAGGTACGTTCCCGGGGCGGGGGGGGGGTTGCGCAGGCACCCGTTGGGAGAGGTTTGGGTGGTTCGGCTCCGCAGAGCCACGATGCTGCTGGGGAGATGCGCTAGGGACGGTTTTTAGCCCAGCCTGGGCAGCATCTTGTGGGCAGCAGCGCTGTCAGGCGGCACCGCCGGACGCCTTCGTCCCAGGCTACACCTCGAGCCAACTACTGGCACTGCCTCATCAGTCTAAAAATCCCCTTTAGGTACTTCGAACACACCAGCGAGTAGCTCTTAGGCCGCACAAGAGAAACGTTTGCGAAGCCTCTTCGGAGGCACAGCACCGTGCCCTTGATTTGCTGCCTGACCCGCAAACGTCAGCACCCCTCCCCGAGCTGCGGGTCGGGGAAACGGCAGTGAATATATGCATCGTGCTCAGTAAAAGGCAGTAAAATCTCTGGAAGACCCAAGTACTTTTGTTCTGAAAGGACCTCGCTGATCCCCCTGCTAGGCTTTTAAGGCAGGAGCACCTCATTCTTCTGTTCAAAGAGCTTGTGTCAAGGATGAACTTGAGATTTTAATTTTCTTGCTGTCGCAGGAGCTATTTATAGATATGCCAATAACTTTTTGTTGGAGCTGCACTTTCAGTGGCTAGCAATGCATCTTCCTACAGCACAGATGGTTTTGGCACAGTATGTTACAAAAATGCAAGAGGGGAAAGCAGCAGAGGCTGGAAGCAAATCCTGTCTCAACTAATACAAAATACTACGGGGTCTTCCTCTTTCTCTTCATCCTATTCCTGCTGCACAAGAACAGCATCTCTCAGTCCCACCTCTTTCTTCCTTAACATTTTCTTGGATACTGTCACCATTTTCTAAGGATTTTTCAATTGATCAGCCATAATTAAGCTTCTTTAAAAAGAAGGGACTCTGTTCCAGTAGAGTAAAAAACACCAGTAGGGTGTTTCTGCAATCATCAGGTGCATTTTGATCGAGCTGCTTACATGGGTGCTGGAGGCACAGAGCATTTGGGGCAGCTATATGCATTTGGGGCAGCTATATGCATACATGGGTGGCATCGATTGAAACAATTACAGTGGATTACACTCTTGTCATAGGGAAACAATTTTTTATTTTTTCCTATACCACTAAACTATTTTATTGGCTATATATATTGACGTTTAGGAGACTGAATGATATTCTGAAAAACTTCTGTTTAAAGAAAAAAAAAAAAAATCACTGATCTCTCAGATCAGAGAGCCAAGTTCTTTCCCCAGTCAAGACATTGCAATTATGCGTAAACTAGGAGAACAGTTTAATTCAGGAATGTATAACGCTTTCCTTCCTTTACTAGCTTTGAATAACAGTCATAAAAGCAGCAGTTCCTCAGGGTAAGGACCGCTGTATACGTGCACCAGCTCCCTGTAACAGATCTCTAGACATTAATAATACAAGGATGCTTTGCTAGCAGAGAAGCTGCTATACTATTTTTCACTGTTCCAGCAGCTGAACGAATGAGATGTAAACGTTGGGCTGGGTGGGGGCTGTACACAAGACCAGTAAAGTACCTGTACGACATCCAGACGGGAGACCTGAACTGTGTCCCGGCTCCGCTTCACGGCTGTAGCATCTTTTGCGGGTGCCTGGCCGAGCTACGCGCTGGAGGGCAGTGGTACCCGGCGAGCGCGGGGCGGCGCTGCTGGGGCCGGGGTGGCATGCAGAGCTGCTCCGCTTCTGCTCCCTGCGCGCACGCTGCTGAAAACCCCGGGCTGGCGCACGGTTTCTGCCGCAGGTTCTTGTTCGATCCGTTTCTGACCTTTAGCGTGTGCGTGTGTTTGAGTGTATCGGTCAGCTTGTAATGTATACAGTATTGTAAGGTATGTTATCTCGTCTGTTTTTTCTTCTTTTCCTCTCCTTCCTGGTCCCATCCTCTTCCCAAGTGCCCAGCTCCCCCAGGTATTTAAGAATCCGACAGCCAAATCTGGAAAGCATCAATCTGGAATGGGATCACCCAGAGCATCCCAATGGAGTCCTCACAGGATACAGCCTTAGATATCAAGCCTGTACGTTCCACATCTTCTTAGTGATAATAATTAAGTCATTAAATATTTTCCTTGCTGCTAATTACCTCCTCACCTAGCACAGAAAGCTCTTCATAAGGAACTGGAGGCTTTCATCACAGAATGAGACATACTGGTGTTGGAGAGGAGTCCTGGAGCGGGGCTGGGCAGCTGCAGTTAACCAGGGAGGGTGGCAGCTGCTCAGCACTTCTCCAGACTCGACCATTGAAGGGAAATAACTTTGAGCTCTGATTTAGAAAGTCCTTTAAGCGCGGTCCGAGCAGTTTACGTACTCACTCAAGCACCAGCTCCCGCCTGTATAAGAGATGCTGCCCGGAGCGCAGCACACTCTGCAGAGCCCAGCACGATGCCTGGGCCAGTACAGCCTTCTCCGAGCCCCTGGCCCTTGTGCTCTGCCTTTCCTCGACCACCTCTACAGCCCTGAACGTCCCCACTAGCAGGTCCCCCAGCCAGTAGGTCACCGCCTGCCCCAGACGAAGGGTATTGAAGAGCAGCTACAGCCCTGGGCGCACGGGGTCCCATACCGCCGGCAGGTCGGTGCGGGGGGGCGAGGTGACGAGGTAGCCAGCACAGGGTGTTTCCGAAACAAGGCTGAAGCCACCACGACCTGCCTTTCCTCCTCAGTTAATGGATCCAAAACGGGCCGAACCCTGGTAGAGAACTTCTCTCCCAATCAGACAAGGTTCACCCTGCAGAGGACAGACCCCATCTCACGCTATCGCTTCTTCCTGCGAGCACGGACCCAGGTGGGAGAAGGAGAAACCATAGTGGAGGAATCGCCCGCCCTGCTGAACGAAGGTATGTCCAGCTGCAACGCCTCCTGGCTTTGCTGAGGGGTTGGGGGGGTGGGTACGTGTATGAGCCAAAACCTGCAGGTCAGAGAATCAGGTGGTCCACAGAGCAACCAGTACAAGATAGCGACTGGTACACAGCTACCTTCTACTGCAGAGATGGAATACTGGTCAGGACCGAGTACTGCAGCAGAAATGCTACAGAGGTGACTGGGGGGACTGTCCCGTGCTCCAGGGAATCATCTTGCTATCCCCTCAAGCAGTTTAGGAGTTCCTCACATGCCCTGGACCAGGAGGGCATCTTGCTCTCCTCTTGCAAAAGGTGAAGTTCTAATCTGCCCCTCTGCAGTCTCTGTATGAGCTAAATAAGGGGCAGATGTGGGTGATTTTTAGGTGGCTTGAAGGGGGTGCAGCAGCTGAACCCCAGCCAGGGGCTACGGTGCCACCTCCCTGTCACCCCGTAATCAGCAGCTGCCCTGACCCTCCAAAGCAAAGCTCCAACTCTCAGATTCATAATAAGATAAAATGCCCATTGTGAGACATTCATCAAACTAAGTGAAAGTTCAGGAGCCCTCAGGGAACTCCGGGAGACAAAAGCTGGCTCCTTCCTTTCTTTACCATTTGCTAAAAGACCCATGATTTGGTTAGCGTTCTGATTTAATGGGGGTTTTGTCTCCTTTCCTCCATCTCCCCCTCCCTAACTAATGGCTCTGAGTAGGAAAAGTAATTCCTACTGATGACCCAGTGGAAATGAAATGCTTCCTGACACCTCTTAGGTGGGCTCCAGCATCGCTAATTGATGCGACAGGATGGGAGATGAGGCTGCATATGCTATGGGGAAAAAAAATCAGCTAAGTTACACCCTGGCAAACACAAGAGGGGGCATGTCATTGCTTTAAAAAGGAGCTTTGCTGAACAAACTGTTAGAGCACAGGGATCAGATTGAAGTTGTTGGTGTTGACAGTCCATAGTTCTAGTTGTTTCATATACGTTTGCTTTACTGGGTTTGTTTCCATACACTGCTAAGAGCAACTGTTAGCAGAGAGCAGCTAAATAATAGCCATAACCGACCGCTGTTGTATATTGCTTAACTGATTTGTATCGGGAAATAGCAGGTCCAGCGTACGCCAGCGTGACAAGGTAAGGCTCCCTCTCCGCAGGGTCGGGGATGCGGATGGACGGTGGCACCCAGTGCTCCCCGGCTGCCCCTGCCGAAGGGACAAGCTCTGTCCCTTAGCAAAAGGGCCAAGCGTTGGCCATTAGGCAGCAAGAAAAACTGAAGTAGTTTACAGACTGACGTTACAGAAATATGGCAAAGTCTGACCCCAAAACACGAGACCCTGAGGTACAACACGACATAGGTGAGCTCTGTTCATGACAGGCAGATGAGTACAATTAGCAGCTCTAAATGCCCACTTTGATACGAAGGTACCTGCTGTAAAGCTACATGAAAGAGGAGTTTGGAATTAAAAAAAAAAAAAGCCCATTAAGAAAATTAAACCCATTAATGCATTCAGAGGTTGTTTTCTGCTTGCCAGACTCATTCACCTGAGAAGTTTAAATAAAATACATCTCTCTGATGTTCTGCGCCAAGGGCTCCAACCCACACAAGGCAGGACGAGCACTGCTGTTAGAATTCCGCTAGAAAAGCGAAGGCGAAATTCAGAGTGTTAAAACCGGTCCTTGTTGGGATTAGCTATAAGCACCTGCTTAAGCACTTTGCTTAATCGACACCGCCGGCCTCTCTGCTGCGGAGCTGGTGTGTTTAACCAGTAACCTCCATCTCCAAGGGGCCGTCCCTGCTCCCTCTGCCCTGTGCAGGCGGCTCTGACGCACAGGAGGGCGACGGGTTGTAGCTAATGCATTTATTTCCTCTCTTTCAAGTCTCTGGTGACTGTGTGCAAGTGGTCCCAAGTCTCGTGTTGGTGTGTTCTGGTTGGTTTATATATTCCTCTGTTTTCTCTTCCTTTCTCTTCTATGCTCTCCTCGTACCCCCCTCTCTATCCTTGGCGCTGCCCTCTGAAGCCACGCCAACCCCAGGTACCGTACCAGCCGGAGGAGGTAACAGGCATGGGGCAAGGCTCACTCCACTCTCGCTCGCGTGTGCTGGCAATTAAGCATGCACTCCATTAACCCTTTCAATGGGAAGGTGAAGTGTCAGGAGTCTAAATTGGGCACGTGAAATGACAGCGAGTAAAAACCAAGGCCCACAGGCAGAAGGGACAAGGGCAGGCTCTGCAGGGGGGGGGTCTGCAAAGATCAAAATATCTCTGAGCGGGGCTTAACAGCCTCCCAGATGCCTAACGCTAGCTAAACCCACCAAACGCTGCAGCTGCCACAGACTTGTACAAGCAAAACCAAAAGTCAAGTTGCCCCATTAAAGAGGCTTTTAATTCTAGGTCTGCACAAGCCCTCTTCCTTTCTAAGCCTCAACGTCCCTGCCCTGTAAAATCCAGAATATTTACCAGCCAGCCCTGACTCAGCGGTGCCCATCCTGCTCCTGCGCTCTGCCCAGCGGTATTTAAGCCGCATTTTTACACCCGAGAGCCTGCACTATTGCTGCTGGAGCAGCTGCCTCCCTTGGCC
This sequence comes from Aviceda cuculoides, assembly GCA_035590195.1. Lineage (NCBI taxonomy): Eukaryota > Metazoa > Chordata > Aves > Accipitriformes > Accipitridae > Aviceda > Aviceda cuculoides. The sequence continues at coordinate 3,108,060 of JAVJGG010000053.1, read as the reverse complement.
AGGCAGGTCTGGGCTGCAGAGCACGGGCACCCACCTCCCTGTGGTTCTTTTAGGGCTGCCGGGGCTTTCGTACAGCAGAATCCTTTTGTTTCCAGGTGCCCATTGAAAGGGTTAAGGACAATGTTTGTGCCACAGCTGTGCATGTCTGCATGCGAGGCTACTGCTGGCTTTGCCCTCGATTGCGAATTTCTACAGCAGTTGAAGCAGAGAGAAACCTTTTCTTGTAACGGGTCGGGGGCAGCATCTCTACCTGCTTTCAAGGAAACCCAAATCCTCAGTCACCCCAGTGTCAACCCTGCAACGTCCAAAGCACAAGCCCAACTTCTGGTTGCCCAGAGAAGGACGCCCACCTCTTACAAAAGCTGCAGACACGACTTCTTCCCCTCCCGCCCCTCCGAGCCGCTGTTTCAGAAGGCAGCGCTGGGGAGTGCAGCCAGCCAAAACGCACCCCGAACGCTGCAGAAAAGCTTTTGGTCTGGAGCAACAGCACTTGTTTGCCCTGCGCCAAGGGCTCTGGACGAGGTCGTGCTTTGCCTTGGCTGGACATGGCCCCAGGGCTGCTGGGACTCCCCAGGGAGGAACAGCTTCGTAGGGAAGACTCTTCCCAAGTGATACAAGTGCAGGACCTGCTCTCTGCACCTGTAGGTTTTGCTTTCCTACCTCATAGATGTTTCTCCTCCTTTTATTTTGTGGCAGTGATGTCTCTCTACCCAATATTATTTTGCATTTTTTTTCCTTTGTGAATAGATGCCAATCTTTTTCTTACTATATTTTTCTCTTCCTAAAAAAAAAAGAAAGAAAAGAAAAAGGGGGGTAACAGATTGGTCTGCTTTGGGTGGTGGGAAACTGAAAACAGATGTAACCGGTTGGCTTTGAGGGTCTCTATCCTCTGAGTCCAGGATTGCTGTTCCGCTACTATAGCTCATACTTCAGCCAGAGTTTAGCTTATCCACAAGAATCCGGATTTTCTTTGTGGATCAGGATCACTTTCTAAAGTACTTTTCTACTTGCAGTGGATATTGCTGAACTCTGAAAACACAACGTGATCTCTTTATCCTTCCAGCTTTGTATCATTTCGGGCATAATTTCTTTCACCACAGGAAGCTAGATGAATTATTTGTCATTTAAAGTATAATCCTACAAGAACAGAGCCCACTGCTCCCCCACCCCTCTATTTTTTATCTTCTGCTAGCAGAAATAGTAAAGAGAAAAGATAGGCCAGAGCTGAAAGAAGCCTAAGAGTCAGTAACTGGAGTAGTAGGTGGTTAAGTGCTAACTCAGCCGCATTCACAGCGTCCTCAGCAAGAGAAATCAAGGCAGTATAAACCGTAGCAAGATCCAGGACGCATCTCTTGAGCTGGATGTCATTTCTTGTTAGGACACGGGGCGAGCGTGGGAGCTGTTACACAAATTCGAGCGGTGTTTGTCCTGAGAGGCTGTTTCTCTTCCTAACGAGTACGGGGTTCGAGTGAAATACTGCTTGACCTTTCTTGGAAGATTTCATCTCCGCTCAGTGACCTAGATTTTGTAGATTTTTACGGAGTCACAGTGAAAGTTGTCTTAAACTGCAGTAAAATGCTCTTTGCCATGGGCTGCTGGCACTAAAAAAATATAAAAAGGTCTTTTTTTTTTCAGGGGTAACCTTACATATACAGGGTCAGAGCTGTTTTGTATGGGTATGAGAAACTGGACCAGCTTGATGAAATCAAAATGAAGTGCAGGGACTTTCCCTTAGGAAAGACTTTACCTTTCCTAAGCCAGACCTGAACAAAGGGAGAGGTGAAATGGGAGAAGAGAGGACATCTAAAAAGGGCTCTAATTTATGCTACGAATGAGGAAAAAAATAAAAAACCAAAACCCAAACAAACAAGAAAACTGGATCCTGTACTACCCGTGTGTATGGAAAACTTCATCAGGGACCATAAAGAGTATTGGTCTTAGACTTTAAGGAAAAAAACATTTTACTTTTCTCTGTTCCTTTCTTGTCTCTCCGTAATTAAGAATTGGAGGAGAAAGATCCTATTGTTCATTTTAGAAATGGACAGCAGTAGAAACAGAGAGAACTGCTGAGCCCTCTCTTTTAGAGGCTGCTCAATCGCTCCTTTCTATTCTTGAATTTCTTATAGCCATCATCAGATTTGGAACACTTTATGGTAAAGATTTTACAATTTCCTTCTGTTGTTAAAAACTGGGAGAAGGCGAGAAGGAAAGAAAAAAAAAAATCTCTGAAAATGTATTTGGCTAATCATCAAAATTCATGAAAAATTAATCAAATTTCTCCAAGCCTAATTATTTTGTAGACACACCCAAGGGAAAGCTTTTACTACAGCCTAACAACACATTAAAAGCACCTTTAAATAATTAAAGAGCAGTATGAATGTGTATTGTTTCCTGTATTTTGCAAAAAACCACGCGCCTACTCCCTGAACTGCTACACTACTCAAAGCAGGACTCGAGCCCTTCTCGTAAGGGATTCCCTCTTTAAACATCCCCCTTTTGCCTTCATGATTCTTCCTCTCGGTTTTTTTTTTTTCTAATCTGAGCCTCACACAGTTTTTGTGTAAGGTTTGGGCTCCTTTTTACTGGTCCATTCATGGTCACAGGAGCCAAGCTGCAGCAACGAGCCCAGCCGGCCTGCTGCAAGCATCTCTCTCATTACTTAGCCTATTAATTGCTACAGCCAGACGGCCGCAGCCCCTGTCCATTATAGCGGCGTGCCTCCTCCCCGCCGTGCCCCTCGGTCTCCATTACCTGAAAGGGTAATGCATCTTGCCGACAGAAAAAGCAATCTCTGCCTTGCAAAGACGGGGCCGATTAATGGATGTTTCCAGGAAGATGGGCTAGGCTACGGTGGGAGCAAGAGGATGGGAATTGCTGTTGGTGGCTCCTACTCTGGGTTTCCTGGGTGGACTGGGGCAGTTTCGAGCCTGCTTGAGATGCTGGTTTGCAGGGTGCTGCTCGGCAGCCCCTTCTCTGCACCACCTCCTGCTTTCAGAGAGGGGGGGATTTTTTTCCCCATCGCGCAAACGCCACATGCTCCACCCTGTACCTAAACTTGAGGCAACTGTTGTCAAAGCCCTTGAGTGAACCTCACACTGGGAATGCAGAAAAATAAATTCTGCTACTCGGCAAAGCTCAGAAACCTTATACCTGATGAAGTATTGCAACCAAGTTTTTAGAAGAATGTGTGTGATTTCCAGATTTTCAAACCGAGCAAGTTCTGGAAATGCCAGCCTGGCCCTCCATCTGTCCCGTCCCCCCTTTTCGTGCCAGGAGCAGTGATCCGTCACTCCTTAATTAGCCCTGACACGGTGGGGAGCGAGCGGGGGACCCCAGGTACCCCGGGGAAGGGCCGCGGCCCCACTCAGGCTGCTCCCCGCTGCTCCCCCATGGCAGGGTGCCCTTTTCTTCGGGGGACGCTGGAGCGTTCTGAGCTCTGTCAAAGACCCCCTTTATCTCCCCCCGTCTGAAATCAGCTCTCATTAGGGGATGGATTTCAAAGCCTAGAAAATGCCCCTTATCTTCTCTCCCCCAAATCTCCCACAGCTGAGCTTTTCTCCTGCATACATTTCATATTTAAACACAAATGAGGCCGCAGCTTTGAATCCCGGGCAGCTTAGGGCTAAATCCCCCCAAGGCTGCGGGAGCCCCGGCCGGCCGCAGTGCTGCCTTCCCGCCGCCCGCTCCCATCCTGCAGCACGGTGCTGCCCATAGACGCTCTCCCCATCCTCCCCTCTCCGAACTGTTCCTTTCCAGACTCGCCCAATCCCACTTTTTAACCGCTCCTCGTCCTGCCAGGATCATTTTTACCCCCAACGCCAACACTCCCTCCTCGATCTCAGACAGGGACCCGCGTTACCCTGATGCAATGTGACGGTCCCGCTCTCGGGGATCGCTCCCGCTGGAGCGGCGTGGGCGAATCCTGCCTGGCATCGCCGCTGGCCAGAGCTGAGCGGCACGGCTCGGAGCCGATGCCGAATCGCTTCGGACACCGCAGCATCCGGGAGGGTCTTGGCACTGCAGCTTCACCTGCGTGCGCGCGTATCTGCAAGTAATACATAAAGATGATGCCCTACACGAGGGATAGAGAAGCTTTGACTTATCCCAGATAATCTCTTCCCATCTAGAGTCTAGAGGAGCATTAAAGCTGGATCTCTCCTTCTGCTAAAGCCCTTACAGCAGGGCTAGGTGATGCAGACACAGTCCTCGATGGTGCCGTGCGGGAGAGGCGTGATGCAGAGACGAGCGACAGGCCCGGGAGCTGGGGGGGTTGTACTAGATTTTTCCACCAGGTCCTGCTTTTCAGCAAGTTACTTTGTGCCTTTTGGGGTCCCGTTTTCCTCAGAGGGGAGTCACAGGGGAAATGCCGAGACTGCATTAGATGATACTGGTGTTTACGGCGCTGTTTGATCACGTACGTTGCAAACCTATCAAGGAGCTGCAGCTTAATCGGGTTAATGGTGACATTAACCTAGTGACACCAATCTCTTAACCTTCCAAAAACCCGCTATGAATCAGCAAAGATGGATGTTAATACTTCCCAACCCAAGAAAGGCTTTTGTAACTTACACCCAAGCCCTCCTTCAAGTAAACCGGCTGAAAAAAAATTGCAGAACAGCAAAAAAATCCCCGAAACCCCCATTGCCGTGGCTGGGTCAGGTCGGAGAGCGCTTTGCTACACCACAAACTCCCGAGGACAAAGCCGTGCCGTTTCCCACCCAGCTGGGTCCCCTCCCTGTCACCACCCTCTCCCCCCCCAGCCCCTCGCCCACCCGTGGGGCAGCGGGCGCGTTCTTTCGGTGCCTGCACTGCTGCATGAGGCTGGCTGCGATGCTGCGTTGGTACCACGGCAGAAAGGGGATGCGCCGCTCTCTGGGCACCCGGTGGGGCGGGCTGGTGTTTTCTGGGTGTGCTGGTAACTGTGGTTTTATTGCAGCTGCGGTCGGTAGGGAGACGGACTGAGCGACCTACTGCTCTTCTCTGCTTTTGGATCTGTGGCAGGGCTGAGGTTTCGGGGGTTGGCCCTCTTTGAGGGTGGACTTGGTGAAAAAGAAAGCCCTGGCTTGGTTCCGGGACACCTTTTAAAGTACTTTCCTAGAGCTATTCTTGTTTGTGGGTGATATTTTAAATAGCCGGTTTCATTTGCCTAAGAGGGGGATTTGTAATCCCTTGATCTACAGTAAGAGTAAGTAAATGGAATTTAACGCAAGCATCCCAGGGTAAATCTCTGCCCATTTACCTTAGGCAGTTTAAGCAGCATTTCAGCCGCGTTTTCTGCTGGCAGGTTTTCAGGCCCAAGCCCCTGCACTCCCCTTCGGTGGTGTTCGGGACCCTCTCAACCACGCTGCGGGGTGGGTGCGTAAAGCGCACATTTACCCCTTTGCTCTGGTGTGGACACAAGACGGCACAGGTGAGATGTGGACAGGGGCTATTTAGAAAACAAATTGCTCAGACTTTTCCCCTGGACAGCTTGGGGTGTGCCAACCCCTTTGTCCTAATTTAAATGTAAATTGTGAGGGGCAGTGACGGCAAAGTACCATCCATCACTCGCCAACGCGCTAAAAATCCACGTTAACGCTAAAGCCACTCCGTCACCAGACTGCGGTATTAGTACAGAGACGAGCCAGGAAGGAAACAGCTGAGAAGCTGCAGGCTGAATTAGCAGCTCAAAAATGCTGGAGGTGTAGTCCGGGGATTGCTGAATTAATGTAGTTGTGGCTTGCCTGGCCCACAACAAATGGGATTATTACGTTTTCTTAAGAGAGAAATCCCGCTTCTTATTTCAGGGAGCCCTGAGTGCTCTCAGCGCAGTTCCGCGGGGGGGGGGACACGATGGGGCGAGGACAGCCTGCCCCGCGCAGCCCCCCAAACACCCCTCGCTTTCCTCCCGCCTCCCCTTCCATGCAATTTAAGCCCAGGGTGGCGGGGAGCACCGCCGGCAGAGCAAAGGCGAAAGAGAAGCAGGTCGTTCAGCCCCGGGAAAGGGATCAAACCATGGGTGCAGGCGGTGGGTGCGCGGGAGAGCAGCCCCCTGCTTGCTGCCCCTTTTCGCCCCCGGCATCGCTCCTCACCCCGGCACGTGGCCGTCCCCGCACGTGGATGGGAAAAGCGGTTCAGCCTCGTGGTTCCCGGTGCCGTTTGCTGCCCCCCTCCCCGGTCCCCCCACCTCTGCGCTGCTCCGCTTTCTCTCGCGTGCCTGCACGTCCAGCCATCGGGGATGGCGAGTGCAAGCCCCGAAGAGACATCGCCTCGTCTAAAAAGCCAGTATTTCCCTCTCCCAGCTGCAACCGGGTTGCCTCCAACTACAATCGGTCTAACCAGTACTACAACAACCCCAACTACTACCACCACCACTGCCACAACTACCACAACTACCGACACAACTACCACCACCACAACTACCACAACTACTCCAGCCGCCACCACTCTACCCACCACCGCCGCCGCAAGCACCACAACAGCTATGGAGCGGGCTCCGGCAGCCACCACAAAGCAGGAGTTGGGTACTGCGCTTTCCTTTTCCTCTAACCCCCCTAACCCTACCGGGACCTTCCCCGCGTCTTGCTCAGAGCCAGGATTAATAACGGGCAGAGGCAAAATGTAAGACATCCCACGCGCTGGGGATGGCTCTGCGAGGAGCTGGAGGTGGCACAGGCTCAGGAATTAAGGCGACCAAGTGTCTGCCAGCAGTCTGGGGGTCTCTCTGTGCCACCCTCCTGGTCTCGGTCTCAGGGATAACGCAGCGCTCCCCGGGGTGTCACAACGCTGAGTTAGCATCAGTGTTTGGGAAGGAGGCGGAAGACCCTGCAGAAAGCTCTCAAAAGTATTATCTTGTATCTCGTTGCCGTTAAAAAGGGGTTCTGTTACTATTATAGAAGATGTCACTTCAAATTTAGCACATCAAGTGTTAGCTTAGAGACCTGTCATCATGTATGTGAGTCTTTTGGTTTGTGGGACTGCTCTTGGCGATGTAACCTAGCCATAGCCCACAGGAGAGCTGGGGAAGCGTTTAAGTGACAACACGCAGGTGTGTGCCAGGTATTTATCAGGTCAAGATGAACTCCTCGTGTGATCAGCTAGAATGATCAGCCTGTTTCGGTGGAGGCGTATTCTCTACTATATGTGTTTTACTGATAGAGAGATGTATCTTGCTGAGCCTTGTTTTTAAAACACTGCTATAATGGTATCTACAGTTCACAGATAATTATGGATAGTTATAGTAGGTTATTAGAAAATAAATCAAGCTAGTAGCAAAAGGGAATGCAATCAAAAGAATTCAGTTGCATAGCTGGACAGGATACACTCAAAAATGCAAGTGCAAAAGCTGCAGAAACCTTTGTTAACTCTTCATAAAGAGGGAAAGGAGATAGTACTAATAATTAATATCAAAGTCGACACCCATCAAACTCAAGGAATTTGATTAAAGCAGTTCAGACCCCTCTGTTTATATTCTTGCATAAGATTAGCTCGGGATGGTTAAAAAAAGCCACCAAAAACATATGCTGGGAGGACCAGTCTCCACCTCACACTCTGCAGCAAACCCGCTTGGTGAATCAGCAGCCCGTTTTGTGCCCTGCGCTGATTTGCTCGTTAAAGAGGCAGACCTGAACTAAGAAACGCGAGTTTGCGTTCCAGCTTGCGGCACCACACGCTTCCCCAGCCGGCGGAGCCTTACGCTGTGCTAACTGCGCGGCAAGGGAAAGCACAGAGGGAGCTGCACCGCCAGAACAAAATCCTCTTAAAAACTGGTGCGAGAAATACAGATGCAGCTTCGTCGCTGCAGGCGAGGTCTTAGTAACGAAGCAAGATGGCTACGACAACGCAGTCGTTATTAAATGACTACGTGGGAAAACGTTGCTAACTGAAAACAGGGGATTAAGTGGCGAGGCACGCGCTGCCGCAGAGCGGGGAGAGGTGACGGGAGGAAAACGGGAGCTGCAGAAGGAACCGCGGGTGTCCCAAACTAGCCCGGGGACGGGAGGGAAGAGGCTGAGCCGTAACGCGGGCAGACAGGGCAACCGCGTGGCAGCACAGGTTGTATCCGCACAGGGATCCTCGGTCACGTCCCCGACCCCACAGCGTCAGGTCCTTGCAGTTTCCTAAAAGTCACATAGCTGGCCCCCGCCCAGGGACTGCAGTTATTAATCTGTATTTTTTCAGACCAAAACCTGAGCTACACCCTGAAGTAAATGATAATACCAAGGTGTAACTTAGCCGGCTTCACTTAAACGCACACTAAACTAGTGGATTAGCTCTGCTTCACTAGAAATGAAGTTCATCCGCTCTCCAAAGCAACGTCGACAATCCTTAACTTCAAAATCAGAAACGAGTGACTTCATTGCCCCACTGGCTGTCTCTAGACCCAGTAACATGACAATATTCTCTCCCAGTCTTTCTTTCTCGGTTGTGGCAGTGAGCCCGTGTGCACTGGTGCACGTGTCTCCTGTGTCCATTCGGGCACAAGTTTAGTCAGGAGGTTTCCCTGCTGACCGAAATCCTCAGGGATGTGCCACAGAAGTCTTCAGACTCCAAAGATAAGCTGAGTGCAGTTGGACTTAACCACCAATACGCAATGAGCTTCTGCTACCAAACTGCCCCCAAAAGTTTAAGGTTAAGGATCTTGAAAGGAACAAATACGTCCTTAGGCGCGCTTGTAGATCGGTTAAGATCAAAGCATTAACTTCAGGAATGATTCTGTAAGGTTTTTACCAACACCAGGTGCTAGATGAGGTCTCGTTCGTGTATAATCCAAGGTACTAACTCCTGTTCTAACCTGTCCACCAGCCACCAATGGATCGTCCATATGGGACATAAGAGCTATGGCTAATAGTAACTGGGCAAACATCACCTGGAGCCACAATTACTCTGCAGGAACTGACTTTGTGGTTAAGTATATCACCAGTAAGCATCAGATCGCGTGGGGACTCTACAGGGTGGTGATGCCATTAGAGATCCTGCCAGCTCCCATGGTTCTACCTATTGCTCGGTCTTAATTACTGTGCGTGGAATGACGCTCTGGGGCCACGTGGAGGATGGGAGAGGAAAAGGCAGGTCGTGGCTGTTTAGAGTGCACCGGAGCCAATCCTGGTGATCCACAAGCAATTCCCAACCTTGCACCAACTGCCGCGAGACGTTTATGAAACATAAATGAGCCAGGCTGTTTCATTTGTGAACCGTTCGTTGAGCTGGGCTGTATGTGGTCACAACGTAAAGAGCCTTAAAAAAAAAAAAAAAATTCATATCTATATGAAAGGGGACAAAACTTTAAGGGAAAACAACTGAAATCTACATAAATTGGAGAGTAGTTTTAAACACCTTTGAAGATGTGCTTCTTGAACCTGGAGTTGGCAGAATCATCTATGACCCCAAACCTCCTGTTGTATCGGATATCGTTGTCTCTTAAAATTGTAAGGCTACATACTTAGTCTGGAAACTCAAAGCCAGTATCTCTGGTTTTAGTACTTGTTTAGAAAGATGTTTACATATTGTTTGTTGGTTTGGGGTTTTTTTATAGATAGGCAGTGATGACTACTGCTTATCTCTGACTTTATTTCCCAGCCATTTCAGCCCTCATATCATCTTGTATACCAGTCTTAAATCGGCATTTAAAATAAACCAACTAGGCGTAATCGTTGACAGCAAACCACTTTTGGTCATTTACAACACGGCTTAAGAGATGACCTTGATTTCTCCTTGAAACAATTTCTAATGCACAGCCAGCGCCTGGTCTCGCTCCGCAGCCTGCAGTGCAGGCTGGGCTATGCTCAGCCTTCCCCTTTTTAACTGGTTTCTGTAATTCCAGATACGCATCAGTTTTCCAAGCCCTAAATGCCAAGTATCCCAGCTCCCAAACCACCTGCCACCAGCCCTGGATTTTTCCCATCACCGGGAAGCACAAAGCGCAGGCGCTGCCCTTCCAGAGCCCACCTGCTGAGGCTATGCTTGGGGTGGGCTGCAGCAGCAGCAACGCCTTGGGATAACCTTACCAGGATCTGGCCGAGAGGGAGGAAATCTTGAAGATTTCAGCCCTTCCCGAACAGCCACAGCTCCCCTCCCTTTCTTTCCCTGCAAGCAGCACGCTTCTGGCCTCAAAGCCACATTTCTGCTTTCCCGCCGCACTGCCGAACTGGAACGTGCACATCTCCAGAACCACAAATCCGAGCCCCGCTGCAGGCTTTCTTACAATTCAATGGTTCAACGCTCAGCATCAAGCTCATCAGCAAATGATTCCCAGCACAGTGCAAAGAACAGGTCATCCTCGGATAGAGCTTGGGAGCAACCAGCCCACGAGCATCCCTCCTTGAGCTGAAGGGCTGAACTCCTCTCGCCCTCCAGCTCATTCAAAGGCTCCTTAACCTACCAGCAAAACCGGTGCACAGGTACCGCTCCCCAAAGCACAAGAATTGGCTCCTTTGCCGAGTCCTGTAGCACCTTCATCCAGCTGAGCGGGACCAGGCAAATTTCAGATCTTTTGTGGTAAATACGCAAATATCCGGACCTGAGGCTGGGCAGATAAAGAACCTATCAGGTCTTAAAGGTAGGGAGAGATCTGAATAGCTACCAGTATTTTTTCCAGTATGGCAAGCAGGGATGCAGCTAAACCCACACCATATTCCTGCATCACTGATTTTCTTCTGTTCTCAGCGAGTAATAATCACGAGGCCGTTAATAGCTCCTTGACCATCAAGCTGTATTATTTCTGCTCAGCGGCTAGGGATAGAATAATGCATTGCCTGCAGTGTCAACAAGGTAATCTCTCCGAGCCTCCTGCGGCTGGGTTTGATGTGCGGTTTCTGTTTCTCAGGTAACAAGACAGAGAAATCTATCCCTGTTAAAGCTCAGACCCCTTCCTCTGTGCAGCTGGCGAATCTGACGCCGGGAATGATGTACAAGCTGTGGGTGTTCCCCATATGGTCTAGCCCCAGCGAACACTCGTACATAACCTTTACCACCAGCTCAGGTGAGAGGGGCTTCAGCCCCGCCGCGGGGGTGCGTTTCCGCGTCGCATCCGGCACCGCCGCCGTCATTCGCGTGGTGGCGGGAGGCGGTTTGACCGTGGCTGCATGGAACGAGCCCCATCCATCCCCCGGCAGCTCCCGCACCTCTGCCCGCGCTCAAGAGCCACCCCCAGCGTCGCCGGGAGGTCGCTCTACATGGCGCAGAGGAGGGGAGCCCCAGGAGGGGATGGGGAGCCCTTCCAAGGCAAGGGGCTTTAAGGAGGGCGCGGAACGTGCTCGCGGCTCCACCTGAAGCCCCGCCGCCGTCCGTCTGCGCTTCCACATGGGCGTTGCTACCCTCGGCGGCGGCGGCGGGCGCTTCGGCCCCGCAGAACGCGCGCGTGTCTGGCCCCGGGTTCTGGCAGAGGGGCAGGCGGGGAGATACTGGTGACGGGATGCAGGCGAGGGGCAGGAGCGGGAAGGGGAACGCGGCGTTCGCAGAAGACCTCGGTCAGAGTCACGTGTGGCACGTGCCTAGGGCTTCCCATCCTCCAGGTATGTTTCCTCTGGCAACTTCACGTTTAATTGCACAAGCAATTTTCCAGGCTTAGCACCTGAGTGGTTTTTACAGCTTTCTAATTATGGGCTTCCTACACTGCCCACCAAATGCCAGAGAAATACCCTTACTGACTTCTACAGGCATTGAATTGGGCTTTATGTGTTTATAAAACTTCACTGTTCACACTTGATGAGTTTCAGTAAATCAAAACAGCCGTAACTTCCTTTGTATTCACCTGGGGGTTTTGCCGTAGGAATCTGTGCACAACGCCTGTCGAAGCGTGGGTCTAAACACTTAGCTGAAAAACCAAGGAGCAAGCAACACTGGAGCAGCCCACACTGACAGATGTAGTAGTAGGTAGAGGCTGTGATTTTCAAAGAACTAAAATTATTTTGCTCAGATCCAGCCGTGTAATGGAAAGCTCGAGCACTTACCAGTCTTTTTGCTGACAAGCGCAAAAGGAAAATGTAATTCACAGCAAGGGAGTGCTGCAGGGGGAGGTGGGGAGCAGTAGGTCTCCCCACACCCCCTACACACATCTTATTTGGTGTCCAAAAACTCAGTAAGCCATAACGCCGCCGAGTAAGTCTCTGACACACTTAGATGACACGGTGACAGATGGCAACTGCTGGTATTTCTGCATGTCTAATGCTGCCCAACACCGAGAAATAACCAGCGAGTGCTGCCCTTGGCTCTGTCCTACCTCTGCTCCGCGCTGAGGTCTGACGTGCAAACCGCTCCATCGCCCTGTGCCGTGGCCGAATCCCCAGCACCGCAGCCCCTGGAACATGCCTGGCTTTGCAGAGAGCCGTGTTTTCAAAAAGGATTTACTTTCACCGGGTTTTTTTCCCCCCATGACTCCGGTGCTGTACTTGTGGCACAGCGCGGCTGCCTTGCCTCGGGAGTTTTCGCAGCTTTGCCTTGGCAGGACTCCGCTCGCAGACACGCAAACCGTCTGCAAGTTTCAAGTCCCTGCGCTCCCAGCCCGTTCCTACGTTGCAGAGGCTGATTCTGACCCCAGACAATAAAAGAGCTGATTTTTCAACTCGGACTCTCTCCAGAACAGCTCCAGCTGCAATGTTGCACCCCCAGTTTTGCTTCTGGACCCTCCCCAGACTCCAAAATTGCCACCAGCTCCACAGCCCCACCCATACCATGCAACCTGTCTTTCTGGATAACTCTTTCCCAATCCGGACCCGCCTCTTCTTTTCTCACCCGCTTTTCACCCACTTTGGGATCTGGGGGGAGAAGGGCAGCCCCCTGCACAACAGACAGCAAGGGGCAGGGAATCGTTAGAAAGAGGGAAAAAAAAAAAAAAAAACCAACACAATATCCTTGGCTGATTGATGTTGGCACTCTCGGCATATTTATTTTCTGTAATTGAGGGGTTCCTATTGATATGGTTGAGACTAAAGGATGAGGCCACCTCTGTCCCTGTGATAGAGGCCAAATGGTGACCCGAGCCCTATCGCTGTGGGATGCACAGAGTTATCGCCGTCCCTGCATGCATAAATGCTGCAGATCCATTTCTTTGCTGGCTGGATACTGCTGACACAAGTGTTCGGCCCCCGCTGACAGTCATATGCCATCAGGAATGCTTCTGACAAAAAAGCACTGTTCGGGTTTTTTTTGTCAGTTTTGGTTTTTAATGTTTTGCAAATAGCTATTCTAAAGGTTTCTTCAGTTTGAGGGTAGATAAATAAGTAGTCCACCCACACTGTGGCTGCAGGACGCTGCCCTCCAACTTTGTTTCTGATTAACCGACAGTTCGATAACCCGACAGAGTTCCTTCCAGTAGTAAAGGACACTTCGAAGCTGAAAATACAGCTTAATACGAAGAGGTCTTCTAAATTAAAATAAATAAATAAATTCCCCAGTCTGTACAAACACTGGGAAGAAGATCATGCAAGGCTGGACCTAGTGAGACTTGACTTACCCAACAGTCTGCTTTACAGAAGACAACAAAAATTTTGCTGATCTTCTGTTGGCGGAACAGAGTCAGCTTTGCTATTGGCATATAAACTATGACTGTTAGATAACATGTTTTCTGCCACAATAGTATAACTAATTTTAAAAAAAAAGTTACTGCAGTTGCATTTCAAATCAGTACCTCTTCGATTACACAGCTGCTTTCCACCATTTCCCCTTGACATTGGCCTTACATTAAAGCAAATCAAAACATCCTGACAGCCACGTACTTATTCTTCTCTTTCTCAACGCTGCAATGACAGTCACTCGTTTACTCTAAATACAAGATTGCTGCGACTATAATTTTGTCGTCATGTGTTGCTTTTTTGGGAAGGATGGCAATTATACCTCTACCTTGGCGATAGGCAATGCCACGATCCTACTGCAAGATCCCCTGGTGACTCGGTACTCAAAATCCTCCCTCCCTGTTAAACTCAGCCCCAATCCACATGGTAGCACAAACCCACCTCTCAGGCTGCTCTGGCATCTCATACTTTGAAGACCCCCTTATTTTTCCCTCAGTGTTGGTTTCTGTAGAAATCCCATCTCATCAGGACTGCTAATACAATCTTTTTCCATTTCAAAGCTCTCCAGCAAAGCTTTCTTCCCCTTTCCTCTCCAAGCACTCTGCTAATTGAATCCAGTTCTCAGCTCCGCTCTGTTATAATCTCATTCTCTCCATTATAAAAAGTGCATCTTCAAGGACTATGTAGCTCAGGTTGTACTAAAGGTAAATATTAAATGCGGCAGCATTAGAGGGAAAAGTAGCAAAAGGGAGCCAAGGCACCATTAGGCAGCTACTTCCACCCGGCTTCTCCAGGATCTCGGTGCGGCTCACAAACACGGAGCGTCCAGGGTCCGACACAGTTTCTTTAGCAAATGGTCCTCTTTCTTGTCGGTCTCCTCTTATCTGTATTTCCTTGTCACAGTTTGGCTGCAATTACCTACTGACAACGTGGCTTAGATTCCATCCTAAGAAAGCACCTTTTCTCTTGGGTTCAATTTTGATGGAATAAGTACAGCTTACAGCCCTGAAATGGCGTGGGCTAGGAAAGTTTACCAATTCAACCCATTTTTAAAGTTGTTGCCTCTCTTACAAGAGCCTTTCATTCAGAATACCTTAACGGAGGGCTATCTTTTATGTTTTCTTTGTAAGCACCACCTTGGTTTTTGTCACATGGGCGCCACAAAAGGTTGCTCGCTGCACTGTCCTGCCCATTTCAGGCAAATCCCTGCTAAATCCCAATTCGATCCCACCCAGCTCAGATCTCCCGCGCCCCTGCCAGGAATACCTCTCTCTGTTTGCACTGCAGTTTGGTTACATTTAGCCCCCCTGCTGCGCTGAAGGTTATTTTCTCCTCTGCTCTGTCTTGTTGAATACGAAGTACGTGTCAATGAGAGCCAGAAAATGGCAGCTTGTTGCTATTTATAGGACACGGATTTGTCTGTCTGACCGTGTATGGGAGCTGCAAACAAGAAGTCAGAGTACGTGAGGAAGGACACGGCAGTTAGGAGCCGGAGCGTTGTTTGGGGAACAAGACAACCTCCTTGCTTGGTATTAATCATAACAACATTCAAAATATCCTCGCGAGGGTGCTGGGAGCAGCGGTATAAAGAGCTTGCCCCGGGAGAAAAGACCTTCCCGTGCTATCAGACCACCTCTCCGCTACCCGGGACCCAGCTGCCATTTCTCAAAGAGCTGTTCCCACCTCCGCATCCCCACTCGTGCATCGGCCAAGTCTTGGTGGGCTTCCACAAGTCCCCTCTCGGCCCCGGAGACCCCCTGCCACCACCCAAAGGCAGCAGGACCCTGGGGGTGGTGGCGGCGGAGCCAGAGGCGATGGGCAGCGCAGTCTGGGCCAGGCTGGCCCGCGGGATTCGGGTTTCTGCCAGCTGGAGGCTCTTACGGAGCCCTCGAGGGGCTCAGGATCCAGCGGTGCCGCTCAGCCTCACTGGGCACCAGGGACCGGATCCGCTTTGGCACGTTTCTTTCGGACCTTCTCGCTTCCAGGGCAGTTTTCAGACACGGTAAATTAAAGATCAAATCTGTTACCCAGCTTCTTTTGCCATTATTTGCAATGCACCTTTCTCACTGGTCTGTGCTAGGTTTTACTTTATGTTGTGACCCTTCGCTGTTTGTAGCTCCTGCTAAAAATGCTGAGCTGACCTACCACCACAAAAGAAAAAAAAAAAAAAAAAGAAAAAAAAAAGCCACAGATCCCTGTGCTACAGTCTCAGATAACCTGGTCAATACACACAAAGACACACAAACGCAGCGCTAAAGATAATTTCTAAACCAGTGGACTGTGTCTTACTCTTCATCTAATTCCCTCTGTGGTTCTGGTCTGTCCCTTACAGCTTTTTTTTTTTTTTTTTTTTCCTTTCAATTTTCCTCCCAGCTTATACCAAGAATCACGTGGACATCGCAACGCAGGGCTGGTTCATCGGGCTGATGTGTGCCATAGCTCTCCTGGTCCTTATTCTGTTGATTGTCTGCTTCATTAAGAGGAGCAGAGGTGGGAAATACCCAGGTAAGAGCGCTGCACGGCAGTCGTTTGTGATCATGGTTTAAACACCTCCAGGCTTCTGGGGGCTAATCAAATTGTATTGCTCTTAGATAGATGCTTGTGATTACAAGGGTTTTTCTTTCTCTGTAGTGGGAACACTATTATTAGTGGGAAGCATTTCAGTTAATTAAAGGTCTGGTGAAGGCTCTGTGCTGTGCAGGCTTCAGATTGGACACTCCTGCTATGCGTGACCCAACCTCTACTCTGCAAATTTGCTTGTCCTCATCTAGAAAAAGATCTTTTCAGGCAAAAATCACGTTAATTTTTGCAAAGCAAAGATAAGGCTTAAGAAAATTCACGAATTAAAACATCCTCTCTCGCTATCTGAAGCGCCTGTACCCTGGTGCCATGACAGCAGCACTCTTTGCAAGCCCTCCCAGACGCGGGTTTTTTACCGAGTCAATGAAAAGCTGTACTTCACCCCGCAGGGATTTCACAAAGCCAGCCTCAACGCCAGCTGCTGTTACTGTCTCGTAAAGCTTTTATCTTCTGTACTGCTTTTTAACGTGAATGTCGGGGTTGTGCTTGTTTACAGTACGAGACAATAAAGACGAGCATCTAAATCCCGAAGACAAGAACGTAGAAGACGGGTCGTTCGACTACAGGTAGGTATGCTTCCATTGGCATGCACACCCACACGACCAGTCTCCCCATCAGCCCCACTCCCGGCCATCACAGACCTCACCGCGCTACCCCTCCACATAACCGCAGCACCACGGTGCCACACAGCCTCTTCAATGATTTCTCCCACCTTCCTCCTCCTGCCTCCTTCCCTCTGCAAGTCCTCTACCAAAGGAAACATTTCCTGCCTAAATCCCTGGAGGAATAACCAGGCTGCGAGGGTGCTATTAAGGTCTCCTACTTTCCCTGTCTCAGCCTGGGAGGACCAGTCCAGGCAGAGAGCTGGGACTCTGGCTTCGGCTACCCAGGACACAGCTCTCGCCAGGTGCAGGTCAGCCTTAATGACACTCCTAACACATACAAAAAAAAAAAAAAAAAAAAAAATTTAAAAACTCTGAAGCAGCCTGAGGGTATTTCAGGTATATCATCCTTAGCTCAGCTTCTCTCCTACCTGTAAGAGAGTATCCAGGGGAGAAATGCCCAAAGTTATGTTCACATCAGCCCTGAAAGCATGCGAGAGTACCAATTTGAGGGTCTGCCTGCATTTCAACTAAGGCTTTTCTGTAAGGTCCCCAGGCAAACCCTTCAGAAAGACCCTTTGAGGCTGCAGCACAGCCTAGCAGCAGTTCTGCTCAAGCAGCTCTGACGTCCCCCCCACCTCTTCTCAGCTGCTTTGATGCAAAATGGCATCCTTTGAAGAGCAGCAGCGCCCATTTTTTACTCCAGGAAAACTCCCAGGATATTTCAGAAAGGGGCAAGCGCTCTCCCAAGCCTGCTCGGGCGCAACGCAGCGTTCACAGCTCTGCTGCTGTTAACGGCTGCCCCTAAGGAGCAGGAGCAGGAGCAGGTAACCACGTCAGGTCTCGTTGGATTGCCCGCACTTGACAGACGACGGGGATGTATTACAGCACACCCAGCTCGCCCTTTCAGCGCCTACAGTGGGCTTTGCTTTTCTTTAAAGAATTAAAATGCACCTTTCCATCTGAGCTGGATCCAAAGCCCAATTAGGCTAGCAGGAGTTTTTCTCCCGACTTCAAAACAGGGGTTAATTAAACCCCATGTCATTACCGATACTTCTAGCATTACAAATTGAAGTAGCAAAGATAAGAAGAATTTCCAATTCGGTAAGGGATGTAACAAGACACACGTGTTCCACCAAAGACTTTAGAGGAAGCAAAATGAATATATCTGCCTGCACACAATACATAAATGGAAGCAGAACTGCAGCCCTCAATACGAACACATTTATATTGTTAGCAGCATGCTAACTCTCAGTAGCGACTCTTTTTCCTCCAAAGGATGTCATAAGCCCAAAGTTCCCCAGTCTTCTGAGCGTGGCACAGAATACAAACACACCCCAGCAGGAACCAGGATAAGGAGTATGTTGTAGGAAAAGGTCGCCGTTCTTCGTTGCCCTAAACAACACCCAGGGCAACACCCTCCTCACCTCCCCGCAAGATTTGGTTATCACTTCTAGTGGTGGCAAGCCACACTGGGGCAATTCCATTAAGTCCACATACAAATCACAGCCTGGGGATGTTCCCTTCAGATTCCTGGCCGGGACATAAAGAACAGCAGAGAAGAAATTAGCCCAGCCTGGTCCTGTTGCAGGCTTTGCCCCAGATCAAATGCATCTCTTCCCAGGCATGATTTTACAAGTGCAGGCAGCGCTCCTTGTACAGATACGAGCCATAACCGTAACTGCGTACTACACAGCTAGTGTCCATCCTTTGACCAAAACAAGTCCCCTTAACGCTCCGAGTCATGAGAGGGAATCTCTTGGTTCCCAAATCTGTGGGATGGTGTAAATACCACGTAACAAGCCTGAACCACCTCATCACCCGCACACAACCCTACAGGCTCAGCTCCATCACCTGGATCTCAGGCAAGGTCTCCACAGCCGAGCTTCTGGCAGTACGCACCGATTTCAGAGATCTGCTTCTCAAGGGTCCGTTGAGGCGGTTGCAGTCAAGACCTCCTCGCCCCCATCGCTCCTAAAGCAATCGCCTCGCACAGAAGGAAAACCAAGCTCTTGGCATGGCTGGCAGCATTGCGAGTCAGCAATGCTGCATTTACTGCCCAAGCACCATCCAAGGGGCATTGCCTTCCAGGCAATGGGAAGGAATGGGGTAAATCCTTCATCCTACTACACAGCAGATTCTGCTTAGCTAAAGCTCAAGCTTTTCTTGACAGCCCCGTTCCCAAAAGTTTGCAAGCTAAAGGCAGAGGTCAGTAGAAAGGCAACAACCAAGCACCAAGATGCTCCCTCATGTTCAATCACATAGTCCCACGGACCAGATGGGGAAAAAAACCCAATCAAACAAGAACAACAACAAAAAAACCCCAACAACCCATAAACTTTGTCCCCTTCTTCTCAGGAACAACAGGTTTCCTGAGAGAAGTAATAGGAGGCTTCCCTCAAGGAGGCAGAAAGGAAGGTGAACCTGAAGGATTGATATGAAACGCTGTTGGCTGATTAAGATTCAAAATGATTGCGATGTTAGGCTCAAGGAGGGTAGCAATTAGTATTTCAAGCAAGGACAGGAATTGAGCTGACGTGAGTTCTTCATTGGTTTCCCTCCCCACCTCCACATAGCATGTCTGATATGCTCTCATCATATCTCACGTCCTTAATGCCCTGTGCATGCAACTTTCAAATCTCTGCAGCCTATAATTAAGAGATACTGTCACATCTTTCTGTTCCACTAACAGAATAATGGTTTTCCTGAGCAGAGGCTAAGCTGAGAAGCTTATTTTCAAAGCAGGAGACCATTATCCTTGGACAATGTTCTGTGCCAGTGACTGTGCCTCATTATACCAAATGTTCAAGCTGCATGTGGGGGAGTCGGCTGGAAACCCTGGCCGCTGGCAAGGGAAAGTTGACTGGTTTTAGCTTCTGGGCTCCAGTTCAGATTCAGGATAGTGTCCTGTGGCACAGGTTACACGCCACAGGCAGTGCCAGCTTGCCTCAAATGGACTATCTCAGCAGACATCAAGACAGGAGGACACAGAGCCATCCCCTGAGCCTGGCGAGGGGAGGAGAGGTCTGGCGAAGCGGCCTGGGGAGGCGTAGGCTTCTCAACAGAAAACGTGACACTGGTGCCTGACTATATCATGGAAACCCAGCAGAAGGCTGGACCCGTTCACTTGGCTCTTGTCCTGCTGCATGTTGGTCCCCGGCAGCAACCGCTGCTCCCTACAGCCACTCGCTCAGGGACTTCAACCACCAGCCCTTTTTGAACGGTCTGGTGGCAAACGGGCCACTTCCCACCTGCACCATCCGCTGCTGCTCTGTATTAGCTTTCTCGGGGAAGCCAATGAGGCTCATCCAGCTCTGAACAATTATACTGGCTCCATTTGGTATAACGAGGCAATTAGCTCCATGAGGAATGCAGACATTTCTTTTTTTGGTTTTTAGCACTGCCCCTGTAAATGCAGACCTCATCATATCTCTCTCTGATCAGGCTCTTTCTGCTTCTCTCTGTTTTATTCCCATTCTTTCTTCTCCTTTTCACCTGGTCTATCCACATGGACCATGAAGGTCTCTTGAAAGGTAGGACCACGTGCTGCCAGAAGTCCGGCACATTTAGCTTTTTTTATTTTCCTTCCTTCTAGCTATTTATTCCCTTACAGCTGAAACTATACCTTCCCCTCCCTATTCCCACGTACCTGCTTCCACCTAACACATTAAACAAGATCCCTCCAGCTCCTGCTGGCATCAGGGGTACCCCCACGTCCAGCGAGTTGCATCTTGCTCAGAAATGCTCTGTGGGCTGGGGGCACCCCCGAGCACCAGCCCGGCCCCCCCAGCCCCATCCTCGAGCAGCTGATCCCTCCTGGTGTAGCGGGACCGGCCAAGGGTTGGACCTGGGGACGATGCCCTCGGTGCATTCAGCACCCTGATGCCAGAGACCCAGGGGATGGTGGCAAGGGACACCAGCAAAAAAAAAAAAAAAAAAGCGCTAGATCCTAAACAGTCTGCCCACTCTTTGTTTCAGTCCTGAAAATCCTCCCTCCGGCTCAAGCCTCCCCCTCTTCTCAATGATTTATGCAACTCAGGACAACGTTTCCCAAATGGTTTTCATCTGGGTGCTCTGGTTCTCTAATGTACACATGAGCAAACCCCACAGAAATCCATTTTAACAGGGTTATAGCGCATCAAGATGTTGATGAATATCTGCTTCACCCTCCTAATGCACTAACAGGATAAATAGTACCGGAGAGAGGTAAAACCAGGGGGCAGGTTCGGGAAATGCATTGCCAGGGTGTTTGGTGCTGCAACCCCCCCATTAGGGAAAAATCTGGCTCTAGATGCAGCTTTAACTGAACCCCAAACCTTGGGAAAGAATATTGCAAATAAAGGGATCTGGGTTTTGCCACTCTCTACTTGGCATTTATTGGGCTTTCTAACTGGCAGTCCTGCTTGCAGACTGAATTCTCCTCCTCCTCCCCCCAGAAAGAAGCTGCTTTCAAAGCTAACAAGGTATTTTTTTATTGTGATGCCAAGTTAACACAAGGCCTTAAATATCGGTTTTGTATTATCGCTTAATTCGCAAAGTGCTGATAGAAGGAAATACGTTAGAAAGCTGCGTGTTGTACTGTGGGATACCAAATTCCTCTCCCATCGTAGAGAGCTGATGCCATTAATTAAATGGCATGAGAGAGATTTAATGCCTTCCCCAGCTGAAGAGCATTTTGCTCCCTGGCCCAAGCAAAGTGTTTCTCATGCCTTTGCAGGAAGCAAACACCTTTGTGTGGACACCAACTATCGAGGGATGCAATCAAAGCCCAGTACTTTTACCAATTTTAAGAAAGGAACAGACTAGAGTACCATGCTGGGGAGTGAGTCTGATGAGTCCCAAGCTAAAACAACAATAAAAAGACAGGGATGGAGGTGGGAGGACAAACGTTTAAGGTACATACGTGATACCTTTAGGAATATTACAGAATTTGCATGCTGGACACAAGATCAAACATGAACTAAGGACTGGTTGATATGAAAGTTAATTTTTATATATAGCAATCCACTCTCATCCTCCACGCAATGTTATCTGTATTTATGAGATACCAGCCCTTGCCCTCCAGAGAGAAAACAGCTTTTCCCTGTTTTTTGTTAAAAGGATTTCTTTAAAGGGTTGGTATTTTTCCCCTGTGGGTCAGACTATTTATTTTTCAGTGACCTGGCTTAATCTTTCTAGTGAAAAAGAGAAAAGCATAAAGAATTGAGCAAACAAGCTTAGATGATCAGAAATAAGCTTGGAAAGGTAAATTCCCATGAGTTTTGGAAGCTGCACAGAACTTGGCATCCTATACATGCCCCCTCGCAGTGCTTTGAGAGTGCTCCCCATTGCATGTAGCTATCTAAACAGCCGAGTGCGTTTTTTTGCAAGGAAATCTGGAAACAGACCTCACTAAACCAGGTTACACCAAGGTTGGCTAAAATGCTAAGAGAAAGAAAGAACATAAGAAATGACAAGGAAAGGATATTTATAACGTACATCCAGTTGGACTGATCTAAGCACCGTATGTAACATAGGTGTAAAAAAAAAAATAAAAAAAATTGCTTTCTAAAAAGAAAAAGCATGAAGGCTGGGCTTGCAGAAATACCAACCGCAGCACCGATCGCCCCGGCAGCTGTGGGCCTCCTACGCCGAGGCTGCCTCCCCACCTTCGCGCCCGCGTCAGACATGCCACGACTGGCTGTCTGCGGTCAGAGCACCCCGCGCCGGCGGTCTCTGGTCAGTATATTTGCACACTGGATTTATTTTTGAATATCCAGACCTTGGGTGAAGGTTGTAAACCCCATTCTCAACCCTTACTGTGTCTGTCTGTCTTCTGCTACCCAGCGATGAAGACAACAAACCCCTGCCAAACAGCCAGACCTCCTTGGACGGCACGATAAAGCAGCAGGAGAGTGACGATAGCTTGGTGGACTATGGAGAGGGGGGCGAAGGGCAGTTTAACGAGGACGGCTCCTTTATCGGCCAGTACACGGTGAAGAAAGACAAAGAAGAGACCGAAGGCAACGAGAGCTCGGAAGCCACCTCCCCAGTCAATGCTATCTACTCACTGGCATAGCGCGATGCACTGGAACCACAAACAGCCTGAGGTGTTTGTAGCGGATGGGGGTTAAACAACAGCCGCCGCCGCCACTACCTCCGACAGAAACGTGTGAATGAAACCAACCAACAACGACAAAAACACAAAAAAAAAAAAGAAAAAAAAAAAAAGAAAAAAAAAAAGAAAAAAAATCCAAGCAAACAGGCAGACCAGGTGGCTGCCGATGCCATCTAATCCTTAGCAAACAAGCAAACGGCACGGACTCCCGGGGCGGGGGGGGCAGGGGGGTTGTAGCTGTAGCTGAAATCTGGGCTGAGCCAGAGGGGCTGGAGGAGGAGCGGGGTGCTCGAGCTGCACCCCAGCTTCGGGACTGGCCCCAGCACCCAGAGCCAGCCCGGCAGGGGCCACGCGATGGGCTCGGCCAGCCAAGGCCCTTTTTGTTCTTTTGGGAGGGCGTTAAAAATTCTTCTTTTTAATCTTCACAGGAAGGTTCCAGATAAGAGGGGGAGGGAAGAAAAACAAACAAACAAAGAAAAAAAGAGTTTGGGGAGGGAAGAGGGGTGAGCGGGGCCTGGGCAGAGCAGCAAGAGCAGCATAAATGCACGAAAGGAGGAAAGTGGTGGGTCTTTGGGTAACGACACCACAGCACTGTTTTACTACGATGTCCATCCTCACGGCAGCACCTTGCCCGTAGCCTCTCCCAAACTAGTCAGCACCCCAACCTCCTTCCCGAAAGATCACGCAGCACCTATGCAGGGAAGAACAGGTCCCCGGCACCGTAACCCGCATCGGTAGCTGAGGCTACATGGTCCGTCCCCCCCGCAAAGCCCACGGGGAGGCCACCCGCCACCCCCACGGGACTCCAGAGCATCCTCAGAGGACGAGAGGTTGCAGAAAAGCTTGTGGGATTTGTGGAAGGACAGTCAGGTGCCGCTCACCCTCCGAGCCCAGGATAACAGCATTGCTTGCCTGGCTAATCGCAGGCAAACCATTGTGGTTTAGTCTTTGCTTTGTAAGAATTTGGGGGGAAACTGCTCCCAGACCATGCCTGCTTTCTTTTAAAGGCAACTCCATAAATCTTATGTAGCAAAGAGGCAGTGGAAGCAGGACCAGTATTAACATCGGATGAGGGGACCAGCAATCACTTATTAAAAAAAAAAAAAAACCAAACAAAACAAAGCCACCTGGTCGGGATGAGAAGCACCCACCAGGATGGGGTGGAGGATCCCCTGCTATCGCCCCGCACCGCGGCTCCCGATCAGCAGCTTGAACGGTTCAGGGATGTGCGTCCCTCGGGAGCCAGGGAGGAAGGCACGTGGTGGGAGCGCAGGACCCGAGGTCCACATCTTCCCCAGGCACCAGGGATGAGCCAGATCGACAGTGTTTTCCACTAAACTCCCCTCCCTCATTTCTGACAGTGGCCTTTTCCCCCTCCATCAATCAGCCTGAGCGAGACCCTTCCACGAGTGAGCGCCTGCACCTTGGGACTCCCCTCCGCTGTCTTATTTACACATCGAGACAACACGCGATTTAAGTTAACCCGTTAACGCGCTGTAACAAAGCGTCTTGGATAGGAGTGCTCCTTCACATGCCTTACACAGCTTCAAACTTCCCACGAAGTTTAATAAACTGACACTATTCCCTCACCGCTTACACGCCCCTAACGCGATGGTCTTCGATCCACCAGACCAGTAGGAGTAGGATGCCTGGGCAGCTCTCCCAGCTGAGACAGCATGGATCATTGTAGAAGGTAGAGTTTTATAATAGACCGGACTTAGTGGCCAACGCCATGTGTATTCTCCCACTTCCTGCACTTTCGAAACCAAAGGTACCTTCGCTGAGAGAGATCGCATTTCTTCAGACCGTTTCACAGAAGGCGAACGACGTTAGGATGGATTTTTCTTTCATTTCTTTTTCTAAGGGGGATGTTTTTGTTCAGCGTAATGGATTAAATGCAATAGGATTAATGCAATTATTCTTTTAGCTTTCAAGCTGGTTTGCTATGAAGACATATCGCTAAGAAGAATACTTCTACTAATATGGATTGTCGAGATGGACTTTGCCACATTCTTTAAGCTGCTAATGGCACAACTATCCTGCACCTCGGGGAAGAGCCCGGACCCGGTCAGCACCCGCGCAGCACCTACTGCTGAACCACCCAGAGAAAACAGGAGAAAGCTGGATGCAAACCAAACAGCAAAGGAGTTTCACGCGCCGTATAAGCCAAGGAGGGTTGGGGATGGTGTTAAGAGGCAGGGCCCCCTCCTAGAGCTGGGGGAGCTCCTGCTACCCCAGGGCAGCGCAGGGATGTCCCCCCTCCACCACACGGGAACGCATCTGCCAGGGTCCTCCGTCCGCGTCACCTTACAGAGCAGGAGCCATGCGGCTTGCCCCGCTACCGTCGGCGTAAATGCATTCATGCAACAAGCCTGCTTCGACAGCTGACGCTCGCCACTGATCCGCTTTAAGGAGAGCATCTCCCAGCCCGTTCCCCGGACACGCATTCGGTTTTTAAGCAAACACACGAAGCCAAGCGTAACGCAGCCCTTGGTCGCGGGGATAACCGCTTCCCAAGCCTACGGCTGTCCTTACAACTTTGAGTTTGCACAACTTCTTGCCCAAGCACTGGTGGAAACGAGGAGAGAAAGGAAACAGAAGCCACCGCTGCAGAAAAGCCTCTGCCACCAGAGCTGGGCACCTTTATTCACACCCAGCACATCAGATCCTCGCTGCTTTGTGGGCCAACAGCTAACAGGGACCACAAGACCCTTGGCTAACACACACCACCTCCAAACCACAAGAAAGTTGGTCAGGCATTGCTGGAAGCAGGGCAGTCTGTGTCATTTATCTGTATTACGTGCCATTTGTATTAAAGCCTGCATTTCTGTCCTGTCATTAACCACCATTTTAGAGAGCAAACCTCTTGGCATCTATTTGGAAATGTAGAATGTTTCACCCTGTAGCTTTGCAGCGTGCGCCCTGTGGCGTGCCTCGGCAAGTGGGGAAGGAAAGAGCTGGACCCAGCCAGTCCTGTTCTTGCCCCAAAAAATCTTGCAAAAACCTTTAGAGTCCTACCACCACATTACTTTAAGTAACCAGAAATGGAAGGAGATGTCTGCAGAGGACCCCGTGGACAAACAGGTTCGTGTAAGTTACTTGTAGCCTTGTATTAGCTTGGTGTAAAAATTACTCAAAAATTATAAGGTATAGTAAAAATTTCAACATTTCTTTAAAATTTCCCCTAGAGTTTTGGAGCCCAAAGAAAATTCTCACCAAGTTCAAAACTCATCCTGAGCTTAACATTTTTTACTCCCTTTAATAAAGATTCAGCAGATGTTTGCACGTGCAGTTACTGCGTCGCAGGGAGCAAAGCCCTCGCTTGCTCCGACCACCGAAACCACCGCAGCTCTGACAGGGTGACCCCACGCCACCCCAAAACGCATTTGCCCCCCAAGAAATAGCCAGAGCCAGGCTGCACCCGCACGGGCATCGTGGTCCTTTGAGCACTAGGAGATGGATGGAGACCCCGCACGGGGACCGGTGGTGCTGAGGGGTCTCACCCACCCATCTCCGCCAGTTTGGGTGTGCACCATGCCGGCGGTTGTCTCTGCCTGTCCCCAGCGTCACCCTGCGGGAGCTGCTTTGCTTCTCCATCCCCAGCTGGCCCACTCTGGAGGGGACAGGCCAGTCACCTCATCTCCCGCTACCTAAAGCGTAGCCCCCAGGATTAGCAGAGACCCCTAAGGGGTCAGTCTCCATCACAGGGGCAACTGGCCCTCACTGGGATCTGCACAGCCTCTCTGGAGCAGGGCAAACTTTTCACCTTTTCTTTTCCAGAAGATGCATCTTCATAAAGGGTTTAAATTAGGGGCCAACACTTAATAAATAAATTTTAAAAAAGAGAAAGAAGAGCCAGACTGAAAAATCAAGGGCTCTCAGAAGCTGGGGAAAAAAGCAGTTTGGGTCCAACTCCCAAGTTGCAAACTTGAGCCTGTTTCTAAAACTGTCTGAGCCAAAACCTCATCCATGTTCTGGAGCCAGATCCAGACTCTGCTGGCTGCATCTGAGCCCAGGGACACAGCCTGTCCCTCCCTGACACGCAGCCTTTTGCTGTTTGGAGCCCTGCACGTGTACAACGGCTGATACGAACCACGGGAGAGCAAGCGTGGGATACGAGAGGACACTTGCTGCGTTGACGTGATCTCGAGGCTGCTCCTATTCTCCCTGAAGTGATGTTGCAGTAAGAGACAGAAACGCAGCGGGGGGAAAAAAAAAAAAAAAAAAAAACGAGTTTTGGTACAAGCCCCGAAATCCTGCTCACAGAAACCCCAACCGTCTGGACACCGGGTCACGACCACGACACACCCCCTGCCAGCATTGCCTTCTCGCAGACGACAGACCCCGAGTCCAGGCGTTACGGTCACTCCGGACCCGAGCGATCGACCTGTCGACGAGGAGCCGCAGCTCCTGCCGCCATCCCGCCAGGGGAGCAGGACGGGTGGGAGGGCAAAGCCGCGCGGCATCGGCCGTCACCGCAGCCATGCCCCCGTGCCGTGCCTTACCTGGCACGCAGCGCCCGCTCCATCCACGCCACCGGCCGTCCTGGCAAGTCCCCACGCCTCTTCTCGGTGTGCAGGTCCCAGCAGAGCTGCGAGTTCGACCTGCGACGGAACGTCCGTCGTCCCAGGCTTAATCGTGTACTAGCGGCAAACAATTTCAGTTAAGCAATAAACAAACCTTGTAAAAAAACAAAAAAAAAAAAGAAAGAAAAAAAAAAAAGACCATGTTCTATTTCTTGCACGAAGACCCGTTTTATTAACAAGAATAATGATGCTTTTCTGGTCCTAACGAAATCACCCACCGCATCAGTAGCTTCCCCCTTGCCCAGCAGCGCCTGTCTCTCCATGTCCTCCGCAAGTGGGCATCGGGCTTTGGTTGTCAAATGCAGTCTAAACCCTGTGTCAAACCCACAGAACAGACTCCTTCCTTTGCAGTACAGAGTTTTAAATGTTTGTTCCTCCTGCTCACATCAGAAAGAAAGTATTGGACTGTTTTGTTTTTCTTTAATTTGTAAATATATCGCCATCCATCCATCCTCTCTGTAAAACCTCCTGGTTGTTCTAAAGTATTCTATGTATTTATTTGCCTTTTTTTAAAGCAAAAAACAACACCTTTGCGTTAACCCACTTGTTCCAATGAGAAATGTATAGCTGAAGCTGTAAAATTAACAGTTTACAGCAACAAGATTTATGGACTACAGAGAAAATGTTTAATATGAGGACTTATAAACCGACTGCATGAGAGATGAAAGAAGGCCAAAATACTCAGATATCATTTTTTTGAATCACTGTAAAAAAAAAAAGACTGGATTTTTTTGTATAGAGAACACTAAACATATAATAAAACATTGTTCAAAACTCATGCTAAGCCTGCGATTCATTTCTGTCACCTTTCGAAAGGTTAAAGCCGGCGCCGCTGCCGCCGCTCACCCACAGCCAGCACCGGGCGAGCGCTCACCGAACACCCAGCCCTCCACAGCCCGCAGAACCGTGCTGGTCCCCAGTGTCCCCCAGCTTCACAGCCTGCCCCAGCACCCCCCCCTCGCCAGCCCTGCCCCAGGAAGGGAAGGCTGGCTGCTCAACAGGACTTTTCCCTGAAATCATCTGAAGGGGAAGCACTGCCCAGCCTGAACGCCGCTGCGGAGATGCAGAGCATCCTTCCAGCAGGTCAGTGCTTCTGCTGAAGAAAATTTGACCGAGTGGTTTAAAAAACCCCAGCATCTCCTTTGCTGCCCTGCTAGACCGTTTCCTTAATCCTTGGTTTATCTAGGCAAAGCACCACAAGCCCTGGGCCAAGACTAGCAGTGATAACACACCACGGACGCTTTCTTTTCAGAAGCTTCTCCCAAAGCCAGGTCGCAGAGCTCCGCACAGCCCAGGACCGTGCCGAGATGCGAAAGCAGAAGCCAGGGTAGCGGGCCGGGAGAAGACCCTCCAGCACAGCCCTCCACCACCCCCGTTCTGCAGGCTCAGGGCAGAGGGGATGGTTCCCAAAGCCCGTGCAAGCTCAGTGCAGCAGCTCCTGCGTGGCTGCAGCTGCAGCCCAGCACGGGAGGCTCACGCGAGGTCGCAGAAAGGGTCCGGGGAGCGGCAGGTCCTCGCTCCTGCTGCGCCCAAGCCGGCCGCAGGGATGACCCGGCAGAGGCAGGGCAGCTCTCCCCACCAGTATTTTTACAGCCTCCCTGCCCCAGCCGGGAGGTCCGCTCGGCTGCATTAAACAGCAGGAGAGGCTTTGTTCATTAAAACCTGGCAGAGGCTGAAACTTGGGAGCAGCTCAAAGTGCCGGGACAAGTCCATCGGAAGTATCCCGGGTGAATGGGATGAGAGCAGGCGGGGGGGTGCAGCGCTGGCACGTCTTGCTGCACGTCGACCTTCGAGGCGGGGAGCCTGGTCAGAGCAATGCTACTGCCCGACGGGTGGGTGGGTGGGTGGGCTGGCAGCAGCCGGGCCAGGCGGCACCGTGCAGGGCATCCACCACAGGGGTAAGAGCCTGACCTCCAAGAGGATGGAGCACACCACTGGGATTTCATCCGATGCCCTGTCTGATGTCCGTCTGTCCAGGCGAGTGCTGTGAAAGCCAGAGAGTTTAACTTCTCTCCTAGCCGTCAACAGGGTTTTAAATAATTGCACACAGCTGCCAGCCCATGAGAAGCATTAGGGGAACCACTCAAAGAGCCACAAATCTGCTCCCAAAGACCGGGGCGGGAGCACCTCGCTCCTTGCAAAGCCCCCACTGACCATCCTGGAGGCCAATGAGGCCTCGCTGCAGGCAACGGTATCCTTTCCAGGGGGGGAAACTGAGGCACAAAGGAGCAACGGTCTGCCCAGTTACCTGGACACACACGTGATGCTGGCTTGGCACGTTTGAGACACGCTGTGCTGGCAAACAGCAGCTCTGCATCCTTGCCAGTGCCAGCTGCAGCACGAACACCCTTCGGAAGCACACGATATAAGCTGGAGGAAGCAGCCCCCATGGCCCAGCAAACATACGGGAGCATCAGGGTTCACCCAGCTGCCCGCTCCTGACCCAGCACATCCTGGCAGACAAGCGGTGAGCGATGCCTCTCCCCCCCCCGGGGCCAATCCTGCACTCCCCAGCCCTTCCTGCCCCCCAGGCTCTGAAGTGCTCTTAACAGAGGCTCCCTGGTGCAAAGCCTTGACGAGAATGGGCTGAAGGAAGGGGGAAAAACAGCAGAGTGTATTTGGCTAATGAAGATGTAATTGCTGCAGCCCTCACTAATAGGATGAAAGTATTAGTGCTTCCTACTCCAGTGCTGCAGCGGGGGCTTTATCTGCCCCTCCCCACCACTTGAACAGCAGCGAGGAATAAAAGGTGCCTTTTGCCCAGCGTAGGAGAGCTCCCTAGCGCAGACTGGGGCAATGGAGGCACCAGCCACCATCAATCCCTGCCCCAAGGAAGGATGAAGGAGGAATTGCACTTGGCCCTTGCTGCAGAAATTCAGGCTAGCTAGAACCCAGGGACCCCTCCAACACCTCAAAGCCACCATTTCCCACTGCCCACAGCCATGGGAACCAGCAGGGCCCAAGGTCTCAGCTTTGCAAAGGGTTGCACAGGCAGCTCCTTCCATCATTCCCATAGGACACACGGCGTTTTTATCATCCAGGAGCGAGCGACAATGGACCCATCCTCATCCTCGCGATCAATACAGGGGGAGACACGCACGCATTAGCACTCATCCCTTTTTATGGCACGATAATGACACCCACATCTTCCCTGACCTCTGCCCACGCAGCGGGGCAGCGGGACTGGATCAATGCCGACAGACTGCCTCCAATTACCCTCCTCCTCCTCGAAGAGGCAGCTCCAGTGTATTGCCCATTACTGTAGCTAAGAGCCATCCGCTGCCGGCACTGGGAATATCCAAGGGAGCCCTTACAGAGCTGCTTCCTCCCCCAGCTGCTGTCGCTGCAGTCTCGGCACACGTCTGCACTAGCACCAACACCCAAGAGGTCACCGATGCCCTTGTAACCCGCGGGGACCCTCGGAAAGCTGCCGATGGCAGAGACACGGAGGAGAGGGGGCTGAGGGCAGGTCCCTCTGCCTCCTCCGCTGGGGATGGGGCTCATCACCTCTCTTGGGTTTCCCTCCATTAGTCCTTTTGCTGGGGGTCAGGATCCAACTCTGTTCTTCCTTTCTGTCCAGCAAAAGCGCCTGCTATCCCAGGTGAGGTCTGTGGGAAAAGCTGTGGCCGGTCTCTCCCAGTCTCACCCCAAAATGGCAGCGGGGAGCAGAGAACGGGGCGAGCTGGACGAGGGGAAGGAAGATGGGACCGCTCCATCACAGGCACTCTCCTGCCTCCACCCATTTGCTGGAGGAGTCCGAACCGCTGGAGCTTTGCCAATCAATAGAGATACTAATTCCTTAATTACTCCTCTGTAATTGCAGGCCATTAACCTGTGGACAGCCCCAGTGCTCATTGATCTCCTTACATCATTAACAGGACTGGGCTGGAGCTGGGAGAGGCTGGAGAGCGCAGGGTGATCCCCGCCACACTCCCGAATCCTCCGCTTCCCCCCTCGCTGCCCACAGCCTGGCAGCGACCTGCCCACCAGCAAAACCCCGCACCGCGGCGGCCCTTCGCACCTCGGCTCGCTCAGCAGCAGCCCTCTCCCCCAAACCTCGGCGCCCGCAGCATATACCACGGAGGAGGTCCTGGAGTGGCCCTGTCACATCCCATAGCATCACTCCACCCAGACAGACCTTTCCCCCCCCCGCCGCAGCCAGAAAACAGCAAAAGATCTCGTGGCTGCAAATATTCCCCACGAAGGGCTGCGGGTGCAGCCTCGGGGGGGGGCACAGCTACCGTTTGCAGAGCCAACGCAGGCAAGCTCAGCCCTAAGCCCCTCGGACCACGGCAACGGCCAAAGGAGGCTCCGGCACATCCCAAAACCCACCAAAGCTGACCCCGGCTGCCACCCCTGTCCCCCCCCCTCGGCCGAACACAGGCGCTGCTAACCCCTCTGCGAGGAAACCCCGTCCTCCCCGGCGCAGCGCAGGTCGGGTACCACCTACGACGGCCGCGCTCGGCTCGGTGGAGCTTCCCAAAATGTTGCTATAAAGCGATCTCCCCAGCGCGCACGTAAAGCTGGTTACGTGTGCATACGTACAGATATACATATGTACATATTTAGGCATGGGGGTGTGCATATACAGAGACATGCACAGAGGTGGGTGTCCCTGCCGAGACATCCCCCCAACTGGGACTAATCCCTTTCCTGCTTCCACCCCACAGACGTGGGCTCAGACCCCCCCTGGCTCCCCCAGCTCCCCCCCCCCAGGCCTACACCTGCTCCAGCCCCAGGGACAGGGCGAGCCAGCGGCGATCGGTGCCGACGCGGGGTTTCTGGTGGGAGCAGCAGCCAGGGAGGCTGAGGAAGGGTTATGAATTATGCATGATGCTGCAAGTCGCTCTGCCTCCCTGACTGGTCCTTGGACTGTGGCAAGTGAGGTAAAGGCAGAGGGGAAAAAAAAAAAAAAATTAAAAAAAAAAAAATACCCTCTCCAGGGACCGGCGTGGTGGTTGGCAGCGAGCGAGGGAGCGCGCACGCAAGGAGGGAGGAGAGGGAGGAGCACATCCTAATGCAGAGATGCTGCAGTGGCTTTGGGCACACACATCCACACTCGGGCAGGCACCAGCCAAGCTCTGCCTCGCAGCCCAGTCTCCGCCAGCAGCGGGACCCCCCAGCCCCCCGGCTCATGTCCATCCATCCGTCTCGCACAAGGTAAGCGCCTTCTCCCTCCTTCCTCCATCCGAGAGGGAGGAAGGAGGCTCCGGGTTTCAGGGCACCATTCCCCATCCGAGCCAACTTGCAGGCGCGCCCGGCTTTGCTCCGGCAAGAGGGAACCTGCCAGATCCCGCTCGCCTCTGATGGGGAGGCGAGAGCCGGGGGTCGGTTTGGGCATTTCTCGGCAGGCGATGGCTTCGCAGGCGATGCAGGCTCTGCCTGCGCCGGAGAGGAGCCGGGGGTGGAGTTGGGAGGAAGGGGGGGGCTATCGCTGTGTCACTTGTGGCAGGGGCTGAGCGGTTGAGGTCGACACGGCTGTCAGCAGAAATGTCTCTCATGGACTAAGTGCGGGAATATTTTTTTTTATTATTATTAATTATTACTGTTATGCTTTTCCCTGTGCATTCT
>JAVJGG010000053.1:3057263-3075034 GCA_035590195.1 Aviceda cuculoides | reverse complement strand
GCCTGGAGCATCTCCTCCCCCTCCTTCTGCACTGACCTGGGGGGCTGCAGGGTTGTTTCTCTCACATGTTCTCACTCCTCTCTCCAGCTGCAGTTGTGTAGGTATTTTTCCCCTTCTGACATACATTATTGCAGAGGCACTACCGCCGTCACTGATGGGCTCAGCCTTGGCCAGCAGCGGGTCTGTCTTGGAGCCGATTGGCACTGGTTCTGTTGGACATGGGGGAAGCTTCTAGCAGCTTCTCACAGAAGCCACCCCTGTAGCCTTCCCGCTACCAAAACCTTGCCATGCAAACCCAATACAACGTTGAATGCCGGACTGTGATCAGGCATGTTCAAATGCTCTCCCCACTGTCTTCTCTTCCCCACACAGAAGGAAGCTATTGGGGACCTCAGCATCTTCAACACCCAGCTAAAGCACTCGGGGCGGTACACGTGTACAGCCCAGACAGTTGTGGACAGTGCTTCGGAGTCAGCCACGCTGACCGTCAGAGGTAATTTTTCTGTCGTAAGGTCCTCTGCTCCTTACAAGCCCAAAGTAACAGCATAATCCTTGCAAGGGATGGGCCTGCTCTTCCCTTGCGACCACCTCAACTTCTAATATTTGAACTGGGTGGGATAGGCTTATGAGCTTTTCTGGAAGCCAAAACTGGAGGTGAGGCTTCCTAGCTTCCAGAAAAGAAAGGCCTGATTTTAACTTATGACTTGCACAATATCAAGAGCAGTAAGCCTTCAAATCTTTCATCTTAGTAACGTGTCCGTCTGTCTCTCTTCATCCCAGGACCTCCAGGCCCCCCCGGGGGTGTGGTGGTGAGAGACATCAGTGACACCACCGTCCAGCTGAGCTGGAGCCGGGGCTTTGATAACCACAGCCCTATTGCCAGGTACATCATCGAGGCGCGGACCCTCCTCTCCAGCAAATGGAAGCAAATGCGTACCAGTAAGTGTCTTGAGGGCAGCGGCGGTGGCATGGCCCGTGCTGGCTGCAGGGCACCAGCTCACTGACAAGTTCTTGCTCTGTGCTCGTACACCGGCTGCCACTCGCTCTATTTGTTCTCCTCTCATGTTATTGGATTATATAGATCCTGTAAATATTGAAGGCAACGCAGAGACAGCCCAGGTGGTGAACCTCATTCCTTGGATGGATTATGAGTTTCGGGTCTTAGCGAGTAACATTCTTGGGGTTGGAGAGCCAAGTTTACCCTCCAGCAAAATCCGTACCAAAGAAGCAGGTACGTGCAGATACACTCGGGGGTAGAAAGGGGAATCACAGGCACCTGCTCCTACACGCTGGAAGGGGAAGGCTGGATTGCAGCATGCCTTGGTCCCAAACAATTAGTCATGTTCTTGAGTGCTCCTAGAGGTGATGCCATCACAAATTTTTCTGCCTTTTTGCCCATTTACACGTCAAAGACAAAGCAGTGCTAGAGCTGGCAGCTAACTTCACCAGCATTAGATACAGTATATTAAACCATTATAAATTCTAGCTTCAAATCCAGTACCTTCTGGGCAGTAAGGCTTAGAAAGGGGAAAGAGACCTATTATATCACAGAGCACAACTCTGCAAAGACAAGGTAAATTTCCCAGCAAATGGCTGTGAATGTTCATTCTATCTTCTGCTGCTTGAACATGCAAGCAGAAGGGATGTAATAAGAGCAGGAGAACTGCTTTCAACATGCCAAATGCACATTAATTCCTTTCTACTAAAAACTCTCCTCCATATCCCTGCTTTTGAGCTTGATTCTTGTCTCCTCAGAGACATGCTGCCTCCAAATAAGCTCGTCAGGTATTAGAATTAGAACACTAGCCAGGATTCTAGACCCGATTTTCACAAACAACTGAAATACAGCTGAAAATATAGAGACAAGCACTTTCATACAAGCTGTCAGAGCCTGGCTACTCCCAGACCGCGCGGTGTCTGTGCTCATTCTCATCACTATTGTTTCCTTAACCCAACCTGTGCTGTCTGCTTTTGTTTGGGGACCCGGCAGCACCTACTGTGGCACCATCTGGGCTCAGCGGAGGCGGAGGGGCTCCCAACGAGCTGATCATCAACTGGACGGTAAGTCAGCCGCACGGCACCAGCCGTGGATGCTGGGTGAGGGCCAAGGGGAGGAGCACATGCCATTTCTTTTCGGAAATCAGTGCTGCAATTACAATTTTGATATGCGGTTGAGCCAAACGCTGTGCTTAGTCCAAAGTCTTGCTCATTTGAACGGACCAAGGCTCTTCTCTCTTACCACCCCCCTCGCAGCCGACGCTGCGGGACTATCAGAACGGAGATGGCTTTGGCTACATCTTGTCGTTTCGCAAGAAAGGCACCCAGGGATGGTTGACAGCAAGGGTGCCGCACGCAGAATCACTGCACTACGTCTACCGCAATGAGAGCATCGGTCCCTACACCCCCTTCGAAGTGAAGATCAAAGCATACAACAGGAAAGGAGAGGGACCAGAGAGCCTCACTGCCATCGTGTACTCTGCAGAAGAAGGTAAAGAGGGACTGCAGAGACTCTGAATTCACGATGTTTTGTCCAATCAACCAAAGTGTCCTCAACCAGCTCCTTGCAGAGCTGTGTCAGTCTGGGAGCTCAACGATAGGAGAGGTTTCTTTTGCTCAAAGAACAGCTGACAGTGATTTCAGCGTAACATTTATCTTCTACTTCAAATACACAGATAGATGTTTCCCTAAGCCCAGCCATGACTGAATACCCCGAGCTTCAGAGCAGACACAGATCCTCACAGCACACAGCTGTGGCCCTGCTTGTCCTACTAAGTCCCTAAATCCCTTCCCCTTGTTTTGCTCCGTACACATAATACCAGCTGTCTGGCTGAACGGTAATGGTGCTGCAGGAGAGCCCTTCGTTTCAGTATGGTGATTATGCTAGGAAAAGGATTTTATTCCCTTTTGTTGTGTTTTTCAGAACCAAAATCGGCTCCTTTCAGAGTTATGGCCAAGGCTGTTCTGTCCTCAGAAATGGATGTGTCCTGGGAGCCCGTTGAGCAGGGAGACATGACTGGAGTGCTTTTGGGCTATGAGGTACGAGCCCGCCATGGGAATGAGAGACACTGAAATTGAGATCGGAGAGCCTAGCAAAGAAAATTCGCCCAGGCTAAGTGAGGTGAAAGGAAACAGCATTTTGTTTCCAAAGATGGAGGATAATTAATGGACAGCACGAGGCTCAGTGGGGCCAGCACTACTGCTCAGAAGAGAGATGAGTAAGAGAGAAACATCCTTTCTTTTTCTGCTTGCCTTTCCACACAGGCTGTAACCTTATTCCCGGGCACATACTAAGCAAAATGCACAGAAACAAATACCAAAGGGTCTCCAGTGCTGGCTGTGGATGGATTGAGTCTAGTATTTGCAGATGCCTCTATCCTTACTAAACCCATCGTATCGTTTTCTATTCAGATCCGGTACTGGAAGGATGGTGATAAAGAGGAGGCAGCTGACAGAGTGAGAACGGCGGGGCTGGTCACATCGGCTCACGTAACAGGCCTAAACCCCAACACAAAATACCACGTGTCAGTCAGAGCTTACAACCGGGCTGGAACCGGCCCTCCCAGTCCCTCTACCAACGTCACGACAACAAAACCACGTGAGTGAGCCCTGACCACCTCTGCTTTGCACATTGTACTCCCTGGGGCTGCTGCTTCCTCCTGAGGATTCCCAATGATCAGCTAACTGATTAGCTTTTTTATCTTGGTGCTCTAACGCCATTGTACGTAGTCCATAAAACAGTTCCCTGAATTTCCTCAGATCAGCCTTGTGGTCTGCATATCACTTATGTGAGAAGACCTGTGCTCAGAGTAATGTTTGCTGGGATACTTCCCTTTAAACCAACCATAGTGGTGCCATCACTGTCGACTAGTTGTAAAGTCTCAGGAAACAGTTGTAACCAGCACAACCTTCTCATCGGTCCATGACTTGCTGAATCTCTGTCTTGTTTTGTATCTCTTAGCACCAAAGAGGCCACCTGGCAACATCTCCTGGACTTTTTCTGGGTCTACAGTCAGCATCAAGTGGGACCCAGTGGTGGCAAAGGCAGATGAGTCTGCAGTTACAGGGTACAAGGTACAGGCAGCATGTAGCTGGCCTTCTCTTACAGGTGACCCTAAGGAAATCACAGTGAACGTAAACTCAAACTTGCCTCTTCCAACAGATGCTTTACAGGCAGGATTCCCACTCTGCTCCCACACTGTACGTGGCCAGCAAGACCCGGATTGACATCCCCGTCCCTGAAGACTTCACTCACGCCTTTGTACAGATCAGAGTGACAGGCCCCGGGGGAGATGGAATCCCAGCAGAAGTTCACATCCTCCGAAATAGTGGTACGTATACTCCTCTGACTATACACACTCCATGCACAAACACTCATTTACAGGGTGCTTCACAGACCACTGGAAAATGAACTCAGAGAGAGGAGTTAATCTGCAGCATTATTTGCCTGTCATTCGCTACCACTGTTCTTTGACAAGTAATGACTTAGTCACAGCTCCTCCCCTACCTGGCTATAGCATAGCATAACAACAATAAATGCTATTAGGCTTTAAAATCCCACTCTCCCTTCCAGGAACATGGGGGAACATCCTACCCCAGTGTTTTAGGCTGAGACTGTGGAATTGGTCTTTGGCTCCCTTGTGCTGTTCACTTAAACGAACTTCTGAAGCATTCCTCTCCAGCCCTCCATCAGCTAACCTCTCCCCAGACTCTGAGCAACTGCCAGTCTAGTCTGAACCCAACTTTATTATTTGCAGCTAAAGCCCTCGAGGCCCCACGCAAGCCCAACTTACATTCACTAAGAGTGAAATCCTGACTCTGTTTGGGGGGCCCCGACCCCAACTCCAGCAGGTTCCTTTGATTCAGGGGGTAAGTGCTCGGGGCCCACCTCCAAATCCTTGTTTCAAATACAAGTGTTCCTGGGAAGTTCATCAGTGATAATCACAATACGAGCACACAAAACCCCAGAACTAACATTTTACCAACCCTCCCAACCGTTTCCTCAAGACATCCAGTTGTGTCCATGCAACTAGACAGTTGCTCCTTCCCCATTCCCTTTCTTTCAGGGACAAGTATGATGGTGGAAGACTCTGTGATGAGGCCAGTGCCACATGCTGTCATTATTACAACTAACTCTCTAGTAATGGTGGCCCTGATCAGCTACCTGGAGCTCTGACGACGGCCAGCGCAGCAGAGGACTCCCGGACACGCTTCCTCCCAAGCCGGTGGGGAACTACCTAATGCTTGGCTGCTGCAACTTCAAGTTTGTACCACAGCAGCACTACAGGGAAAGGATTCGACAACATTGTTTTAAGGGAGGAAGAAAGAAACAGCTTCTTTTTTTTGTTTGTTTTGGAAGAATATAAGCTTTCATACAAGACATGGGTCTTTAACCAATTAAAAACTTT
Organism: Aviceda cuculoides; assembly: GCA_035590195.1. NCBI lineage: Eukaryota > Metazoa > Chordata > Aves > Accipitriformes > Accipitridae > Aviceda > Aviceda cuculoides. The sequence goes on along the minus strand of JAVJGG010000053.1, from coordinate 3,069,629 downwards.
TTTAAAGAAACAAGTAAAACAAAGAAGAATTCTACATGAATTCTGACAGCCAACCACCCCACACACTGTATCCAGTAGGTTTTCTGCCTTATGAAGCCATGTACTAAAATAACCAGACTGCTAAATTTGACTTTTTTAAATATGTACAGTGAATTTTGGGGGGGTAAGGGGACTGAGGATTTCACAGTGATCAGCATGTTCCATACCAATGCCAGTCACAGCCATCTCTAACGAATTATGGGACAGAATTCCCGTGCCCCCTGCCCCCCCCCCCCCAATATGAGCCAAATTCTGCAGCAACCAGCCCAAGGAGATAAAGCCACAAGAGAGATTGATCTCTGCCCCATCCTGAAGATGGGTGGTCACAGAGTTTAGATTGTGAAAAGCTTTTTTACAACACTGGTGTTAACTTGCAACCCCAGCCTATTGTTTGTATCAACTGTTATGCTGTGAGGTGCAATGTTCAATGTTATCCATATCCCACACGCTTTTGGGGTGTTTTTGTTACACTGTTTGCTCTTTCCTTTTTGTTTGGGGAGGAGAAGGGGTAAGCGAAAAGGAGATACTTTTGTAGTATCCACTAATTTGGAGAGGCAGTTCTGCCTAATAACGGAGATGTCAACATATCCAGTTTCAATAGAGAGAGGGTCTTAAAAAGGGAAGAAAAAGGAATATTACATAATTTAACCAGGAACTGGAGACTCAAGGAAGACATCACTGGGGCAACAAGGAAAATCTGGACTCAGTCAGATTCATCACCCTACACAAACGGTTCTGTCCAGCCAAAATACCAGTCTCAACTCGGGACCACAAGGCTGAGATCCAGCCAATAAGTCAGTCTGGTTTTCGGGACCAAGGCTCATACAGCTAATGTAACTGGGAGGGCTGATACCCCAAAGATGTACAGGGACGTTGAGTTGTACCTTTAACTAAAATGGTTGGGAATAGATGTTGCATATTAAAATCTGTCTCCCGGTAAAGCAATTGACCAAAGTTAACGAGAAGCTGATTTACATTGCTTGCTGGTTAGATCCCAAGCACACTTTTAGGGACCTTTACCTGCCTGTACCTTCCTCCTTCCCAGTGGACAACACTGCTGACCTGAGCAATCTCAGTTCCGGAATTGCCTGACAAAGGGCTACACTTGCAGGACTGCGCGATGGCAAGGGACTGACATCCAGTTTCTACACTAGATGCCAATTCCTTGCCCTTGCTAATCATTTTAAAACTACCGTGTCCTAGGCCTTAGTGAGCATTTGAGAGATTACATGCATAAATCCCTGGCCTCCCGAAGTTATGCCTATTGTATATATCCATAGAATCCCATCACAATTTTTTTAGAATCTGGCCTACTCTGGAAGCAAGAAGGTAAATGCACCAGCAGATTCACACTGTGCAATGCAAACAGCAAGGCTCCGGGCTGAGGAAGAAAGGCTCCTATGTGTTTAGCAAACAAGAGAAATGTTTTTAAGAATCGGTCAAAGAAAAATAAACTTAATGAAAGAGTCTAAACATTTAGAGCACAGCTGCAGCAAAAAGAAAGGGTACCTCACTGTTTCCATTACAAATAACACCTGGGATAAAGTGGAAAAAAGAAGACAACAGCTCCCACTGATAGATAGCAGACTGAGGCAGGCAGCAAAGGCAGAGAACCATCACTCCCGGAGCCTGTCCTGAGCTTCCTCCAGGTCCCTCTGCAGCTCTCCATGACTGACCCCCTCGGTCCCTCCAGCAGGCTGAAACACTTCCTTCAGAAGGACAACAGCTAAATATAAATTATATTTTTGTATGTTTTATGTTCTTGAAGATTTTGAAATATTTTTATTGATGTTTGGAAGCTTTATTTGGCAAAATATTTTATGTTGTTAATTCAACCTTTTTGTTATCACCTCCATCTTGCTGGGCCTTCAACTTTTCTCCCACAAAAGATGGGATGAAAGGAGAATTAGGAATTCAGTGTTAGCTCAAAAGCAAAGGAAATTAGGGCTTGGGCAACAGGTACCTGATCGATACGCAGAACTAGCGGTAGCCATAATGACAGTATTTAGCAGGCAGAAACTAACTGGACCTGTGCAGCTTCAGAGCACTGCTGGACGATGCCCAGTGCAGCCCTGCAGAAGCATGGGCCTGATTCGGGAGGAGCAAACAAAAGCAGCCAGGTTAAATGACGTGCCCAAAGAGCGTTCACCGAATGGAGACGCAGATGCTGAAGGCGCGCCACATCCGATCCTGCCGAGTAGCCAAAACTCTGCAGGGTGGGACCAGAACAGAAATCCCTCGTACTGAAGAAGTCCGCTGCGCTCCTCGGAAGGAATGGCTGAGCAGGAGGGAGCTGCTTCGGGGCACAGCCTAGCCCCAGTCAGGAGGTTTGTACTGGTTTCAGGCACAGACTCTGCACGAGGCCAGCTGGTTTTGCCCCATCGTGCATGACCAGTCCCATCCAAGGCAGCCAAAATGTCTCCTCTCCCAATGGGCTGCTATGCCTGCATGCCCACGGACACAGCTAATTCCCTTCAAGAGGTGCACACTGGACACCTCCAGGGCTGAAGAACATGCTTTGAGGGACCACACGTTGGATGAACTCTCACAAGCCAACAAAGCAAAGCAAGGTACTCCTGGGAAACTCAAGGGCTGAGGTTCAGCATCAGTCAAGGTCTGGGCACAAAGGCTATGCAATTCTCTTGCAGAAACTTGGTCTCAACAGATGCTTCCAAATGTGTCTGGCAACACTGGTGGCTCTGTCTATTTTATTGAACTTTACAGTCTTGGAAAGCAAGATGCTTTATAGCATGGTGAAAACAGTATGTAAATGCTGCAATGACACTGGTTTTTAAATAGCAGCCACTTGCAACATTTCCCTGGGAAGGTTAATACATTTTCCATACATTCCTTTGTTACACTAGATCACAGACACATTTTATGTAAGAAGTGAAAAACTACATGAGTTGGATTTCAAATGTTCCAGTTTGCACTGCTCTGCATTGCAAATGGGCTGAATATATTCTAATTTGTAAAACTGATGGGATAGTATTTTCAAAAGCCTTCAAATGACAAGTAGATCCCCTTGAAAGTTAAATGTCTCCAATCTGAATTCAAGCTATGCCTCTTTTTTTGAGAGGGTAAATCATCAGTACATACAGTTTCATCAGTACGCATTTTAAACCAAAACACTGCTGAGCTTTTGCAACATTTTAAGGATTACACACAGAAGCAGAGAGGTATGACCTAGTGATAACCACAACGGCCTTCCAAACGCTTGTTCTAATCCCAGCTCTGCCACTGGCTCCATCTATGGCTCCAAGCAATTACTTCACCACGCGCTGCCTCAGTTTCCCTTCCTGAAAAGTGAGGCACAAGCACGGCACTGTGTATTTGCAAGTTCTTTGCAGTTTGACAGTACCTGCGTATTCGCAGTGCTGCCATAGGCGCGACTGCAGCTCACGTTGGGTATCAGAGCTGACCCAACCTACCTAGCTCGGCCACCAAGAGCCGTACGCCCGCAGCAGAACACGCTTCCCCAGGGCCCATTGGTCACCGAGTCGCTGGTGGCAAACCTGTCCTTGTACCTGGGCTGCCTCTGCTACCTAGTCCATGCCTAACTGGGCCAGGCACAGCTCAGCTGACATCCATGTTTCCTGAGCATTAGCATAAAGAAACTCTGAAAAACACACATGGTAAACGGGCAGTCTCTGCCCCATGGATTTTTTTTAAATTTGGGGGGAATTTGTTGATAACTCCGAAGCTGCAGGGCGGAGAAGATAGTGGCACGTTATGAAACGCTACAGGTAAGCACAGGGAAACGCCTCAGGTGAAGGACAGGGCATGTTGGGGAGGGAGGGGGACAGAAAAGACCTTCCACTCACAACACTGGTAGATGAGAAAGGCCAAGTTCAGGCCCAGACGGCTGCAGGCTAAACCCTGCTCCAGACAAGACAGCTCCGTTTTTGTAGGTAGGCGCAAGCCAGGTTAAGACAAAGGCTGCCTCGTCTTAGGCCGTCTATTCTGCCATTTGATTTATCAGGGGGTTAGGTGACCCACAGAAAAGGATTGGCACGTGCCAATGCAGCATTTGTACCTAGTTAAACTTTATCCAGGCTATAAAAAAAACTACATATAAAGCCTAGCCAGAGCCACCAACAGGAGAAAAAGATGTTGAAGAAGCCTACTGTAAAGCCAGTTAGAGCTTCCTAAAACGCAGCACAGGGGTTAAAAGGAAAGGTGTTTGGAGCTGGGAGAGAAAACTTAGATTTCAACATCTTAACAGAATTTACTGGCTTTACACTATTGCATTAAGTTGCAAATCAATTTCCTGTCTCATTAAGAATCCCCTAAATTTAATTGCTCTGAGCATTTGCTTTAGAGATTAACTTACAGGGATGAGTTAAGTGCCATGGGTTTTGTTCCCAGCGCTGTAATGGCTTGCTAAGGAAAGTCATCTAATTTCACAGGGTCCATCTTAACTTGTCAGTAGTAAAAATCAACCTGACAAGGGTGCTGTAAGGAGTATGCAACAAGGGTGAAATGTTTTGAGACTCCCAAATAAGAGGAGCTTTACAGTTCTGATTTATTCACACTTAACACAAAACAATCTTCTGCTTGATACTACTGAACTTGCAGACTGAAGATTGCACTTCTGGTTTTAGGTTGTCTGGGCTAAATTCAGCACTCAGCTATACGAGTTTGAATCAGTAACAGCTCACATTTGCAGCAGGGCAGATTAAGTGTTGTGCCCTGAATGGAAGACACTCGTATCTTTGCCCGAGAGTCAGTTGGATAACACAGGCATCACATTTAGCTAATGCCTGGAGGGGTCTAAATTCCATCTGCTCTAAACCTGCAAAGCTATCCCCCATCCACAGAAACCCTCAGCTGTGAATATTTTAATCCAGATTCGCTACACACAGACAGGGCGGTTTTCTTCTCAGTAACTTTGTTGTACGCTATTTTTTTAAGAAAACCAAACGGGAAACATTGTAAGCATACTGTACTTACTGTAATTATGGTTATTTATTGGCTACAGTAGCACGCAGTTCATAAATAAAGATCTTCAGAGACTTTAGACAACTACTGGAGTGTGGAGTACTTCTGTCCAGCTTTAAATGCAATTAGTACCTTGCTTGCTCAGGAGTTCCCCAGCCCAGGACTGTATTTTTCCTGACTGCCAACTGCGCATACTAATACAAACAAGAAGCCCCATGAGACTCCATCTGCACAGAGCTGGACCCTTCAGCAAAAGTTAAGTCAATTAAGATATAGTAAACAGAAATTCTATCCCATGACAGTGGTAACTAACCAAAACAGGAGAGACTATTCACGGAGCTAGGAATTGCAGGTGTTGAGGGTCTGGTCAGAGATGTTAATATAATGTGCTCTCTCTGGCTGGTATTCCAATGGCTAGGAAGTAAGGCTAGAAAACTCAAAGTCAAAAATTTCATGCACCTTATTAGCAGAAAGGGTAACTGATTGTTGGAATAGCTTGCCAAAAAGCTTCATCATTAATCACAACCTTTAAACTAAGATTGGAAAGCTTCCAGGAAAGATATCCACTAGATTAGCCACAAGCTAGCAGGCTTGCAAAGGTTCACTTACATTATAGAAAATAATTTCCTTCATTGCAGGAAGCACTGCACGAAATCACCTCATCTATGTTACGTCAGATTAATTCATCACAGTCATTCCTTCTGGCCTTAAAAAAAAAATCTACCGACTTCCTTCTACCTTTGGGAAGGATGTCAAGAGATCAGCTAAAGCAACTGTACGTGGTGCAGGCCTGAGGGTCTCCACTGAGTTAAGCTGAAGGCAGACGCAGTCAGGCTGGAGAGCAGACAGACGAGAAACTGGGCTCAGCAGGACCGGGTCATGGGAAGTCTCACCCAAACTCCTTCCTTCAGCCCATCCTGGATGCATTCACTTTCATATAGCCCCTAAAAGAAATACCATGCTTGACCATGGGATGCCCAGGGGGGACTCAGACACTGGCTGCAGCAAGATGTGCTCCCAAGACCCGCTCTGAGCCCCAAAGGACGGAGGGATGGATGGTGGGAAGCAGCCGCTCCTCCTCTCCCCAGAAGCTACAGCCACCCACAGCTTGAGGTGACAAATGCAGTTCGTTGCCATATAACCCTGCCCAGCCCCTGGCCTCTGGGTGCCGATGGCAAAGCTGACCCCGCAAGGGGCCCGAAGAGGCTGGGCTCAGCTGTGCTCAGACCCCAGGCAGGCTCCGGCCCCTCCGCCCCACGCTCTGCAGAGCTGCAGGCGAGGCTCCTCACCACCGGGGCTGTAATTAGCTCAGGGATTTATGCTGCAAAGGGGCTTTGTAAAGGCGAGGGCAGCATCATTAAAGAAACCAGCAGGGAGCAGCCAAGACGGAGATGAATCCCTCCTCAGTTCCTCCCCGGCGAGGGCACTCCTGCTTTCTCAAGAGCCATCATTAAATGCCACTGCACACGATATAAATCAAGGAGACAAATGTATTGTCACCATCAAACAGGCGGGTCCTGCTGGAAACGCAAGCGCAGCCCTGCGGAGCGAGCACGCTGGCAAGCCGTGCTGCGCGGACCCTGGATGAAGGATGCTGTGAGGCATCACTTGCGCCCATCAGTCCCAGAGAGCCAGGACCTGCTGACCACTCCAACCTCACAAGAGCTCAGCTGCATTTAAGAACAAAAACCAGTTTATCTAGGAGGGTCTGTGTGTTTCCAGCAAAGGCTCCTACACAAGTTTCAGGCATTAAGGCTGTAGCCACTATGAGGACAGCCCTTGCTGCAGTATTTTGGCAGGCCTGGTCCCAAGAGAGGTATTTTTCTACACAGAAATATCGAGGGGAAATAGATAACTTTCTGTGAAACCTAAAGCATTTCCACCTAAGGTTCAAATTTGTATGAGTTGTTTGGGGTTTTTCCTGCAGGGGTGGGGTGGCTAAATTGGTTTACTGGTCCTCTGTTTAAAGTCACAAAAAAAGACAGTTCAAGCAAATCCCTTAAAACTGGTAGCAAAACACTTCAAGAATTCAAAGGAATCCCCCCCCGAGCTAATGGTTTGTGTCCCACCTGAGAAACCATCCCCCTGACTCCCTCGCCACAGGCATTTTAAAGGATTTCTTGTTTCTGGGTTCTACATTGTTGGGTCTCATGTTTGCTGCCTACACAGCACCGCACGCTGCTCGCTGACTCCCCAGCCTGGACACTTGCAGAGGTTTTGTTAACTGCTTTCTATACAACTGTCACTTTACTTGCAAATACCAAGAGGGCGAGCAAAGGATTTACACCGATCCAGCCCTCCTCTCACAGAACAGACATAAAGCAACACACAAAAGTAGACCTTTCTTGGAAATTAAAAAGCATCAGGAAGAAACAGGCAGCTTCCACAAAGAGCACGGAAGTTTAGACAAGCCTGGGATTAGTGACAGGGTTAATGAAAGACCCCTCTGCCTCAGGAAGATAAACAAGAGCATCTTTTTTAAATGTAAGGGACACAGAAAAAGCAAGGGACAGACAGATGCTGGTTGAAATGATCTCAGAAGCCTGGGGCAGACGGGCAGAGAGAAGTCAGACTAGGCTTGTAGCATCAGCAGAGCCTGCTTCGTTCCTGGGAAACTGATAGCGAGTGCTCCAAGAAAGAGGAACTGCTTGAAAATGATCTTTCTTCTCTCCTTTTGGGACCAAATCAAGGTACAAGTAAATTACCTCTGCGAGTAAATCTTTAAAGCCAACAGATGTAAGAGATGGTTCTTACCACTCTAAAGATGCTTCATACTCAGCGTTTTCATAAAATTCCCACTCAAAAAATAAGCACTTGATCTTTTTACCTCTGTGGAGAACAGGGTGCAAAACAAATCCATGCTTATATTGTCAGGGACACAGAGGGACAGCATCTTAAAAGCTTTGTGCAAATCTATGTGACAGTTTTGTTTAACAATATATTCCTATTATTTGCTTCTGTCTTACGATTTTGGGGGTTTACTACATACCATGAAAGCCAGATTTTCAAAAGAACTCAGCATGTAATGCTTGAAAACTCCTAAAACCTTATTTTACTGCCTAAAAAGAATTTGTCCCATATTGGCACTCAACAGATGTTCAATAATATTGATTTATTGACCCCCACCAAAGCCAAAACTTTTGCTAAAGAAGAAGAAACTTCAAAACAGTCAAAGGAAAGGACGGATTTATTTTAAGTGCTGCTAAGTAATTCTGGTCTAAAGGTTCTGATTAAATTAAATCATGGCATCAAATTAAATATCATCAGAACTAAGCACAAAAGAAAACCTTATTATGGTCTACATCTGACTCAGCATACACTAATTTAGAGTTAACTAAAACACACCTGCTTAGGATTAGTGCTGCAATGGTGAATTTGCTTTTCTATCCTCAGCCTAAGATGATGCATGAACTAAAACCACAGTACTCGGCATGCTTTAGCAAACTATGCTGCTTTGTACATGAATTCCATAGGTCTATACCGGTATCACCAGAGACAGTCAACAAATGAACATATTTATGCAGTATTCTGTGGCAGAAATGACTGCCAAAAAGCTGTAGTTTCCTGGAAAAAGTGCAGGGAAGAACACGGGCAAAACACCAACAGCTACTCAATGTATCTGTGCTGGGAGAAAGCCAGCAAAAGGAAAGGGGAGAGCGAACTCTGAATTTCCCTAGTTTTCAAAAGGTCATTCCAAAAGGACTTCCAAAACGTTCATTGGCAAAGCAGTTCCTAGGACAGTGTGGAAGAGATCCGATGATGTCCTTGGGAAAGGAGGTGCATTACCCAGCCAGTAGTTATGCATTCACACGCACTTCTTAGCCGTAAGCAAAGTATTTCACTCCTCACCTCCTAAAAACCTCTATGGCATGTATGCAAACGTCTGTAAGCGAAGTATTTCACTCCTCACCTCCTAAAAACCTCTATGGGAGGTATGCAAACCTCCGTCCTGTAATCGGCCTCCAAAGCAGCCTGAGCACAACCAATGGGGACTGCATTGCTGGTGCATTCACCAGTCCAGGTACTGCTTCCACAGAACCAGATTCACTGCTATTTTGTAAAATGGTCTGAAATACCTGATTAGGAAAGAGGTTTTACAAAACCAAAGGTCATTAAAGAAAATCACCGCATTTCCAGTTATCATCTTTATCCTGCATGAGGCTTAGGGAACGCCTGCAGTAAGCGAGATACTGCATAAATGAGCCAAAGGGAGAGGAAAAGCAGCACGTGGGAAGCAGCAGCGAGTGGGAAAGGGGGGAACAAGACCACAACAGCCCCAGAGCTCCACCATTCCAATATATCCCGGCAGATCGCTCAACTGCTGCAGGCAACTGCAGGAACAAGTGAAAGAATTAACACAGATCAACATGCAGAGGACGGAAGAGTCAGGCAGCCCCATCTCGGTGCAAAAGAAGCATATGGGGTTTGTTTTCCTCTTTGCTGCCATTCAAGTTCCAGCAGTTAAGGCAATCTAGTTATTCAATTTAGATAAGCTTCAGCAACTATCAGCAATTTAAACAGCTGCCTATGCCTCTCCATTCTGTTATTACCTCCTCCTTTCCAAGTGCTAATGCCATTAGCAAATTGACTTCCTCCCTCACACAATCTGTCTGGCTTTAGTATGTACGATACTAATTGCTTCCCAATACTTAGGATCATCAGCAGGCAGCAGAAGTTTGTACCACAAAAACCCCCCTCCAGATGGGAACTGGTAGCACATAGGGTCTGCATGCAGTCCTTGCCATCCTCTCCTCCAAGTGAGGCAAACTGGCCAAGTGTGGGAAAAAGAGGTTTAGGCACCATATTACCAATGCAGAGCAGAAAGAGACACTTTTTTCTGCAATACAGCCAGTTATGTTGGGAAGAACAGGGACAGTGACTAAGAAAACATGCATATTACAGGAAGAGACAGAAAGAAATGTAGGGATGGGGAGAGTATGCTATTTTGAAGGGTCCTTGCTTCAGCTGCTTTCACTGACCTCCCTGTACCTCTGACCTCCCCTATTCCCTTTTTGTGACCTTTCTTTCCCTCAGCTCAGAGTGCTCTCCCTTCCTTCCCCTTCATCCCCCAGCAGACCTGCGTAAACATCAGCCAACATACTTTATATTGCTGCAATACTCAAAAAGCATACAAGGCAAGTGTTATTTCAAACAGCAGCTATGCCAGTAAGAGGTCCAGTACCATCCTTTCTGATAGCTGGAGCCACACTGTCCATCACAGCCCTCCATCTTAAAATAAGCATTAGAAAAAAATATTAATCTTTCCTGCTTCAGGCATCTGTCTCACCTCGGAAAAAAAAAAAAGGGAGGACACAATAAAAAGATGAAGGACCCTTTTGGCTCCCACTCTGACCTCCTCAGCTAAGCAGTGAGAAAATAGATTGTCCTGGACCTTTCATGTAATCTTTCTGCATTTCTAAAACACAGCTGCCCACAGGATGAGAGCCCCTACATTTACATCACAAAGAGCAGAGAGGCTTTTCCAGATGGGACAGCTTCTCTTTGTTGATTTTAACCATTAGCTCCCAAATCAAGCATATGTCTGTTCCCACTGTTCAGAGAGTTCTTCAGCACAGAGGGGATCCCATAGCCTGCCCCAAACATGACCGGAGGAGGTCTTGTCCCATACAGCAAAATGGACAGGAGAGCAGGCAGCAGCACACAGCTTCCTCTCTCCCGTGACGGGTATCTCTCATTTACAAAGTCCAATTGCCCATTTCTTCAAGTTCAGTAGGCAAAAAGAGCTCTGTAAATCAGATGTGTGGAAAGTGCCTATTTCAGTTTTCACTAGCTGTTTGTATTTTTGCTTATCTGTATTAAAAAGAGCGGCCGCTCTTTGCACATGCTGGGATGTACGCTACCGGCACCTGCCACAAAGACACCCGCGGAGAGGAGAGACCTGGACCAGCTGATTGCAGGCAGGCAGGCAGCAGGATCCTGAGGAGGCTGAAACATGGGTGTACACTGCATGGTGCCGATGCTGCTGCTTTTTACAGGCTGTGGAAAGAGAAGAGTTTCCTGGGGGTGAGAAGAGTTTCGCAGGACAGAAATCTAGGGCTTATTGTATGCAGAGTTTGCTCACCGTGGTGTTAAATCTGGGCAAAAGGCTGAGTCAACGTGCTTCACCCTGCTTAGAAGAGGCTCACTGTGGTTTTAGTGAAGTTGATTACAATAGGTTTTAAGATAAAAGAAGCCAGATAACCTAATGCAGGTATCAACAGGATAGAATAACAGTAAACCAATGCAAAACATGGAGTTTACTATAACTTCTTTTCATACTGATCTTATAAGCACACTTGAGATACAAAGATGATTTCATCTCCCATCTCTGCAGCAGAATGAGGAAACAATTTAAGAGCCCTACCTACATGGATCTCTCCCCCCAGTTTGGGGAGATATTGCTGAGCCTCTGAGCAGTTAGTTCTGTAGTAGAGCTACCAGCTTCGGGGATAGGGGAGCTCTTTGGCAAGGCAAAGGAGTTCTGCAGTAAGAAAACCATGAGATTAGTAAGTATGAATGGAGTATTTTGCAATCCGCTCCCCTTCTAACCAGGTTAATGGAAAAGATATCTCCAGAGCCAGCTTATAGGAGACCCTAGAAATAGTCCAGAGTACAGGGGAACAGATTACACTGGAAGTTCATAGACAGAAGTCTGCCCGCGAGCCTCCCCAAACATCTGATGCTGCAACTCAGACGGACTTCAGAGCAGGGAATGAGCAATGCCGCAAGGAAGAGAACTGCGGCAAATCATGTTTAAATCTCTGCCTGGATGGGTATGTACAATGTGTCGCTCAAGGTAAAGAAATGTCTCCTAGAAAGCAGCAATAGCATAGCACACGAAGTGCAAGATCAGCCAACATCTCTCAAAGCTGGATTTCTAATCAGCTACATCCGCTAACCGTAAAACAGGCTAATCTAGCTCCTGCCTAGCAGCGGCTCTTTGGTTTGGCCATTCAGACAATAACTAAAATATGGCCCTCAGCATGCCAAAGCACAGAGCCAGCCCCTCTCGCAGGGCTGGGGAGGGACCTGTGTTTCTGTTTGGTTTCCCCACAGGGCTTTCTTTGATTACTTGCTGCCACAAGATTGCAATAATTAGATAATGAATCTAATTACCCACTTCCTGCACCCTGTGCCACAGAAAGAGGAGTTGAACTATAAGGTATCCCATTCTATTTTGCCTCTATACTTTCCAAAAATCTTTTTCAGTCACCTCAGGCTTACATTTTTGCCAAACCAGATTTCATATTCCCTGCTCTCATTGCATTTCTCTTTCAGGCATTAGCCCTTATTCATCAAGATGAGTTGAGTTTCTGTCCTGGTTTCAGCTGGGATAGAGTTAATTGTCTTCCTAGTAGCTGGTACAGTGCTGTGTTTTGAGTTCAG
>JAVJGG010000053.1:3040784-3057163 GCA_035590195.1 Aviceda cuculoides | reverse complement strand
ATTAAACTGTTCTTATCTCAACCCACGAGTTTTACTTCTTTTCCTGATTTCCTCCCCCATCCCACTGGTGGGGGGGAGTGAGTGAGCGGCTGCGTGGTGCTTAGTTGCTGGCTGGGGTTAAACCACGACAGATTCAGCAGCTGTTACTCCATCCCTGCAGCTCTTCCCAGTGTCTCTGGGAGCTTGGTAAGGCCACATCTCAGGCTGGTTACAGCAGTAGCAGGGAGAGCTTAAGGCAAGAGAGAAATCCTGCAGGATGCTTAGAGAGATGACTCATGCTCAGCCAGGGAGGATAGCCCCAGAGATATCTAATAGCTTGTGGGTGTTTGTTTTTAGGCAGAAAGTGAAAGCAGTAAAGGCTCTGAAGAAGCAAAGCAGGCATTTCCCTATCCCAAGTGGGACAGCGGCCTGGGCTTTACTGAGACCAGCACTCAGCCCGGTGAGAATTCAGGGCCCGATGCAGGAGTAGGATCAGCCCGCGGCCAGGAGGGTCCCAGCGCAGATCCCTGTGCCAGCACGTCTGCACGGAGAGGACTACTTACAGGCAACTTCTCCACCTATGATGAGTTAAGTGATTCCGGTTTCTGTGGCGTAAGCGTAGAGGAGCGCAGAAGATTTCAAGAACTGCTGGAAAGCAGATGCAGCAAATATAGAGCAATTTCCAGGGAACAAGAAATGCCTCACAGGTCAGGAGCAGCGCAAACAGGGGCACTGGCTCCCCAGGTGCCTTCAGATTGGTGAAAATAGCATCCCAAGAGACAAAGGGCTGCAGCACAGGGCTGAACTCTGCCTGCCGAGCGCAGCGAGCAGGGACAGAAATAAACCCAGTGAGAACAAACCACCAGCACAGGCCATAGACGTGTGCCCACCACCACACGTCGCTGCCAGCTCAAAACAGCTTACGATTCCTCATCAGGCACGTCGTTAGAGGAGCTACACGAGCTTGCTGCAGGAAAAGGCTGCTGCGGAGCGTCTAAGTGACCCGGCTAGGATGTCAGCAAAACCAAGGCGATGCAATGAAAGCCCAGAGGGCAGAGCAGGGGATAACAGGAACAGATGGAGGCTGGCATGTGAGAAGAGCAAGCGATCCTTGAAGAAGCAACACAAGAACTGGCTGCTAAAGGACAGGGCCTCGAGGATTGAAGAACAAAGAGGACTGACCACAGATGAGGACGCCCTCAGCGAGATGAAGACTGGGAAATACTGGAATAAGGCTCAGAGAAAGCAGCACATGCTCCTAGCCAAGAACAGAGAGAAAAGGACTGCAGAGCCAGAGGGAACAGCTGAGTGAAGACAAAGCCGGCTCTGAGCACAGGAGAAACTTCAGTATTGTGGAGCTGAGTCAGAGGAAACCGATGAAGAACAGAAGCAAGAAAATCTTGGACAACTGCATCACCATTCGGGAGCTTCTGAGCCACGGGACCAGATTACCGGATGGAAGAAGGACATACAGTCCTTTGCTGTGTACCAACCCTCCTGTCCCTTCCCAGAGGGTCACCCCAGGCATCAGGAAGGGACAGTGCATCTTCCCAAAGGCACCTTCTGTCACTGCAGAATGGTTCCCTCCAATATTTCCAAACTTCTGCTGGTCACTGTGCCCATTAAAGTCTCCCTGCAGAAACAGGGAATGCAGTAGAACTACAAACTGGGAATTCAAGTCTGATGACAGGCTTGCTTCTCCACTCAAATAGAGCTAGACGACCCCAGGGTCCACAGATCATTGTCCTCATATATGTATTGCCTACTTCACTGAACACGAAGATTTGGCTCACTACATTTCAGTCTGACTTTTTTTGTACAGGATTCTCTGCGAATAAGGTATTTGCCTCCATATCCAACTCCTTCTATATTAAAGCATTTTTTTGTTGTTCCGGTAAAAAGAAAAAAATAATGGTATGCTTCAATCTTTAATATTAGAGTCATATCATTATTTTCTGCAGAATTGGGTGTGCTATGCATTCCTGTACTTCTTTAGTTCACAGGAGAAAGAAAAAAAAAAAAAAACAAAAAACCCAGACTTAGTAAATATAGTTGTTTACTGTAAAATAAGAGACAGAAGTAGAAAGAGAAGCCACTTAATAGGTCCCTCTGTGGATTCTGCTACCAAGGGGGAAACAATACTGCCTACGGAGTTGCTGCGTGTTTATACTTATTAATAACAGGAAAAATGAAAGACCCACAAGCCCACTGAACTCTTCCCTTCCTCCCCCTTTAAAGGTTTTAGGAATGAGCTCAGCTCCAAGTGATGATTAAAACCCACCCAGTTATGTTCCTAAGCAGCAGTGCTCAAACTGAAGATTTGCTCGTGCTACCCAATGCTCCCTCCTTCGCTATTCTACACTACAAAGGAAACAGGGCAAGCTCCAAGCTATCACTTGAAGATATTTCACAGTTTTGCAGGCTCTAGTAGAAGGAGATAAATCTCTCTAGAGGAAGCAGACAGTAGTGGTCCACCCCTCAGCCCCACACTGCCCCACAGCTACTGAGCCCAGACCACTTGGATCTGATGGAAAGGACACCAGCCAGCCAGGAAACTTGGTTTGTAAGCCCACCTCGAAAGCATCCTTACTTCTTTGCACCTCGTGCTGGAGAAACACCATCTACCAAACAGCGATCTGTGTCAGCTCATGTCACCACATAGTTCTTGGCAAGGTAGAAGAAGTTCAAGGAATTAAGACAGGAATAAGGATTGCAAGTTATTAGCTAAATAAAAAAACTCCAGAGACCTAGAGGTAAAATAAAGGCCTATTAAAGGAGCAGAGCAAGGTAATTAGCAGTGAGCAGCAGGCAGTTTTCTGTGGCTCAGTGTCCTCTAACTCCTGTCTGGACCATTCCAGACCATCCTGTCACACAATGTGGAGCCAAACTGCCTTGCCCCACGTGGAGCTACTGTCTGCATTATTCCATTAAGACTCAAGCTTTGGTTCTACAGTCCTGTACTCACTTACCAGACTCCAAAGCTTAAGAAAGTATTTGGTAATAAACTGTGTCAGCCAGAAAAAAAAATTACAATCTTTGCCATGAAATACTGCATCAATACTAATAAAGAGACAGAGACAAGAAATTGTATTAAATCCCAGTTCATTACTCTGCAGCTCTCCTTCTCAAAATCTTCTGCAAGAAGCAGAGTGCCATGCTCACCAAGATAGCCCCTGTCACTCCACTTCCAACCCCTATCAAGCACTCATAAAGCAATTCTCCTTGCCAAAAGTGCTGCTGTTCTTGCACTTCTTCATAGGTGCTGTTTTCTGTGTTTCCCTCCTCCTCACCTGCTGCTAACTTCTGTTCCCAAGTCAAGGATTTTTGAAAGTTCAGATCCACTAAGTCCTTTCGGATCACTCTGACCCCAAAGTAGACCCTCTTGACGACTTTGAATGTCTTTAACATCTGCACATCACATCGGTAAGTCCCTGCATCAGACTCCTTAGTAGGGGAAAATCTGACGACAGAACTGGGGTTTTTGAAAGGTTTGAACAGTACATTATTCGTGGTGATAAGGCCTTCGGCAAGCTTCCACCTATAGCTATAGGCTCGGCTACTAAAGCTGATTGCATCCGAGGTCATGCAGCTGAACTGGAAGGGTTTGCCCACGGGGATGGTGAAGTGGAGTAAGCCACAAACCCAGCTGGTCAGGCAGTCGGACCTGTGCAAGGTACAATTCCTCCTCTCTCCGGCGGGAGTGATCTCGCACATCTCCTCCAGTTTGAAGCCCAGCCCACAGGTGACACTGCAGGACGTGGTGTTGACTGCAATTTTCACTACAACTGACTTCAGCTCTGCTGGGATGGTAACTTTTTCAAAGGAAACTACCAATGGCAGACAGAAAGCACAAGGTAATATCCCAAGGATGTAGCTGTTCCCCAAGGTCTTCATATTGGGGTTATCAATCAGACATGCTACTTTCTAAAGCCATGCAAATCCAGTAGTCAAGAAAACACAAAATCGTTCTTTGTAAATCTTCAGACTTAGTATTTCTGAAATCCCACCAGTATCACCTTCAGGACCTAATCCTTCCAGTAGGAAAAATCCTCCAAGACAGGCTTGAAGTACAACACTGCTAAAGAAGATGCAACACATTACTATGTTGGTCAGAATGTGAATAGTTCTTGTAACAAGGCAATAGAATGTTTTAATCCACTATATTTCAGCAAATGGGATCTACTTGACAATTTTAAAAAGATTAAGTCCTCCCTTCTCTGTAAGATTTTACATACTGTTTTAGATTAATTTCCACTGTAAAGAAGCACTGTTCCAGTTTAATTTTCCCACCAAACTATAAAGCAATGTAAGTAATCATTACTGCAACCCTTAAAATAATGCTGTTGAGCATAAGGAAATCATAATTCCCTATGCAGCACCTGCACAGTTCTGTCTTACACGTATCCCAAAAGTACTCCTCAAATTACCAAGATCACGAAAACACAATTTCAACCTCTAGAGCCTGACGGCGCTGACATCCAAAGGAAGCTGAACTGGATTTTATCCCTGACGATACCCATCTCTACGCAGGGCTCAGCAGAGTCACTCACATCTCCGCGAGCCTGCGTTCCCAGGGGAGCGGTGCCAATGTCACAGTCCAGCTGCCCGGGTCAGAACACGACCCCAAACCTTCCGAGGGAGAACAAAGAACTCCCCTAAGCGCGAAGCCAAAGCAAGTCCTCCGAGATGAGGACTCAGCATAAAAGCATCATATTAGGCTCCTGACATCCACTATCAGGCTCAGAAGGGATTCAACAGCCCTGGCCTCACGGCGTCACTCGGAGGAGCTGCGAGCCTAAGCCCCGTGCTCTGTGCCATGTACAGCCACTGATTCTGAAGAGAGGTATGAGCCAAAATCTCCACATTCAACTGATGCATCTGTAAAGCAGAAACCACTCGTATGCTGCCATTGCAGCAAAATGCTTGAAGAGGAGACATCCCAGTGTAATTCACTTAGTGCTCAAGCATTCAAAAAAAATAATGCACTACTAAAATAGTTCCTCGTGCAAAAAAAAAAAAATCAAAGTTACTTATTTTTGATGGAGTAATTGAACTATGGTCATGGCAGTTCAATAATCAGTGTCTCTTTATCAGCAACTGAATTATGGACTGCAGAAAGGCTTTGGATTGCCATGTTCTTCAACAGCTCTGCTAATGAATATCCATGTTTCTCCTTAACAATCCTCAATTTCTTAAAATGAAGACTTCTGAAGCTCTAGTGTATGTGTTTCCCACATTCAGTTTCCCTGGAGGTGCACTCTACACGCAGCATGCTTTGTGTTCAGCTCCCCTTTCGCGCGTCTGTCTCAGAGTGCCTAGGCTGCACTCAGGTACACAGGGCTTTTGTTAGACTACAGATTTACTCCTTTCTCTTGAAAAGAGATCGTCAACCAAGTGCCACACAACAAATCCCAACCAACATCACACCAGCTGTGGTGAAGGCACAATATATTTGTGTTTGCACCAGAGCTGTGTTGTAGGATTCCTAAACATTGTCACAATATAAACAATCACGGTTGTATGGAAAAGCCAAGACTTACCCGTTGACTTTAGGAAATAAACATACCTCTTTATTTACAAACACAAAAACTAACATCACTGCTATATACTACCATCAAGCCAGTATCTGACAAATATTGTACAGAACTACAGATACCAAAAAATAAAATAAGAGATGGAAGAAAATAAACCAAGGACATATACACTGTACAGAGGAGTTTTAACAGAAATGAAGGCTGGAGTCTGTGGCAAATCATATGCTTTAAAACAATCTAGAGAACCATTGCCTTTGCATCTTTTAAAGCTTGTGGGGTCAGCCACACCACGTACAGGTGGATTTGACATAACAGTGTTCCAGGAAAGATGCAAGTCATCCTACAAGCAGAAAGAATAAAGAAAACTAATACTGTACGCAAGGGAATGGACTTCATTA
This sequence comes from Aviceda cuculoides, assembly GCA_035590195.1. Lineage (NCBI taxonomy): Eukaryota > Metazoa > Chordata > Aves > Accipitriformes > Accipitridae > Aviceda > Aviceda cuculoides. Next base: position 3,051,252 of record JAVJGG010000053.1, on the reverse strand, counting down.
AATGAAGCAGGCCACTGTACCAAAGCCGGAAATGAAAATACCAGTTTCAAAAAACCTTCTGATTTAAAATGTCTCCTCTCTTCCCATGCTTTTATCTCATGCAAATACTGCATACTTCCGACTGCAAATTAATAAATCTCTTTATGACTCCTCTTCTTGGTTTTTAATGTCTTCAGGATACTTTGGAAATTTAAATACGTAGTGATAATCTCAATAATTACATCTGGGGAAAAACTGAAGTAATTGCACAGGAACTATAAAAGTCTATAAAAGAAGGGGCATTAGGAATGAAAACTTTCTTTTAACAGGCAGTTGGTCTAGCACAGAGAGGAGTCGGGCTGTAGGTATCGGATAGAGAAAGCGTTGCTTCTCATTCCCATGAGGAAAATATCACAACCATCTTCAAGGAATAAAAGGTTAAAGAATTGCTGGGAATGAGCTGTTAGCATTCATCTTTCTTCCATTCTTGATCCAGAAGTGGGGGGGAGGAAACCAAACCCTGAAAAACTACTGTTTCAGTCTGGAGAAATATTGGTTCTGTTTTTTCTCTAACTGCCAGTACCTACCAGCTAAGGAGGAAACCAATTGTTTCTGGTAGGGAACCTCACAGGAAAGAGAAAGAATAAAAACACTTGCAAGGACAGAAAGAAACTGCCAACACAGCTTCCCATATCACAGGCTAGAAGCAAGCATATACACTGAGTATTTTATCTAGAGCTACTTTCACTTGTTCCTTCTCCCTCCCATAAGCAGAGTCATCCTTCATGTCTAAAATATTCACAATATGAAGATTCATTCTTTGCAGACTTCAGAGGAGGTCTTGATTCTTCACATTAGATCTCTATCCGCTTGAGATGAAATCAAACCTGGCACATAATCAGCAGCAGCGTTTCACTAAGCATGTCAGCATAGAAGACATCACACTGAGCTAACAGAGAAGCTGATAAGGTAATACGGCTGGCATAGAAGGATTTATGACTCACCAAAATGAAAATTAACAGCAAAGAAAGGGAAGTTTGCAGGATACACAGTCATACGGCATCAGGAATAAAAATACACACTTTGGGTGTTCTTCAATCCAGGAACAAAACAAAAAAATATTTAAAAGACAACGGCTGATAAGCTCTGGAGTGGCAGAGTGTTGGGTACCAGCTCACTTTAGAAATAGTTATATATGTCAACACAAAGGCAGTCCAATTAGTCTCTTTGCAAATCACATGACCTGAGAGTCAGCATCTTACACTGTTCGATGAAGAGGCAGTTAAGGAGGAATGAAGGCCGCTTCCTCTTCCATATTCATGTCTTACAAAAGTCACTCCCTGAATCCATGAACAATCAGTCTGCTGTATTAGTCAGTCCACTCTGACTGAGCATTTCATCTATTTTCCACATTATGGTGTCAATATAGGAAAGAATACAGGAAGATAGAGAAGAATGTCTTCATAACAATTCTGAGATTGCACCACCTGCTAAAGAGATCAAAGACAGGTGAAAAATAAGTAACCAGACTCAAACAGATGTTACCAGAAAGCAGAGAGCACCAAATATGGTAGCATTTCCAGAAAAAAAAAGAAAGAGAACAAGATTTTCTAGATAAAGCCATTCTTTTCAGAATGAGATATAATCAGCAAGATACTGTCTATGACAAATTAAGATCTACAGTATTTCTGCATTTGTATTTGAGATCACGTGCACAGGCATGGACAAGGTGGCTAAGGAACTCTGAGCTTTTATTCCAAAAAGTTGCAAGCAAACTTACCTGGTGTACAATTTTTTGATTCATCAATCCCAAAAATCTCAGAGCAAAGGATAACTGAAAACAAGTTCCACCTAAGTCTGGGTTAAACCAGTTTGCAGTAAGATTCTATTCTAAAACTATAAAATGGATCGAGCTTCTCTGTTTATACTGAAATGTGATTTTGACATAGCTTTAAGAATAAGACATTTACTGCCAGACTGCACAGTACAGCGACACAGACGCACTTGTGCCAGGCTCCAAGTCCCAGCCATGCAGCCTGCAGAAAGACACTGTATTATGGCATGTCAGCAAACAGTTTCCAGAGGAGAAATGCTTGTTGTGTGACTGTTTTAGCGACTGGTTAGTTACATCAGAAAGCAACAGCACAAGGAACTAGCAGAGTTAATAGCTTCAGGCACAAGAGACAGAAAAGGCAGTCTGGCTCCAGGATCCCAGGCAGGTGGCCATTTGGAAGTGTGTATTTGCGGTGTGGTGGAACACTGGCAACCCCAAGAAAAAACTGGCTGCCCAAAATAGGATTCTAAGTGCAAGCCGTAAAGAGAACAAAGGAAGACAGACATGAATTTCATGGAGTAAAAGACTACTGTGAGTTAGGAAAGATCCAAGTGACAGTTTCTTTCAGTGGACAATCTGTTCTTCTCATAACATGACTGATATAGACACTTCCAACACTGACTACTGAGATCTACTCCATGGATCTATTAGATCCCCTTAAGTCAACAGTACTGTAGAAGGGAGCACAATAACAGGTCCTAATGAGAGACAGCAGTCCATCATAGCAATATTGATTATTTGCCTACATCTCAATCAAGCTAAAGAATGCCACCATGGAAAAACACCTTAAAGTGCTTACAGGCAGCAAAAACTAGAAGTAAATTATAGAAAGCTCTACCATCTCTGATAGATGGGCAAAGTAAGTAGGGAACTTTGGTCCAAACCCATTTGTACGTAAGAAAAGAAAATTTCCATTCTACAGGGTGCAAAAACCAAAGCTAACTGTACTGGCACAGGTATGCACATCTCAAGCTCAGCAGCAGTAAAATTCCACTGCCGTCTTTTATAGCAAGTCAGGCTATAACACCTGCATGAAAGCATTACAAGCAAAACCACACAAAAGTCCTCCCAAATACGGCTTTGCAAGGATGTGTAAAAAAACAAGAAAGGAGTCTGTCTAGAATGTTGCTTCATTTGAAATATGTTAGATGAAAGGGGAGTATTATTTTCCCAGCTCTCGGAACAGACCGATTCAATAGTGATCACAAGCTGCAAGAAAGTACATTGACATCTGTCTGCAAATGTAGATCAAGCAAATTAGTAAAACAAGTTGATAACAAAGTTCCATAAACATACCTTGAAAAAGTTGGACAAAAATACTTGCTATTAAAACTACTTCTCTGAAAACAGACTGCCTATACGGCTACTTAAACATGGAAAAGTCAAAATATCCAGCTTTTTTTTTTTTTAAGCAAGTGGTGACTGAAATTTGTTTTGGAAGCCACATTGTTAAGTTTCCAGTGCACGATCCTTTCTCATTTATATCCTTTTGCATATGGTCATGTTAATTAGCAGCACAATAAAAGAAAGCAATCAACAGGCCTGCTGATAAAACTAACGGTTATACTCATTTGGTCTTCAAACCAGTCTTGTCCATCCAGCATGGTACAACACAGTGGTCAGGCTGTGTAACAGATGCCAGCAAAGACACCTGAGGATCCACACAATCCAGTAATTCCTTACTATCATACATTAAAACATACTGGATGCCCCCTAATGACTTGAGAAGTCAAAAGAGAATCAGCCTGTCCGGTAAATCTGACACTAGAAGCTAAGCAGTACCTCCCAGGCTACAAACAAGGTCTAAGGATATTCTTGTCTACCCATTTCATTTCTAGATTTTGCAAGGTGTAGTGTGAAAGGATTAAATAGAAGCCCAGAAAACATCCAACATGTTTTTCCATGTATAGACTAAGTTTCCTTTATCCCATTCCCTTTTTCAGCAAAATAGCAATTATCAGTACTAGTACAAGCAACATAACAGGAGCTGAGCAGGAAGGACAATGAGCAAGGTGGGTAGCATAGGACCAGCAGTGATAGAAGGAAGGGGAGGGGAAATAAAATCACTTCCGTACAGTCTAAAATCCACAGCAGCAGCTGCTGATTCAAGGAAATGCAAAATTTGATAGATCAATTACATTGTGTCTTTGAAATTGTTTATATATCAACCCTGAGTTCTTCATTACAATCCAAAAAAAAAAAAAAAAAAAAAGGAGTCCACATCACTTAATCCAATCATGTGCTTTCTTTTACTGCGCTTGAATGAACTTTTCCCAAATAAGAAGCTGAAATAGCAAATGAGACAGATGGGAAACACTTGGTCCCTCTGAGACTAAGTCTAGGCCCCGACAAAGCTGACTGCAACAGTCCTGTTTTAATACACAACCAACAAAATATGACCAAAAAAAAGAAAAGGGGGGGTGAAAAGTCCACCAAAACCTATCCTCGTTTACAGCAACTGTACTTTCTGGAATTTAATGAAGGCTGCTGTATAGCTAGGAATAGAAAATTCAGCCCCTGAATTTTATCTCAGGGGTCGTTTATCAAGTGGGCCATTATCGATGCTCCATTTTCTAATTCTCCTTACAGAACTTTTCTGTTCTTCATCACTCTGCCTAGTATTGATGGCACAAACTATCAATTTCAGCTTCAGAATCCTTCACTATTCACATTTTTCCCCCTCAAAATCAACCCACCAAAACCAAACATTGTTACTGTTTGTGTAAGAACAGATAGAAGTTATCGAAAAGATTCAAGTTATCAAAAGACAATTTGCTTTTGAAATGGTGCTCAGTCTCTATTAAAAACCCTACATGCTCTTTATATGCAATAAAACTGATATGCATACCTGTGTTATTACAAATTGAAAGCACTCCCACTTAAAAAATGTAAAATTTTGCCTATCCTTGACAGCAGCTAAACATTTAGTAAACAAGTGCCATTTGGGAAGATAAAATGCTATGACTATATTAAGTCAGGGTCTGTACAAAGCAAGGCCACCAAGCAAGCCAACGACGCTCACGCTGGGTTCCTTACCTGTCAAAGGCTGTCCCAGCTCCGCCTGCACTTTACCCTTCGCTGCTCCTTCCAGAGGTAAAGCACCTCTGTCCCCTTTGTAGAGTTTCGGTTTAAATGGAGAATCTTTGTCTTTACCTTTTGATCCTTTAGGCCTGCCTGCTTGCTTCTTCTTGGATTTACCATCTCCCTTCACACCCAGCAGCGGATGGACTTCTGTGGAGAGACAACGTGTTACCAAAGTGAGTTATCCCTTAAGATGCTTCTATCGGCACATACAGCCCTTAGTGTTAAATACAAACAGCATTAAAAATTACAGTTTCAGGATGCCTTTACTCATTCCTAGCTTGCAAAATGCCAGCAGATTTGCAGAGTTGGTGGCTATTAATAACTGTTGTAAGAAGTGACTTCAAAGGAAGGAGAAAATTAGGGAGTGACCTTCTGAACTTCTGGTCTTCAGACAAAGTTAAGGCAAAGCTAAAAACCATCTCAGATGCAGAACAGGCACTAAAACAATGGCAGCTTCTACACACCATCATTAGGTACTCCTTGTAGTTCAATGTTGGTGGTTTTGGGCTTCTTCTTTGGTGCCTGAGGTCCATCAGAGGAGGACTGCCTCTTCTTCTCGGATCCTATTCCCTCATCAGTTAAAGAACTCTGAACCGCATCTGGTGGAGGTCCATAGGGATTTTCTTCTGGATCTTCAACTTCAGGAGCAATGGGTAAGTAAAGCAAAGCCTTGGAGTCCTCCAGTTCTTCATCACTGTGAAGGAAAAAGATTTGCTTTCATTTAAAACTAGGTGTTATTATAACATATTATACAGGGAATATTAGCGATGCATTTTGTATTCACACTTCAAACAAGATATTCTTTCACCTGCTACAGAAGGCAGCAATGGGATCCACACTAGTTACATCCACTTCTTCATCTTCTGCAGCATCAGCACCTGAGAACCAAGGAAAAAAGACGAATTAAAGACAGCAAGGAAAAGACCAAATTAATTAGAAAGAATGGGACTGACTGCTTAAATGTCTAAGCATGCAGAAGTGAGAATTAAAGCAGAAAAGAAACCTAAAGTATCTCCTCTTAAATCCATCGGGTTCTTATTTTTCTATGTTCTCATACAGACCTATTGTTATAAAACACCAGTAATAAAGCTAGATAAAAGATTTAGAATCTTCTAAATGTTTTGTTGTTTTCACTAAACTAGTTCTAAATCTGATTAAATCGATTTTAATGCTTAATTCCCACAAGCCAACATTACACTTGAATATTAGAAGCTGCTAAACAACAATTAATCTAAATATGAGAAGTGCTGCAAAGCCTGGTAATGAGGAGAGCTCTGTGGTATGCTGGGAATAATCCTTATTTCCTTCCATAGCTTAACCATAGCCTTTCACAGTACACAATTTTTTGGCACCACCAAGTGGCCAGGTTGCACTGCTACTGATTCAAATTCAGCACTGCTGCTGTTGAGAGCAAGCCTGTACAATGTTAGCTGTCTATTTGCTGCTGCTTTCTGCTTCAACATGTATTGGAGAGAGGAGACATTTCTAAAAAAATGTTGCACATCAACTGGCAGGAATCATATTGATTGTGTTAGTTTATACATCTTCATTTATCCATTCCTGTTTTATCATTTAATACCCAAGTATACTACCATGACCACTAGTTTTAACTTTTACTACGGTCATATAGTCAGACTACCAACTATTTGCTACATAGAAACCCACTTTATGCAGTACCTGTCTGTTCTGGTTCACTCTTATCTTCATCTTCAATGTCAAATTCTGATTCTCTCTCTTCATATTCTACATTTTCATCCAGCTCTTTGAAGTCAGGTGCAAAGGCACTCCAGTTTTCCTAAACCACAAATTCAGAACGATTTTTACCTTATGCAAAGGAACAGCAGCTGTAGTGCGGACTCGTGCAATTACAATCTCATTCTGCATTAAAATCCCACAAGCCACACACAAGATCACACACACACAAAAAAAAATTAAAAAAAAATAAAAAAAAAAGCAAGCCTCATTTAGGCCTACAGTCATATGACAAATTAGGAACTGCACAAGTTAGTTCCTACTGAAAATACAACATTGTAATATTCCTTAAACATTGCAATGTACATCATAAAACAAATCTGTATGTTCACATTTAGCCACTTCAATTTTGGCTCACTCACTCAGATTTCCTGTGCTTAAACACCACATTCAGAAGGATACCATTCCCACATAAAATGTTCCTGTGATGATATTTAAGAATTAATGCAAAGCTTAACTAGTTCAGCAGCTGAAGTATGAGTACCCTCCTCACATTCGACAAGGTGGTAAACATATGCCAAGTTAGGCAGGTGAACCTAAAAAGCTTGTTGAATGGGGATTTAATAAAGGATTTCAACATGCAACCATACAGTCTACTAGGATGGAGACCACTGGGGAATCCTCTTAAGGAAACCATCTAAAACACTTACCACTTGATTCTGAGCCCATATTGATACAACACCACTTGAAATAGAAGCTATGATCGGTCGGACAGGATGCCACTAGATTTATTTGAAAGAGAAAAGAGGAGGAACTTAATTGGTAAATGGAATTAAGAAAGGTTAGTTTTCAAAATAACAAGAAACATAGTAACAGCAGACAGTTTTCTTACTGCTACATCCAAGAGCAGCTCTCCTCTGGTCCCATGGAGGATTTTCACTAGGTTTCCAATACTCTTCTCCCAAATGTACAGGGCATGCTGTCGTGCTGAACCTGCCACTATATATTCACCATCACCAGAGAAACAGCACTTCTTCCATGGTGTCCTGCGTGCAAAGACAGCATCACAAGTTAAACGGTTAAACAACAGCAGAGCATGGAAGTCGGAGGACTGCGGAGTGGGCTTGTTCTTCAGACTGAGGTCTTACATACTCCCACCCACAAATAATATTTAAACTTCAAAACAAATTGTGACAGACAGATTTAAAATGAAAATATCTGTCCATTAGACTGAGTAAGATACTGAACTACCCTTCATCCAGAGACTCTCATTAGTGCCGAGCACACAAACCTCACCTTTTCAAGTGAGACTGACCAGCCATTCTGCTGCCTCTTACCGGTTCACTAAATCCTGCAACTTCTGCATCGGTTCAGGCTCCCCATCTCGTCCACAAGTTAGAATTTCACGGCCATCGTAGACCCTGATTATCCGGTCCGCTGTGTTTATTAAAAAGCAGCTGTAGAAAGGAGGGCACAGAACATGCATTGCATTAAAAGACTACAGATTAATTGAAAACTATAGGGTAGATTGTCAGAGCATACAAGGTCTGAAAAACCCCCACAATTCTTTCATGGAACATATTCTGATCCTTTTTATTTCCTTAAAGATACCACTTGATAGATGAAGTAACTCACCTTCCTTTCCGAGCAAATTCAATCGACTTAATAGCTGTGGTGTTGCTGGTTCCAGTTGTCACTCTGAAGGAAGCAACAAGATCCTGAGTGTCTGTTTTTAAGACCAAGATCTGAAGATTAAGGAGACAGAAAGCAATCAGCATCTTCATTATAACTCATTCCCCTCTTGGTACCTTTAACATCAACTACTAACCCCAACAGAAGCTTCAGCATTCTACTCAGGAATAGTTGGGATTCTGCAACTGTAGTTCTACTACAGTTTCTGTGACAGTTCTGCGACATAAACATTGGCTTATTTACACTGGAAAAGGATCCAACAAACATGGTCAAAGACAACAGCAACACAAAGACCTAGCTCAGACAAAGATTATAGTCTAGAGCTTCAAAGATAAAATGCAATGCTTTATTCAGAAGATCATATCAATGCAATATCAATTATTCAAGAGACATTCAGGAAGCTTAATTTGTACATTAAATCAAAGAACGCAACCCAGAAACGTTAAGCATCTTGATAAAAACAGGAAGTAATCTAAGCTATTGCATCCAGAGCCGTCTGCTAAAGTCTCACCTTCCCCTTGGCATTGCCCGTATAAATGTATTCCCCTCGCCTGTCAAAGGAGGCCACAACATTGAGATCGGAATCATCATCCACAGGTAGTACAACATGTTTGGAGTCTGACAGCGTTAGCATCACTGGCGCCGACTTCATGGGACAAACCAAAACTCTGTTTCTGCAAAGCAGAAAAAGAAGAAGTAGTAGTTTCTTCTCCGGAAAAGAATTTCCACATTTAGATGCAGAAAAAAACCCCCCTATCTATATCAAGAAATACAGAATACCTCTATATTTTTATTATCTTATTTCATCTTTGTTACTTTAATTGCAAAATGACATTAAGCTAGTGTGCACTTTAACTTCCTTTCTTTCTCCGGAAGCTTCTCCAAGTTTATGCAGTAACTTGTAAGCTCAATGAGACATTTCTACACACGCTTCCAAGAATCATTCCCTTGTTTCGTCTCCTCCTGCCCTGATGTTTTCATAACAAAAAGAGCCACAACAAATCCAGTTAGGGTCCTAATCACAAGACGATATGCCAAAACCATCTATCAGATTTGGAAAAATCACTTCGCAAACTGCAGTAAAAGCATTTGAATAATCATTAGTTCCACCAAAACGAGAGCAGTTCTACCAAAATGAGAGCATTCTACCCTTTTTTCACAGGACTTACTGGTCTCGAGGGTGGTATTGAACTTTCAAGATAGGCGAAGGAAATCGAAATCTCTGGTCACAGTCTCCGGAAAGCACATCCCACTGCGACACAATGTTATCGGTCGAAGCACTCACCAGTTTGTGACCATCTCGACTCCAGCTACAGTAACGAGAGGCGGTTCAAGTAAAAGTTACTCCTTAAACACATAAGGCATACACCTACAGCTTAAAATTATCAGACTGAGATGTAAATCTGTTAGCATGAAAAACAACCTAACATCCAGAAACTTATTAGCCGTAACACGCTTCCAAACTCTCTTAAAGGAAACTATCCACAAACGTAGCCGAGTATCCTGCAGCGGGCTGGCATTTCAGCGATCAACACGCCCAGGTGTTATGAGTCGTCAGGGCATCAGCGCACCCGACGCTCAGCAGACGCAGACACAGACAACCTCTAAGAAGAACGAGAACAGCCTTTCACACCTGGTGCGTAAGGTACGAGCTCAATTACCACTAAAGCTTGAATTTGGTTGCCCCGAGCAAAAAAACAAACCACAAAACCCCGAGCCCTTTCTCACCATAAGGAGCAGACGGGGTGAATGTGAGCGCTTATGATTTTGGCGATGCCCCTGGTCAGGAAGTCCCAGATGACGATGCGCCCGTCGTTGCAGCCCACGGCCAGCAGCGTGCCCCAGCGATTGAAGGTGCAGGTCAGGGCCATGCTGATGCAGTCCAGCGTGCCATCGGCCTCCTGCGGGGAGAGGGCAGCGGAGGGGGCGGTCAGGCCGCCGCCGCCGTCCCGCCCGGCCGCCCGGCCGCTCGCAGCAGCCGGCGGGACGGGGGTAGCCCCGCGGGGCGGGGATGGACGTTTACCTCGGGGTAGTTCTGGCCGAAGGACTCTGCAACGAAAGGTAACAGACGGCGTTTAGAGTCGGACGAGCCCGGCGACCCCGCGGCCCGCTCCGGCTCAACGCGCCCCGTTCACGCTCCTCCGCCGGCGGGGAGGCGGATCGATACCCGCCCGCAGACGGGCCCCC
>JAVJGG010000053.1:3012611-3039506 GCA_035590195.1 Aviceda cuculoides | reverse complement strand
CTGCTGTGTTTGAGCCTTGCACTGACCAAGCGACTCTTCAGCATGTAAACCTCACTGTGGTGACCTTTGTAAACAAAGCTCCCCCCCCCACCAAAAAAAAAGTAATTTTAGGCCTGATCTCCACTTCAGGCTTAGAGGAAGGGAGAGAGGAGGTTTGCTCCTCACTGTTCACAGAAGTCAGCCTCAGCCTCGGGGTTTGAGCTTGTTTTAAGTAGCAACCATCACGTTGCTGGAACAGCACACGCTGGTTTGTGTCCATATACAACAGAAGCCAGTCCGCTTCCTGGTTACATGTGGTACATTGTATAATGCACAAGTTATAAATACCCTTTTACAATATAACATTAAAACATACTGTAACAAACATCTTCAGTAGATTGAGGCAATAAAGGTAGCCTTATCTGGGAGAAGAATACCTGCTCAGCTCAATCTCACTGCACTGGGCTCAGAGGTGTTTGAGTTCGGTACCACTTCCAATTTACAGTCTGTGGAATCTTTTAATAAAGTAATCATTCACCTTGGTTTTTGCTCTGATTGGGGGGGGAATACTAGTTTTAAAGACAAACAGGGTATGCGAAATCTCTCAAAACAAGTTCAGTCAGGCAGACTTTATACCCAATGGAAAAAAAAATGCAGAGAAGTAGCTGTACTGAGTTTGGGAGGAGCTGCAGATCTACAATGCCACACATGCAAAAAGACAAACCAAATGGAAACAAGACATTAAGGCAGCTACAAACAACAATAAAAAGGCATCAGATAATGTCTGGAGATGGCTACACAGGAAAAGCTATACAAGACATTTCTGGAATTGCATATACAGAGATTCAAATTTTATTCATACATTTATTATTTACACAAGCTACCTCTACTCATTGCCAGAGACTGACCTCGACTCTCCTAGTTTTAAATAAGGTTACTAACCACCACACACAGTAGAACAGAGTTAATACTGTTAGTGTCATAGGTGGCATGAGTGTGCACCAAGGCAGTGAAACGCCTAACGATTCTACTTTGGAAAAGTATTCGTTCTTCTGCGCATGTGGTTCTTGGTTGCTGCACTTTCAGCTGGAGCAGCTGGCGAGGCTGTATCTGTATAGAACCATACTGTTAATGCCATCACAGACCAGAAAAATGCCCACATGTGCAGGTAAGTAAAAAAAGTGGGTTTTTTTAAATATATAAAAAAGCGCATTAATTCTGTTTATTGCACAAAGAAAGGAAGATTTAAACTGAACTAATACTGCAGGGTTATGTATCCCTTTCCTTTGTTCAAGCTGTTTAACAGGCAGACTATCAGTTGTAATTTTGCTGTATACTAGCCAATAAATTCCAGCAACAAAGTGCAGTAATGCCACATGCCTACACTACTTTGGATGCAGCATGCTAGCTTTCCTGGGAAACAAAGCCATCACATGCCCATCCTCTGCAGCTGGGAGGAACGGTAAACCCAGGGAGAACTTGCCAACTCAGTATTTCCTCATGTAGTAAACAAGGTGCATTTTCTATTTCAGCCTCCACCCTGTAAGTATGTTACATTAAGATCAACCAATCTTGGCCCAGAAATGCAAAAGGCGAGGATGTTATTTTCAGAAGCAGCCTTCTTGGGAAGGGCAGCAGGACCACCCCAGCCCATACCTTCCTTGCCAAGGATTCTCCTCCACCCCATTTTTTATTCTTTTCAATACAGCCAAATTAGAGATCCCAGAGTGAAACGACAGATGAACGGACACAGCCACAATACATAGCTACTGAAGAAGAATGAATGACCTGTTTTCCCTCAAGCATGCTCTCACCAAGCATGTGACTTTTTAAAAACGCTGAAGAAACCTTGTTTTTAAAAATAAGTCTGTCATAGTTAGCACAATTTAAAACTGTCATTGCCTTTACAACTAATTCAAACCCCAAACTTAATTAAAATGAATTGGCATTTTCCCCATGGACAGTCATTAGTTGTAATGACTTTGTTTCAGAATTACAATATGTAATCTCTGAGCAGTCTTCCATTTTACCAGAAGACTGTAAAAGAAAGGTCAGGTTTCTTCAGACATTCAAATAACTATTATGAAGCAAAATTACCAGGAAGAGAGCTTGTTTACAGAAGTAAGAGGTGAAGGGTACATAAGAGATAAATAGCTTATAACTTGGGGTATTTGCACTGCAGTGGAACAGTAGATAAACCCCCTTAGGTAAAACATGGAAGCTTTGCTCCTGTCAATGTAAACATTTGGAGTGCTGCAAGAAGCTAATACAGATAGATGCTCTTAGCTTCTAAACACTTTCTAGCCTAGAGATTCTGCTTTCTCCTTCCTCTCCAACCACACTGCAATTGGTGCCAATCAATAAGTGATTGGGATAGTTATGTGTAGACCAAAGGCCACCTAGGACCATCAGTTAATGGGAATTTACTTTACTGAGTAAAGACTTTTGTGATCAACTCCTGGCAACACAGATGCTACCTGAAACACACAGGATGCTTTTCTTTGATTGGTGTTTGTGTAGGACTGGCAAAAATCCCTTTTAGTTCAAGGGCGTGGATTTTCTATCTTATTTGCACAACTCCATAATAAAAGCTGCAGCAGGGTAACTAGCATCAATGGGGTGTACCAGGGGAGATTTCTCTGGCTGCTATTTAAGATGGAACATCCCCAAGGTCTCACCTCTATAAGCAATCTTCTGGTTGCTATTACCTGTCCCACTCATGTTAGCTACAAAGAGCTACATCTGAAGAAGCCATCAGAAGAGTTAGGGGTTCAGAATTCTCCCACAGTTAAGAATTCTGCGCTTCCTTTTCAAGTAGAGTCATCCAACCCTTTATTTGGGTGCTCAGAGTTTGACTTGCAGAGCCTGTCCATGATCCCCTGCAGCATAGGTTGAACAATCCCCAAGAGAGGGCGCTGGGAGGAGTCTCCATCCCAGCAGGCTTCCATCAGCTGCCAGCATTCCTCATCAAACACCGGAAGACGCTCCGGGCGAACTCCTGGAAAATGGAGAGGGACCTGGTTACCATCAGTACGCCTTAAATCTGAGAGAAGCTTTGCCTGATGCTCATCGCTCTGGTGCAGGCTGAAGTGACCAAAATGGACTGTCTGGGGGTCTAATGCTCTGGGTAAATGCTTACATTTCAGCAATACTGCTGAGACATCTTTGGGAGAATTGCTGAAATCACTCAGGAGATCATGCACACTTCCAGAGGATGGCCAACACATTTAGTTTCACTAGAGCCTCCTCTTTGCAACTATTTGGGAGCAAAATTAATACCCTCCCCTATAAGAAAACAAGTCCCCCCACCCCACCTGCTCATAATGGTGCCTTTGGGAGCAAGTTCAACATGAGAGAAAGCAGCGAGTACAGCCTTCTGACCAAATACAAGACTCAGTCATCTGAGTTAATCTTTTTCACATGAGAAGGGGAGAGATTATATGCACAGGAACTAAGGTCACAAAGTAGTAAAAGCATTCTGATACCATGACGCAGCATGAAGGATTAAGCTACCACAAAACATAGTACTACTATAAACCTACACAAGTGTAAGAGTAAGTTTATATTTTGGGGAACAACTATCACAGTGTGTTTTACTCAACTTCCAGCTTCCTCAGCATGCTGCATATTAAGGACTTGAATGTACAGATCACTGCAGCTTCCAGAAATTGCAAGGGATTAAACATTCTTTAGGGGATCATGCCTGGCTGGTTCTGGGGGCTGGTTTACATCATGAGTGTTGTACTACTTCGCCTGGTTTAAGCAGTGTGCTAGCACAGTTCCTATGACACTGGCAAAGAGGTGGTTAACTGAAAGCCTTTCTTTATCCCTGCTAATTTTAGTTAGACTTTCAGTAGAATATGTCCAAGTTTAACTAGACAAGTGTTACTCTTTAGACCGTCAATGAAGCAATACAATTTATATTTTTACCTTTCAGTTACAAGAGGATAAAAATGGATTTCCTTATCTGCTCAAATTTTACTCAAGCATAAAGTATCAACCAATGGAGTTCAAATAAGCCATTTATACCTCTTCTAACATTGTTCCAGAGGTGATCTTTGCTTGCACATCTCTCGAAAGCCTCTGGTAACTTCACATGTCCCGAACAAATGTACCAAAACAGAATGCCAAATGCGTAAACATCCACTGAGTTATCATACTTTCCTGTAACAAAAATACATTTGATCAGCAGGGCAAACATCATCTTCATCACTGGAAACTGAGCAGTCCAAGAACTAATTTCAGTGTTCCACTTCCTGAGATTAAAACCACAACTTTATTGCCAGAAGACAAGACTTGTGTGAAGCCTAGTAACACATCAGGAGTCATTGCCAAAGGTGGAGGGATAAAAGTTAAGACCTTCCAATTCTCAGAGGATTTATACGCTTAACCTATACCAGCAGTTCCCAAGCTAAGGTTCATGGACCACTGCAGGTACAGGTGCTCAGTGTATTTCAGATTTAAACACCAACATTTTTTAAGACTATCAGTTCTGCCTGGCTCTGCTGCTAGCCCAGGAGTCCGTTGGAGCTGACATCAGCTTCTCAATCCAAAAGTCTGGCAACTACTCATTTATAGCAAGTTCACCCACTGAACAAGAAAAGATTGAGCACAGTAAGTAAGGGCTAAGCCAATGTTCACCTCTGTAAGGTCAAGGTCTAGCCTGCTAGTCATGAGTATTTCATTGTTAGTAGTACCAATGACCTGAATAATATTTTCTAAATTAAACACAAATAGGGTTGCTTCAGTTTAATTGCAATCTTGTCAAAGCAGGGACAGCATCTCAGATAGACCAAAAGGATTCGACCAAAAGGATTCTGCTAAGTGTGGTATGGACCTCTAAGTGCTACAGTAAGAGTACTCACAAAAAAAAACCCAACCAAACAAACAAACAAAAAAACCAAAAACAAACAAAAAAAAAACCAAAACCAAAAACCTTAGAAAGAGCGCCTGCCAGAAGCCCAACACATAGTGAATTCGAACACACTCCACATGTTAGTAACAGCTTGGAAATTCCTTACAGGGGATCATTTCTGAAGTATTTGCCTGTGAAAGCCAAGTATTTCCAGCTTCCTAATAACTGGTAATTTAACTTTCCAATTGCAAGAGTATTAATCACATCAGCAAAGCTTATAAATCCCATAATTCTCTTTCAAGTAAGCAAAGATTTAAGACTGACACTTAAAATACAGGAAAAAAATACATAGCATGCATTGTGAACAGGTAGTCTTCTGGGTTTTGTTTTTGGTTTGGGTTTGTTGGGGTTTTTTAAAATTATTTTTCCCTCATAAGCAAGCTGAGATATTAATTCAAAGTAATGGCCTTCAAAATTCAACCCAGAGCAGGACAGTAGTGGATTCAATCAACGAGCATACCTGTAAAGAGCTCAGGAGCCATATGAATGGGTGTGCCTACAATACTGCCAGACATCATGGCTTCTGGTTTGCAGAACCCCAAGTCAGTGATTTTGGCTCGATTCTTTTTGTCAAGCTGTAGAAGAATTCATACACAGGCAGCTGATAACCATACTTCTCAGTTTTAGTATTGCTTTTTAATATTAAGGTTTTAAACTATGTTTACAGTTGAAGGGTTGGGCATTTGTTCTTAAGTAAGCTTCTCTGATTACTTGGCTGCTCTTGGACATTTATCTAGTTAAGCCCAGTAACAAGACATGCCTTCACTTGTCTTCTACATAGAGGGTGTGGTTGAGATTTAGTAAAACCAGGAACTGGAAGTCCTACTTATAGCTCAGCCTCTCTACCTTCGAGAGAAGTTGCTCTACTGCTCCTTTTCCCCTAGGCTTTCTGCCTGAAAATGAGTTAGTGAAACTTCACTGCAAGCCTAGTTGTGGCTAACAATACCACAAGTTAAAAGATCCTGTATGAAGAAAGCTACTACTTCACTTATATTATGCTTCTCCCTCCTACTAAAAGGGCCTCATAAGAATTCAGGATTAGCCAGATAAAAAAGTTGTCCTTACCAAGACATTTTTAAGTTTGATATCCCGGTGCACAAGTCCCTGACTGTGAAGATAACGGATTCCTTCAACTACATCCAAGGCAATCTGTAATCGTGTTTCTAATTCTAGCCCAGCCTAAAGAATAAACAAACACAGATTTAATTCCTCAAGTGGAAGTTACTGTTGCTTACTCTTATTTGCCAAAACCACTGAAAGCTAAGCAATTTTAGCTTTGTTTTAGGGATTAATAAATATTTAGGTGTGGACCTTAATGTACATATTAAAAAAATGTATACACACACACAGATTGTTGTTACCTTTAGCGCTGTATAGAGGTCTCTGTGCAACCGTTCCATTATCAGTAAGACGGCAATGCTGGAGCCTCCTCCATAGCCATAATCTATTACAGAACCATGGAGATGTACGAGCCGCTCATGTGTTTGTAGAGACCTAGAGAAAGTTCAGCACAGAAAGTTGGTAATTTTTATATCCTTCCCTCCACCCTAGGCCAAGCCTCACTTTGTAAAGGAAAAATGCCCCATAGCTGCAGCTTTAGTACAATAGTAAGATACACCTATACCATGTGCTGTACCATAAAAATCCACAGCACCCCACAGTTCCGTGGACCATAATAATATACAGCTGTCTGATCCAATTAAACTCAAGAAAGCCTATTAAAGGTTATAGTACCAAAGAAATACTGTATTATTTCAGCTGTCTGTACTGCAGCGCCTGCCTGCAGCTGTTTACTAAAAATGAGCTTGGTTTTCTGCAGTGTAGACCCATCATTTTCTTTTGTCAGTTCAGAGAGGACAAAGGCAGATTGGGAAAGGAGGGATGATTCAACACCAAAAATCAGTGGAGAAGAACTGTTTGCTATCATACTCTATTAATTCTAATTTACTCTGCAAAATAGCAAGCATTCAAACAGTGTAGACACCAGAGAATCAGATCAAGACAGGAAGGAGCATGTCTGCCTGCCTGTTACATTTTTGTGGCGGCAATGGCAACCTGTCTTGCCTTTGCTAGAAATGGCAGCTTAGCATTTCATGAGGTCAAGTCACTGATTGCAGAGTAGAACTATAGCAAGCAAGGTTCTGCCTGTGCATATGCAAATAGCATTTGTTTGCAGCAGTGAAGTTAAGGAGATCCATGTGGAATGAGAAAAACACTTATGATACACACCTCATATAGTGAAACTCAAGTGCAAGGTCATTCCAGTGCTTCTCATCTGGAGGAACAACAGATTTCAGTGCACATGGGAAATGCCCTCCCCAGCTGTCACACAGATAGACCACACCATACTGTCCTCGGCCCAGCTCACGGCCCAACTTTGGTTTGCCTGTAAGGCACAACATCCATTTAGACAGACATTAAAACATGTTTATTTCTTCCCCTACACTATCAGGCTGGCAGCCCAGAGTTTTAAACAGGCCAGCAGCTGCACAATTCACGGTACTCAGTATGTGTCAGATGGAGGCTCACTGAAGTAGTTGAGTGAAAAGCAAAACACTCCTACTCCTTTACACCCACTGACTGCTTCAGAAGGAGGGAGCAGAAGATAATACAGAGAACATCAAGCACAATGCTCACCGTGTAACAGCACATCCTGGAGAGACCTGCTCTCCAGCGAGAGTCGTGCCAGCCGAGGAGCATGATCCTTCCGCACCTTCAGCCACAGGTCTTCTGTTTTCTCCAGCCTGCCAGAATGGCCGTCTTCTAACTACAAGAGATTATCACGTATACACTGTAATCCTGCCTAGTTTGAAGCCCTAGTGTAATGAGGTTGAGGGTCATAGCACGACTGAGTGGAGATCCTACTTAAAGCATGCCTAATTTAAAAATAGGACCTTATATTAGGGCACTTGCATCAGCCCTGCCACGTCTACCTGCAGAATGACAGCATTATCTGCACGAGCTGCTCTTTTAGCTATCTCTGCAATTAAAAATCCTCTTTCTGTAAAGGGCAATATACAAAACAAGACGCCCTTCTGAACAGCTCCATGCACTCACCTGTCGCAGAGAAGCTGCAAAAGCCTCATGGGAACTGTTTAGCCTGGTCCGGAACTGGCTGCAAATGCTCTTGGCTAACTTGGATGCACTGAGGCTCTCAATAGCATCCTGAGCAACTTTCCTCTTCCAGTCACTGGTGATAGCAGGTGGGCTGACCCATGTAATCCGCTGGATTATCTAGTAAAACAGGAAACAGAATTAAGGCACTGGCACAAAAAAAGCAAAGGGTCAGTCAGTTTACTTGGACTGCTTAGCTGCCTTGTAATAATCAACAGTCATCTGCACATAGAACTGCACTAAATAATTACCTTACAGTAACTACTAACAATTTAGAGATATTGATCACAACATTGTTGTACATGCGCACTAAAGAGATTTGAATTTTCTGAATATCTGCTCAGTTCATTCCTACAAGCCAACCATCCTTTCACATCTGACCAGCTAGACAGCCACCACGTGGAAAACCACACAGTTGGGGTGCAGCTTGTAGGCTGAAAGAACAGGCAGCATAAGCAGTAAGCCAGAGACTCAGGAAGAGAGGTGTTCCTAAACTGGTGAAAGCTACAGTGAAACAGCTTTTTGCTGGACAGACACACTGTCAAGGTGTGGAAATCCTAGGTGTCAGTATGCACTTCCCTTAAATTGCTGGGTGATTAAGATGCCCTGCCCCACTCTTTATTAGAAGCCACAGAAATCCAGCTGCTGCACACCCAGTCGGGATCCTTCTCCCAGGCTGAAGGAGGAATCTGAAGGTTTGTTACCACTCAGTCTGCACTGCACCTATTTGGGAAAAGCTCATATTCCTCTCACCCATCCATACAAGGAATCTCAAGAGGGAGAAGGCAGTAAAGGTCATCAACAGCTCAGAGCAGGAACTTCAGAAAGATGAATACTTTAATAGAGAGAAATTTAAAACAAAGACCTGAGGAAATTTGGTCTGCTCTGGAGGGAGAAGAGTGAATTCACCTGAATCAAGATACACTGCAAAACAAACAAAAAAACCCAGGAGAAACCCCCAAACCCAAATAAACATCTAGTTACCCAAAACATAACTAGCAAGAGTTTCAAAATGCTCATCATTATTCCTTTGCTGTTTCAGAACAGTAAGAAAACACTAAAGAGGTATTTGCTTTAAATTAAATAATAGCATCCCCAGGGATAAACTATACACACAGCCTTAGTGCTGAATGGGGAAGCAACAGCTTTCCAATGCATGTGCCCAGAGTCAAAATTTAGAGAGCAGCTGTGAGTATTCACATTATTCCTTGCTCCAAAAGCATTTCACCATTCAGTGACACATACCAGAAATAAGTTATAAAGATGCCCATACCTGTTTGATCTGTTCCCACAGCATTCTGGTTACTGTTGAGCCAGAGTGGAAAGTGACTTCAACATGATAGGCTGCATTGAGTATCTGGAAAGCAGGGGAAAGATGAAAGTATAGGAACTTTGCAAGCTATAGTCACTACAAAATTTGTTAGACCCTCTGAAAATGAAAAAATGGACACTATATGGGATACTCCATGATTCACTTGGTTCAATTAATTTCTTGTATTAAGCTCATAGGTCTTTCTAGGCTGTAATCTGATTACTATATACAGATTTAGGAAAGGTAAGTACTAGGCCTTTAAGTGACTGTTCCCCAGTTTTAGCACCTCCTTTAATGACACCAGACCCACACATACTCCAGAGCTGTGTTCCTCTAATTTGACTAAGCATCTCAGTCTCCTACCACCCTTGCTGGATCAGGATAAAGACAACTATTAAGAATATTCTAGACAGCCATTTAAGCCACCATACCTGTTTGAGATAATTGCTTGTGATGTGTACAGAAACATCCTTTGACTTCTCCAAACTCCTTGCAGGATGTACTGAAACCTCCCAAGACTCCTCCAGGCTCTTCAGACATCTCTCCAGTGTCCCTACAAAGCTCTCTCGCAGATAGTCCACTGAACTAATTAACTTGTTGGCAACTGCTTGGTTTAACCGAGAAATAATCAGTTCCTGAATTTGCTTAATACAACACTTTATGTCCTTGGAACTAACAGGTTCCCCATTCTCAGGAATGATGATATCTGCGCAAAAAAAAAAGAAGGCGGCATCTTTTGTATTCAACATATCATTGTTGCAACAATGGCTACCTGAGAGCTGCTTTGCGCGTTTTGCCAAGGAGCTACAGCGCAGCCCCAGTCCAGCCAGCTTCTGCTCCAAACGCTCTTTTGCTATCTTGCTCTTTCAGAGGTTCATTACTTTAGACCCAGATGTTATAAAGTGAAGCCAACAGTGTTTCTAAGTCATACAAAAGAACTCATGAGCAACAGAAGAAACATATACTGACTATTGC
Organism: Aviceda cuculoides; assembly: GCA_035590195.1. Lineage (NCBI taxonomy): Eukaryota > Metazoa > Chordata > Aves > Accipitriformes > Accipitridae > Aviceda > Aviceda cuculoides. Next base: position 3,029,211 of record JAVJGG010000053.1, on the reverse strand, counting down.
GAAGGATTAAGTTTTTGCCAGTCTGCGTGTCTAGTGCTACAATGCCAGTTTTACATAAGGTCCCAAACCCAGTCCTTGAGTAACTTGGTATTCTGATAGAAAGTACTAAAGCATTAGAGTAGCTCCACGAATACACACCTGGTTACTCCAGTTTCAGGGAAGCTAAAAAAAAATTACATGTGACCAAGGTGGAAAATACTGTGATGTTTGCTTCCATTCACTGGTGTTCGAGTTCACAGGATACTCAACTCTAACACCTCATAGACTCTATACAAGCATTCTGTAGCTACTACAGGCTTACAGTGGTACAGTGATGACAAGTCAACCATCATCTCAAAAACTGAAGGGCAGAAGCACAAAGCTGTCTGCTGTCTTTCTATCTAAATAAGTACAGATCAGGAAATTCTTCCAGGCCATGCTGCAATCCATAAGCACGGCTGGATGTTGAATGTTATGAAGAAAGTGATTTAACAGCCACACTGGTTACATGAAATTTTTTCCTGGTACCTTGAAAAAGGTTGATTACCACTTGGTATTTTTAAACAAGCACTGAGCAATCACTGTTCACGCACTGCAACCACTCTGAGCAATACTACATTACTCCCAGGAGCTGAAGACCTTGTCTCTGGATTTTGGCCAACAACACTCTAGCCTACTTAAAACAAATCCAGTGATCGACAGATGGCATTAGCTCCTCAAAATAACACCTTCCTTCTTTTAGGATATTACTTCAAATACTGATAGCCAACAAGATGCTACACTCTTAAGTGGTATTTGTTGTGCAAACATTTTTACTGCATGTATTTTATCTTGTGCTGCCCCTAAACATACTCCTGCACATACAGAATCCTGAACTCGGGCACTACAGTGCTCCAGCTCTGTAAAGAATGGGACAGACAGAATACAGGAATTATTATTACCTGTCCTGATAATGGAGCAACAGCAGCCCTAAACAGGTATAATCAACACACACTATACTGTTAGCGTATGCTAGTTTGTTGGGGTTTTGTGCAGCGTGTAAATAGGTTATGTTGCAATTAAAACAAGTGCTTTATGAGGACTACATTTTATATGGGCACTACAAAGCAAACGTTTCAAGAAACAGGAAAGATCTTATCCACTTCCTACCTGCGGAAGCCAAAAGATCCAGATCCTAACCTGCAGGATTAAACATAACCCATCATTCCTCCTCTTTGTCACTGGAGATAACACTCCAGTTTGAAACTGGGACGAAGTCAGTCAAGACAAGCAAAATTATCTAGAGTTTTGGTCTCTCTCTCATGCCTCAGAAGAGCATCAATTCACAAAAAATAATTTCTTCTAAACCAATAGCCTAGAGTTATTCCTGATTTTATTTTAAATAGAAAAATCTTTCCCCATCAGCCCAGTGAACTGCATTTCCTTAGAACAGAAATGACTGTTACACTAAACCTCTGCTTAGCAAGCAGAGGAGAAAAGAGCTGTCGAGTATCAACCTACAAATCTTCACTTTGATGTTTATAACAGACCATGTATTCCTGCAGACAAAATTTGGATAGCCTCTCACCATTCACAGTGTACACATCATTCTGTATGCTTCCAGCTTATGTGTTGCTGGAAGTTCTGGTACTAGCTGTAGTGAGAATTCTCACATTTTCCAAAAACACACACTAAATGCCAAGTGTAGACCTCAGGAGCAGAGTATGTTGTGTGGATTTATTTTAAAAGGAAAACCTTACCTACCCAGAAGGATTTCAGTTTAGGAGGTTCTATACCCAAAAGTCTTATGCAAACCTCTCAAAGAAATCAAGCAGAAAGTACAAATCAAGCCTTCACTGCTGAACTCAAAGAGCTTTTTTTTCTTAGGACAGATTTATTCCCAAGTCTCAACACATCCACTGAGGCAAAGTTGAAAGAGTTATTTTCTCCTTCAGCAGAATAGGAAATTAAAGCAGAGAAGTAAAATACCCTAAGCCAGAACTATGCAGCAAGAAACCAAGACTGAATACATTCAGGCCTCTTATTTAAGGACAGTGCTTTTTACCCAGGCGATACTACAGAAAAATCCTTCGTGTATTAGTTCTGAATTTTCTGGTAGTCACGTGTCTAGACTGCCATTCAACCGTCCCTTAGCAGATGGCAAATATTACTCCGCTACTCTCCTTTAAAGCCCCTAACCTCTTTGTTCCTATTACTCTCCTACCAGTAGTTACCTTTGAATTCCATATTAGCAGCATCCTCCAAGAGCTCCTCTTTCATATTGCTAAGAGTCTCTATGATCATGTCCTTCATCTCCTCTTGTTTGCGGTTGGCAATGTTCATCAGAGACTCATAGAGCTCATTCTCCTTCTTGCGGGTATACTCCAGCCTCTTGGGGGTGATTTGCAGGTCTCGCTGCATGTCGAAAGCCTGATTGATGAAGATGTTCAGGCAGCGGCAGTGCACCTCACTTAAACTGGTAGCTGCTTCCACAAGATGCTTCTGAAGCACCTGCCTGGAAAAAGTGCTTAGGAGACGGAGCTTCTCAAACTGCTCCACCAGCATGCTTTGGGCATCGGCATCAGGACCAGGTGCCCCACAGCTGCAGTGGTTGGTACTCAGGTACTCCAAGTCCATCAGCTGGCAGTAAAGAGAGGACTTTTCATTATCAGTTTTTTGGGGAGAGATCAGGTCAACCCCCGACTCTGGCACTTTGAAGAAGAAAATGGGCAAAGAGAATTTCTCTTTGATTTCACGCAGTTCATTCTCATCTGATGAAGAAAGTTCAGCTTCACTGATGGCAAAGATGACAACAGGCAAGACTTGGTTCACGTACTCTCCCAAGGTGGCTTCAGCAGACTGGAACCCACGACATGGTGCTACCACAACATCCACTTCCTAGCAAGTGAGGAAGTAAAAAAAAAAAAATAGGTTTGTCCTTTTAAAAACTGATACACGCAAAAATGCACTGTAATTCATTCACAAAGTGGAAAACCAGAAACATTCAAACCCTTTAGAACAGTTATGGAGTCTCACATACAGCACCATGCTTTAGTATATAGCCTACCTGCAAGGCTGCTGATAGACCTCTCGCAGGGATGCAGCCAGACATGGATTAGTGCCCACTGACTCCCAAACTCTTGTTTTGTACCAAGTGCCTTTGAGTTTTAGCCTAGTTCAGAACAAAACTTAGAACAAGTTTCCCAGGTAAGCGCTACTGTAGAACAGCTGTCGTTCTTTAGCTTATACCTGTGCCATTTTGCAACAACCTCTCCCATTGATGTTTACCAGATCTGCAGCTCTTTGAGGAGATATCCATGCTGTCAGTTTTTAGCATAGCTTCCAACGGTAGAAAGCACTACACTAGTCGCTACTGCCAAGACAAAGGCAGCACAAAAACCAGTTCCAAAGAGTTCACTCCCAAAGGACAGACAAGGAGGAACAGATGTTGTGACATGCTTAGTTATGACTTCCTTCAAATTCAACCAAAAGCTGAGAGATGTATTCTATTTACTTATTTTCTTACTGCACAGTTTCACTGCTTTGGTCGTATGCTCCTGCTAACATCACTTATTACTAACCCTATTAAAAAGGGCTAGTTCAGAAACCTGCTTCCTTCCCTTTTAGGTAAGGAGACAAGATTCACCTTTGGACATGTAAGAAGTGTTAGAATTGCATATATCACTCTACTAAAATAAGGAAAGAAAGTGTCAAAGGCTTTGAACTGAAGAGAGAGTTTAAGTGCCATCTTCTTGATTCATAACAGGGGGTGATAATTAAGAATTCTTCAATCATTTTTCTCCATCAGAAAAACAAAAGACTTGACCACATCTCCCAACAACTCTTAGAGCTAAGAGGAAGCCATTAGTGCCATGGCACTCAACTCAAACCTGTCTGATGCACAGGAGGTTAGGCAGAATGGGATGTGCAGCACTGCAATATTCACCAGGACAGATGACTCACACCAGCGACTGTAAACAAAGGAGGAAGCCAGTGCTGTCTCTAGGAGACAGGGAGAAAACCAACACACACAACCCAACACAGCGTGAGCAACTGGTTCTTCTGTTTCCATAGAGGCCTCTCAGACTTTTCCAAAGAGCATTAGCAATATTTCTTGCCCACTCTTTTTTTTTTTTTTTTTTTTTTAAATGTCCTACACAAGTCTAAGCACTGGCTATGGAGCTTAATACAATTAGGTATAAAGTCTTCCTTTATGGGGAATACCTATGACTTACACTGGATTCCTAAAATTTTTAAGCTGATTCTCATGAGGCCACACTGCTAAACACACTTGAACACTTCTGACAGAGCTGCAAGCATGAAATTGCTGTCAAGTAACTGCATTCCTATTTTCCTTAACTAAAAGGCCCTTTTTAAAATATCAAAGCCTCCCACTCAGCAATCTGAACGTCAGGTACACAAACATCAGAGTTACAGCTCTTCCACTTAAAATAGGATGCAGAGGTACTGTCAACAGCAATACAAAAAAGACAGTTTAAAGAGAATACCATGCACACACACTACATACTCATTTGTGGATTCAGAATTGCAATGCCAGGATGACCACTGCATCCCATATGCCAGAACAAAAATTAAAATCAAGGATCAAGTAGGTCTTGACCTACAATAAGACAAGCTGAGTCTCACTAAATGTATTCAGGGACCACTGAAGTGTGCCATTTTACTAAGTCAACAGATAATTCCTCATTTCCAGATCAGTTAAAAAGCATTTATTTGCTACATCCCAAGAGGACCTTGTCCTATTTTGCTAGGCTTTGGGCAGTTTAATCACTGTTTGCTTAGTTAACTGAGATGTTGAGAAGCTAACCCCATTTAGTCAGATTTTTACCCAAACTCCTACCAAGCAAATTATGACTGAAGGGCCAGCTCAGTCTTTTTCTAAGCCAATTTGAATACTCTGCCTTCCAAGAATAGTCTGTGAATCACTGATGTCTGACAGTTACTGCATTTATTACATATGTGAGCTAATTTCATTGCCTCCCTATTAATCTGTGGTACATATATACCCCTAGGTTCTACTCAGAACTTTTTTTCTCACACACACCCCCCCGCCAATTTTTCTGATATCTTGCCAGTTTGTTCTGTTTCCATAGGGATCCAAGTCAGAAGATCAGTAACTCTAATATAGAGAGAATCCCAGGTAAGAAAACAGAACTACACCTCTGGTCTCCAGCAAACACTGCTGCCTTTACAGAACATAATTGCTTTGATTTTGTGCAATGACTCTGAACTTCATCACTTCATCAGGAATTTCGTTTTACCTTTGCTGGAAGGGCCAGCCCAAGAAAACCTGTGAGGTATACATGCTCATGAAACAGTCTGAGAAGCAAAGCTCTTTCTGACCATGAATTCTTCCTCTGTAAAAGACATATCACTAAGCAAGCAAAACTAGAAAACAGAACAGGTTTCACATGGATGGAAGAATAATTTCATGGTGCTGGCATTATCAGTATCTTCTACCCTCAGTTATGCCAGCATAAAGGGACAGATGAAGACAACTTCAGCTATTTGATGCTGGTACATGGCAGAAGCACCTCAGCACACCCCAAAGTTAAACGATGCTATGTGGAAGGAAGAGTGTCTCAGCCAACATGAAAGCTTTTCAGTTTTCTGTATTAATGCCACAACCAAACACGTTAAAAACACCCTCAAGAAGGAGATGAGGTCATGTTCTTCCAAGTTTTAAGCAGGATGGACTTTAAAATAAGCACCCCATAGGTACTTAACCACATTCTTTGCTACTTGTAACAGCTACTAATTCATAGGACCTGAATCACTACTACTGTACCTGAAGAAATGCAAACCCAAATTAATTCTTCAGCTAGAGCTCATAGAACCATCTTATATTTCTTCATTCATTCTCCAGCTTTGTCAGAGCAGCTGAAAATTTTTCTTTCCCCACAAGCCCTGGCTAAAACTTTTCAGCCCGAGACTCAAATTTGCATGAAGCACAAAGCAAGACAAAGGCCTGAAAAAGGAAACTTTCACCCCAGTTAACCTCCTCCCATTCAGCTGCACCATCCAGATGAAAGCCAATACTTCAGGGAAGTCCATTTCAGCTTCCAGGCACAACTGATAAGATTTAGGGAAAAAGCCAACTGTTTACTCCCACTATAAATCTAATAATCTGTCTGGCTATATGGATTATTCCCCATGACCTAGATGCATTCCTGTGCACAGTGATCCCCAAGGAATATGGCAGCTTTGCCAAAGTTTTTCCTTCCCTGATATCTTACGTTTAAAAATAACTAAGTTCACATACCTATTAGCACAAGGTAGTGTTCTCACAGCAGCTGACCCACGCAAATGAAATTTTTGGCTCCCTCCTCCTCACCCCCTTTTCTGTGAAACAAGTTTTAAGACATCCTTCAGTAACACAGAAAAGCAAGCATGGTCCCACCCTAGATATCAGACTAAAGAAGAAAACTCAGCGTGCTCCACTGGCAGTTCAATATTAAAAAGTGGTATATACTACACTTGTATTGAATTTTTCTCCAATTAAAAAAAGTAGTTTAGTTAATATTTGGATACTGTTAACTTACAAATAACTTAGCCTTTTTTTAGTGGACTAATGGCTAATGAGTTTGGATTTGGCAAACAAGTATCTACACCAAGAAGCATGATTCAGCATTAAGTGCGTGCACAAAACGGCAGCATGTAATCTAGGTGTCCAAGCCAGCCTGTGCAATTAAGTCTCTTGGTAAGAGATGCTCAGGCCTAAAAAGCTGCACAGCATTCCCCAGGCCCTGAAGTCACCGACAGCTCCTTTGATGGGAGCCTACTGGTAGATTAGTGTCCTCACTATGGGGAATGAATATGATTTCAAACAGAAATCCACAAATGAAATTCTCATCTCCTATAACTGTTCACGCCCACAGTAAGGACCTGCAAATGTTTCTTCAAACACTAGTAAGGTGTTTGAATATCTGGAACGTAAGGTTATCACGAAACACAGCAGTACTTAGAAGCACTCTGCTGTCAGGAGAAAAACAAATAGATAAAAATACTGGGATTCTAAGTAACAAGTGGGGTAAAATTCAGATTGATTTCTCTCCCCCTCTGCCCAAAAGGTGCTGAGGTCCTTCAAATTATTTGGTTCCTGGGCAAATCTAAATCCTTAAGATCTGTACTGAATATCATGTTATCATCAAGCATGCAAGTTATTAAACTGCTAGTTTTGTTTCACAACTTAAGAAAAAGCAGAAGTTCCTTCAAAGTAGTTCTACAGACATGCAACTTTGGACAGTGTCCAAAAAACCTCATCCATTATTGCTCCAGATATATATTCCACTAGTTACAGAAGTAGTGTCCATGACTAGCAGGTATTTACATAAAAAACTTTGTTGTCTTGGTGTATGCTGAGCTGTATGGAGAATGCACATCACCTAGAACAGTGGAAAAAACCACAGGTCTCTCAACAGGAGGTCAGACTCCTGTAATTTAACAGGAAGCTATCCCTAGTCCAATTACCTGCCAAAATGCATTATGTTCTCCTAACAGCCTTAAAAAAATTTTGTTCTTCCTTTAGCCCATTGAATTCATGTAAGGAATCAATCTGAAGCTAGCTGTGATTCACCCTCTCTCTGCTTCTATTGGAAGAGCTTTTTATTTCACCAACCCTTTTCAAATTAAGCTGACTAGCTGTTTTCATCTAAGTGTCCTAAATATAACCAAAGCCAGACAGAGAGATCTTTGTCACTCACATGAGAAATCTGAAAGAGGGTTGTAAACTGCAGTGTGTCTGAACTGGCCCATATAAAAATGTAACCAAGTAAAATAAATGTAAAGCTAAATACTCTTTTATGCATAGCAAGGCAGGATTTTACAAGCAGAAGATCCAGAACAGGCATTTGCTTTGCAGCACCAGCAGCTGATCTGGTGCTCTTTGGGAAAGTAGTGGATGCCTCACATACAGTTTATCCAAACACGGCACTTCTGTTCTCTTTCAGTGGACACTGGAAGTCACAAATGCACTACAACATAGCACCGACTCAGCTGACCTCGTTAGGACAGGCTTAAGTTTAGCTATAGACTGGGTTTGTAAAATGTATTTCAAACTGATGAAGATAAGACTGGGTCTTCATTTTCTGCCTATTTACAATCATGTCTCAATTCATATGTCCGGAAGAAAATTACCTTGCTATTTTATTGTTCAACTATGAAGTTCATACTCTTACTTATGTAACAACAGATCATAATCTTTGCACTTAAGCAATTTATATTTAAGAATTAATTATCTATTCCAGGTATTCAACAGCCAAACACAATGCTGCAGAAATATTATACTGCAATAACAAAGCCTCTACATAAGATATGAAATGCAATGGAAGCTATAAAAAGCTATGAAATACAACCCCCACCTTTAAAGATATTTGCCAAACACCAAACCGCAACACTTGCAGGACAGGAACACATTTTATGGACAAGTAAAAGGAAAGTCACAGATACTAACATTAGAAACAGCACTGAGAACAGACTCCCACCTTCTTGTTCTTAACACCTTCAATTTCCACTGACACCACAGAAATGTAAAAATCCACCCTCTCAAATGAAGTCAGGTCATTTTATCAGATGTTGGAATCAAGAAGCTTTTTTTCTGACAACAAGCTCTTCAGGACAGAGATAAAAAAGTACATATCCTTGTACGACAGCTTCTAGCTACTATCAGACAGCAAAGCTAACTCTGAAGGACCTTGAAACTGGAGAAAAATTTTGGGAGACACTTGGAGTTACATCTGAGTAAGCTTGGCTTGAGATGGATGGAAACGTTACAGAGGAATGATAATGCTAAGAGTCAACATTGAAACAAAAGCACACCAGCACAGATAGTGATGTTCAATTAAAATCCTAACACCAGACTTGCAGCTTCTCTTTAATTAAAAAAAAATTCCTATGCTTGAGAGTTTACACCATTAGCTTTATTAGGGACTATAAATGTTACATCTCAAGTTCACTACAACAATGGTACACGGACACCTAGTTACCTTTAGTAGTGAGTACGGCAGCATGACCTCCAGCTCCGCTATCCGGTGAGCGGGATCTTCGCTGTCCCCATGAATTTCTAAGTCCTCCTCTGGTATCGTGTCCCAGTGCCCTCGGTGGGCTGCCATCATATGCACCAGTTCATACTGCTCAGGCAGCGCTAGGCTAATCCGTGTTTGTGTCCCATGTGTGAAACGGATCCGTCGCCTCTTGCAATTCTCCTCATTGCTGATTTTGGTGGTAGGGAGCAGCTTCTCACCCAGCAGTGTGTTGAGTAACTGGCATTTGGCATTACAGTTCTGGCCAAGAATCAGAAGGCAAGGGTGCCAGCTCACAGTCCGCTGGAGATGCTCTTCCTCATGGCGAGGGAAGGAAATGAAATTCTGCCCTAAAATTGAGGGCAGACTGAATTAGAACAGGTTGGCTGAACAATAAGTCTCGTATCTCTAAGTCAGCTGAACGCAAAAGTTCAGACATTGCTGCCCCACAGCCCACCAAGAAACCCACATAGCACCAAGAATTTGCTTGCGTATCCCGAAACTAGTGTCAGCAATTCAGCATTTCTACTGCACCAACACAGAGGTCCACAGTAGGTTGATTCTCACAAAGCTGTTGAGACAATTTGTTACTGTTCCCCCCACCTATTTCACTGGAAAGTATTTACACAGAGCTCTCTTCAGCAGGTTAGTGGAAGATGAATGGTAGGGCCTAAAAGTCAAGAGGAAACAGTTGTCAAGGTTGAAACAACCAAAGGGCTAATTTTGCCTTGGGTTGGAACAGTGTTTCGCCTTGCTTCAGAGTTCAAGGAGGCCCAATGGGTCACTAAGGCTAACTCTTCCCAAGTTTTGATGGCTTGGCTGTACAGAACGTTCTTGTCACATACCAGCAATAAATTCAATCAACTATGAATCAATGACAGTTCCACCCACACGCTTAATGTCAAATACTTTGCATCTACCAAATCCCAAGGGTATTACTGCACAAGCTTGTTGACCAAAGTCTAGGATTGTTGACATTAAAACAGCAAAACCTCCTTCCTAGCCTAAAGGAAAGGCATTCTTGCAAAATTGCTTCTCTACATGAAGCAGATGACAAGACCAAGTTTGCTGAGACATGGTAGCAGAACTAATAGCATCTGCCAGCAATTCCCTGTGAAGGAAATACAATCACAGCATCTAAAGAAACTGTCACGCTTTCACCAGCCTGAGTAGAGATGAACCCCAGGGAAGACACTCTTTGCTAGCAGCCACAAGGCTCCTAGGGCAGTCTAAAATACCATAAGAAACTGCTTCACTCCTTTGATCGCGCTAACAGTACACATCTCTCCTAACCTATACAGTTGAACTAAATAGGCACAGTTTGCCAGATATTCTTATTAATTTTAAGAACATTTAAGCTACAAAAGGCAATTACTCAACATCTGTATCTTCTTCCGAGTAGCAGGACTCCTTGTAGTCACCCTCCTTACCCATCTTCCATCTGAAGCATCAGTTGTACCATCCCACTAATCAGGCCCTTTTTGAATTCTTAGTCCATGATGCTGCAACTCCTAGCATTTGCCTTACTACATTAATTCAGTCTCGGTACTGAATTTAGCTTCTGTATTCTTTTACAAGTCCTAAATACAGCTTTTCCCACGCTCAGTCATCAAAGCTGAAGTCTAAGCAGCTTTGCACTACCTTAGGCATAGCAACAGAATAATTCTGGTGGTACAAAAAGATGGATACAAACAAATTCCCCATCTGCTGCACTTCAGCACAATCCCCACGAGTACAAAACAGCTAGTGTTCCACCACAGCCAGAGAGCTAGCCCATGTTCCCAGATCTGAAGGCAGATGGCACCCAAGAACGAAATGGCAAATGGAGACACCCGTCTCCAAAAGAACTGCCAAATCTGAAAGCTATAAACCAGTACGATTGCCCTGATATCAGGCAAACTGATAAGAACAACAGTTTAAAGATAGACTTAAATACAATACAGCAGAGAAGCACCAGCAGGCATTTTGTAGGGGAAGGTCCTGTTTCACCAGGGCTATTAAAATTCTCATAATGAGTCATGTTCTGGCATGCAGAATTGTTTCAGCATCTCAAGCCCCAAGAAAACAAGATACTCTCATATACCAAGATATTCCTCAACACTACCAACCAAATTAAAGATAACGTTCAACAGCTATTCTAGCCCTCATTCTGATAGCGTTCCATTCTTCTATTTTAATTAAAATCATTCAAATCAGGAGCAACACTATGTGTAATTGGTTGCATCTTAGACCCAGTTTAAGGCTTCTTTAACATCTTGCCTAAGATTTACCATTCCTTCAAATCTGCAGTCTGGAAATAGGACTGCTGGAGGAGTCCTCTCCATCAGAGGAGTCCTTCCATCCCACACTACAGCAAGGGGAAACCCTCTCTGTGCCTCAGCAAGCCCCTCTCCTGTGTCTCTGCCCCACACAGCCCCAAATGCTGACCCCCATAAACCAATAGTTTGGAAAAGGTTGAGGGAGACATCGCTTCTTGAAGCATGACTCTTCATAACTGTTTCTTAAACAAGCCTTTCAAGATCCACAACCATAGCAGAGTGGCCACATCAAGTGACTAAGGGCAGAATCTGGCTAGCAGCTCACAAAAGATAAAAATCAGCAAAATCCCACAAATAGCACATTTAAGCCTTCATCTACAAGATAAAGAATTTCTTTGATCTGGTTACAGCTATTGAAACTTCAACTGGAATTCAGGCGCGCTCTTCAGCTACCGAGCATGAAAAAAGCAATTCAGAAGGCATTGTACAGGCCATGAAGCCTTCTCGGCACAGGCTTTTGAAAAGAAAAGAAGAGGCAGATTGCACCCTCTCCTCATTCTGGGCAGCCTCTGTATTTATGGGTACTTAATGCCAGCACAAAATGACTGAAATACAGCAGCTTAGCTGAAACCATCGAAGCACAGATAGATATATAAATACTACATCTTTGAAACACCTTCCATCTTTTCGTGCACACAACCTCCCTGTGGATCAGCGTTTATTCAACAAGTTTATTACAAGCGGTATCAGTAACGAAGCCGTTACATTTAACATTATGTCACGCCATGATATTCCAAGTATGTGAAGCACAAACCTGGAAGCAGCACCAAAAGCAAGATTCAGCCGTATCGCAACTAACCCACTGCACCATCAAGGCACCCAAGTCATGGCAGTGGTTTCAACTCTGCATGAATCTATCACTGATAACTATCTTACAGTAACCTCAAGGTCTCAAACCTGAAGCCGGTTACACAGCAATGGAGCTATTGCTCATATTCTGCATTGCAGAAAGTATGTTGCTATTTCTGCACATCAGAATAAGACACAGGGTAAAAACACTCATTCAGTACTTAATAGGCGATACCACTAACCCAAACATCAAGAATTCAAGTTGGGAGCAACATGACCTCCTGTGGTACATAACAAAAAGCAGATTTAGAATTTGCTTACTGAAGACATGTAGTGATATTCCCACATCTATGTGAGCAGCCCCTGTTTGTGACAGGACTTTTGCCAATATTTTAGCTGGTGCTACATACTGTATCCAAATACTGCATCATTTGGAGACATGTGATAAACACTTCAAAAAGACGGCTGCGGGGGGAGTCCTTAAGCGCGTGCATCCTATTAAGCTCCTTTTGATGAAAGGAGGCCTGTCCAAGAACAAGGACATCTCTCACCAAGACTCATCTCAAAATTCAGTCAAACACTTGGAAGAAGAATCTTAGGTTGAATTTATGGAATCTACAGAAGCCCTAAGCATTTACTCATCCCCTCTTCAAGGACGGCCAACTACACAGCCAGTCTCACTTGTCTTTCTATTCTATTTTCAATAATACACGCAGACAACAGTGCCTAAATAAGGCCAGACCCTCAAACTTCTTATTGCAAATACTGATACCTTTCATAGAAATCCTTACATTCCTGTGGTGCTGGTGATGTCTTACAGCATGCTTTGACCACTACAAGACATATGATTAACGCACTCAGTTTTAGTTCCACCCCACCACACATCTATCGGCACAGTGGTGTTAATTCCAGCAGAACACATGCGACTAATCAATATACCAACATAAGCAGTTCCTACAGGAGCAGCTGTTACGATGTTAGCAGCTCCCAAAGTCTGCAGAACCAAGCTCCAGCTTCTGCTTAACTTGAAGCTTGTTAGCAAGAGCCTCCTCCCATCTATTTCAGGAGTTATTTCACAAGTACCCTCCTGACCACCTCTCCACACATTATCTAGTCTTAAAAGCCATCTTCTTATGTTGACACGCCTAACAGCACAATAGGAGTCCTAACCTTTTGAGGATCACAGCAATATAGGCAGAGCGGTCACATTTTAACCAGGACATATACTCTCAGTCAATATAGCATCAGGATGAAAACTCTTCCAAACCCTCTGGTTAATACACTCACCCCCGACGAAGTACATTTATGTATGGAGTCATTAGGCTACCAAGCCTAGGGCTTTCTCCCCAGCACATACTCATTAAGATAACATCACAGCTGCTGATGAAAACTCTGGAGAGGCTGTGGATATCTGTACAAGAGGTACAGCTCAGTTTACAGGAATTTCTGAAACAAGGCAAAAGATATATCAAAAAATCTCAGGTTCCTAGGTCAAAGAATTCAAATTATTTCAAGTACTGAATGAAGAAAACAACTACAATTAGTAGAAAACAGGGTTGCTGGTTTTTTCTCTTAGTATCTTTACATATTTTAGTAAAATCTGCTACTGAGTCCCTAATTAAGATTTCCTTTTTACAGAAAGTCAGTACAAAACACACTAGCTAACAGCACCAAGAATAAAAAGTTGTCAGACCTGTGCAGGCTACAGCTACAGGACTGTCGTAGTACTTTAACAAATCATTCTTAAAAGCCTATTCATGGCAAAGTAGACCTAGAGAACAGACAATATTTTGTTGAATGCTTCAGAAATGCAGACAGCGCAAACAGGACTTTCTCCCTCCCGTCATAAACAGTAGCTGGAAGGCAATTATTTTTCCTTAAATTTATTTTACTTCTCTTGCTATAAGGACCAAGTCCTGGTATTAAGGACACAGAGGGAACATTTGGTCAGTAACAATCCTTTATTGACAAATATTGCCTGTCATCCTCCTAAACAGAGGAGGGTGGGATGTAAAAGCAAGTACACATTTGCCCTTCAAGTACCCAACCCTGACTGACCCAGCTTACCTGAAAGGTCAGTGGCTACTGCTCAGTTTAGCAGATACTTAGGTCTGGTTTTGGACAGAGTAACCCAGGCCATGTTTTAGGTTGCTTGAGCTGCGCTGATTCGAAGGGCAGTCACCTTTCTATGTTGTTACACTAGCTTCGCAGGTGCCTCAAAACAAACTTCTTCACATTTGTTTTGTTTCCAAGACATCCAAATTTACTTTCACAGTTTATTTTTCCACTTCAACCATAGGCAGTAAGTGTCCTGTCCCTTTCACAAAACATTAGCATTCACACCTCAGCTCACTGCAGAGCACTGCAAAAAGTCTGCAGAGCTGTTCAGTCAAAATTACTCTCACTTCGACACCACTTGGCAGGGCGGGGCAGGGCAGATTCTAGGGAAAAGCGGTTCTGAAGTCAGTGAGAACGGTGCTTCTTAAACCCTCTGACACTTAAAATAATCTCCCCATGTTACACAGGGGAAAAAAAGCTTTATTACCAGCCACTAAGTTTCAGAGAGTGCTGGAAATGTACAATACAACTAAAATTTTACAGAAACAAGAAGCTCTGTCCAAAGGTGATTATTCAGGCACAAAGATAATAAGCAATACCATGACTCTCAGTTTCAGACAAAGGCTTGTGTCTTCCCATACCTTAAAAAATAATAATCATTGTTTCAGTTACTTTGCAGTTGACTCACTTAAGAAAATTGCCAGCCTCCATTATTTTACCAAGTCCTGCTCTTCATCCTCTCCCTTCCTTTTTCCGCACTTCCCTCAAGACTGCCACCATGACTTCCCACCTTCTAACATGGAGTAGGTTTATTAACTTGATCTGTGCCCCACCTGGAACATCTCACCACTTCGCCAGTTTGAAAACTGCCAATTTATTTTTAAGAACAGTATATGTTGTACAGCCTCTGCAGTCTGAAATCCTGAACCAAGAGTCTACACTGTTATTACTGTTTGCATGAATAAGCTCTAAAGCAGTCAGCCTTTCCCTGAAGCCCTGATACTTAAGGGCCAGTTGGTAACACATTCAACAGTAAAGTCAAACTGGGTCAAGGTAAGTATTTGGGAAAAAAAGGTTATAAGTGCTCTGTATTAGACACAACAGGCAGGATATTTGGTGAAATCTGTATCCTACATCAGGAATATTTAATTAATGATGCATCCAAATCTACAAAGCCCTATAAGCAGACTTTCAAAGATGCAATTGCTATTTGACTAGCAATGTTTTACAATAAGTAACCAGACAGAAGAGCAAGTCCAGTGGAGTGCTACCGTTCAAACAGCACTGAGACCCACAAAAAAATGAGTGAAACCAACTAGCTCCTACTTCTTGGAAGTCACAGAAAGATGTAAACAAACATTTTTATGAAACTATTCACTTCTATTCCAACAGATTACATGGATGTGGTGGGTTGACCTTGGCTGGACACCAGGTGCCCACCAAGCTGCTCTATCACTCCCCTCCTCAGCAGACCGGGGCAGGGAGAAATAAGATGGGGGGAAAAAACAAAACAAAACAAAACAAAAAAACCAACCAACTTGTGGGTCAAGATAAAGACTGTTTAATAAAGCGAAAGCAAAGGCCACACGCAGAAGCAAAGGAAAACAAAAGATTTTTTCTCTACTTCCCATCAGCAGGCCATGCCCAGCCACTTCTCAAGAAGCAGGGAGTCAGTACATGTAGTGGTTGCTCCAGAAGACAAATGTCATAATAACGAATCCTGCCTGCCCCCACCTCCCCCCTGCTTCTCTTGGCTTTTACTGCTGAGCAGACATCATATAGTATGGAATATCGCTTCAGTCAGTTTGGGTGAGCTGTCCTGGGCTGTGTCCCCTCCCAAGATCTTGCCCAGCCTCAGCCTACTAGTGAGAGGGGAGTGCTGGAGAGACAGCCTTGATGCTGTGCGAGCCCTGCTCAGCAGTAGCCAAAACACTGGTGTGTTATCAACACCTTTCTAGCTACCAATACAGAGCACAGCACTAGGAGGGCTGCTATGGGGAAAATTAACTCCCTCTCAGCCAGGCCCAATACAGTGGAACACTACTTTTTTTTACACTGACTGACACAAGAGCTCAACAACACTTCAGCTTGCAAATCAGAATTGTAAGCGTAAGACAAGCAAGGACAAGTACCTTGGACAAGTAGCCAGAGATGACTCAAGAGCCATTTGGAAATGAATAAAGAAGATCTTTATAAATATTTAACATCACGCTAAACTCTTCTCACAAGACAGTCTTGTGGAAAGACGAAGTCCCACACATGGCAGGAGGGCTCCCACCAGCAGCAATGTTTGTCAACACTGACAGATGAGGACAAAGCTGATGAATGAAGCCCAACACTATTCCCGCAGAGCTCCACGACAAACACACCGTGAGGCACGCCGACCCCACAAGCCACAGCTGCAGCGTCTTCCTACCCCCCCCCCCCGCCCCCCCC
>JAVJGG010000053.1:2977481-3010607 GCA_035590195.1 Aviceda cuculoides | reverse complement strand
GCGGCGGCGGCGGCGGCCCCGGAGGCGGGAGCTGTCCCGCCGCCGCGCAGCAAGCCCCCCGACCTGAAGGTGAGCCGCGGCGGCACCGGCCGGCGCGTACCGGTGGGACGAGCATCCCGGTGTGGTCACCGGAGGGGTGAGGACCCCCTTAGGGTCAACAGCGGGGTTACCAACCGGGCGAGCACCCTACGGCGTTACCGTTGGGGTTACCGGTGCGGGTGAGCAGCCAGTGGGGCTACCGGCAGGATGTACGCCTCGGTGGGGTACCACCATCCCCGCACCCTGGTCCCGGCTCTGCTACAGGTGTGACCTTGTGTGACAGGGATGGCCCCTGGATGAGGATGCTCCTGGGATGGGGATGCTCCTGGGATGGGGATGGTCCCGGGATGGGGATGGTCCCAGGCTGGGGATGGTCCCGGGGTGGGGATGCTCCTGCGATGAAGATGCTCCTGCGACGAGGATGTTCCTGGGATGGGAATGCTCCTAGGATGGGGATGCTCCTGGGATGAAGAGGTCCCAAGTTGGGATGCTTCCGGATTAGGGAGGCTGCTGCACTGGGGATGCCCCCAGGGGAGGGTCTGCCCCTGGGGTGCGGGTGCCCCCACAGTGGGCCACCTCCCAGGGTCGAGATGCCTCGTGGGAGGCTTGCACAAGCACGCACGGGGCTGGGCACCGCCGAGGCCGTGGCCCTGCTGCAGCCTGGCCACCAAGAGCAGCGATAATAATAGGACGGCGCTGGGAGAGGTGGGAGGAACCTGGTGACACCACGCGCCCTTGGCAAAAGGGGTTACGGGCACGAGGGTCACACCCCGGGGCAGGTCTGGAGTGGGATTCCATCACCCAAGCAGACTTTTTTTGGGGGTAACAGGGCTCTCCCCCTGCAGAGGGGCTGAGCAGACCCCGGTAAATAATGGCCGGAGTCACCCCAGCGCTGAGCGTGGGGGAGATGCGCGGGGAACCGCCAGCCGCACTGATAGGATTAGTGCTGCGGCAGCCGGGAAGTGACGGTGTATAAATGGCCCCGAGGCTGCTCCTCCTGTGCCTTCGGGCTGTGTCCGGTTAATGAGGAAAACAAGTTGCCGCGGCACTGCAGCGCTGCGGGAGGGAAGGGAGCCGGTCTCCGGTGGCAGGGTGCAGGCAGGGATGCGGGTAGGCAGGACGAGCTGGTCCCGGGTGAAATTGGGCAGAAATTTCCCGTGGGTTTGAAAGCGGAGCAGCTCTGACCCCTGGCCGTTCAACAGGGTCCCGCTGGCGTGGATGCGGTGGGGTTTTATGTTGCAGAGATTAATTCCCTGCTTGTAACTTTGGTGTCTTCAGGCGCTGCAGAGCGTTGCGGCCGTGGGCAGAGTGCGCTCGTGGTAGCACTGTCAAAGGTGATGTGGCAGTCGTGCCGTGGTGGTACGGAGGTGCTGCTTCCACTCTTTGGTTTCAAAAAGACCTGGACTGTAGTGGAAAATGTCCCTGGTGACCAGGAGCAGCCAGGACAGAGACCTTTGCTGGGGAGCACCCCAGCCTGTCGCTTGGCCTAGGTCTCACCAGCACGGTCAAGGTCACGCGGGAGCTGGGAAGCACAGCCAGGACTGCCAGGCTGCTGCCGTGCCTGCATGCATTCCTTCCAGAAAGGCAGCCAGGAAGTAAAAACCCCCATTCCCATAGGAGAACTCAGCTGCTTTAAGCACAAGAAGCCCCGTGGCTGCAGGACGCACCTTGCTGTGACTCGCAGTGCTTTTTCCTCGAGGTCCGAGCAGCAGCTCCTGCTCCTGAGGCTGTTTTGGCTTTGCCGATGTGATGTACTGCTGCTGCCCTAAAAACAGCTGGAGGGGCGAGCCCCGTGCCAGGGGAAGGCACATCCATGGGGATGGCTTGGCCAAGGTGGTATTTCTCATCCTCATCATTCCCCAGCCTCTCTCCATCCCACCCGGGGCCCTTTTCGCCTGCACAGTGAGTCAGAAAGGGGTGGGAGCGTGGGGCAAGAGGAGCCGCAGCTGACGGTGGGGATGGCCACCAGGCCAAGCGTTCCTCGGTCGGCACACCCAGCCCTGAGCTGGAGCTCAGTCTGGTCTGCAGCCCGGTCCAGCTCACAGCCACAGCAGTGGCCAAACACTCATTGATTTTATTGATGTGAGTGTGATACCCTAATGCAGGTTTGCTTCGCGATGCTCACCTTTAACGCATTTGTAGCTCAGCAATTAATTGCCCGCATGGAGTGAATCCTCAAACTTGCTTTGCCAGGCAGAACGCATGAAAAACTGCGTCTCGGTGCTGCCCACAAGTTCCGCAGCAGAACTGGGCGCTCTGCCTGGCCCCGCCACAGACACCACCGATCCAGCCACTTCGTCTCCTGTTGCTACCATTAGTGGCATAATTAATATAATCTTAAATTCTTCCTGCCCCAAACCCTCTCTGGCACTGCACTGCATTCCCCATGGTGGGGTAGGTTCAACCAAGCTGGTCTTGGCCCCTCTTTCTGTCCCCAGGCTGGCATGGTGCCACACACCAAGACCCGCACGTTCATCTCCCCGTGGACAGTGAACAAGCTTCAGATGTAAACTTTTGTTTGCTGCCAGCCGAAGATGGATTTGAGTTGGCAACCTGGAAACAACAGGCTGCCTTGTGTCATCTCCATCCCCTAACCCCAGCAGATCTGCAGCAGCTCTCCATTCCCCGGCCCTGACTCCAGGTCCTTTGCCGAGAGCGAGGGCTCCATTAGGGGAAAAGAGAAAAAAAAAAAAAAAAGTTCTGGCAAGGAGCAAAGCAGATGCATGACACATAGTTCTGCTCAAAAATATGTTGGGTGGCAGGGATTTCTGTGCTCTGCAGCAGAGTGACTGGATCCATACAAAACACTGCAGAAGGAGACATCCAGCCTCTCGCGGCTGCTGGGGTGTCCGGGGCACCCCACCACCAAGGCATTCACCGCTTGGTCCCACTCCCACTTTCCCTGAGCATCTCAGAGCTGAGTGTTCTCCCTGGGTCTCTCTCTCTCTTTCCATGTTCCCAAATGGGCCGATCTGGCCAAGGGCTGAAAGTTGAAGCCTGACAATTTCCATCTCCAGTTTCACGGTCTTGGTCTTCGTGGCTCCCACCTTTCTCTCCTTTGAACCTGAAAGCCAAGATCAGCAGGAATCCAGAGGCACTGGCCTAAGCTCTTCCCTCTTTCCAGGGCCTGATCCAAACCCCACATCCATGGACAAAAAGCTTCCCCTGGGCTTCCTGGAGGTGGGGAGCCTCTCCTGGGGAGGAGGGAGATGAAGGACAAGGGGACGTCCCACCACGGGACCTTCAGTCCCCAGCACAGGTCCTACCCTGAGCAGTGGGGTTGGAACAGGGGTGGCTGGAGGGGACAGGGGTGAAGCATTAACCTCCCGTAGCAGGTCAAACCCACTCAGCTAGTTTAATTTTTTCAAAGGTCCCTCGCTACGAGGGGATGGGTCTGGGGGTGGAGAACCCCTGGTGCGGCTCAGAGGCCCCCTCATGGCAGTGCCCGTGCAGGCTGCTCTCCCTGCAGGAGGATGCGGAGGACGACTCCTCTCCATAAAGGTCGCCAGCCCCTATTCTAAACCCTCAGGTACATTTATATTTAATCCCTCGCACGAACAATTTTCCAGGCATATTTTGGTCTTGAAAGGACACCGCCAAGGTGAGCCGGCTCCCCTGCGGTTAGCGGGATGGAGCTGTCGTCAAGCAGCTCGAGCAGGAGCAGCACGGTCCCTGGAGCGGCTGCATCCATCATCTCCCCGGGGCATCCCTCATCAAAAGCTCTCGGGCTGCTGGCAGGGACCCCGGCGGGTCCCTACTCTCACTGCTGTGCGGAGCTGCACGCCGGGACCCCCCAGCCCCCCAGGGAGAGGAGAGCATCCTCCCGGGCAGGGTGTAGCCAGGAGGACAGCGTATTTCCCCAGGGTTTGTGCCAGGCACGGTGGAGGGGCGAGAGCCGAGGCCGGGGTGTGCTGCCCTCCCGGGAGCTGTGGGATGCTTCCCAGCAGACACACGCTCATGTTGGTGTGGGCTGCTCGGCTGAGGCCAAGCGCTCCCGTGCCCGACTGCCTACGGTCCCAGTCCCCCCCCAGGGTCCCCATCCTTGCTTCCCACTGAATTGCAGCGCTCGGCATCCCCGCAGTCAGTTCAGGAGAGGCAGAGGTGACAGCCCTGGAAGAAGCGGTCGTGGGCTGCCACTCGCTGTCTTATTCCCCCCGGCAGCACATCTGGCTCCTCTCAGCACCGGCGGCAGAGATCTTGCCCTGCAAATGCCACCCACCGGCGTCGGGAGCTCGCGGGGGTCCGCAGCCCCCCCAGCTGGAGCTACACCTGGGCAGTCGGCACCAGCCCCGCAGATGTTATTCCGGAGAGAGTTTAAGGAGCTGCGTGTCACTATAGCGTTTTGGTAGTGCATTAAACAACATGACTAACGTTTGTCACATGTTTGTTCTCTCATCCTGTCCCCGGGAGGAGAAGCGTGTGTGGGGGTGTGCTTTATTTTCCATTTTAGAACATCTATACTTTTTCCTTGGCGTTTGTGGCAGCAGGAGGAGCGGCAGAACGGGGGCTCGGGATGCTGGTGTGAGATAAGGCTGCGAGGGGCAACTGGGCTGGCTGCCACCCTGGGGGGACGACTCTGCCCCCAGCCCCCAGCCTGGCTGCTGGCGATGGGGTGCTGGGTGGTGGTAGGACCCCCTTGCTGGGGACCCGTGGGAGGATCAGCCGGAGAAAGCAGCAGGAGGACTAGAAACCCTGTGCGGGGGTGAGCAGAACCTCCCGGGGTCCTGCGGCTGTTTGCGGGGCTGCGAGCTGCTCGGTGGCGTGGCCTTCTCTGTCTCTGCCCGCTGCGGGAATGGCTGCCCCCGTGCCTTAAAACACGGAGTGCTGTGGGATGGGATGGGACGGGACGGGACGGGAAGGGACGGGATGGGATGGGATGGGATGGGACGGGATATGATGGGACAGTCTTCCACTGTGTCTATTCAATGCCTCCAAAGGGCTGCAGAGTCTTGGCTGGAGCCTCTGAGCAGGCCAGGGATATAAATAAATAATTAATAATAATAATAATAATAATTGAGCAGGATTTCGCAGCATGCGGCTGTGCTATAAAGTCATGGCAACAAGATCCCCTCCTTATACGTCTGAAAGCCGAGTAAGAGGTTTGGATGTCGGGGCAGAGCTGGAAAACCGTGTAGTGAGAAACGGGGAGGTTTGAGGCTGCGTGGCCATTTGGCAGCGGCAGGAATGCCAGCCCTGGAGAGCCCGGCACGGCCGAGCAGGAGGGGGGAACGCGCATCCCTGCCGCAGCGGGCAAGGGCAGCACCTGGCTCTCCCATGGGGCATTGCCTAAAAGCAGCGTCCCCGTCAAAACAGTCATCCAAGTCACTGTTTTCCTGCGAGATACGTTGGTTTGGGTTAAAATGGCTTTTTTCAGCTCTTGGCCAGGCGTGGCTTGTCCCCGTGGTGTCCCAGCAAGGCTGGGACTCTGCTCTCGGTGCAGGCAGGGCAGTGGGATGGGTACAAGGGGGGGTCGTGCAGCCCCCTCCTGGCTTCTCATATTTTAGCCATTAGTTTCCATCAGTGGATAAACACGTAAGAAGGAGGCAGAGAGTGCGACCGTGGTCAGCCCAGAGCTGTGCTCAGCCAAACCGTGTGCCGAACTGGTCCACTTACGGGGGACGTGAAGCAGGAGTCGCTCCTTTGAAGTCCACAGAAACAAGTCCCCGCTGCCAAGCAGGAGACACTGGCTGCATTAATGAAAGAGACAAAAGAAATAAAGATATTTTTGTATTAATCTTAGTGTTTTACAGCCGTCTATACTGAGAAATTAATCTCCGTATCCATTGCATCAGTTATTAAGCAATGGCTGTTCCAGAGTAGCCCGTGCAGACGCTCTGTTCTGAGCCACGAGTGGTTTCGTGCCAGAAAATGCCTCTGCTTTGGAAGTGCAGTAATATCCCGGAGCAACATAAGAAAACAGAGTTTTTATATCAACAAATTCTCTGCAATAGGCATTGCAGAATGGCTTGTTCACGGTGACCACTCCTGACAGCTCTCTAATGTAGGCAAGCCTTTCTCTTGACAAGCTGTCAATCTGGTGGGGTTCAAGCCTGGAACAGCAGGGCTGGGATTCCTCTTTTTGCTTCCCTCCCCCTTTTTCCCATGCAGATTCCTTACTGTCCCGCTGGGAGCCCTACCTGCAGAGCCCAGGAAAGGTTCTTTCAGGAAAACTTGGAAAGGGCCTGGGGAGAGTTTCTTTTAAAAGGTGAATTTCTATCAGATTGAGCTGTTGGGCCAAGAAGCCCCTGAGGGCAGCTGGCTTCCACCTTCACGCTGGTGCTGGAAAAACATCCTCTCCTTTATTGCCAGCTTCGCTTTTATTTTGTTTTCATTATCCTCAAGGGAGGGAGGTTGGTCGTTTCTTTTCACTTGGACCTTCTAAAGGGCTAACTGTGCATCTGAGGGTATGCCATGCCCTTGATGGTAGAAATCTGTGGGTTTATAGTTATTACCTATCTAATGCTGTCTCTGTTTCCATAGAGACTCTATGAATAGAATAAAATTTAAATCACTATTTCCTGAAGTAGCAATTTGGCACTGTAGATTTATTATATATTTCCTAGGAAAAACCAAAAGGATAGAAATTTTCATTATGAATGGATAACAGAAGGATTAAAGGCTTTGCCTGTAGTGTTTAGTGACACAGGATCTAATTGCTGATTCCTTGTCAATATTACAGGTGTGATGAGAATTAGGCCCTTGTGGAGTTAGACCTTGTGGCTTTAATGTCTGGGATTTTGGGGAGTCGTCCTTTCTGTACGGCCATGAAATCCTCCACAGTCTGCAGCTCCAGGAGGTCGTGTCTCAGACATCACTGCTTTTCTAAAAGCTGGGGCTTTTGCCAAGTGTCCGCTGGGGCTATAAGTAGCTCCCAGTTCTGTGCCTGCTTCAACGCTGGTTTTCAAGCATGAGTTAATGGCAGCACCGCAATACGGGAACCAGCATCCCTGGGGAGAATCCCAGTCATGGTAAATCAGTGGTGAAATGCCCCTGAACGTCAGCAGGGTCAGGACTGGCGTCCTCAAAGGTAGGGTGCTCAGCTTAACTCCAAAATCAAGACAGAGGGCAACAGGGCAGACTGGTGCCTCGTGATCTGCTGGGGTCCTGGTAGCTGAGGCTGCTTCGGGAGGCAAGAGGATCTTTCCACGTCCCAAGGTCGTTTACTGGCCGCCTGGGAGCTGTGATGGACCAGGGATCGGCTGAGCCCCTTGCAGATGCTGGGAGCTGCTGCCCACGCCGCTGCCCCTGTTCAGCCTCACACAGGGGACTGCGGAGGGCACCCAGCCAAAATCTCTCATGGATGCAAATCTGGGCGTTCCAGTGACTGTGGGGAAACCGCTCCAGGCTGACCCGGCTGTAATCAAGAGCATGATCTGTTCCACCATCCATATTGCATGACTTCGCCGTGGCTAGCGTCCACCCCGATTCCCAGGAGCCGTCACGAGAAAAGCCGTGTGCTCTGTGGGAACATGAGTCTCAGCCCCCTGGGAGAGGAAGACCCGGGGGTACCCGGGGGAGCAGCGTGCCCCCATGTCCTGCTGGAAACCAGTTGCTGCCCAGCAGGGACTGGATTTGATGGCACTGGGCCACGAGCTGCAGTTTCACCCTCATAAGCGAGGCCAGCCTGGTCCGTGCTGCTCTCAGAGGCCATGGAAAATCCCCCAGGAAAAAGCCCTCCCCGGTCCTTCCCGGAGCACATTTCGGAGAGCAGGTGGCTCTTGGCAGTGCGTCGGTGGCCGAGGCTTCAGGTCTGGGAGTAACCCTGGCTTTTCTAGCGAGGGAAAAGGCTGCTCCATCCTCGCTGCCTGCAGGGTCGGGGTCTCTGGGCAGCCCGTGGTGTTGGCTGCAGCAGGCCCTCTCCTCCCTCCGTTGCTCTGAAGGGTCTTTCTGCTCCTCTTGCTACTTTTAGGAGTAGCCAGCGCTCATCAGAGACCGACCTCCGGCATGGGGAATGCTGCTGGAGCTGCATACCTGAGCCGTCCCGAGCCACCCTGCTCGGCCCTGCATGCCATCAAATGTTTAATGCTTTTCCACGGGTATAAAGCGCGGTGCTGGCAGCAGGGCTTGTTCCCTTTTGCAGATCCCTTTGGGCTGCTGTGGGGTCCCCAGAGCACTCCAGCAGCTCTTGAAGCCCTCGAGCTTCGCGGTTTGGTTCGCTGCTAGCGTGGGCACTGTCCATCAGAGCTGTGTGTGCTGAACTGGGGCGATGCCATCCCTTCCCGAGAGTAACAGGGGTTGTTTTCTCTCCCCTCCTGCAGAAAATCCAGCAGCTGTCCGAAGGTTCCATGTTTGGCCATGGCCTGAAGCACCTTTTTCACAGCCGCCGGCGGTCGCGAGAGCGGGAGCACCAGAACTCGCAGGACTCGCTGCCGCCGCACTACGGCATGTCCGACCACGACTCCCCCGACGAGAAGGAGCGATCCCCGGAGATGCACCGCGTCTCCTACGCCATGTCCCTGCACGACCTCCCGGCGCGTCCCACCGCCTTCAACCGGGTGCTGCAGCAGATCCGCTCTCGCCCCTCCATCAAGCGCGGCACCAGCCTGCACAGCGGCAGCCGGCGGGCCAAAAGCAGCTCGCTGGAGCCCCAGAAAGGCAGCCCCCACCTCGTCCGCAAGGCCCCCCAGGACAGCAGCCTCACCGCCATCCTGCACCAGCACCAGGGCCGCCCCAGGTCCTCCTCCACCACGGACACTGCCATCCTTCTGGCCGAGAGCGGGGCCGTCTACCTGCTCACCGAGGACACCGAGTGCCTGGCCGATAAGGTAGACCTGCACCGTGGGGACATCCCTGGGTGGCCGCGGGGCACGAGCCCACGCCGGGGGGGTCGGCACAGGACTGGGTACGGAGCACCCCGAAACGCTGTCGGGAGGAGACCGCCCTTGGGGCAGCACTGGTGGCACTGGGGGTGCGGGACGGTGGATGGCAGCCCCTGCCCGGGAGCGAGTCGGGTCTGGAGGCTACTGGTGTTGATGCTCCTCTCGTGGGGAAAGTGAGGCAGGGACGTGCCCCGGTCCCATTCCCGGAGTGGGATTTGGGGGAGAGAGAAAGGGACCTGGCAAGAGCTCTGTGCCAGTGGAGCCGGACGCCCGGCGCGGGGTCGGAGGGGATCCCGGGTAGCCCAGAGCCGGGTGTC
The DNA here is from genome assembly GCA_035590195.1 of Aviceda cuculoides. Lineage (NCBI taxonomy): Eukaryota > Metazoa > Chordata > Aves > Accipitriformes > Accipitridae > Aviceda > Aviceda cuculoides. The sequence continues at coordinate 3,001,432 of JAVJGG010000053.1, read as the reverse complement.
TGCAAGGGTTCGGCCAGGCGGCTGCAAATTGGTCCCGTCTAAAGTGATTTTTAAAACGCTCTGTGCGGAGCTAATAGAGTGGATGGTATTTCCATCTAGCGTTTAGTCCCGTTAATTATGAAACAGCTGAGATTAGCGCAGTGGCACGGCACGCTGAGGACACGGTGCGAGCGGTGAGAGGTGCTCTGGGTGCTGGGGGGGTTCTCTGTGTCGGCTTCTCTCCTTGGTCTTTGGAGCTCGGGGGGGGTCATGCTCTAAAACCACTCTCTGCAGCCCTGAGGGCTAGATGCATCCTCTTTTTTTTTTTTTTTTTTAATTTACCGGAAAATGCCAGCAATGAATCGGCAAAACGGTAGGGTTTGGGGTGGGGAGATGGCCAGGCAGCCTCCGGCACCCCACGGGGGCTTTTGGGTGGGTGGCTGGGTGGCTTTTACAGGAATAGCTGCGTAATAGGGTGGCAGTGGCTGGGCAGAGCTGCCGGGGTGGGACAGCAGTGGGGGTGTCAGGTCCCTGCGCTCCCCCCAAGCAGTGGGACCCAGTGGGCGCGGGGGCTGGGGACGATGCTTCCCATGCGCCCTCCCCGCCAGCCGCTCCTCTCTCCTTGGCACCGAGTCTCCGAGAGGGAAATCTGACCTGGAGTCTTCTGGTGCCCTCTGAGCTAATGGAAAAAAGAATCAACCAGATACTTTTTCTTTCTGTTTTCGCTCGGCAGTTTCAGCGCCGAGCTGCAGCTGACGCTCGCAGCTTGCAGCGGGTGCCAGCGCTGCTCCCCTGGCACAGCCGTGCGGGGACGAGGCCACTGCCGGAATGTGGGAATCTGGTCCCAGAGGATAAACACATCATTGAATCAGCAGCTTTGCAAGAAACGGCTGCCCAGGTCCTCCTCTCCCCACTTTACTCTGTGCAAATCAGGGCACCCCGACCCTTCCCTGGCAGTCCCCGCTCCCCCCCGCCGGCACCCTGCACCCAGACCAAGTGCCTGAGCAGGGCCAGGAGCCATTCAAGTTGTTAATTTAAGCATCTGCAGCCAAAATTTCTTCCATCTGGCCCATGCCATGGGCCTTGTAAGGAGCCTGGACCCCGCTGAGCCCTCTGGGGTTACGGCCGAAGCTTTGAGCCGAGGCAGTTTTCACCGGGACAGAAGCACCCGGAGGGAGGCAAGAGCAGAGCGGGTCCGTGTCCGCTCCCAGAGCAGCACAGAGTGCAGAAAGGGGATGAATAATTAACTGCATATGCCACAAAGAGTAATAAGAAGAGAGGCGATACTGGGGCCTTTGTGAGGCAGTGGAAAAATAACCTATTTGGAGAAAGAAGAGCTATGTGATATTCTCATGCCGTATTATTTTTCCATAGCCCTCAGGAAACCCAGCCTCCTGCCCGCAGCAAACCGGCTCCTCTTCCGCAGGGATGGCTGGTGCTACCGTGCCCTGGGCACGGCTCCGCAGCCCCCGGCAGGCAGCTTTGCACCGGGGCTTTGGGCCAGCAGTCGCTTCACATCGCCTCTGCCTTGTCCTGCCGGGGTCAGACACCTCCTCCCCATTTCACCCCGCGTTTGGAAGCCACCACCCCAGGGGTGCACAAAGCTCCTGTGAAAGAGCCTTTTTTGCCCCGGAAATTTCATGCTGCATTTTCCCTCCGTTGCATAAGGGCCTGAGCGCATGCTGGATTAATCCCTTGTGGGATCGCTCAGCCTCAACAAGCACTTTTTGAACCACTATTGATTTTTTTTTTTTTTTTTTCCTTAATTAGGTTCCTCCAGTTTTCCCTTCCCTACCTTCACCTGTACCGGTTCCTCACCCTGCGGTCTCCGCCGGCACTGGGCCACCCTCTGCCCTGCCAGGGCCGGGCACACACGATTCCTCCCCCCTGCACCCCATAAGTGCCCTGAGGAGGCAGCTGCTGGGGCACTGTGGCAGCAGGGGCCAGGAGGGGTGGCCGGAGGAGGCGAGTGGGGCTACGGCACAGTCTGGGCATTCGGCACCGGGTGCCGGTTGCGGCTGGGGCTCGCGGCGTAACCAGAGAGATGCCTCGTGCCCCTCCAGCTGCCCAGTAACCCCCAGCTGGGGCTGGGGATGGCCGGCAAAGGGCTGTCACCTGTGCCACCCACTGGGGACGAGGCTTTGCTTTGCAGGGTGTTGGTGGCTTCCCCTCCCCGGCCTTTCACACCCCACTCTGCCCACCTCGTGCACGCAAAAAGCAGCTCCGGATGAGGGTGGGATGACTGGGATGTCCCCTGCCTCCCACCGGCAACTGCACGCGGCTGGGGACCGAGGTTTTGTACGTTGACTGTGCTCCGAGAACCGCAGCCGGCTGGTGTGTGTCCGTGGGGCACGTGCTCTTCGGTTCGCGGTGACGTGGATCTCCGCTCGCCGGTGAGCTGGGGGAGCCACTTCTCCGGGGCTGGGGGTACCGACGACGGCCAGGAGCGCCGCGGCATTTCAAGCAGCCGCTCTCCCGTATGTCCCTTCGCGCGCGGCTCGCTCGCTGAGCCAAAGCGAGGTGGCATATTTGGGGCGTACCTTGGTGTCGGTGTGTCCCAGGGAGCACGTGGCCGGCGTTTCGTGCAAGGACACGGTGGCTCGTGGGACGGCGGTGGTGGCAGCGGCGCGGTTGGGGCAGGGGGAGGCTGCGGGCAGGGACCGCGCGTGGCCATGGGAGCTAGAGAGCTTTCTCCTTATCTCACTAATCTCCTCCTGGTGACCCGCCAGCGCCTTGTGGGAGAGCTGGGCAGATGGGCATTACCGACCGCGACGGCCACCGAGGCCCCGGCACCGGCAGCGGCGGCTGCGGGGTCTCCCCGCAGACCCCGATTTGGGTTGGGGTCAACCGAGCACCGGTGCTGGCGGGGCAGAGCATCCCGGGGGGGACCCCGTCCCCGTCCCCACTGGGGCGGCCGGACCTGGACCGGGGCGGCCGTGGGGTTTTGTGCCTGGTGCTGCCGGGGAGCTGCGCGGACGCTTGCGAGGATTGCGGGATGGTCCACGTCCAGGTGAGTCCCTGCGTTAGGCCGGGACCACGGGGGACCCCTCCGACCCCCCCCCTCGCCCACCCCCGCGACCCGCACCGAGCAGAGGAGGGAGCCCGTGCGACCGGGCTGGGTGCGGGGCCGGTGGCCGTTAGAGGGCAGCGTCCCCGCACCGGCCTGCACGGCTGTCTGTCTGTCTGTCTGTCTGTGCGCAGCCCCAGCCGGCTTCTCCCCGGCAGCCCTGAGGGATCCGCTCACAAGTGTCACGAGTGCCAAGTGCTCAGCCCCGGCCGGCGGCGCAGCTCGGACCCGGGGGGCGAGGGGTCGGACCCCGGCCGGGCTCGCTGCCCGTCTGCCCTCGGTGTCCCTCGGCGAGTGACAGCACCAGCTGCCACCGCTGCCCGTGGTGTCCCCCCCCCGTGCCCCTCTCGCAGCCGCCTTGGCCTCCCGGAACGGCTGCTTCTCCCGGGAGACACAGGGGAGGAATGGGGGGGAGCAGGGGGGCTTCGTGCCACATCTCGGCTGTGGGCTCGTGGCCCAAGCGTGTCGTTTCCCTGCTCCCGTCTCCTCCCGCCAGTCCCCTGCCGCCTGCCCAGTCTCTGCGGGAGGTGGTCCGCAGCGTCCTGGGGCCCTGACTTGGGGGGGGGGGACACCCCCGTCCTTACGGCCCCCCTCCCCACCGTCCCGCTGCCTCAAGGGCGTCAGCCCTCCAAAGGCAGGGCAAGATTCATCCCGCTAAATTTAGATGCTCGCCGGGTCAGTGGCTATATCAGGGCGAGACGGATTATAGTCAGTGGGGAGAAACCAGAGGTTTCTGAACACCCACCCTGGGGGCGGCCGTGGCCCGTGGGCATGGAGGGACCCGGGCAAGAGGTGGCCAGGGGGCTGCGGGACAGCTCAGCCCTCGCCCCAGCGGCTCAGGGTCATCCAGCAAAGTTCATCTCCCCTGTCCAGGCATTTGCTTTCTGGTTTCAGCGTGTCCAGCTCAGCCCTGGCTCCCTCCGGCCCCGCCGGCATCCGACCGCCTTCGGTTTCAGGGCGGGGACGTGATTTCTCGCCTCCTACGGCTCCGGTTACCCAGAACTGGTCTCAGTCGACAACTGGGACGGGGACAGGGATGGGGACTCTGCATAGCCCAGCCGGGACCCCCCAGGGCCAGCACGGCCTGTCAGGGTGCTGAGCAGCCCCATCCCGGCTCCAGCTGGGAGGGGAGATGCCCCAGGGCCGGGGACTTGCTGGTAGGAATCCGGGTTTGCTCCATGGCACTTCCTGAGTATCCTTTCTCCCTGCGGCGGGTGAGGACGCGGCGGTGGCAAGGGAGGTCGGCCGGGCGCGCTGGGGTGGCTCGGTTGGTGGGATGCTGGTAAGTGCTTTTCTGTCCCTAAAGCTCACTTGCGATGGGAATTTGTGGCGATCCTAAAACCAGAAGCTTGAAGCTGAGCTCCTGAGCAGGTAGCCTGCTCTCTGGAGGTGCTGAGCACCTCAGGATCCCTGAGGAGCTGGCAGGAGCTAAGGGGACGCAGGACCTTCGAGTCTCACTGCTTTGGTTGCTCTTCCCACATGTCTAAGCCAGGCAGGGGTTTCCCCTCGTTCCCTGCCTTGGTTTCCCCAGCTGGGAAGCAGGGCCAACATTTCCATGCGTTGGGTGAAGTCTCTTGCATCTCTTTAGGAGGATTTGCTGACAGAGGCAAAGCACATCCTCCCCTCCCACCCAAATTCCGGGCGAGTTCTGGTTTAAAATCCCAGAGGAAGGAGCTAAAATAGGCCAGCGGTGACTGCAAAAGTGAATAGAAGGAACGATGGTGTAAAGCTGCCCTCCCTGCAGCCCCACGGCCCCATGGCTGGGCATCCGAGCAGGGTCCCGAGGGGGTACCGGTGTGCAGAGACCCCACAAGCACCAAGGGTTTTCGGGGGGAACTGCTGGCCTCGGCTGCAAACTGAGCCCCCGCCGAGCTTCACAAAACTGGCGGTATGAGAGTTCTCACGTCCAGGTCAGCTCCCACCACTCCACTTCCACCTCCCCACGTGTCACAGGGGAATGAGAGTCTGTGAGCAAAGGGGGGGGAACTCGTTCTCTCACTCCCCTTGGGATGCTGCTTCGAGGAGCACTTTGGGAAAAGCGGATAATAGCTGTGAAGACAAAGATACCCGAGATTGCCGCTTAATTAATTCAGGCGAAGAAGAATATCAGACTCTCATACTGATTCACCCCCTAGCAAAAGACATCGTGTTCCTCAGCCTTCGTTGACATATGGCTGTTGTTTCCAGCCCACCAGCAGCTCCCGTTCTCCGACAGACAGGCATCGCGAACGCCGCCTCGCCGCCTGCACCGGGGGGATTTGGGTCGAGCGGGCGGCTGGTGTGCGGGGTGGACAGGGCAGGATTGGGGGAGCGAGGGTTCATGTCCGTGCCGCCATCTCTCCTGCCCATCCCCTGCCGCCGTGGGCAGGCAGCGGGGTTGTAGCTGAGAGCAGGATTTGGCTCCTGGGAGCAGGATTTGGCTCCTGAGTCAGGCTGAGCAAAGCAGGGTCCTGCCTTGTGACTCCTCGCCTTGCTGCGGCTCTGCCTCTCCCTGCCCTCCCTCTCAAACCCTTCATACAACGGCTGCCAAAAATCCCTCCCGGCTGCACGAGCGCCCCGTCAGAGGTGTCGAAACCCAGCTGCAGCATGGGCTGGGGGTGCTGCTGGGGGTTTTAACGCTGGGTCACCCAGCGAGCAAAATAGCAGCACCGTTGCTGAAGCTGCCGGGGTTACTCCCTCCAGTAAAAACAACAGCAGGAATTTTTCCAAAGATTCTCCAAGCATAGGCAGGGCCCTGAAGAGCTTCACCTGTGAGGGGTGGTCATTGAATCATCTCTGCAGACACATCCCTCCCGGTGACCTGCAAGCCCAGGGCACAAGGACAGCCCCCAACAGAGAATATGGTGTCGGATTAGGAAATTCTGGGATCTGCGTGGTGTGGATGGGCACAGAGGCACAGGGACTCCCCGAGCCCAGGGCAGGCAGCAGGGACAGATCCCGGGATCTGCCCACCTGCTCCCACGCAGCCGCCTTCCACGCGGGTTTCTTCGCCGGGCGCCGTGCAGGAGCGTGCTCCCACCTACTGCCACCGAGAGCCCCGTGGGATGGTGGCACCGTCCCAGCTCAGAATGGGGAGCGAGGCACCGCAGTGGCTCGTTTGTTTGTTCTCTGCATGGTTCGGAAGGCAGCCCGGCCAGGCAGCGCTTGGCGGTGCTGTTTGTTCTCCCAGCGCAGTTGGAGGAGCAGGACCGGCCCCTGTGGCACCCAGCCTGTTCCCGCTCCCCCGGGCTCCCTCCCCGCTCACCAGCCTGTGCTGCTTGTTCTTGGCTGCCTCAGAGGCTCGTAGTGCCTCTTCTGCAGACGCACGTCGCACGATCCCCTCTGCCCCTTCCACTCCTTAACCGCGGCCATGACGGAGGGAGAGGATCCGGCCGCCTCGCGGAGCACCGGCCAGGCGCTTTGTAGGAGCGACCAGGGCATCCTCATGCCGGAACCGCATCCACCCGACTCCTGTCCTGGGAAAAGGATATTGCTCTTAAATTCTCTGCTGGGTGTCTTTGTAAGTATCCCCCTCCGCTCTCCTTCCTGCTCCTAGGCAGCAGCGAGGCAAGGACTCGGGATGTCCAGGAAGCAAGGACTCGGGATGTCCAGGAAGCAAGGACTCGGGATGTCCAGGAATAAGGGGTGAGGAGCAAGGTGGTACCCGCAGGCGAAGGTCAGGCTGCTGCTGGGCTCTGTGCGGCCGCTGCTTGCAAGGGTTGAGGTCTTAGCCAAGAAGGCACTTGTTTTGGACACCAAAAGCATTCGGGAATGTGGGGTTAAGAAGCGGTGGACTTTGCGGATCTTCACCTGTATCAGCACCCTGGCTCCCGATAATCTGTATGCAGCTTTCCCAGCCCAGTGGAGGAAACTCTAGTGCAGCTCGGCTGGTCGTCCTCCTTTTTTTAGTACCGGCTTCTCTGTGCTAAGCTCAGGCCCTGTGCACTCCCACTAAGCCCAGTCCCAGCTGCCGCCCGTGCCGGCCTGAGTCCAAAATTTGCCGTGTGTTTGTGTTGCATTGCTAGGTGACCTGTCTCTTGGTTGAGGTGCTCAGAGCAGGACTTGGTAAGCGTTCGGGACCAGATCCTGCACCACTCAGAGTTGGCACACACCGAATGTGCTGTGCTTTTGTGTCTATCCAGGGATTTCCTTTGCATGGGAGCTGGGGTTTATTTATTTTTAAATTTGCCTCTTACAGGCAGGCCTGAAAAACATAGCTGCCACTTTCTAAGCAGCGGACTAAGTCTCCTAAAGCAGAGCTGGTGCTAAGGATGAAGGGGAGCCCGCCACCAACCTCTCGGGTAATTTCCTTGCAAACCCCCCACTTTTCCCATGCCAGCGGGGTTTTTGCATGGCGTGGAAGGGAGGCTGTGCATCGTGTGGTAGGGAGATGCTGCACTATTGCTCTACCTTGCTTTGCTGGGGCATTAACAGGCAACATTCTTGCTTCTGCAATTATTTGCTAACCCTAACCTTCCCCTTGCACTGGGGAGCTGAAAACAGGCAGTTTCCTATGAATCAAGCTGCCTGAGGTCCCCAATAAATAAAAAAAAATGCTCCCCAGGTCTCGTTGCAGCAGGCTGCCTGCACGGTCTCATCCTGAGCATCCTGGCGTTTATCAAATCCTCACTTCTTCAGCCTCCTCTGGGGAAATCTGTGCTCCTCTGTCCTTCCCCGAGGCCAGGGACAGCCTGGCAGGTCAGGCAGGGGGGCTGGGAGCTGGTGGGAGCTGTAGGGGGCTCGGGGGGGACCATTACAGTTAACCAGAGGCTGGGAGGACCAAGTCACAGCACACAAGCAGGGCTGTGCCTGGCAGCCCCGAAAAGCGCTTCCCTCCGGCGGGGAGCAGATGGGCTTTGGGGCTGGCCCCAGTGCTTTACATGAGGGAAATGGCAAGCAGAGCTCGGAGCAGGGTGTTTTCCAGAGTGTCTTGTGCAGCTGGGGACTTTTCCTGCCCTGCTGAGATGGCAGAAGAGTGATGGGAAGTGATCTCTGGCTCCTGTGCTAAAACGAGAAGTGATGTTAGGAGAGATGTTAAACCAAAGATGAATGTCCCTCGGTAATCTGCCCTGTGTCATGCCCGGAGGCATCCGCAGCCCAGGGTTTGGCCAGGCTGCAAAATCCACCCTGGCTGGGGCAGCTCGGTGGGATCGGAGGGACGGACGAGGAGCGGTGCCGGCCCACGGGAGACACACTGCTCCTACCCACGCCGGCAAGGAGCCGTGTGTGCTGCCAGCACCGGTCCCCGTGGGCAGCATTGCGGCGTTGCCCACGGGGTCTGGCTGTACCCCACATCTCCGGAGCGTCGGTGCGGCACCGGGAGGAAATTCTGCTCCTTCCTCTCCCTTCCCCGGCACAGCTGAGCGCCGTATGGTAGGTACAGCTGGTTTCTGCTCCTGGTGGGTTTAACTTATCGGGGAATCTGTTCTTCTCTGTGTCCTTCGCTGTGGATGGTACCACAGCCCCCTGCCAGTGCCTGCACACAGTGCAGGGAAGGGGCTCAGCGCTGGCATGCACAGAGTTTGCTCGCGAAAACTCGTAGCTGGACAGGGAGGGGAGTCTTTTGCCTCTGAGATCCTGTCCTCCTGAGAGGATGGACCAAGAAACACAGGGGCTTCCAACAGCTCTGCGTGTAGAAGCAACTCCCGTAGGGGTTACGTGGCCTGCAGGGCTGCTCAGGTCAGCGCGGGGCTGTGCCGTCCCCAGGCTGGGGTGCAGGGACCAGCCAGGTCCCTCCAGCACTGCTTCTCCACCGTGGGACCAGCAGCCAACACTGGTTTTGGAAGACAGCGCTGGTGAGCTGCGCTGCCGCGCGGTCGATTCAGCCTGTCCCTCGCTCCCAAGCACCGTCTCGTATAAATACCTGCCCGGCACGGCGGCACGGCTGGGGATGCCCTGGGCAGGGAGCCGTGCCACGGCACGGTGACAGCCTGGGTTGGAGGGGGCCAAGGATTTTAGTTATTGGTGTCAAACTGTGCTTTGGTCACAGATCAGTCCTGACGGGCTGCTCTGGCTCTGCCTCCTCCTGGCTCCCAGCACCCAGTGATGCACGGAGAGCCGTGAGCGTAGGTACCGACACTGGTCCAGGAGGGTCTGCTGGGTCCAGCAGGCTAAAGGCTACGGGCGATTTGAGGGAATGCTTTCCCGGCTTGGAGCAGCCCAAGCAGAGGCTGCTGCTTCTGTGCCTGTTTTCTCCTGTCGCGCTGGTCAGCTTATCCGCAGCCACGCGTGTTCCCGTGGCCCAGCAGCGCAGGCAGCCCGCGGCAGCCCCTGCCCCAGACCTGTCAGACCTGATGTCTCCTGGAAGGGAAATGTTCCCACAGGGAGACTGCATCGCTGTTGCAAGGGCAGTGCCCGTGGCGAGGTGTAGGGGAGCTCGCATTTGCAGGATACAGAGGGACTGAGACCTGGGGATGGTGCTTCTGTGGAGCCGTCGAACCAAACCTTTCAAATCCATCCGTGCTGGGTCAGGTTGATTTTTGTGCTGCCTGCCCCAGCTGCTAAACCCAGGGCAGGGCCAGCTCCGGCCCGGGCAGCGCTGGCTGCGCTGTGCGGGCTGTGCACCACGGGGTGGCTCAGGGGTGCAACGTTGCACCCAGAGCCTCTCCGACATGGCAGGTTACACTTCCAGGGCACGGATGGATGTAGGAACAGCCCGAGAGACGATGGGAAGCACGACGCTGAGCGGTGCTCGGCTTTATCTCAGCTGTGGGAGCAGCACGGTCTTCTCCATTAAACATGCATCTAGGTCACGATCAGCTCATCAGTCCGGCCTGTACAATTCAATGGGTGGCTGAGAATACTTCCTAAGCTGTTGTTCTCTTGTTGCTTTTTTTGAGAAATAACTATACCGGAGAGCTGCAAATGAACCTTCCTCATTCAGCCCGTTGTCTGCAGCTGCACAGATGCTCTGATCTGTAGCCACAGTTGGTTTGAGGTTTCAAACAGCCCCAGCATCTGCAGGGCACATTGAGGGCTTTGGTTTGGCACAGCATAAGGCTGTGGCCTTGAATTCTGCTTTCCTCAATCGCTCTTACCCAGGCCTGATCCTGCAGCGCTGGCTGCGTCGACTCTGCTCTGTGCAACCCCGCGGGTTTGGGCTGAGCCAAACGCACAAGCCCCGTGTCTCCTTTCTCACCCAGGACTTTTGCTTTGGCCCCTCACCAGCTCCACTGCCCCGGCATAAACGCAGCGCCTGGGGGGTAACTCCAGACCGCCACCGGCTCCTGCAGAACCAGAGCCTGCCGTCGTCCCTGCTCGCTTTTCGGACGTCGCGTTTAGTATCTTTTTAATTGCACGTGAAGTCTCAAGCACTTGGATCTGGTCAGTCGGCTGGATGCGTTTTCTGTGCGTTACGTGTTCTCCCGTGGCAGAATCGGGTCGGTGCAACCTTCCCCATCGCTCTCCGTGACGTGAGCGGGCCAGATCCGGCTCCATCCCAGTGCACGGTGTGGGCCAAGACACCGCCTGATCCTGGCACAAGCGGCTGGTTCCTGACCTCAGGCTGCCTAGCTCCTTGATTGGCAACCGTATTTTTTTCCCGTGCATAGGTCCCACCCAGGGTTTTGCTCCGTGCATGCCTCCCCCTGCCTCTCTCCGGCTTTGCGTCCTGGCGTGTGACACAGCAGATGACAACAGCCCGTCCCGACCCCCCGCGTCAGGCCACAGGCAGCGTATGGGGCTGGAGGCGTGTGAATATCCCGCCACAGGGACGAGGAGGGTTTTGCATTACAGCCCTGAAAGCTCCGCTCTGGGAGAGCTGTAAACGGCTCCGGCAGATTTCCCGAGTCGGCAATCCCGCTGCAGCTAGCGGCTCGATCCCCGCGCCTCCGGAAAGCGCCCGCGGACACAGGGCCAGCCCTGACCGGGGGGCTGCAGGAGGCTTCTCCTTCTCCCTCCCTCCCTGCGGCTCCCCTGAAACTTTGCTGCCGTCAGCTGCCGCTTTCCCCGGCTCAGGCACCCTGCCATGGCAGCCGGCGCTGCCCGCACATCGCTGCCGGGCTCCGGGATGCTGCGGGGACGCGGCCGAGCAGCCCACGCCGGCTAGTCCCGGGGGACCCCAGCCCTGCCCGCCATGGAGGTAGGTCCCAGCAGCCGTTGGGGTTAGAATAAGACCGCGGGGAGGATGGCGATGGGCAGAGAGACCCGCAGGGGCTTTCGGTACCTCCGTTTCTGGCGCTCCGTGAACGTAACCCACCGGCACGATCCGTGCCGGTGCAGCAAGGATGGGGTGGGAAGCTCTGCTGCGAGCTGAAAGCCTTAACGTGCCTCTCTACATTACGTAAGACAAATTATTCTCGGGCTGGTAAATTAACGGAGGCAGCTGCTGCTGCTGGCCCGTCGTGTCCGTCCGGGGACGGCCCGGGCGCGGGCGGCAGGCAGGGCGCGGAGGGGGACGCGGGGCTGCCTGCTTCGGTCTGTGCCGCAGGCTTGAAAGGAGGGTGGGAAGCGTGAGTCAGGGCTCCTGCTTCTATTTTCAACGCCTGGGGTGGGTAACGTGGTCTGGTGGGAATAGCGGCTCGGCTCTGGAAGGCACGGGGCTGCGAACGCACGTGGGGACGGGGACGGGACTGGGGACACCAGTTGCAATCCCCAACTAGCAGCGCGGATGCTGTCCCAAATTAGGCTGATGAAGTGCTCTGGGGAAGAGGGGCTGCAGAAGCACCCAGATTTAATGACTGCCCCGAAATCAACCTCCCCACATCCGCTGCCTACCTGCGTTTCTCTGCCGGCCGTGGCCGCTGCCTCGTGGCTTTCCACAGCCACCGAGGGACTGGGACACGGTGACACTCGTGCTGTGGGGCTGCCGGATCAGTGCAGCAGCTCCTCAGGTCTGCCCTGAATGCCAGCATCCCTCGACAGCTCGGTGGTACTTATTTTTTCCGTGCTTGAATGTGCATATGGTCCTTCCCACAGCTGTTTTGTCCCCGTGTTGTATTTCAGCTGGGAACCACATTCACGCTTCGTAGTGAAAGTCCTCGGTCAGGGTCAGTGCAGCAGGAGCCACGGCATTAGCTCATCCACTGCACTTCCTAGTAGGCTACAGGGTATGGAAAACAGAATAGTTCAGGGCATGAGTAAGTGTCTTGAGAGTTTTGTTCTGAACTTTGCAATAATTGTGCAATTTCTTAAGAATGGGTTTAAATCCCTTCCAGTCCTGGGTGTGCCGGGAGACCCACAGCCCCGCACCCGGGACGAGCCCCGAGCGAGCTGGTGGGCCCCGAGCTCCTCACCTGCCACCTGGGCTTTCTTCCATCAAACCTGCAGCAGCAAATAAACCAGCATTGCATAATTGTGCCCGGTCGTGGCCCTCTAAGTACTGTTTGCTCAGCTTATTAGCTTGAGCCTTTTGCATATCTCAGCTCTCCTGGGTTGAACTCTGTTGATAAGAATAATTTTTCTTCCTGCGCCCTGCATTCCTCCCGCATCCCACATCAGCCGCTGCTCTCCCCTCCGAATCTGCCTGGAAAACAAGCTCTGGAAAACAGCACTTCATTTTGATGTGCCTACCAGAAGGTTTTCTGCATGTAGGGAAAGTGTGGCTTTTACTAATCCCCTGCTTAAATCCACTGCACAGTCATTTAGGCTTTCTGGGATTTAGCAGGGCCTGTCTGTTAATACTGCAGAGATCGGTATTGTCTTTTTTTGGTTGTTGTTTTCAAAGCAATAACCTGATGTGGCTTTCCTATGATGTGCCCTGCGTCTGAGAGAGAGCAGAGCTTTTGGTGGGTCTTGGGGAAAGGATTTCAGCCCAGCCACGTCAGCATGGATGGGCAGCATCGGATCCATGCCGTTCACCACCCACCCGGCCCTCCCTTCCCCCCGCGCTCCCAAAGATACTCCCCTGAATAAATCCAGAAGATCGGCTTTGCAAGGGTAAAGGTTTGGGTGACTCCCAAACCTTTCCCTTTTTGGAAACAAAGTTTGAGCAACTTCTCCCCTTCACTGGCCCAGCTGGGGTTTCCCGTTTCAGCATCTCCAGGGCTCTCTTTTCCTTTGCGGTGGCCGGTTTGTCCCTCACTGTACAGAGAATTGCACATCTGGGCAAAAAGTCTGTTTCCTGCTGCTTCTAATTTCTGCCCTTCGATAAGAAACCAAAGCGAAACCCTTCGTGGGGTGGCTAGTGGGCCCAGCCCGGCCGAAAGACTAAGAATAGCCTGGCAGCAGGGTCTGAAAACTCCACAGGTTTGTTGGGCATTATTTTTTTTTTTTTTAAAAAGTGCTTCTCCAGCTGGACTGAAGCCAGCTCCCAGCTCTGCCCTGTGTGTCTGCCTGTGGGCTGGGGGCTGCTGGGTTCTCCCTTTTGCTCTCATCCTCCAGCCCCTGACCCGGGTTGCTTTAGCACTGCTGCAATGGAGAGCAAAGAAAAAACCTTGGGGAGGGAGCTGGGGGGATGCTCCCACCGCACTTGTGGTTGTCTGCTTTTGTCTCCCAAGGAGCCTGAGACCCCCACATGAAACCACAACACCCCTGGGCTCCCAGCAGGACAGCAGTGCTGGGGAAGGAGGAGATGCGAGTAAATAACAGGAGGGCAGTGCTTGGCCCTGCTTTTCCAAGCCCCGTGCAGGACCTGCTGCAGATGGGAGTGTTTATAAGAAACATCTTGAGAACATTCCTCCCTCCCGCGCAAGGCATTTCCTGGTGATAACACACTCCTAAGTAATGATCTCGCAGCATTATCCCTATTAAGGGGTCATTCAGGGAAAGTGTGATGGAAATTAGAAATTATTCAGGTCTGCCAACAGTATTTAACTTTCAAGCAGCTCTTAATTAGAAGCCAGGAGCCATTTATACAACCACTGAGATTTGCATAAGAATCTGCATATAAAACCCAGCAACTGGAAAGATTTAGTGATTTTTTTTTTCAAGTGGCAAAGCAGCATGCCCGAGTTGGAGAGCGCGAGGCAGGACCCTGGGTTGCAGTCCAGGCTCTGCCAGTGATTTTAAGTGTGGCCTCAGGCAAGTGATTTCCTCTCCCAAAGCTCCAATTTTTCCACCCGTAAAATGGAAACCAGCATGTGTCCAAACTTTCTAGGTGGCAGCTTGTGTTTGCCAGAGGAGTCTGGCGTTACCAGGTGAGAAACCTTGGAAGAGAAAGCAAAAGAGTCCCTGCACCTGCAGCCTGCTGCTCTCTGGGGATCAGGAGCTGCTCCTGAGTCACTCACAAATCGGGGTTCTGGCAGAGTTTCTCTTCAGCTGAAAAACTCCTGTGTGCCTCTAGGCTAAAAGCCAAAGTCTGAAAATGAGACTAAAATACCTCCGGATTGCTCAATCCCTGCTCTCACCACTGCTTTGGTGGGAGATCTGATGACGGGTTCCAGTTTTAGCTCCTGGCTCCTTTTTCCCTGGGTGTCCAGCAGCCCAGAAACGCGGGTGCCCGTCTCCGCGCAGAGCAAGGGCGGAAAGTCAGAGTCGAGCTCCCGGCGGCAGATGCTCCCTTGCTGAAAACCATTGGCCTAAACCAGCCCCGAAACCCTAATTATTTTGTTGCTGTGCCCTCTAACTGGCTTATTCCTGGATGCCAGCAGTAGTGGCATGGCTGGGAAATGCCTAACCAGCCGGAAAAAAAACCAACTTCTCGCTATTGCTCTGGTTAACTATTCTCCTGCCCAGCTCCCTCCTCTGCCCCCCACCCTGTTCCTCTCCTGCCCCCTCCCCAGGGGCTGCCTGGGCGTTAGCTCCCTCCGTTGAGCATCGCCCTCCTCTCTCTTTGCTCGCAGCTGGACAAGGGGGACGTGACCGCGCTCAGCCTGCCCTCCGCCGCCGGGCACGGTGACGCCGACGGCACCGTCTGCCTGGACGTCCCCGATGGCACCCCTGACCCTCACAGGACAAAAGCCGCCATCGAGCACCTGCACCAGAAGATCCTCAAGATCACCGAGCAGATCAAGATCGAGCAGGAGGCTCGGGACGACAACGTGGCCGAGTACCTGAAGCTGGCCAATAACGCGGACAAGCAGCAAGCCTCCCGCATCAAGCAGGTTTTCGAGAAGAAGAATCAGAAGTCGGCGCAGACCATCGCGCAGCTGCACAAGAAGCTGGAGCACTACCACAAGAAGCTGAAGGAGATCGAGCAGAACGGTCCTTCTCGGCAGCCCAAGGATGTCTTCCGGGACATGCACCAGGGGCTCAAGGACGTGGGTGCCAACGTTCGCTCCAGCATCAGCGGCTTTGGCGGCGGCGTGGTGGAGGGCGTCAAGGGAGGGCTCTCGGGTCTCTCCCAGGCCACCCACACCGCTGTGGTTTCCAAGCCCCGGGAGTTCGCCAGCCTCATCCGGAACAAGTTCGGCAGCGCAGATAACATCGCCCACCTGAAGGACACGCTGGATGACGGGCACCCGGAGGAGGCTTCGCGGGCTCTCAGCGGCAGCGCCACCCTGGTCTCCAGCCCCAAGTACGGCAGCGACGACGAGTGCTCCAGTGCCACCTCCGGCTCGGCCGGCGGCAGCAACTCGGGGGCAGGACCCGGCGGCTTGGGGAGCCCCAAGTCCAACACGCTGGACAGCCACCACAATAACTTTGACACCATCCTGGAGGAGCTGCGGGAGATCAAGGACAGCCAGTCGCACCTGGAAGACTCCATGGAGGACCTCAAGGCGCAGCTGCAGCGGGATTACACCTATATGACGCAGTGCTTGCAAGAGGAGCGGTACAGGTAGGGATGGGTGGGTGCCGGGCTGGCAGCACGTGTCACCCAGGGTGGCCGCCATCCTGGGCTTGTCTGGCTAAGCCCTGCTTGCCGGGGACATGGGGAGCTGCAGCCCCCACTGCCCTCCTCACCGCCAGACCCCCCAGCAGCCCCGCTCCCGCGGAGGGTCATGCAGTGCTTTCCCTTTGGCAGCCATAACCAGCTACGGCCAGGAGCAGGGTGGGTCGGAGGGGCTGGGTGGTTTCCCCAGTGTCAGAGGAAGGAGGGCAGGGGGGGCCGGGGGGAGATCTGCCCACCCCAGCACCCCTCCATCCCCCTGCACAGGTACGAGCGCCTGGAGGAGCAGCTGAACGACCTCACCGAGCTGCACCAGAACGAGATGACCAACCTGAAGCAGGAGCTGGCCAGCATGGAGGAGAAGGTGGCCTACCAGTCCTATGAGAGGGCTCGGGACATCCAGGTAGGGGAGCGTGAGGGCTCAGCACCCCCCCACTGCACCCTCCATCCTCAGGGCAGAGGAAGGACCCTGGGCTGGGAAAGAGGGTGGGCAAGGGGGATCCCTTTCTCTAGCACCCTCCAGGTGAGGTCCTGACTGTGACGCTGTCACAGCAAGAAGCAGGTAACTAAGCCACGTCCCCAAAATCCCTGTCTGTGCCCCAGCCAGTCCCCGCTGTGCTACAGTCCCCGGGGTGCTCAAGGCAGGGCAAGGCTCCGGGTAGCTGGCTGCGGCGCTGGGCTGTTACGAGCCACGCGTGGGCCAACACATAGTCCCCGCTGTCCCAGTTTGGGTCATCTCCCCTGCTGCGGTAGGTACTCCCGGCACCGAGACCTTCCCCGGCACAGGCAGAGCCAGGAGCGGGCATGCCTTGCACATCGCAGGGGCCAAGGGTTTGGAGAGGGAAACCCTTTTGGAGCGCCGAGGCGGTCTCCCATCGGAGCCGTGCAAGTAAAACTTCGCAGCAGCAAGGTCTCAGAGCGTGGGGCAAGTACCGAAAGCCCCCGCAGGGCATCCCTCGGAGCCGCTGGCCAGCCCCGGTGTGCTGTCCCTCGCAGGAGGCGGTGGAGTCCTGCCTGACGCGGGTGACCAAGCTGGAGCTGCAGCAGCAGCAGCAGCAAGTGGTGCAGCTGGAAGGGGTGGAGAACGCCAACGCCCGGGCGCTGCTGGGCAAGTTCATCAACGTCATCCTGGCCCTGATGGCCGTGCTGCTCGTCTTCGTCTCCACCATCGCCAACTTCATCACCCCGCTCATGAAGACCCGCATGCGCATCCTCAGCACCGCCCTGCTCGTCCTCTTCCTCTTCTTCCTCTGGAAGCACTGGGACTCCATCAGCTACTTTGTGGAGCACGTCCTGCTCCCCAGCTGATCTGCAGCCCGGTCGCTGCGGCCCCGGGGGCTTTCTATTTCCCACAGAGAGGGCCGGGGGGGGTGGCGGTCCAAAGCCTTTGGGTTGTTTCTTCACGTGCTCGGTTCGGTTGCTTTCCCGGCCCTCCATCCTCGCTGCAGCCAGCAGTGATTGCTCGGAGCGCAGCGTGTCGGAGCCGGGATCTGTCAGTCCTCTGGGGTGTTGGGCAGGGCAGGATGGGGATCGAGGAAGACTTTTGGAAGAAACTGGTAATTTATGGGCCGCTGGGTTTTTCTAGGGGTTTTGGGTTGGGTTTTTTTTAAATGACATTCTGTTCTGAAAGTCAATGGGAAGGAGGTCTCCTGCAGAGGTCTTCTGTTGGCGGGATGGATCGAGCTGGACCAAACCTGGCTCTGGGAGAACTTTCTGCAGAGAGGAGAGGGGTTCGTTGGGGCTGGGTTTTCCCTTTCGTCCTTGAAGACCAAGATGGCAAAAAGCTCAGTCCCTGGATGGAGTGAAAGCAAAGCACGTGACAAAGGAGAAAGCGGGTCCAAGGCAAATGCAGCGGGACATGCGCATCCCACCAGCCTCTCCCAACCCCACCACAGCCCCACCAGGACGGAGCCGGGCTGTGACATTGTCCCTGTGTCCCCGCGGGGGCCTGGGCAGACACAGGAGACCTGACGCCAGAGACAGCACTGGCACAAGTGAGATCCCCTCTGCTGGTTTCCCTTCATTTATTTATTTCCCCCTCCTTTGGCTTTAGTTGATCTGATCTCTTCAGGGACATCTGGACTTTCCAGCGTCACGCCTCTGAGTTTCACAGCCTCTGCACCGTGTCGTGTGTGTGTGCGTGTGTGTGCGCGTGCGGTTTTTAATTTAATTCAAGACTCTGTTTCCATTTGTGAATCAAAGCTGGTAGAGCGGGGGGAGGCAAGCAGCTGCCTTCCCAGCCTCCCTGGCCCTACACAAGAGCACAGCATGCTGTCTCGGATATTTCTTAAATTATTTCATACATATATATTTATGTAATATATCTATACACACACATATATATATAAATATATATATAAAAGTATATGCACAGTCAGATCCTCCTCTGGTGCAAATGGGTGCCACTCCACTGACTTCGGAGGCCCTGAACCAGTTTGCCTCAGCTGAGAATTTGGCCCTTAACATTTTCTGTGGCACTTCCCAGGCCGATGCGCAGGGCTGGTGCGGGGCATGAGGTACTCGGGAGGGTCGGGGGTCCACCAGAAGGGGCAGAGGCGGTTCCAGCATGTGAAGGGGAAGGTGCATGTCCTCTCCCACCTCCCCCGTGCTCCTGGGGCCAAGCCAAGCCCGTCTGTGGCCCCGCATCAGGCTCCCTACATCCCCTCGGCACCTGAGCATCGCCTCTCCCACTGGCACAACTCCCAGTGCGTCCCACCAGTGCAGGAGCTCTGCGCGGGGCAGCGGGTGTCTGCGGGAGCCCTGCTCTCTGCCGAAGGAACCACAGGGGTGGGGGGGCACCGGGCTGGAGACCCCAGTTTGTACCCTGGGGCCACAGCCGAGAGCTCCGAGCAGGAGCTGCAGCCCCACGGCGCTGGGTCTGATGCCTCAGCAAGGAGAGAACTGGTGGATGGAGGAGAGCCGGGGCTTGTGGAGGGTGACCCCAGCAAGAGGTGGCCACGCTGTCCTTGCGGAGACCCGGCAGCAGGTACCAGATGCATCCCGGCCCATCGGTTCGCACCAAAAAACCGCGCGCGCTGCGAGTGAGCTCAGCATGGGGGAGTGGGGCGGGGGGGGGGGGGAACAGCTGGGAGATAAGCCTGCACTATTTCTGAAGCCCAGCAGCAGGCTGGGATTCAGCTGCTTTGACCTGGAAAAATGGCAAATGGATCTGAACTGGCTGCTGAGCAGACACGGGTGGGGAGAAGCAAGGCAACGGGGCTTTGAGGGAACCTAGCAGTACCTCTGGCTGGCGATGGACTGGGGGCACGCAGTGGACCCCGCTCCCCCTTACTGGAAAGGGCATCTAGAAGGTGGCAGGGGTTTAATATCAGAGATAAGGCAGCCGAGCCCCAGCGCGCAGGACGGTGCAGGAGCAGGGGCTGTGCCCGGGTGGGACGGGACCGACCTTTGTGGGGTTCCCTGGAGCCCGGCCCGTTGCCGCAGGTCACACCCAGGGCACATTCTGGAGTAAGCGGTCGTACCTCCATAAACTTCATCTGAGCAAGGTGGGCTCGCCCAGAGCTGCACTGGTTTTTGGGCACAGGGCTGGGGAACGTGCCACGTCCTCAGGTTCCGCAGATCTCCCTGCCCTGCCGCGTTCCCGACGAGGTGCGTGCTGCACCAGCGCCCGCTCAGTTTTTACGCCGTTAAATGTCTGTAAGAACAAAACGGCGAGGAATTACATTTCGAAGTCTGAACTCCCTTCGGTGCTTGGCTCTGCCCGAGCCCAGACTTGGAGAACCGGGGGTGGGGGGGGGTGTCAGCTGCCCTAGGGCTGCGAACCCCACTCCTGCAGGCAGGAGTTGAGGGGGGAAGGATGGGGAAAAAAGCCTCTTTCCTGCCGATCATCGGTGTCCCAGCGGGCAGGGGTGCGGGCAGGGGTGCGGGCAGGGTGCTGCGGGCAGGGTGCTGCGGGCAGCCGGCCCCGGCGGCTGGCAGGACCTGTTGTACGAGGTGCCCGGCACGGCTCGCGCCTGCCGAGCGTGTTGCAGCAATTCCCGGCGCACGTCATGGGGGTTTTGCAACCGCCCCGACTGTCTCGGGGTGGATGAACGGAAAGAGCCCGGAGTGAACCGAGCTCCACCGCGCTCCACGGGCAACAGCCCGGCGCGGGAGCCGGGCAGGGCCCGCCGGTGATGCCCAGCCCGGAGCGCATCCCTCCACCAGGCCTTTTTCCGCAGGGATAAATGCCAAATGGCAGCATCTCCTTCCCTTGCAATAGGGAACAATCAAGCCCTTGAGGAAGAGGAAGGGAAAACCCAACAAATCCCGGCTGTAATGGGCGCCGCAGCATTTTTGCACGTGTTGCGTTATATCGGCGTACGGGGGGGGCGGGGGTGGAACCCAGTCCTCTTGCCCCTCGTTGCCACAGCAGGTATGGTGATGCTGTGGACACACGGGCTCGTGGTCGCGGAAAGCCGGGGAAAAGCGATTCCCCAGGGAAACCACTGCCTGCAAGACGTGGGTGCACGGCCAGTGTCCCGGTTGGGAAACGCTGGCATCCTCCTCGGTGCCCTGCCCGGCTCGCAGGAAACCCCTGAGGGGTCATCATCCCCAAAAAAGTGAGCGGGAGAGACCGACGTGCCCGAAAATTCCCTATGGCACCCGGACGCCAGCCAAAAGCGGGTGAAACTCCAACTACCGAGCCGGGGTGAAGCCTCAGCTGTTTCCAGCAAGGGGGGGGATTGCTTTGGGAGCGGCGGGCGAGCGCACGTGGCACCGACCCAAACGCTGCCGAGGGCCCCGCCAGCCCCCCCCACGGCTTCGCCCAGCCGCGCCGTCGCTCCACTGCTGGCACGCACGCCGCGCTGCTTTGGCAGAGGTCCCGAGGAGTCACCGGGATAAAAAAGCAAAAGGTTACCCAGGCCCCGCAGCGAGACGGTGCCGACGGATCCAAATCCCCCCGGGCGCAGCGGGTCCCGGTGCCCCCGTCCCCCCCGTCCCGGGATTCGCTCCCCGTTAGCAGGGCAGGAGCAGGGCTTGTTTATGGCCACCCATGCCCCCAGCGGGAATTTCCAAAACCAGCCTCGGGATGGTGGAAACCCAAGTTATTCCTCCTTCCCCAAACAGCCCTACAAACCCCGCGGGAAAGGCGTCAGCCCCGGCTCCACGGTCCACCCAACCTGCCGGTCTCCATCACGCCGCCGGCTTTTTGGGGGGGGAAGACGATTTCTCCCACCGCTCGCCTGCTACGCGGTGGGAATGGGGTGCCTGCCGCTGCCGCCCCGCCGGCGGGACGCCAACCCCGCGAACGGACGCGTCGGGAACAGCCGGGATAAGGCGGGAGGGAGGCGGAGGAGCTGCCGCGGGGATGCCGGGCGGGATGCTGGTGACGACGCCCGCGCCAGCTATGCGCAGCCGGCCCGACGGGCACCGCCGGCCAGGCCAGCGGAGCCTCCCGGCTACGGGGTTTCGCCCAACCTGACGGGTTAGCTCTATTTTAGGGTGCTGGATGTCAACCGCCCCAGCCGAGGGTGGGCTTCCAGGGTTTTTAAGGGGGTTAAAGGGGGACTCGTCAAACTCCGGGATTTCCCCCCAAAAGGGGAAATGAAACTGCTTCTTTGCCGCTGACCGTGCCCCCCCTGTGTCGTCGTCCCCCAGCCCCGCCGCGTTGCACCGCATCGGACCCCGTCGCCCATCCCGCCCCCGCTCCCCCCCTCCTCCTCCTCCCAGCCCAGGCTCGAAACCCGGCGCCTTCAAAGTTTAAACTACGATCAAATCCCCGCGAGGCGGGGCGGTTTTGTTTGTTTTGTTGTAACTGAAAGGACCAAAAAAAAAAAAAAAATTTAAAAAAATCCCAAACCAACTGCACAACCCCCTGTGCTGCTGCTTCATATACCGCAGCAAGGTCACGGGGGCTGCCACCACTCGAGGACGATGGCCACTGGAAAATACAACCGAGACCGGAGCATCGCCTTGGCTGGCTAGTGGAGGACACTTAAAAATAAATTAAAACCCACTAAAATGGCGAGTGTGCTGGCTGAGAGGAGCCCTGCAGTCTTTAAAAACTAGAACCTGCCTTAGAAATAGCGCTCTGGCCTCCTAATAACCTTAATTGCTCCTGACGGGCCCCAAGAGCCCGGTGTAATGACACGACTCCTTTTTGTTTGCTTTCCAGGCTGCTCTATCTCACACGGCAGCTCGCGCTCAGCTCAAGTGACGAAAATCCAGTTCCTCCGAAAATCCAGTTCTTCCGAAATTTGCCCCCATTCCCCTGCGATCACAAGCTTCAGCTCCC
Source organism: Aviceda cuculoides (assembly GCA_035590195.1). Taxonomy (NCBI): domain Eukaryota; kingdom Metazoa; phylum Chordata; class Aves; order Accipitriformes; family Accipitridae; genus Aviceda; species Aviceda cuculoides. The sequence goes on along the minus strand of JAVJGG010000053.1, from coordinate 2,979,463 downwards.
AAAATGGTGGGAGCTGAGCTGGGGAAGAGCCTGGCACTGGCGCACCGGCATCCCACTGCGGGAAACCCCCAGTAAAGCTGGGAAAGCTCCGCGCTGCCCTTTGCACTCCCCAGCTAGCAGGGCTGGGTAATAAAAGGCTTTTTTTATGGCTTTTTTTTGCCAGATTTACATCCCCGTCCAGGCTACGCAAATATTGTTCGTGACAGCACATCCCTCCGCGGGGTTAGGAAATGCGGAGGAGGGCTGGAAACCCCAATGGACGTGGGGAAAACCCCAGGAATGCCGAGGTCCGGAGCGCCCTCGGCCAACGCATCTGTGAAACGGGGCCAGCGCAGCTCCCTGGCAATTAATAAAAGCACCAAATCCCGCGGATTCGGGTAAGAAGGTAACAACCTTCAGGAGACGGAAGCCTCCCAAGCGCCAGCACTGGGCGATAACACCCACCACCGGTCTCGGCTCCATCACCGGTTGGTAATTTGTATTTAAGAGTGTCGGCAAGAGCGCCCTCGCCCTTCCCAAAGCCCAAACCTAACACCTGGGGTAGATGTCTTTCACTGTTGCAGGCTAAATAAAGTGCAGTTTCGTGGCAGCTGCCCCTGTTTGGCCTCACCCGGGCCACGGAGTATTGCTGAAATTGAGTTGGGACCATTTCCAAGAATTACCTCTTGCGATTTACACTCTCCTTGGGGTTTCCCTTCTCGGGTCCTAGTGCTCCAGCCACGCTCACCCGCCCTGGGATTCTTCTTCTTCAGCCCAGAGAGGGGCCCACGTCTTCTCCTCCCCATCTTTCCCTACGACTATTGGCACTGAAATGCTTTATTTTCTCCACGAAACAAACTCGCTCTTCCTTACCAAGCCTCTGTTACGACGCTGGAGTAAAAATAGCCTTTTCCAGCTCAGCTCACCTGTCCTCAGGATGCGAAATCAGTGCTCACGAAGAAATTCCCCACCAAAACAGATGGGAATTCAGGTATAAAGATGACACCAGCTACGCCTTGGCTGACATCACCTGCGCCTTGGCCTCGTGGGCGCAACGAGATACGCTAAGCCAAGGAATATGGTCCATGCACCGGCTCGGATTCCCCGGGCACGGGGCGCTCCAGCAGCCTCTGCCCCCCAGCTGGGGCTGGGCTAAACGGGGGGAAGCTGCTCCCCGAGTTCCCGCACACAGACCAGAGGATGCTGCCGGACACGCGGACAAACTCGGAGGAGCTGCGGCCAAATCAGGCCAGCTCTCCGAGTGCTTGCAGCTCCCATTTCCAGCAACCGAAACATTAAATATTAAGCAAAGAGAGTTAATCTATACCTGGGATATTGACGCAAAGCGGAGGAGGGGAGAAGAAAAAAGATAAATAAACTTTTTTTTTTTTTTTTTTTTTTAAATCAATGTGCCTCTCCAGGCTGCCCCACCAGCGCTTGCCAGACCCCCAAGCACGGCAGCAAGGACGCGTTTGGAGGAACAAGATGCACCGAGAAGTGCCACCCGCCCGGCCCCCCCCCAGTAGCCAGAGCACCCCGCCGGGACCCTCGGGTGCCTTGGGTGCAAGCGGGACCTCCTCAGCTGAGGGCAGAGCCCTGGCCGGGGACCGAGGGTGGGAGAGCACCCAAGCAGCGGAGGAGCAGACATCAATTTAAGAGGGTCGATGCTCCGTTAACGCTTACCAGGACTGTTCCTCCACTCGAATTGGCTTTGGGAGCTGGGGAAGACGAGCGTGCCGAGATGGCTCATCCGTCCCTCGGCTCGGCGTCAGCTTGTACCTGGCAGGGCCGGCACCGGCGCGGCCGTGCCCCGCGGATCCCTTGGCACCGGAACGAGCCTTGTACAACCGGAGGGAAACGCTACCATTCATCTCCCGGCAAATGCTTTCAAGCATCACTCAACACCTCTCCAGCAGAGGAGACTGATTTTATTTTTCCTGGCCGAGTGCTCACATGTATATTTTTTTTTTTTTTAACTCCAGCCTCAGTGTTCCCCCCCCAGC
>JAVJGG010000053.1:2956203-2972054 GCA_035590195.1 Aviceda cuculoides | reverse complement strand
TGGCAGCCCCGCTCTCGCCGGGCGCCGGCAGCCGCTGGCACACCCGGACGGTGACGGTGCTCTCGGCCGGGCGGTCGAGCCAGCGGGGCTGGTTTACCGCGTCGCCGCGGGAGCCCTGCCAGCTTCGTGCCTCCCGCGCCTGCTTTGCACATATATGAAGCACTCCAGAAACGTACGGGGGTTTTTTGCCATACGGCAGCTGTCGGTACAGCCGGGCTGGGTCGTGTCCGTCCCCCCCAAGGGGCTCGGCAAGAGACGGGCTGTGCTGGGCAGGGGGCTTAGGCAAACTCGGGTGTCCGGCGAGAGCGTTCGTGGGTCCCACGAGGCGAGCGCGGCTTTCACATCCCGTCGGCTCACGGCAGGTACGACGGGGTGGTCGGCTCTGCAAACGACGGGCAGGACAGGAGGCGGCCGGCCGGTCCCCCAGTTGCAAACCGTGCCCCGGCAGTGCCAGCAGAGCACAGCTCCCTGGTCCCAAACCCCTCTGCCCTGTCCTGCTGCAGAGAGGACCACAGCCCCAGCGCCGCGCGCCCCACGACTGCAGAGCTGCTGGTCTGGGTGGATGGGCAGAGTGGTCCTGCTCGGAGAAATCCCGCCGGCTGCCTCCTCCGGCAGAGCCCCAGCAGCCCGAGCCGCAGCGCTGTGGATTCGGGAGGGCACTGGGGCTTTAGGGTGGTTACCAGCGCTCAGTTATCTGGGTCCTCAGCGGGGTCCGGGATTACATTTTTAAGTCTCAGGCTCAGATGTGACGCAGCCATTCCCTGTGCTCCAGGGAAACCGGATCAAAGTTTCCGGGTGCCGCTTTCTCCCCTTTTTCGGCCGCTCCAGGCTGCAGCAAAGTGCCATTGAAGATGGGAGGACTTTCATGTGGGGATTTCTCTTCTTCAGATCTTCAAAGAAATCCAGCAATCAAACAGGTAGTAGTGGAGGCACCTTAAAAAAAAAAAAAAAAAGCCCTACTTTGAAAGCATCACATGCAAAAGAAACATCTAAACTTTGTTGTGTTAATTGTTCTGGCACTCAAAGTTACGACAAAATGTCTTAGAAATATTGTTGGCTCCGGGCCCACGATGCGTCAGACAGACGCAGAAGTGTTCAGGCAGAAAACCTGAGGAAAATTAAAAAAAGGAAGGAACAGCAGCATGGCTCAGGCATGGCAGCCAGGGACACGACAGCCGATGCGCACCTGATAGGAAAACTCCAGAGCACCCGGGGCATCCGTCCGCGTTCCCTTGAGCCACTTCGTGCCCCGGGCATCGTTAGGAGCCAGCCGCTAACGAGAGCGGGCTGCGGCCCTGCCGCCACCTCCTTTCCACCCATACGAGAACGGTTCTTGCAAGCGCCGGCAGAAACGCCAGCTTTCTCAACAGTTACGTGCAAGTGGCTTTTGCTGCGGGCTGTCCCTGGGGGTCACAGGCATCCCCCCCCCGGGAAGGCACACGTCCCCCTTCCCACGCCGCGTCCCCCCGAGCCTGCTCTGCCTGCCCCGCTCCGAGACCCAAATATGGGCTGGGCGCATCCGGGCTCCCCGGCACAAGCCCGGACAGGAGCGCGGTGCCGGGGGGTGACTCAGGGCCCCGGCAGCTCCCCGGGGCCAGGGGAGCGCTGACAGCTCCCCTCTGCCGGGAAATCTGGCCTGCTCCGGGCAGGATCTGCTGGGAGTGGTGGTGGAGCCGCTGGCTTTCGCTCCTCCAAGCAGCTCGCCACTGTCCCGGACACAAAATACCGTTTTTCTCCCCTTTTTCAGGGTACATGGGCGCTGGGGTTACTTGTGGATGTCGTGCAGGGCTGTGGCTCCTAAAAACAGCCCCCAGATGAGAGGGGTTACAGGTCTGGGCTGGTGCACGGTGCAGCGCGCCCGGGGTGCAAGTGACCCACCAAGCCACAGCCATGCCATCCACCCCAAACCTGGAAAAATCCCTGGAAATACCCAATTTTCATGCGTGAAAATCCCCACACCTGCCCTCTGGCCATATCCACAGCACCAGTCCCTGGGGTACAGCCTGTGGGGATGTACCAGCTGCCCCCCCGTAGGACCCCCCAAAGGGGTCCAGGCTGTCCCCCAGCAGCCACGGTCCTTGCTGCCGGCCAGCTTCACCCACAGAACCCCTTGGGACAGTGACAAGGGAAGCTTGCACCGCTTGGTATAAATCCACGGGGCAACACGCCGTGCTCCAAGCACTTCAGCATTACCTCATCACCCGGGACAATTTATCTTTGGGTGTTTCTCCCCGTTTCCCTCTCCCCCAAGCCAGACCGGGAGGAGCACAGCTCCGCTCCCACACGCCGAGGCAGCACCGCCGGTGCCGGCAGCGATCGCAGCAGGTCGGCTGAAGTCACCCCCCAAAAATGGCATTTTCTCAGCAAAATGCCGCTGAGGTCATTTTCCCCCGCTTCAAACACCCACGGCGGGGGGACGGGTCTGTGCTAAGCAGCTCCCGGGAGCTGGGGAGGCTGGAGGGAAGCAGAGAGTTTGCGAATCCTCGGGATGAAAGGGCTGAATAAAAGCAAGCTGTTAATAATAGTCGTGGCCTGAAAGGGGGGCTCAGTCCCCGGCTGGGGAGCAGGGGGGGGGCAGCCGCCGTACGGGGGGGCCGAGGCAGCAGAAATCAGGGCTGGGATGAAAGGAGCGTTTCCAAGGGCTGGCGGGGGAATGCCGGGAGCATGGGCACAGCACAGGGAGGGGGCCAGCGGCAGGGACAGGGGACAGGCACTGCACCCCCCCCACCCCCCCCAAAGGTCCAATTGGGCTGAGACTCCCTCCTTCACCTGCTCATCCAGCCCTGGGAGTCTCTGGTGGCATTTCTCACCCTTGCCCATCGCCGTGGCCCAGGGCTCTGCTCACCACCGTAGCCCCGAGCAAGCCAGGGCTTGACCACGACACCGCGCCGAAACCCGGGCAAACGGCAGCCGGTGCCCCCGGGACACGTGTGACGGGGTGGTCAAGCGTGTGCCTCGCACCCGTGTGCCCCCAGAGCTGCCCCGGCTCAGCCCGGCTCCGAAGGCAGCATGCAAGAACATTTCCTTGCAAATCATTAACGAAACAGGACCGCAGCACGCCGGGGATGCTGCAGAAACCAAACCCACCGCTGCTTTCCAAAAAGGAGGCTCTGTTAAAAACTCGGCCCGACCTGATGCTCCATGCCCCCGGACCCATGGGTGCTGCAGCCCCCAGCTCACCCCATCCCACCTCGGCAACCCGCAGGGTACCGGGACTTTGCCCTGGCTAAGCTGGATGCCCTCGGAGCGGCTTTAAGCGCTCCGGCGTCTCTTAATGGCGCGGGAAGCACGCGGGGAATGCGCGGCGGGGGGCAGAGCGTGCAACGGCCCCCCCATGGCTTCAGCCGTGTGGGACGAGGGGTGGCATTCCTGGCAGGCAGCCCTGTCACCCTGCCCCTGCGGCTCAGCTTCTCCACGGCGGGGCCGAGGAGACCTGAAACGTCTCTTATTAACCCAACTGGCAACGGGAAATCGTTACAGTGCTTTGTAGAGCAAGAAAACTGGTTCCAATGCCGCAGCAGAAGAGGATAAAGGAAACTGGAGGAAAGGACCGGAGAGGTGACAGCCCCGTGGTACGTGCTGGGGCCGAGGTCCGGCTGCCGGGGCTCCATCTCACTCGGTTCTTCCCCCGGCCGCGGTACCTGCAGGCACGGCGAGAGGAGACGGCAGCCGCCCAGGAGGCAGCTCCTGCCGCCGAGACCCGCCGATATTTCACAAACCTAAACCCACGCGCCACCGGCGTTGTGAAAATGGGGTACGGGAGCGGAGCTGGGACAGGAGGGCGTTCCGTGGTGGGGAGGGGGCAATGGGTCCGTCATCCCCAACAGCCATCTGCCTCCATCACAGCTTTTCCTAAACTTTGGGCTCTGCTTGTTCGTTGCCCTCCGGGTCAGGGGCACAGGACCGGCAGCATCGCTGCAGCAGTGCCGGGGTCCCCGACAGCGGGTCCTGCCTCCAGCCCGTCCCCCCTCGCTGGGTCACGCAGTGACAAACTGCTCAGCCTTAAAAAACTACAGCCAGTCACCCCCCCAGCTGGGTGCTGAGCCCCCACATAAGGGATATGCTCAGCACCATGCAGCGCTGGGGGGAGGCACCGGTTTAAGCCCACGCAGCAGCCTCAGCACTGGAAAAGGGGCACGTGCTGGAGCCCCTGAACGGGTCAAGCACACGCTGCATGGAGGTGTTACACCCCGCGGGACATGTGTCCGGAGCTAACTCATGCTCACCTATACTGGAGCGAGACCCAGCACTGTGCACAGCACCATCCTGCCGGGAGCAGCACGGGAGCCAGGAGACGCCAGCCCAGGACGGGCAGCTCAAGGCAGCGTCACCCCCTTGCAGCTCCCCGCCTGCCCCCACCTGCGGTGGCACAGCAATCAAGATAACAGCTCGGATCTACCATTTGCTTTTAATTTAATGGTTTTCTCAAGACGGTTTGTAGGGAGGAGGGGAAAACACACACACCCTGGAGAAGGGAAAGGGCCAGGGAACACGTGGCAATAGTGCAACGGAGCTTCGACGCGCGGCACATGAGACCATGGCACAGACACCTCCACCTCCCCGTGAAAAACATCTGGGTGGCCGTTACGGAGCCAGACACATCCCGTGCTGCTGAAGTTTTACATCAAGTTGGACAAAGGCAATAAATAAAGAAGTGGTGCCTTAAAGGCGCTTTTTTTTCCTCCTTTCAACATAAAGAAAAAAAAAAAAAAAAAAAAAAGACGTTGGCATGTGAGTGTGTTCTCACACTAGGGTTTTGGCCGGATCCAGTTGGGTTTCTCAGCGCAGGAGAGGGAAGAGCCGGGACCTGGGCAGTTTGGACCCTTTCGCCAGCACGTCCCGAGAGCCCAGCCCGCAGGCAGCAGCCAGGGCAGCACCTTTCAGCCCCTTGCCAGCACCCTGCTACATGTCCAGCTTGTTTGAGGTATATCACCTGCCCCATCCGTTACCTTGTGCAGCCAAAAAACAGTGCAAAGAAAAAAAAAAAATATATATCCCCCCAACCCTTTAGTTTCTCCCCACAATGAGATGAGCCTGTTTACAAGGGAAGGGTGGCAGCGAGGAGCCTCCGGGACCCCCCCCAGTCCCTCCACAGGGGCAGTGGCCGGATCACTCGGGGCTTTGGTCCATTTAATGTCCTAGCCCTGGGGCATCCCCCCCCCCAGTGCCCCACAGCCACTGCAGCTCCCTCCCCGCCTGCACCCGAGGCTGCAAAATAAATACGTGGGACGTGGCTCAGCAGCACCAGCAGCCCCGGGGCACGGAGGGCTCAGCCCCCTCCCCAACACCCACCACCCCGGGGAGCCCTGCCGGGAGGTGCCTTCAGCTCAACTTCATGCTGATGGCCACGGCACGCCGGTAAACCTCCGTCACGTTGTCACAGCCCGCCAGGGACAAGCTGCTTTCTCGCAGGGGACTCCGGCAATGGGTGACAGTCCAGCGGCGCAGCCTGCGCCCTTCCTCTATCTCCTCCTCCTCTTCCAGCCGGAGGAGGCTGTCGGCAGAGATGCAACCCCGCATGCCCCCGCCGCCGGGGGGGACGCGGGTGGGCAGGTCGAGCTGGTCGAAAGACTCCGTGGAGAGGATGCTGTCCTCGCTCACGGCGCTGGACGGGCGGGCGCGGGGAGCCTGGGGCAGGGGCACCTCACCGAAGCCCCCGAAGCCCTGCCCGGGGGGACTCTCTGCCTCGGTGCTGCTGGAGGAGTACTTGCCGTTATGCTTGAGGATGCCTTTTCGGCGGGCAGGGAGACCCTGGGGGCCCTGCTCCGGGGAGGGGTTGTCAGCAAACACGCTCCCATCGAGGTCCAAGCTCCCCGCGTCCAGAACATCCCCAGACTCGCAGCACTCCAGGGATGAGTAATACCCCGACTCCCTCGTCGAGGGCTTTTTCAGTATTCCCTTCTTGGGCGCAGCCGTGGGCACCGCTCCAGCGCCCGTGCCGCAAGGCAGCGTCCCGGAGGACAGGATCCGGGTGAGACCCGCAGCAGCCACCTCGCCATCCTCACCCCTCGCCTCTCCTACGGGCACCGCCGACGAGGGGCCGGGCACCTTCTGCTCGCAGGAGTTTCTCTTCTTCAGGATGCCCTTGGGCCGCTTGAGAATGGATTTGGAGGGGTTCTCCGGGGCCAGGGCCACCTCCTGCAGCGCGTGGGAGACGTCGTTCTCCTTCTTGGACTTCTTGAGGGAGCGCTGCCGCTCCAGGGCCACGCCGGGGATGTGCTGCTTCAAGAAGCATCGCACCTTGGAGCTGTTCTCCAGGAGGGGCCGGGAGGAGCGGCGAAGCCACTCTGCCACCGTGGCCAGGGGGGACTCGCTCTCCCGCAGCAGCTCTTGCTCCCCGATGGGCACTTTGTAGCCCCAGTTCACCCACCAATGCGTGGCGATGTCCTCGATGGTGGCGCGGCGCTCCGGGTTCACCATCAGCATCCACCGGATCAACCCGCAGGCGTCTGGGGAAGAGGCAGGTCAGGCACCGAAGGGAACACGCGGGGCGGGGGGAGCGCACAGGGTGGGGGGGGTCTGCTTACCCGACAGCTTCGTGGGCTCCCGGTAGTCCCCGCTCGTGATCTGCTTGACCAGAGTCTTGTAGTCGTGGCCATCGAACGGCATCGTGCCATGGACCAGGATGTAGAGGAGAACGCCCAGGGACCAGCTGTCCACCTGCCAGAGGGACAGATGAGCCTGGAGGGGGGGCAGCGGGACCGGGCCGCCCTGGCCCCCACCCCGGCTGGGCAGGACCCCCCAGCAGAGCCTCAGCAGCAGCTCCTGGGGTGGACAGAGCGCGGGGCAGGACCAGTTCCAGCCACCTACATCCCACCACGTTCGCTCCACTGTGGCTGCCACACACCAACCATGGGGCGCTTGGTCTTAGGGGACCCGTTACCCCAAACCGCACGGGGGGGGCTCTGCCCACAACGCTCTCCTGGGAAAACACCCACCGCTTTCCCCAGTCCAAGCGAAGAGGAAGCAAAGACATTCCCCCACACCGGAGGCGAGACACAACCTACCTCCGGGCCCTTGTACGGCCTCCCGTTGATGATTTCGGGGGATGCGTAGAGAGGGCTGCCGCAGTAAGTCTGCAGAAGTTTGTCCTGCTGGTAGACGTTGGACAGGCCAAAGTCTGCAATCTAGAGAGACATTTATAGCTGTTATCCAGCAGCAAAGCTCCCTTTCGCAGGCGGAGCAGCATCGCCACCCGAAGCTCTCCGGCTGCGAGCTTGGCTGAAACCAGGTCTGCCCTTGGCACCCTGGTCTGGGTGCCCTCAGTCTCCTCAGGCAGCAGCAGCTGCCTGGCTGTCCACCCCCCCGAGGCTGCTCCTGCCCCTCTCCCCCTCCCAAAAAACTCATCCCAGCCACCGCAGCAGCCGCCCTGCGCCTCTGCCCCTCCAGCCCCAGCACACTGGGAGCAAAGGTCTGTGCCTGTGGTTAGAGGGAGAGCTGCCGGGCTCTCCTCCAGCTCATTCACAGCCACACCAGGCTGCTTGGGTCCCTATCTGCTCCGCCTAGCACACAGGCATTCATTATCCTCATTACACCCGTCACCTCTCCGGGACCAGAAGGTACAGTCCTTGCCTGGAAGCTCCCAATTGCAAAATTACCCCTTACAGAGATAAAGCCCGGCAGGCTGTTTAGCACCGACCGCAGCGATTCCCAGCCGTGGCCGTGCCCGTCCTCCCCGGGGCGGCTGCGGCGCTCCCGGCCGAGGCGAAAAGCATCGCTCGGGGCCAGCGGAGCCAGGAGCTGCCCTGCACCTCCCCGCCCCAGCCTGGCCAGCGCGTCGGAGGACTGGGACTTTCACTGGAAAAGCCCTTTCTTATCCAGCCGGTCGTGCTTTGACCTCAGTGCTCAGACTTTGCCCTCTTATCAGCAGTCAGATATACGTTACGGCTTTAATAGGCAGCACCGAGGCTCCGCCGCTGCAGCCGCTCCCGCTCAGCTGCCGGGCACAGCTCGGGGGGGGGGGGGGGGGGGGGCAGGTACAGGCACCCTCCTGGCTCCCCATCTTCTGGGCAAACAGCAGCGCAGGCCGATGCCAGCGGTCCCAGAGCTGCGGAGAAGCGTGTGCCCTGGGGGGACCGGGGTGTTGTGGCCACCCCTCCCAGTCCATCCACGCTGGGCAGCGTCCCCGAGACCCCTTTGCTGGGTGACACCCAAGGCACGGCCAGGCTCTGCCAGCCTCTCACCTTGATGTTCCCGTTTGTATCGAGAAGGATGTTCTCCAGCTTCAGGTCCCTGTGAACGACGCCGTTCTGCGCGGGAGGAGGGAGAGCCGGGTTTAGTTTACAGCGTGTTTGAGGAAGGGGAAGTCGGGCAACGCGGGGAGGTCACCGCCGTTCACCGGCACGCCAAGGGGACGCGGTGACGGCAATCAGAGGAGCGGTTAATAACCCCGGGTGCGTTGACGACAGGCTGTAAACCACGTCCTGACATGGGTGCCACCAGCCCTCCGCGCTGCTCGGGAGCACGAGCAGGGTGGCACCCGCACCAGCACCCCGTGCCAGGCGCCGTGCTGGGCTCCCGCACCCTCCCCAGCAGCACGCCCGTGAGAGCGACTGGTGCCAGCTCCTGCCAGGGCACGGTCGGCACAGCTCCCTGCTTTGCCGGGACCTGCTGCTGCCCAGCTAAGACCCCCCTTTCCTTTGGGTTCAGGAGGTGCCCTGCAACACCCCCCCCCCATTCCTGCCAAGGGCACGCGGGTACCCAGCACCGAGGCACGACCAGACACGGCCTTTGAGCATCCTCCAGGGAGACCCACAAGCTGGAGGGTCCTTCCAGGGCGGGCACAGCTCATCCCACAGCCCCAGGCAGGGCCCTCCAGCTTTACATCCCTTCCAGGGGACAAGAAGGGCGACGCAGGGCTCTGCCTTCAGCCCCGGCAGACAGCCCTGGGCATCTCCCACTGGGCAGGTGGGACGGGAACTGGTAACTCCCTGGCAGGGTTAGTCAGCCCCACCGCGCAGCAGAGGAAAGCCAAGGCAAGGACTTCCCAAAGGCTGCTCGGGCACTGCCTCCGTGCAAGCCCAAGGGCAGCCGCGCCCTTCAGCTCAGTGGCAGGATTAACCCCTCTCCCGGGAAAGGCCGACGGCCACGAGTTCCCATCGCCTCCCAACCCAGGCTGAGCTTCCCCACGGGGCACTGGATCCCTACCCAGTCCCGGCCGCCGCACCTCTGCCCGGAGCCGGCCCTGCCGAGCGCACAGGAGCCGATCCCTCCGCTCTCCCGCCGGGAAGGCGGTGGGAAACGTGGTGCCTGACCCACCTTGTGGCAGTAGTAGACGGCCGACACGACCTGTCGGAAGAAGTGGCGTGCCTCCTGCTCCGTCAGCCGCTGCCGCTCGCTGATGTAGTCGTACAGGTCGCCCTTGCTGGCGTACTCCATCACGATGACGATCTTGCTGCTGTTCTCAAACACTGCGCGGGGATGGGAAGCCACAGGCTGTTAGGAGGGATGCTCAGAGCTCAGGGACTTCTCGTCAGCACACGCTTTTTAATGAGCAGGCAGAGCCCTGACCGACTAACACGCTGCCCGCCCCCGTTGCCGGTGCCCTCGGTCTTTTTAGCAAAACAGAAGGGGTTGGGGGCTCTGCAGGTACCTGCAGGTCGGAGGGGGACGGCCAGAGCTGCCACCCCCATCCCTCAGTGCCACCGGGGCTGCTGGCCAAGCAGCCTCAGCAGCCACAGAGCACGGGAGAAAGGGCTCTGCTCCGCCAGAAGGTGACTAAGACGGGTGGCTCTTCGCTAGATAGAGCCCTGCCAAGGGGGAAGGCGACGGAGCCACTGGCTGGCGCAGCCGGGTGGCCTTTCTGCGTGTTCCCGTTGCTCCCGACGAGGCTCCGGCTCAAGCCAAGAGACGGAGCATTTTCTTCCTGTTTGCAGAAAGCTGCCTCAATATTTTTGAATTCCAGCCGTCAGCGTGACTCAGTCCTTGCAAACTTGCTGCGTATGGACTGCCAATCCACTTGCTTTTGTTTAGAGGACAAAAGGACTCTGGGTAGCTCACACACACCAGGGAGGCAGCGATAACGCCGGCACAGCGCAGTGAACCCCAGCCCCGAGGAAGAGCACGGGGCACGCCGGGTCTGCGGCCAAACGACTCGGCATTTAAGCGAGGGCTGATCCAGCTGGAGATTTGCTCTAAGTCTGGTCGTAGCTAAAACTTGAGAAATTCCCCTTCGATTGGCGTTGCCCCAACACCCTGGCAGCAAAGCCCAGCCCTGGCCGTTAAGCCCAGCCCAGCAGCACCAGGAGCTCTCCCAGCACCCTCCAGTTTGGTTTTCCTATGCCCCAGGGGAGGGAATGAGAAGGACTCCAGCACTGAGATTAGCTCCAGCCCCCAGCTGAGAGCAGAGCCACAGAGATTCCCGCTGCTCCGGCACTTGCCATGGCTGGGGCGAGCGTCCAGCACAACCAGAGCACAGACGGAACTGGGTTTTGCGAGGGACCCCGGCCACCGGCTCCCCTCCATGGCACAGCCTCTCACTTCCAGCCTCAAAAGACGACGTAAACTTTTGGAGCCGGCGGCTTCCCTCTCCGGGCGGGAGGGGACGGGATGGGAAGCGGCTATTTCTGGAGCCGGTATTTCCCCTCGCCGCTGCTCGGCGGGCAGGCGGGGGGGGAAACCACAGCCCGGCAGCATCTGCTCTCCCTGCCGGGGCCGAGTCACCAGCCCGGCACAGGCAGTGGCAGACAGCTTCTGCTCTGAACGAGCAGAGGGGGGAGAGCGGCCGGCGGTACCCCCACGGCCGCAGAGCCTGCCCCGGTACCCCGGAGGCTCCGTTGGGGGATGTTGCTGGAAAGGGGAGGGGAGAGGAGGGCTCACCTTCGTGGACAGCAATGATGTGGGGGTGGTTGAGGGAGGACATGATCTCAATCTCTCTCCGGATATGGACAAGGTCCTGTTCATCCTTGATTTTGTCTTTCCGGATTGACTTGATAGCCACCTGCGGATGAGCGTATGCACAGAGGGTCACCCGGCTGGTGGGGCCAGGGGCATCGTGGCTTCCCAAAGCCTGTTGCAGAGCAAGAAACCAACCCCCCCTCTTTCGGGAAGGGGCTCACAAGCCAGAGATCAATGGCCCAGCTTCTCCAGCCAGGCGTGCTGTATCAGCGAGCCATGCCGCACGCCCCCGCTGAAGCAACTCCAATAAAAGTAAACTTCATCAATTAGGTTTTTATTCTTTCCAAGTCCTGTTGCTGTGCACAAGGGAGAAGCTCCCCCCCCCCTCCAAGGGAAACCTGCTGCCAGCTCCTCCCACAGGTGGCACAGCCCTGTTCCTCATTTATGTGCTGTGACTTACAGAAATCGTGTCCCAGGCTACAGCCGCCGCTGGACCGCGGCCAGCTAAAGGAATGTGACCTGCACACATGACTTGGAAGATAACAACAACAACGTCTTCTTGGGGTCACGCAAATGAAAAAAAAAAAAACAGGTTTCATTTTCCTCGCTAATACTTATTTCAAGGAGCTGATTATGCAAAGGTAAGAGAAAGTTTGGTATTAAAGAGTAGATTCCTCCTAGGCACAGGACTGTGCTCCAGCCGCTGGGAGACCCAGCGTCGACGATGCGAGCCGCTTTCCAGGCTTTCACTTGGGTTTTCAAGTTATCCTCTACAAGGAAATTGAAAGGGGAGGAGAAAGAAGAGTAAGTGCTGGAGAATAGATGCCCTCTAATCCTCTTTCAAAGGGGCTGGGAAGAGACAATGTGCTCCTAGGGTTGAATTTACAACTGAATCCAGCAGAACTTCTTTTTTTTCTATCAGACAAGAATGTGGAACAGCATTAATCCTGTAAAGGGACCCCCGCGCCGGTCTCCCAGCAACGGGGAGAGGGGCCATGGACACCCGCCGGCCCCAGCTGCCAGCCCAGGAGCGATGCTCACGGCTACGCTGCCCAGGCACCCTCGTCCGCCTCTGGCTGCGCGGCGCGGATGCTCGGCCTCTCGCCTCCCTCTGATTTAGGGGAGCGGGAAACGTTGCTCCTCAAGACCTAGCCCACCGAGCAGCAAACGGCTCGGAGCACCTTTGCCACCCTCGCCAAGCAGAGCCCGCCGCACCCCCAGCAAGTCACCGGGCGCTGAAGCGGCGAGATCTCAGCTGCCGCGTCGGCGTCTTCGCGGGAGAAGGACTGGCCTTAACGTCAAGGGCTCGGATGGGCACGTCAGAGGCGGCCGACGGAGGCCCTTCGGCCCCGCAGCACACCTCTGCTGCACTGGCCCACTTCAGGCCAGCACTGGCCAGGGCAGGGGTTGCCTCCCGCGCGCTGCGCCTGCGCCAGCCCCAAGGGTTGAAGCACCCGAGCAGGATGGGCTCTGGCCAAGGGAAGTTCAATAACCCAGGCCCCGGTTTCTGTACAAAGCAATACTGAAGGCGCTTAATAGCTTCTTGAAAGCCAGGTATTCTTTTCCCTGACCTTTGTGCTGGGTTAACAGGTTAAAGTTTAACAATTTTTTGCTCCAGCCCCCGATTACCTGACCCCCGCTAGCACGCAGGCAAAACCTTTATGCAGCAAGCCAGCCTGCTCCTGCCCTCCCAAATTCCTGTTGACTCACTCTATTCATCTCCCCCCTAAAGCCTGCCATCCAGCCCAACGGCCGCAGCATTTCGGGGCGTACGCAGCACATTTGCTCGCTGACCAAGACGCTCACGCACGTACGCTGCTGCGCTGGCGCTCAGGGCCAAGACCCGCTGTCCTTAAGAAGCCAAAGCGGCCCCAGGCTGCCAGCACAGCAAGCCTCAGGAGATGCCACCGGCTGCGTTCGGCAGAGCGCCGGAGAACGCCCTCGCCTACCAGCCTGGCGGTTAGTGACCTGCGAGGCAGACCGGAGCCAGGGCTGCAGCAGGATTCGGGTGCTGTGAGAGCCCCGGGGCTCTCCTCGCTGAGTGCTGCCCCGCGTCACGGACCGGCACAGCGAGGGTCCGGCACCGTTGGGGTCCGCATCTCCTACAACACAGACTGAACCGGCCACTCGGGGCGGGATGATTTATCTGCCTGTCAAGCCCTGCCGGGGAGGCTAATCCCTTGGCCGTCCCATCCTTCCCCAGGGGTGCTGAGAAGCGGCTTTGTTCCAAAACATCCCTTACCCAAGAGGGCTGGCAGCAGAGGATCTCCCCTCGAGACACAAGAGCCTGTGCCCGGCCACCCTGGAGACGGGGACCGGCAGCTTCAGGGGCAGGCGCTGCAGCCTACGCGCTGCCTCCACCGTCAATGCTATGAGAAGAATCTCCTGCAGGAAAAAGCCCCGAGAAGTCCCGCTGCGGGAGACTAGAGAACTCGAGAGTGCCTTCCGAGTCAGAAAGGCTTTTAATTAAAAGTTTTTTGGGGGCAGAACAGGTATTTTCAGCAGCTGCTGAAAGATGCATTAAGCTACAACCCCAGGCAGCACTTTAGAAGTTGTTCCAGATTGCAAGTGCAGCATTTCATGCTCCATGAAACATGGATTACAACCCACTACGGAAGAGAGCGGGGTTCATCCCTTACTGGAGATCAAAAGAGGCTTTGCTGCTTTGGAATATTCCAGGTGTCCCTGGACACCACGCAAGCCGACAGCCACATTTCTGACACTGAAAGCGGGTCCCACAGGAGGTCCCTCTTTCTATTTGACTTGGCTGCAGGCCAGGGCTTGGGAACCAGGCTGGGAGTAAAAAAGGCCAGATGCTGCCATGCAAACAGGTGCAGGAGCCAGTTTGCACCACCATGGCACACGTTACTAAATATGCAAACCAAAAGATTCAGGGAAAAAGAAAACATTCAGGTAAAAAAAAAAAAAAAAAAAAAAAAAAAAAAAAAAAAAGGAAAAAGGAAAGGAAAAAGAACCAGCAACTCTCTCCCCATCTGCCTGATATTTCAGGGACATGACAATTTTGCAAGGACTGGCAAGGGCACTCAGCAGAAGTACCCACCAAATGGCATGAGCATCATTTCATCTAAAGGATTTCTAACCAGAAAACAAGGGGTTTCTTCCGACAGAGAAGGTTCATAGTAGTCCCCAAAAATCCTTCATCTGTGGGAGCCTGGTCTTCCCTGCAGTCTACCAACTGACCAGACAAACCTTGCTCCGAGCTAAGTCCAGGTAGGTTGGTTAAAATTAAGAGGAAAAAAGAAAGCCAGGCAGTAAAATGAGATGGTTCAATATTCAGTGCATCTGACAGAGGCAGTTTCTGATTAGCCAGAGGCAAAAACCATGCACAGAGCAGCTCCAGCTTTACAGCCTCAGCCGGTAAGGTCGGATCCCACAGCCCACGAGGGGTAACTGGTGGAGGCAGCAGTACCCGCTCTCACACCTCGGTGTTTAGGAAGTGAAAGCCACTTAGAGAAGGAGCAAATAACACCCCAGCTCAGGATAAGCCTAAAGATTAAACAGGTCCGGAAATGCTGAGTGCTACAAGAAAGAATTTGTGGGAAGAGGAGAGATTTGCGGTTAAGCCTCCTGTTCCTACACGGCCAGCTCGCTGAGGTACTAGTTAGTCAAGCCTTTGACTATCTCCGGCATTTATTGAGGAGTCATTGGCCTGTGCATTTAATTTGCATTATAATAGACCAACGCTGCTAGACAAACGAGTCCCTGTCCTAAGGGGCTTCCCCACATAGGATAAGTTTTCCGGCAGGTCAGAGATTCCCTGCACAAGCTGCGTTAGGTGCAGACAGGGAAAGCCAAGTCTTCTCGCCCATCCCGAGGGGAGGGATCCTTCCAGGTCTGTGGGTGGAAGCTGCATTTCAAGGCCCTGATTATGCAGCGAAACAGCAGCTCCTTCAGAACCAGATAGGCTAATGGAAATGGCAGATCTGACTTAATTAAGAGCTGTCGCCTTACACAAGAAAACCTGGCAGATTTACAGTTCTTTTCCTTGACGTGCCTCAGTGGCACGTTAGTGATCCGATCTCACGCCCCGCTCTCCCGCTCAGCCCGCAGAGCCTTACTGGGCCAGTCTCGCCACTGGCAGGTGGACCCTCGTTGCTCACCCACGCTCTCAAGACGGGCTGGCGTGCGAGCGCCTTTCTTGGGTCCCGTCCCACACCGCAGGGTGCTCGGGACCGAACAGGGGCAAGGCAATCACGCCCAAGTTCGCCCTTCGAACCTTTGCAGGTTCCTAAAGGGCAGGGCTGCCAGAACGGCAGCACCCCGCCTTGCTGGGGGTGAGGGTCCCCCACCTCTCCCTGCACCCTTCCAGCGCACCAGATGGCCAAGCTCTGGGTTGAGCCGCTTGTTTCGGAGGGGCTGAGGTGTCGATGGACCGAGTCGCGGTTTCAATCGGAGGCTCGGAGGGGCTCGGCTTTCGCACACCGCTGCCCAGGGCCGAGAGGCAAAACCAACCAAGACCCAGGGCCAGAGGAAGGGCAAAAAAAAAAAACCCAGGGCCAGAGGAAGGGAAAAAACCCTTCAGCCTCAAGTGCAATGTTTGCTCTGCGCTGCCGGTATCTGCAGGCTCCTTTTCCCCCCAGGAAGCCCGACACGGTCAAGTGGGCGAGGGGAGCTGCAGTCCCCTCCGGGGGGGGGGGGGTGGGGGGTGCGTGGCCCCTCCGGGCTCCCCCCCCTCCTTCAGCCCGGGGACGGCAGCACCGCAACCTCCCCGCACCTCCGAGGGCTGAGCCCTCCCGGTTACCGGCTGGGGAGAACCGGGAGCGGGGCTGGGGTCGGGGGGGGATGCTCCGGCTCCCGGGGAGGATGCACCGGAGCCGGAGGAATCCTTACCAGTTTCCCGGAGCGCTCCCGGGCTTTCTTCACCTTCCCGTAGGTGCCTTTTCCCAGCGTCTCCAGGAACTCGTAGCGGTGCTTGAGGTTGTGTTTGTGGTGGTGCCGCTTCACCGCCTGCTTCTTCATCAGCGGCCGCGGGGATTTAATGAGCCCCTCGGCCA
>JAVJGG010000053.1:2945642-2955793 GCA_035590195.1 Aviceda cuculoides | reverse complement strand
AGGGGTAGCAGGGGGTGTAAAGGGGTGTCCCGCAGACTGGGGGGAGCTGAGGACCTTCCAGAAGATGATGGGGGGGGGAGATTGGTACCCAAAGGCTGCGAAGACCAAAGCGCTGGGAGGATGCGGAGCAAAGCGCGCGGGATGCGGGGACACGGAGGGGGACAGACGTACAGCCAGCCAAGACGCACAGACATAGACGCGGTTTGCTGCAAGGAGCCACAATGCACCCAGGAGTCTTGGGGGAAAAAAATCGGTATTGAGGGCAAAATCAGAGAGGGGAGAGGCCTGGGCAAGCGCAGCCCGTCCACGCTGGCCACAGGCTGGCCACAGGAGCAGGGTGCTCCCTGGCCAGAGCCGGGGGGGCGAACGTCTGCAGGCTGCTCCGGCGCTCCCACGCAAAGGCTTTTTATGGACATTTCTGGTTAAATCTGCGGCACCTTCCCGTGTGGTCTTTTTGCCCCTGTGGTAAATCTTTGTTTTGAGATATTAAAAGAATGCAATTATTTCCCAAAGCAGCCAAAACAAAAGCTCTTGCCCAGCTCTGGCATGTGTGAGGACACACCGTATTGATTGAAGAAAGAGATAACTACAGCATTACTCATCCCCACGCTCAGACCTGGATTTTCCCACCACTTCCAGCAGCTCCGGGCAGGGTGAGGCAGAGCAGGGGCTCGCGAGCGGCCGCCAGGGCTGATTTAATCCAGCACCAGCCCCTCTCTGCGGGTTTTGTGTCCCTGCGCCGCGCAATGGCCCAGCACCCGCTCTCAGCGTACCGCGGCCGTGCCGTGTCTCTATGTCCGGATGAGACCCAGGAAGGCGTCGCCGGCGCCCGGCTGGTCTCGCAATCTGGGTATTGGAGGACCGAGATTATAAAACAACTTGTTGAGGACGTTCGCCCTGCAGGGTAGCTGTAACAACAGGCACCGGCATCCAGGTCACGGAGACGGCCGCGCACCCAACTTTTGCTCGCCCGTGGCTGCGATCTGTCTCGGTGCTGGAAGGACGAGGTATTATTAGGTACCGGTTCGATACGGTTAGGACGCACAGGTATCTTTTGCTGCCACTGTCCCTGATTTTTATTGCCAATGGCCGTGTGGCACCTCTGTTCCTCACAAGATGTCAGAGATGAACAGCTTCTTGCAGCTTCAGACTGGTCCTGCATCTTTTCTACCCTCAACCCCCCCCCCCCCCCCCGAAGCTGAACACCCCATAACCCATGGGCAAATCTCTCTCGTCATTTTAAAATTAGTCATCTCCCACCAGTATGGAGGGGGATTGTCCAAAGAAGATACCGTGCTGAAGCAGTGAGTTGCAATAATGAATTATTCACTGTGCGGTAACAGGAGCTGTGTTTCAATCTGCAAGTGGCCAGCAGGACCCATAGGGAAGATAAACAAGGCGTAGATGAGATTAACTAAACTGCTGTAATTTCAATGTCAAAGTAAACAGATAGGATCCTGTTCAGGCACAGCCCAGAGATTGCAGAAGGGTTGAAGGGGGAAGGTACAAACCTACCTTATTGCAATAAACAAAGCAATTTCACTTGACTAAGATGAAAGCGTCTGCGTCTCCTGGGCACTGGGAGCCCACAGAGTAACGCTATCGGCGGCTGTGGGATCACTCGTGGTTTAGCCCACTGGTCCAAGAAAGCACTTGAGCACACATTTAACCTTAAGCACGTGTTTAATACTGCCGTTGATTTATAAGGATGCTTCCCAGAGGCTTTCCCCGTGATGAAAGGAAGCAAGCCTTGGGTAGCTTCTCTTTATGTTTCTACCAGATAAATTCTTTTCTGCAATTTTCTGTGTTGTCGTTGATACGTAGGCTTAGGTATGCTTTTGTTGTAGACTGGCTCAGGAAGCCTATTTTAATGGAAATGTCAAGGGACAGAGATCTAAGTCCACTGGAATCCACTGATAAGGATCCTCTATTGTAACAGTATTGCTACTGCTTTCTCAGCAGTGGGGAAATCCACTAAAATTCCCCCTGCCTCCCCCAGCTGCAGCCTTAGAAATCCTAACCAGGGTTTCTCCAGCGGCAGCCCTTTGTACCACAGGCCCCAGTGCATGTCCGCTAAAACCAGCATGAAAGTCAACAAGGAATTTGGCTCGATGTCAGGTAAACCTGCTCAAAGCTAGTCTAATCAACTGGATGCTTTGTCATAACGGAAGCTCTGTTTACTTGCAGGCTCCTAACGTTGTATTTATTTATTTCTTATTTTAAAATTAATGCTACAGCATTACCTCAGTGCTGGAAACATCCACGTCGTGGCCAAAACCTACGGCTCTGCTTTTGGATTCGGTGGCAACGGGCTCTGTTCACCTCTGCTCGTGGACTGGTAAAGGAATAAACATTCCCCAGAAGATACGCTTACAGCAACGAGCCCTCCAGGAGGGAAAGGAAGAGCTCCACTAGGCATCAAAATGCCAAAGACAACAAAAAGTTTAATGATCGCCTCTCCTTACTGGTCTTCCAAGCTGGCAGCATTCCTCACCTGCTGCTGGGTAGTGCTCAGGCAGGTGTGAAACCCATTCCTCCTCGGAAAACACTAAGGAAACTGGTTTTGCTCTGATCCTCCCAATTGGGCGCCCCATCCATCAGCAGAAGAAGGGAAACACATTAGCACCAATAGGAGCCTTTTGAACAGTAATTTATGGCCTATCACATCTAATGATTACAGCAGAGGCCACCTCTGCCCCCGCTTCCACCAGCTGCGCGTTACCCCCGCCCGCAGACTCCAGCCACCCGCTCAGGACATACATCTGCTCTGGGTAAAGCCAAACTCGTTTTTTCTGGCTTGATAACTACTCAGTGGGCAGATTTTGTGCCCGGGCTAGTCACTTGTAAGGACCGTTTTAGGAAACTCCCTTCCCCTGGTAATGTTTGCACCGTGGTGCTCGTGAACCCAGGTCCTGCCATCTCTCCTTATCGCTGCCAGCACAGGCAGAGGTAAGTGGAAAGGAGCTCCCCACTTCGTGGAGCTCTGGAGCTACGGGATGCGCCACAGCCAACCATGGACCACGGCTGGAGAAAGCAGAAATATTGCCTCGTTCAGCTGGACGGCGTAGAGGAAGCATGGCTCTTGGAGGGGCTCCGCGTGTAGAGACGCGAGCGACGACGAAGCACGCCAAGTAGAGAAAAAGAGCAAAGCAAAACCGAGGTTAGGAAGGACCTGGGGGGTTGTGGGCAGCGTGTGGGAACAGCCCCGTGGGGCAGGACAGGCTCCCGGGTCGGGATCCCACTCGCGCCACGGAAGGTCCCCGTCTCCCGGCCGCTGGAAGGGAGCGAGCCACCGCGGGTGGGTGACACACGCCTCCTGTAACCGTTAGGGGTACGAGCTCTTTAGTCCAAACCGTGGTGAGGCCAGGAACCAGCCGCTTCAAAATATGAACTTATCTTCTTTGGATTTTTAATCGTCACGTTATCAGGTGATAACCCGGTCTTCATCATTATATGGTATTTACCTCAGAAATTGCTACAGCTACATACGAGAGATGTGCAGTGGTCTGAATTACACTTTAATCTAAATGTTTGTTGAATAAAAGCCAAAATGGCAACCCCCATCCAACTCAAACCCTGTACTTCAGCCACTACAACATACATTAACTCCTGTGGCTGAAGCCCCCACTTAAAACCGGCAAACCCCAGACAAGCGGGGTGCAAGGGCTGAGCAGCGACTCGTACGCAGTTTTCTCTTATACTGGTGAGTTTGGAGCAATTCTCTGGGCTTTGCTCTCCTCTCGCACACATGCCCATGGCTGATTCTCACACACAATTAACGGGAGTTTGGTGCACAGACCAGCGATCACAAGTTACCCGCACTGAGGAAAGAAAATTTTACATATCTCAAATAAAATGCATTATTATATATGCTATTCCTCTATTACATAGTCTCATTCAAGGTCCTCCTACTACAGATCAGACAGATTGTAGAAATCAAAGAACTCGGGACGCCCCGCAATACCCTCCCAGGCGCTGGAAGTCAGGGCAGGGAAGGTCAGAGCCTGCAGCAGCACATGGCGCTACAGAAATGCCGAGGTATTCATAAAAAAAAAATAAAAAAATAAAAAAAAATAATAAAAAAAGGCAAACTCCCCCCCAAAAAGCTGGAGCTTTTATTTCGAGGGCAGGAAGCGTCTGTATTTCAGAGTAGTGACTCGACACCCGTGCCGGTGCCGGCGGATGCCGACGGAGCGGGTTTGCCTGCTGGCAGCGGCCGGGCTGGCTCAGCTGTGACGGGGCAGCGGTGTCCCTGCGGGACTGGGGACCGGAGGGGGCCAGACCAGCACACGCGGGGATGGCAGGAACAGAGAGGTCCTAGGGGCTCCTGGTGCCACTGCAGCTCCGGCAGCCTGGAGGAGCTCTATTCCCAGCTATCCAAAGATAAATTCAGCGCTGAAGCTGTACGACAGTTCACATAAAAGCACGCTGGGGCTCCTTTGGGGAAGGGCTGGGCGACCGGTGGCCGAAGGGCAGCGCTGACCCCGAAAAGCATCTTCCTCCGACGGCCAGGAGCAGCCCAGCAGAGCGGGGCAGTGCCGTGCGTGTCACGGGCCCACGGCAAGGGAGAGGAGTCGGTTCTGCTCCGCAGCCAGCCCCGTCGGAGGTCGTTCCAAGGAAGTTTCCTGTTTATGCAGACAGAGGCTGCTCGGGGACGAGCAGGAGTGATGCTTTTTGGCAGGAGGGTCAGCGCAGCCCTTGGCACTGCTGTGGCGGAGCAGCCACCGGCGCGGGGACTGAAAAGCCTGGCTCTCGGCAAACACAACTTGGAGTACCGGGAGTTCAGGCGAGGACGCGGCGGCAGCCAGCTCCAGGATCCGTTGAGCCCCATTAGGTAGCTGGAAAACTACAAGAGCTCAGCTGGGTTTCAGCTAAAGGTGCAGGGAGAACAGACCCCAACTGCCGAGAAACAGGCTCCTGTGAAACCTGAGGGCTGGCTGGGATGGAAGGACCAGCCCGTAGGTTTTTACAGCTCCGCAGAGACAGGAGGAGCTGGCTGACATACCTACTGAAGATCGGTAAGAAAGAATGCCACAATGCACCGTCCAAAGCACTTGGTGTACTGAAATGTGATCCCATCTCAAGGCGAGGCTGTCCGAGAGCTAATACATATATTAAAAAAAAAAAAAAAAAGAAAAGAAAAAAGAAAAGATACCACAAGCAGTTACCAATCCATTCTCAAGATTGCTGACAACAATTCTCCAAGGCAGGTTAAAATTACTACATATTTTGGAAAGAAAGCTGGGTTGAAAACCAATTATTTGATATTTATTTGCTTTATTTCTAAAAGATTCCCTTTGCACCACCAGCCGCAATTTAAAGGCCAGGTTCAGCAGACGTGCTTTGACATCAACAGGTCTTCTACACTGAGGGCTAAGCACACCCCTTAAATACACTACTGGATTGGCACCTAAATAGATTTTCAATGTCAGATGACAGACACTAGTAATCCTGACGACGTGAGGCGAGGCGGACAGTTCACTGAATTCCCTGCCCCTGAAGAACAAACACCACCGTTCGTTTCCAGTTGGCCCTGGGCAGCCCTGCCCAACGCACCAGGGCAGCGGCACCCAGCCGAGGCCACGAACCCCCTCCTCTGCCAGCAGGAACGACCCCAGCCACGGCAGCAGCTCCTCTGGAACAACGCGGGGAGGAACGACGCACCCCAAGATGCTGCGGCAGGACCCGGTGCGCGTCTGCCACCCACCCAGCCGGGGCCACGTGTGAATCCATGCGAGCACCTCCCCGCGATCCCTTGGAGCAGCTCTGCGTGTCGCAGCGGTGGCTCAGCCAGCAGTACCTGCTGGAGATGACGGCGGCTGACGGGTACGCGCTCTCGTAACGCTGGACAAACCCAGCCGTGGGCGCAGCCCGTGGCGTCAACCTGCAAGCCGCCGGCTCCCCGACCCGCTCACCGGGGTGGCAATTTTGTTGGCTGGCGTCTCCCAGCAGCTCGGCACAGCTGCAGCCTTCGCGGCGGGGGATGTACGCGCAGCCCCCTCGCTATCGCAGGCGAACCCGGTCCCACGGAGGGACGTGCCAGCTTACGCACGCGCTGGCGGCGCAGGGCGTCTGCGCGCACCGAGTTGCGTGCGCACCCACGCTGACACGCACGACTTTCCCCTCCGTGCGTCCGTATGGGTACGCACACGGACACACGCGTCGCCCCTTCTCGCAGCACAGGGTACCTCTGCGCCATGGCCAAAACCGGCCAAACCGTTCCGGGGGAAGAGAGGGGTTTGTCACCAGCCCTCGTCCGGAGAAGTGGCCGTCCACCCCACGCAGCCGCCGAAGCTCACCCTCCGCTGCTGGCAATTCCCATCCAAGGCCCCATTCCATGGGGCTGGTTTGATCATTGGGCTCGACCTCCCGGCTGAGGCTTTATCTTGTCCCTCCAGGCACAACAAGCTCCACCAAGTACCAGTTTCAAAGATGGAAGCACTTAGAATCATCTGCTGAAAAGCATAGGCAACATGCATCTGGGGAAAGGAACGCTGCAGCTATCTAATCCCTAGAGATTCACTGCAGAGCTCAGGGAGCTGCAGCAGTGCAAGAGCAGGATTCAACCCCACAGACATCTCCTTGACTGACACTGTGGAGCAGCATTAGAGACTATCCGCCTGGGGGACCCGAGAACAGAATTCAGCTCGTGTCATAGCTACTGCAAGGTGTCTAGACTCAGAGGCGATGCCTGTTCATGGGAACGAAATGCTGGAGGAGATGCATAACATCCTTTTCACATCAAGTTATTTGCTGGATCCTTATGCTATCAGCTAGGATCCCTGCACAACCCAAAAAGGCATTTTGGAGCCAGCCTGTGATCCCAGCAGCGTAGTCCATCACCACCTGGGCAGGGCAGCCCCCCCAGCTCCAGCAGGATGCCTGCCAGGAGGTGCTGGTCCAGCCTGGGCTCAGCCCATGGATGCCATCTGCCGTTCAGAGCACTGGGAGGAGACTGGGAGCCCATCCAGCACTGCTCAGCCCAAACAAGCGCAGCACTTCTTAAAAACAAACAACCCTACACACACAGTCGTGGTGCATCTGATTCACCTCCCTGCTCCCCAGCCTTGGCTCAGGGTCACATCTCCATCACCTGGAGGGCAGGCACAGCCCTTTTGTTTCAAACAAAAGCAGATTATCTCCTGCAGTCTTCTATTTCCCACAGCAGTAAGAACACCACGAAACAGCAGGATTCAAGGTGCAGTTGTGAGAACCGTCAGTGGAGACACTTAATCCTCCAGCTCCTGCCTGCCAGCGTGCTGCAACCAGTGAATGCCACCATCAAGCCTGTAGAGGTAATGAGAAAGTTTGGAGGATTTCACCTGCTCCTGGAGGGAATCTCAACCCGCTAGAAGGGTTTTCCCACGAGCCAAGAGGAGCCAGGGAAGGGCTGCTGGTTCTCAAGGGAGGCTGGGTGGCTGGCAAGAAGGTGGCTGTGGCTGGAGTCCCACAGCATCTCCTTCCAGTTGTTGATAAGCCCAGAAGCAACTTTAAATAAGCCGGTGCTGCCTAACAGCTCGCTGCTGATTGCTGGACACCCATCATGCCCATGAGAGAGATGCCCTTGGTCCAGAAAAGATCCATGGATGAGCCCCCACAGAAGTCCAGCAATAGCAAGGAAGCCCAGGAGGGGTTGGGGGCCAGGAATGGCATTGACCAAGCCATTTTTGGGGTGCAGTGCAAGTGCTGTGGATGGGACACATGCTGACCTCCGAGTCTCTGCCATCAGGTTGTTTTTGCTTAGTGTCATCCACGCTGCATACACAGACATCTGGGGTGGACGCTCAAATAGCCTGTTCCAAGGCAAGGGGCTGTGACATACTCTGTGTTTTGAATTACGGGTTGATTTTCCCTGGCTTCTGCAGCAATCTCACTAAATCTCTTATTCCGTGATTAATTAGCAGAGCTCCTCCAGCCCCACCTTGGGCTGCTCTGCCACCCAGCAGAACAGCTCAAAAGCATGCTTAAAAGTTTGAAACCTTTTCTTGAAATGATTAAAGACGATTCGTTTGAAAACACAGACAGGTTCCTTCAGCAGGGGTCAGGCGCTTGCAGAGCCCGGGAGGTCCCTGAGCCCCATCAGGGACCAGGCTGAACTCCAGCCACCAAAAGCCAGGTCAGAGGGGCTGTACCGAAGTGGTGGGCTCCCACAAGCAGAGCCCAGCACAGGGACCGAGCAGACCTACTCTCCAATTGTAGCTTTTGCCACTGACCACATAATTATGGGTATGGCTTTTCTCACCTTCCTGCTAGCTGGTTACCTCTCTCTGTTTGCTAAGCCATTTATGATCTGCTGGTAAAAAAGCAAACAACATTATTACTAGGGAAAGTGCTTCAATTTTTCAGGTACAGAGGTCTCCGAGTGGGTGTTATCTGGAAGCACGGCGCAGCGGAGGCGTGCTGGAAGTGTCTGAAGTCTCAGCAGCTGCTTTTCCTGGCAGATTTTGGGGAGAAGCCAGCAGACAAAGCAGAAGGTACACTGGGGGTCACAGCAAAAGCTCACAGCTGCTCAGGAAACCCCCCGGTCCCTGAAATCAGGATAGACATGAAAACAACCCCCTGGGAGAGCTGCTCAGGGTGGGAACTACACCTGGAAAAATCCAAATGACATCTAGGTTTCAAGCTCTTGTGAAAACTTGGCTCTCCATAGCACCAGCATGGAGAAAAGCATCCCCAGCACCACAGAGGGACCTGCTGCTGGCTGGGGACACGGCAGCTCTGGGGATGGACGTACCAGGGATCAATCCTGTCTGGGGATGAGAGCTTGGGTTTCACCGCCAAGGCAGCTGACCTGGATCTGCTTCTCGCTATGCTGCGACTCAGAGAGCTCCTCTTTCTCTCCCTCTTTAAATGCTCAGCACAACCCCCCAGCTTTGATTACTGACCTTGTCCCCCGTCCCCCATCTCTTCATTAAGTCCTAGAGCAGGTTTACTCCCATGACACTGCTTTGTCTGTCACTCTCTCCAGCCTTTCTGGAGGGAGAAAGCAAAGGATCAGCCTCCAGCTGTGCTGCAGCCAGACAAAGGGAGCAGATTCCTCCTCCCCTTGCTCCAGCTTAACAAAGCCAGCCCAGCAGCACCCAACCCTGAGCCTCGACCAGCGCGGCCTCACTGCAACAAACAGGGCTCAGGGCTAATGAGAAAGCAAGAGCATCAGGCTGTGCTGTGTGTGGGAAAGGTTCCTTAAGGACAAAGGAAAACACTTCGTTAAGAGCTAGAGACTCTCGGCTGTGCAGAGGCAGCTGAAATGGAGATCCGCTGTGCCAGGAGACA
The DNA here is from genome assembly GCA_035590195.1 of Aviceda cuculoides. Classification (NCBI taxonomy): domain Eukaryota; kingdom Metazoa; phylum Chordata; class Aves; order Accipitriformes; family Accipitridae; genus Aviceda; species Aviceda cuculoides. Next base: position 2,946,520 of record JAVJGG010000053.1, on the reverse strand, counting down.
CGGGGTTTGTTCTAGAAGGGGAGAAGGCTCCCTCTTGCCTTGCAAGCCTCCTCCAATTTTTTTACAGTTCAAAGGGATGTTTTATGAGCCTTCTGGGGTCAGGAGGCAGCACCCCCCGGGCTGCCCACGCAGAGAGGGGTGCTCTTAGCACCTTCCCTCAGCTCTGCTGGACCCGGCAGACCTTTAACCATCCAGGGATGCTGTTAGAAGCGCCTGGCCCGGGTGCCCCGCTCGCCCTTCCCTGCAGCCTCATCCCCCAGCAGATCTCACCCTGGAGCCCTGCCTGGCTGCACTATGTCAAGATTGTCTCCGCTGGGCTCCGTGCTCCTCACCGGAGGCCTGGAACACAACCCAGCATTACTGCGGGCAACTCCTCCACCCTGGCCGGAGCTGCGTATTCTGCGTCAGGGGCAGAGCTCCTGTCTGCAGTTAGATACTCGTATCTGCACAGCCTTCCAAAACACGGCGCCTGGAGGAACAAAGCATCCGGACCACAGATGGGAACGTGACAAGGGATGGGGACGACCACTCTTGTGCCTACGTACGCAGCCAGGGACAAGCAGGTGGGGTGTAAATAATTAGCGAGCAGGTTATTAGCTGCGGAGCTGGTGCCTTTCCCCTTCCCTCTGAGCTACGCTTTGGGATGAGAGCGAGGGGACCGGGAGCTGACAGGGCTGCACTTTCAGGAGGAACCACTCGCTTCCTCGCAAATACCAGCAGAAAGGAACGCACCCCCCCGCCCCCGCAGGGGCAGGAGCCGGCCCCAGCCCCGTCTCACCGGAGGAGCCATGCTCGGAGGGGATACAGCCAGAGGGGCCGGTCCCTGCCCCCCCCGGGGAGCCCAGCTCGGGGGTTTCCCAGCCCCGGCCGCCCCCCCC